>JASEVX010000007.1:35167348-35872348 GCA_031761405.1 Serripes groenlandicus
AAAATAGATACCAAAAGCTATTTGTTAAGCCGCAAAAAGCACAATACAACAAACAATCGAGTGATAGACACACTCAAAATTATAATAATACACATTATCGATCAAATGACGATTTCGATGAAGGGAATTATGATAATTCCGGTTTGCAATACAATGACACTTTTGAGGGTGCTTTTGACAACGGTGATGATCGCTTTGTGAATCAATACGCTGATGACGATCTACACACGCATGTAATCACTCATTTACAGAATATTGACTCTCAGGATTCCCAGTATGAGAATGCTGACATTCAATAGAAAGATAGGCATAGTCGAAACTCCCATGTGGATCAAAGGCGATTCCTAAATAGCATGCACGGACGTCTCGATCGGAGTCATCCCCGTGACGGAATGAGCGTGGACGGCCTTGTACACACTAACTAATCATGCATATCTCACACATGTTACGTGTGTACAGTAACACGGATTATAATCGAATGTATTCGTTATTTATCATCTTTGTACTCATCGTTAGTTCATGTTTATTTTATACCGGCCATTTAGATAACTTGATTTCATTAGCGTATTTGAATATTTCTTACGTATTAATATCGTCAGCCAGGATCTAAAAAGTGATGTTGATACTAGATTTTCACGGTTTTTAAATGTTTTACTTTCAATGTTATGTTACATTTTTACGAAGATAGTAATGGATAATAAATACAATTATCTATTTTATTCAACAGGTTGTCTTTGTATTTTCCTTTTGATCAGACTGTTGAGCATACTGCTCTTTCGGTTTTTGGCAGTAGTATGAATGAATGTATATTGTTTTATGGCGCATCGACAGCTAAGGTCATTTAGCGCGCAATTAAATTTAATTATTCATGATCCCTGTGTAAACAAACCAGTACTAGGCTAGAAAATGTGCCTTGCCCAAGGGCACTCCACCATGACCGTAGTGCCGCGACTGGGGATCGAACCCGGGACACCCGGTTTCGATTTTGGCAGGAGTGATGGTACAGCCAGGTTTTCACTATACGTGTATCAATGCATTTTGTGTTTATCTAGCTCAGTCCAGTTATTCAGTGCTAATCACTGTTTTTAGCAAGAAGACTTTATTGAATAGCTATATCCGCTTTGTGTATAAATACAACTTATACACACCCTGTGACTGTTATGGATGTTTCGGTCATTCCTATATTGTTGAACCACGTATTAAATACATTTTTAATGTTGTTGTGAAATTAATTTTAAAACATGCTTAATTTAAATGTATGTACATGGAATGTCACTGGCCTTATGTCCAGTGCTTATTATCTCAGTAATGTCCTTGACTCTGAATCAATTGATATATGCGGTATTTCCGATCATTGGTTATTTACGTCTGATTTGCATTTTCTGAATAGCATACATCCAGCTTTTAATGGGAAGGGTATATGCGATTCTGGTCTTAATATGTACAGCAACAGAAAGGTTGGAAAGGGTGGCATTGCTTTGATGTGGAATAGAAAGTTAAGCCATATGATTTCGCCTCTGTGTATAGACTGTGACAGGATCATGGGGGTGCAGGTACGGATGACACGTGACTCCTACATGTATATTAAACAGGTATATTTGCCGAGCTCTAATCATAGTATTAGTCGTTTTCGTGAGCATTTGGAGATTTTTCATGATTTGATTAGTTTGTATTCACAAAGAGGCGAAGTCATATTGATGGGCGATTTTAATGCGCATTTTAACGGTAACACCTTTATTAAGCCTATTGACGGTAGAGGGTTCGCATTGTGTGAGTTAACATCTCTTTTCAATCTGGTTAATATAACAACTTCACAAATATGTTCCGATGCAGACTGGAGCTATGTTTTGTATGATTAAAGCTCTTCATCTTTGATCGATCATGTCATTGTGTCTAATGAGCTATCGTATTTCATTAAATATTAAATGATTCTGGACGATAATTGTATTAATGTCTGATCCAACCGTCCAATAGTATTTAACATTGAATTAATATGTTATGAATACGTTACACCATGTCTTGATATGTCGGTTAAATGGCACAGGGTGTCCGAAGAACAACTTTTCAATTATGAACTTAATCTCAGAAGTCGTCTTAAAGACAGTGTAGACCATTTACCAGTTAATGATATATTCGGTTTTATAGACAATCTATACCAGTGCATTTCGACAGATATCACCAAAGTCTCCACAGATCATCTACCCCATTCAAATTTCCGCTCATACTTAAAACCATATTGGTCTGCCAGTCTCAGACAATTACATGCGGTTATGAGATGCAAACGTAGGGCTTGGATTGATTCGGACAGGCCAAGAGGTAGTACATTCTTAACATACAGAGATTATAAGGAAGCTAAACGAGTATTTCGAAAGTCAAATAGAGAAAGTTCACTTGTTTACTTACAAAAAGTTAATGGTGATATCGGTAATGCATCTGGTATAGATAGTCCATTATTTTGGAGGTTATTTAATAGAGAAAAAAAACAGCACATATAAATGCTTCTAGTGAAGTTAAATTTGAGGGAGTTGTTGTTCGAGACCCTGAATCAATTTGCTATGCATGGGGTCTGCACTTTGCTTCCCTCTACGCAGATACTGAATGCAACACGTATGATACCACACACTATAACATCATTACAAATACAACTAACATATTGAAGGAAGAGTCTATTATAGTTGATGGAGACCACATTTCTCAAGATGAGGTGCTGTCTGCATTATCTACAATAAAAACCGGCAAAATATGTGGTATTGACCGTATATGTAATGAACACCTTGTTAATGGTGGTTTTATGGTAAAACAGTACTTAACGTTTTTATTTGACTTTATGTATTGTTATAGTTATGTTCCTACAGCACTAATGCGTGGTACTATATCAACATTATACAAAGGTGCTGGTAAACTAAAAAATGAATCTAATATTTATCGGGCTTTTACCCTTTCGTCCTCTATTCCTAAATTGTATGAGAAAGTTTTACTTCATCGTTTACAAAAGTCAATAAACAAACCGATACACTTTCTCCAGGGTGGGTTTCAGTCAAACATAGGCAGTCCTATGACATCCTTCATTCTCAAAGAAAGTATAAGTTTTTGTAAAGAGAACAATAGCAAGTTATTTGCTTGTATTTTAGATGCTCGTCAAGCTTTTGATCGAGTATGGCACGATGGTCTTTTTTACAAGCTGAATGATATCGGGGTTTGTCCTAAACTTTTAAAAACAGTCATTGTAATGCACTCCAAAATGTTTAATTGTGTAATGTATAATGGTTATTATTCTGAATGGTTCCCTGTTCTACAGGGTACCAGACAAGGCGGGGTCTGATCACCTTTCTTGTACCTGGTATATATCAACTCACAACTTGACCAATTAGTTAACCGCAAATTAGGTTTTCAAGTTAAAGGGTCTCATTTTTGTGTCCCGTCTTTTGCAGACGACATGACCCTTCTTTCTTTGTCCAGGAAAGCCTTACAAATGATTACCATGTGTTATAGATATTCTTGTCTCTGGAGATATTAATACAATCCCGACAAATGTGCCGTGGTCACTTTCAATGAATCCGAGCGTATATTTAAACGCAGTTCTCGGCCCTGGGTTGTTGGTAACAATGCCATATGCGAGAAGGAGGAATATAACCATTTAGGTATCATCTGCAATAAAAATGACAATCCTTCTCTCACATTTAAGCAAATAGATTGCAAACTAAGGGGTGCTTTCTTTGGACTCTTTGAAGAAGGGTTACATGTAAAGTTTATTCTTATTACGTCTATGTTCTTTTGTTAATGGTAACCACGATTCCGGATTTGTTGTGTCACCCTGTGTAGCATGGTAGTCACTTAGGGATTACTTTTTTTTGTCCGGCGTCTGTCTGTCTGTCCGTCCGTCTGTCCGTCACACTTTTTCGTCACTTTTTCGTCACACTTTCAATGAGCAGGTACACTTTCAATGAGCAGGTGCAGGTGACACACGTGCTCCGCGGAGCACTCCATTCTAGTTTCAGAATGGGGTTTTCCCAAGTAAACATATTTGGAAACATTATATTGATAGGAATATTTCAAATCATTTTGTTGGAGAATGAGAATATCAACATCTTCATCGCAATGTGTCTTATATAGACAATTACAACAAAGTTTAACAATTAGTCCGGTATGGGATTACGCTGAACGCAATTCGGATATGTTACGTGCTTGTTTTTCTATCGCTCAGCTAATTGCACATACAGCTTATACCAATTTGTCCCAATGCACACGTTGTGGCTGTAACAGTATTATAACAAGAGAAAGTTGATGCAAGGCATCAATGTCGCCGGAAAAGACTGCATTGATTTATTTATGTATTCTTGACTTTCCTTAGTCTATTCAAACATTAGGAAAGTAGTTATTATTATTTGTTTTTATTTACCCTCGCCGTGCAGAAGGAACGTAGTAATGAAAACATTTGCTTATAAATGTTATATACATACCTATACATTAGGGTATCTATAAAAAAATAACGAAATGTGTACACATTTATCTGACTTAAATTTAATTTTGCTGTTGTTACTTATTTAAATAATAGTATTCATTCACATAATTTCAATGTTTGTCAATCTTATTCGAATCACAAGGTAAATATCCTGGTATTGCTTTAAAGGGAGGTAATTTGAAGAAAACAAAAATCTTCAAAAGGAGAAATATATCAGCATTACCGTCTACAGTTTAAATTGTTCTATTGTTTGTGGATTTAAAAATGTTCTTTTTTTCTTATTTCTACATGTACAACGAAATATTGCGGCTTCTCTTTGACGCTTTGCGTCAAACATTCGTCTTGTACTTGTCTAAAATAAAATAATATCACTCGCTTTTTCATATCAAAATGCGCATGCGCGAAAAATCGATGTTAAAGGTCACGAAACTACACAACAGAATAGGGTCTATATTTAGCTTAGAAACAGTTCCTAATTTAGATATTCATGGATTAACATTATTAAATGAATTCTACACAAATCAAGACATCTCTTTGAACATGAAAACAACATTTAGTAAGTTAAAATTGCTATTAAAAGGAGAATTCGAAATTGATCTCAATGATGACACATAAGATTCTGCATTAGCGGGTGTTGGTTCACGTCTTGAAGGGACCACTTTTGTCTTCGTAAATAAGACAAAAAACTTAAATGCGAGTGAAATAAAAAAAAAATGCAAACATTAAAAAATCGGAATATTTATTTCATTTTAGATGTGTCATTTATTAGTGTTCGTAAACAACCACAATTGTAATATGTTCAAATCATCTAGATTTGTTTCTTTCTAATAATAAGCCGCCCTCCCATGTGATTTCCGAAAAGCTATTAAAAATAGAAGTCGCGGGCTTCTGCCCGGCGACTAATAAGTCTTACGGAACATATTCTGATTAACTGTCAAAGTGAACAATCGCGTACTACCTCTTTTCTACAAACAATTGTATTCAAGTTTGGTAGAACTGTTTACGATTCAGTAGTATCTTTTAAAGGCAATAACTATGTTCTTGCTCTTTTTGGTTTCAACCCAATCTTAGATAATGTTGTGCAAGGTACATATATTTCCTTTTACAAGGTTGTTGCAATGTTTCTCCATTCAATGTGGAAGTGTTAAATTAAAGATAAGATGTAGATATTTCAATGAAATTGAAAGTATAATCGTACACACTATATTATGTGTACAATTATAATTATGTGTGTATGCTTTGACACAATTGCTCACATATGGCATACGTATGTGTTTGTATATACACACTCTTATCTTTCTAAATGTGCTTAGATGGTTGCATGAGTGCATGTCTCTAGTGTGCATTAGCCATCCTTTTCCTCATTGAACGCTTTTTATTTCGTTTCATTTAAGTGTTCTATCATGGGGACTTCAGGTACATTGTTTCTTCTGTACATAAGGCTGTCACAGACATATCTCTGATATGCCAATGGCAGCCTTCTCTGTATTGTTCTTGTAGAGCAGTAAGACAGGTGGTTGTATATACAGTTAAATGGTTTATGCACTGTAGAGGTACGTGCTCTTGTAACTATCTATTTCCCTTTTCTTCTTTTGTGTTTTTGTTTATTTTTTTTTTTATTTTATTTTTCATGTAGTATTTAGTTGTAGCAAATTGTGTTTCTGTATTATTGTATTATAAATGTAATCTTCTTAAATGGAGGAAATAAAGATTTAAAAAAAAGTAATTCCCCTGTAATTGTTAGTTTCGGTTGCCGCAGACACGATAACCTTTACATCATTGTACATATAAACAATGCCAGAATAGGGTGCACTGTCAGCGTCTTCACGCAGTATATGACCTTCAAAATATAAATAAATAGCAATATAGCAAAGGGCCGCTTCCTTCTAAGGGATTGCTTGAAATGGTGCTCATTGAACACAAGTATTGTTGTAATAAACTATAGGACCTAACCTGATTCAGTTTTACTTTTGGAAAAAGTTTTGTTGAGACACAAATTGAACCGATTTCCATATATTTTACAGTGTCGATAGATTTTCCTTTTATTTTGAAAAAAAAAACCTGTCAATCGTCTGCTTCGTTGCTTACAATACAATATAGAACGGATACGTACCCATAGCAGGAAAAATAACATATTTGTGTGGATCGCTGAAGGATTTGACCTGAACCTGGACATAAACGGGTGTCTCTCCAAGGCCATGATCAATGTCAAGATGGTGTTGACCACTTGGATTTAATGTTATCTCGAACCATGGACTTACAAAGCTTGGACTCTTCAACGGCAACCCTGTCAGTTGATGTTTAAAGGCTCATTAACGCAAATTTAGTACAAATGATCTAGAGCCCAACAATGTATAATTAGTTGTCTCAATACAAGTTTATGCTTTGTTTATGTTGAGGTATTTGGTGGCTCCTGTAATAATTTTGAATACTGCGCATTCATAGTTGCCTGAAATAATATAACAAATAGGATTGTAGTATGTTTTGTCACGAGGGTTTCTTGTCTCTATCCCTTGAGTAAATATTTCAAACAGTTGCTCGTTGGTCCATATGCAAACTAGAAATTGATATCATTTGTGTAACATGCATACTTTTTGTCGATATTGCACGGATCGATATTACATGCATCTATATTGCACTATATTGCACTCAGAACTTGTTCAAGTGCTGCTAAGAACGGAACTATTTCCATATAGTAACGTTATAGAGCGCTCTCATCCAACCTTTGATGATTTAGAGACCAGCTAACTTCTTCTACTTTGGTACTGCCTAGGGTTTAGTGCATCGCACGCAAGTGATGGTAAAATGGTAAAAAACAGCAATTAGACATTTTTTACAAATAAAATTTAAATAAAAAAAATCTGTGTTGGTTTAGGCTGTGTACGACTGCAGACGTTATCTGCGCTACGTCCGGAGGACAGGGGTTCGAGTCTCTGATAGTCCTAGGGGAAAAAAATGTGCTTATACTCTTCGAAGTACAGTGTTTAGTACATCTGTTATAGATGACACGTAGTATCTGACGGAATAAAGTTTTTTTGATTGTCTTTGACGATCTATTATAAGGGTATCTCAATTACACATGCACAAAAAATAAAGAGGGATTCCATAACTGCTAGGATGAATAAGCTTCCAATGATTTACTTTACGGCGCGTATCGTTAACTATATGAAGCTGCTAGTCTAGATATTAATATATCAGTTAACGGTCAGATTTTTACAAATGTCGAGCATATTCGCTCTTCACTTTAAAGCGATTTACACACCAAATGAAAACTAATATAGACCCGGTTGATATGAAACGAATTTCAGAAAAGCGAAATCAAAAACTAACACAGAGAACGAGACCTAAGACGCCCTCATTTCTCGTGAGGAAATTGTTAGTCAAATAAAAAAAGAACAAAAATAAAGGCCCCGGGGCAGGATAATATACAAAACAAAAGCTTGCTACATGGTCCCGACTCGATAATAGATTGTATAGTTATCCTATGTAATACAATACTGAAGTATGAAACAATTCCGGAACAATGGAGCAATTGTCTAATCGTCCACATATGTAAGGGGAAAGGTAAATCAGCGGCTGACATAAATAATTACAGACCAGTGTGAATTATTATATTCAATGTATAAGCGCTGTGAAAAGTGTTACGTCACGCGAATGTGAACATTTACCAGTAATCATCAAAAACCCTTCCCCCGATCGTATCGACATGGATTCCAAAAAGAGTCAAGCTGTATGCCAGCAGCAAACACGTTTCTAGCAACAATTGACCACAACATACAGGAAAACGATGAAGTGCATATTGTCTTTTTAGACAAATAAACCGAGTTCGATACAGTCCGACACGATGCACTATTTGTTAAGTTATACGAATAAGGTGTTTGGGGTAAATTATGGAGAGTTTTAATCAACTCATACTCCACAATTAAGAGCGCCGTTGTTGTAAACGGATTCGCCTCAAATTGGTTTGATAGTAAACAAAGCGTGAGACAAGGAGATTCGAGCTAAAGTTCCATGTACCTAGCTTTCAAAAATAACCTTTTCTGTCAATAGTATTCTAGCAGCCTGGCGGAAAAGGTTTATTATATCGATTATGGATATCCAACCATAGCAGATGACATTACGCTTACATCAATAACTGCTAGAAACATGCAGCAGTTTTTCATTATTGCTCAAAAATACGCCCGAACATGGGGATTCGAGTACAATACAGAGAAAACAGTTTCCGTAACATTTCGCACCAACCTTAAAAAACCAGTGACGACAATTCCCAATTTTAAGATGAAAAATGATGCAAGCCAGATATGTTATACAGTCAAACATCTTGGTATTATTCTAAATGCAAATCGTAAGAATACAAATTCTGTCGAATATGCTAGAAGAAGGGGTCGTAACTCATTCTTTGCATACAGTGGTGTCGGTGTTCAATACTGATGACTTAACCCGTTATTATCAATTAAACTGTATACTAGCATTGTTATACCGTCTGTATTTAATGGTTCAAAAACATGATGTAATCACTCAGGAAATCGACAAAATTCCAACACATGGTAGAAAAATTAATTTCATTGCCGCCGTCTCCAAGTGTCAAAAGCATATACTTATTTAACTGATCTTCCTATCAGAACCGGATAACTAACACTATTTTAAGCGTACTGCAAAAATACGACTTATCAGCATACATGACCAGGTACTTACAACTGAATTCGTTTTCATGAACGCTTCAATGAAATAAAATCACTAAAAAAGCTATACACAAAGCAGACAGATTAAATCTTCTTTCAAAACGGATTTAAGCCGCTTTGTTACACTACAATATAACATGCAGCCGGCCCTAGTATGGTTAGTCGCTGATAGCACATAAACTTTTAAAAATGCATACATTGTATTCAAATTATGGGTAAAAACACCAAAAACAACATATCTCGTATGTAGCTACTGCGACTGACCAGATTTGCCATCTCGCCACATCCTGCCTCGCTACAGAAAACCTAAGACAGCACTTCTTATGCTCTATACATCGTTATCATGGGGAGGAAATATACAATGAACTATTAAACGAATGTAACAATGACACTTTTAGTCAAGAATCCAGTCTCAGAACTAAAAGATACATCACAATATGTCAATACCTGTTATAGGTTTTGAAGAATTGTAATGAACGAGTAGAATACATATATGTTATGATGACACCTTCAACTGTAAAACGTACATATATATACTTGAATTTTAATTAAATTGTTTCGATCAATTGAACAATGACATTATGAGGTATAGCGTTTTAAGTGAAGTGTTACCGATAGGTGATTTAAACCCTCGGTTGGATTATGTAGAACATATCAATTTAAACTGTTAATTTCTCTGATCCCATGTCACTAGGCCATATTCCTACACGTGAATCGAAGGATAGCATTGTAAAAAGTCCCGAAAACCGATTGCTTTCTTTATGCAAAGAAAATGAACTATTTATTGCGAACGGTCGAGTTAACTTGATTTAACACTTAAAGAAACCGAAAAGCATCTAGTGTGGTTGTCTATTTAATCACCAGCTATGCCATTTTTACTAGTTTTTCACTTATGAACATTATAAAACGAATGTTCGGATCATTGTCCACTTGAATTTTCTCTTGATTGTGATAACACTGTATTTTATAACACGTATATGTTTACCTATGTTCAAATTATTTAGGAGGATACATAAATTGTGGGTTAACATGCATTACTTGGTGATAAAACACTTCTTTGATAGCTTATCAGATGGACTTATATCGAACGAAATAGATGTCAATACGTGTATAGAAAAACTTTGACTTATTGTTTATGATGTATCGTTTGATTTACATGGTAAAACAGATAGTACTGCACCTTGGTGCCCAAGTTTTGCAAATCTACTTGGTTTGATTATACCTGTAAGCAAACTAAAATGGCATTTCCCGACAGTAAGGGAATTCTTCCGTACAAATCCTTCTGAAAACAATAGAGATATATTTTTTACAAATACACGTTTATACTGTAAAGCCAAGCATATAGCTGAAACGCAAATAGCAAAATAGCAAAATATCTAATATGAGAACTAAAATCCTCGTAAGTTTTTGAAATAGATTAACACATTTTAAAAGAACAGTAGCTGCAGAAATAATGGTGTATCTTTAAATGATTTTGTTGATCATTTAAACATATTTGAAACATTTACCAGTGAAATTGTGTACCTGATGATGATAATCATGCGCG
This sequence comes from Serripes groenlandicus, assembly GCA_031761405.1. Lineage (NCBI taxonomy): Eukaryota > Metazoa > Mollusca > Bivalvia > Cardiida > Cardiidae > Serripes > Serripes groenlandicus. The sequence continues at coordinate 35,178,039 of JASEVX010000007.1, forward strand.
TACTGATACAGTATATATTGATGAGCTCGATGAACATTTTTGTGTAAATGAAGTATCGATTAGTTAAGTACAAAAGACACAGAAGCTGTGAATTTAGCAATAGCGTTGATTTCATATCACCTTATCTTGTCAACATTTTTATAAATTTGTTGATACTAGTATCTAACCTGACGCTTGGTGTAAGGGAGTTATCGTTCCTATTCACAAGAAAGGAGATACACTTAACGCATCCAATTATCGATTATTTGCGGACGTTATTGCTCTGTTTAAAACGTATTATATCAGTTTACAAGATCTGTATTTTTGAAAAAAGAAAAAGTAACAATAATTGTGAATTGTTAATAATGAAAACATTGAGGTAGTTGACAATTTGAGGTATCTTTGGTAAACATTTTGCCATACTGGATCAATGAAACATGCTGTCAAAGTTTTATCTGATCATGCACTCAGAGCCTACAATGGTCCATTAACGCTATTCTATCGTATTAATTTAGATGTTAAAGCCAAATTGACATTGTTTGACTCAATGGTAGCTCTAATTATCCTGTACTTCGCAGAGGTTTGGGGTATTTATGACTATAATTGATTGATTGATTGGGGTTTAACGCCGTTTTTAACAATTTCTCAGTCATATCACAGCGGCCAGTTCACCTACTCATATGTTTCCTGGTTTTCACACACCAGTAGTCCACACAACAATCTTCTCAAGCAACTGGCTGCTTTTCCACATAGACTTAGCCCATTTGTGGAAGACGAATGACGCATGTCGCAATGACTTTTGTCAAGCGTCGGAAAGAAAGTTGGCCGAGCCGGAATTCGAACTCAAAACCCCTGAATTGACAGCCCGCGTCGTTACCAACTGAGCTACCGGGACTCGACTATCTATTACTATGAAGCAATTGATACACTCCATAACAGGCTCTGTAAGTCCATTCTTGGTGTTCGTCAACAAACACCTAATATGGCCGTATATGGTGAGCTGGGGGCGATACCCATTATCTGTTATATGTAAGGAAAAAGTACTAAAATACTAGTTACAGATTATGAACAATGACAACTCTATTATGTTTAATATATTTATTGAACAATGCAATAACAAGTACAACTTACAGGTTGGGATATGAGAGCAAAATCCTTATCAGATGATCTTGGTTTTGGTAGTGTTTGGAATCAATTTGACGATTAAGTAATCTACCTTTAAATTTAAACAGCGATTGAGAAATCAATTCATTCAAAATTGCTGCAAACTGTTTCGAAATTGGATTACTATAGAACAATTTAAAACAAAATTTGGTTTTGAAAAATAAATTGATTTTATTCAAAATGATACTCTAAGAAAACATTCATTAAATATTGAAAAAGGGAGCTTTTCTAGTATTGAGAGATATAATCGTTGTTTGAATGTATGTAATAGTAACCAAGTGGAATCCGAATATCATTTCTTACTTTCTGTACATTTTATTCTTCTCTACAAACTACTTATTTTGGTAAATTATCATGGCCGAATGTTCATCTTGTTGTCAATATGTCTTCTTATCAGCACAAAATGATAATTAAAATTGCCAAGTATTTACAAGATGCATTTAATCTTCGTAATGCAAATATACAGAATGCTATTACAACATGATATACTGCCAGTTAATATTATATCAGGTTGAAATATATGATCATGAAATACATTTTCAGTCTTATCAAACTGTTTGTACGTAAATATTGTTTGTTTGTTTTCTTGTTTCTTTTGCAATACTTTATCATTGTCAAAATGTATATTGGCCAAAAGCGTGTTACTGTAAATGCTGATTTTGCCGAATAATAAATTGAATTGGTGAAACATTCAATGCATTGCTTTTGAATTTATCTTAAATCGCAACATTTTGAAAGAATTCGTTGCAGACGTGTCGAAGGACGTTTGCACAACTGCTATAAAAAATTGATGAGAAAATGATGAAAAAGAATAGTTACAATATTTGTTTGTATAAAAAGAAAACTTGACTTGGAATCGTACTCTGGTATCCTACGTGACAAGCGCACCTCTGTACCAGCCTTACTATTTCACTGTTACGAGTACATTTATATAATTGAATACGTTGCATACATATGATTTGTAACTTTAAAAAGTTCAACCAGTTCACATCAATGTTTATATAATATAAACGCGTGTCATTGTATTACATCTTTATGAACTATCAACCTATATTTACTATCATTTCAATAATTTAAATCTCTTTTGGTATATATTTAATCATTGAGACTTGACTCTCTGTAAAAATAATGTTTGAGTCGGAATCGAAAATAAATCTGCTTCGACTCGATTCAATGACATGTACATGTATTTCCGTGAATTCGTATGTTGACAGCGCAGAAATACATTTTTCATTTTAAATTCCATAATTCATATAGTTTAACATCAAATCTATTTGGAGTTCTTTCTATTATTTAAGTGATGTCAAATCACACCATTTTACGGTTGATATTCCAATAAGTTACCGAACTTTGTTTTGTTATTGAGTGATTAGTTGGCGGTTCGATACTGTAGGTATTGGTTAAGTGGAACCAGTCCATTCATTAAAAATAATATTCCACAGATGCATGTACTTTTACTGGCATTATATACAATCTACGAATTTCAAGATATCTCTTTGAACCCGAAATGGTGTTCAGTAATGGATAGCTACTGTAGAAAGAGAAATTTGAAGTAATTCATTGCCGATATTGAATTCGACTTTAACAATAGGAATTGATGTCAGTCTAGATGACGATGAGTGTCTTCGGAATTAGCCTACTGTAGAAATTGGCCCTAACGAGCACCTTGCTAAAAAACACTTAAAAACACGCAGAGTAGTTATTGTCAACAAACTACACATTTAATAAAAAAAATTTCGGAGTTTCTTCGTTCGTAATATCACAGGCAGCTCCGCCGAAATAAATAGTCATAAGCGGAATAATCACGCCAAACAGATGATATGATCAAAGCACTGATTACTTGTGAGACGATTGTGTTCGTATTAGAAAATTAAGGTCAGACATGCGGTTACTTGTGTATGTACACAAGAGATGTTTTAAATATGAATGCCTACCTTTACCAATGAGGTTAGTCACTTTGAAAAAAAGCAGTATAATTTCAGTATGCCTATGGGTTTATGAATTGACTATGTTAACAACATTCAGACCAGATTCCATTTTAACCTCTGCCAAGTTTGCAATGCTTGTGTAAGGAGTGGGACTCAAGGACAGAGCATGTTATTGTAGATGTAAGTGAGAAAATCTGCAAGACGTAACATAATTGATGGCCATTAAAGGTAGAAAAAGACAATTTACGTTGTTGTTTTTTAAATTATTAATAAACACGAGGTCCTATTATTATGGTCCTATTTCGCTCACAAGTGTTACAGAACTTAGATAGTTATCAATGTACATATACTGAAATCAAGCCCTGATAACTTGAAGCAGTATAATTACTAAAATTGACAGTTTTCTATTTTTTATAATCTTTTAGATACAATTATGATAAGTGACCCTCTAATCCTTGTAATAGCAAAATATGTGTAATAAACGGTTATTTATGTCTGATCCTTAACAATGAACCCTTTTCTGAAAACTAACAGAGGTTTTTTATATCGAAACTTTGGAGAGAAATTAGATATTAGCCACATGCATATTTTAGCCACTTTTAGCCAATGGCTCTATGGCTAGTGGACACTAATATCTATGGTTATTTGCTATAAAATGTGACTTCTATAGTATCAATAAGGTTTTATCCAGTGACCTATTTTGTGTACTTACACATAAAACCGCCTGTCTGACCTTGATTTACGAATACCAACACAGCAATCGCATAGTACTTTCAGTGCTTTGATCATTATATGACAGAAAAATAGATTTATAGTTCTGTATATGTTTTACTGATGCAAATAGTAGGGTTCACACTGGGTAAATATGTACTATCTCCGAAGTGTAGTGGTTAGAGAGTCCGCCTTGAGCGCGCGAGATAAGAAGTTGGGTCATATCATACAAATGACGTTTAAAATATATTGGATTTCCTCATTAGCGGTCAGAGTTGTAGGGATAGCTTAACGACTGTTGTATCGATATTAGGATATATTGTAATTATAAAACCGGCACACTACCCTGAAATACTGATGAAGGTGGTGTAAAAGACTATTAAAACAAATAAATAGGCTAAAACTAATTTAAATAAATAAGTATAAAGTTGCATTCGCAATCTATTATTCAATCATAGCAATGTTTCACTTTTATATTGAATCTTTTGAATCGACCAAACCATTTATTATGGTGCGTACTGTATTTGCAATGTAAATTATGGGATATGGATATGTGGTGTATACCGATATCAGACTATATACAGTTTGATATTGGTGTGCACTATTGTATTTGTTTGGTATGCACTATTGTATTTGTTTGGTATTGTCGGAAAAGTTGTTTAATATTTATAATTTATTTTATCTTTGCTTCTTGTAAAGGGATTACGTTTTGAAAATTGTAAATACTTGTTTTGTAACTTACTATAGGCAAATGTGCCTGAATGTAATAAAATGTATTGCATTGTATTGTATTACAATATCCACGTATATGCATTCATGATAGAAAGATGTCTATGGTAAATTGAATTATAATTTTATTTCAAGTCGTAGAAATAACACACTGAGACCTCTACCAAATACAAATTTAAAGATTTACAGGATAGTCACACCTTGTATATTGCTTCTTAGTTACATACAAAGACAATTTGATGTTGAAATAAAGTCGAAAACTAGAACACTTTGTGAGGAAGGAAGAATTAGATCAGGATGACCACTTTCCTTTTTTATATGATACTTTCACAGTAACTTTTGCGAATGTGAACTTTTATATGCGACGGACTAATGCCATATGTATATGATATACTCATAAGTGAAAGAACCTTGGGACTGAATATATCTTGATGCAGTATGGATGACTAAGATGGGTTTGTAAGGATTTACCTGTTTACCTATGTGGTTTCGTGGTTGAACAAGATGATAATGAAGATCTGTCACTCGGGATTGTCTTTAAGTTTTGTTGTACCGGGGCAAAATTTCAGACAATTAACCTGCCGTGCAGTGTCTATAACAGCAGCCGTTGTTTAAATATCATAGGTTAAAGCAAAGGTCCATGTTGTGCACCGAGCAGCGACGGATCAGTCGGTATTATTTAGGTCTTTCATTAAATGGTTGATGAGTTCCAATACAGGTTAGACGGTCATTATTTTATGATAATTCACAAAAGTCATTGTAGACAATCTTCACTCGTCCTCAACCGATTGGCTAAAAGGTTTACGTGGAAAGATAGCTATTTACCTGAAGAGATTCTGGTACTGATGCAAGCAACCAAGAAACACATCAGAAGGGGAATTTGCCGTCGTGATATAATTAAAATACTGTTGAAATTGTTGTTAAACATTGGCTGATTTTTAAGTCTATGCAGAACTAATCACAGAGGAGTTGGGTCATTCCTAATGGATATCTGTCTCCCGAATAGATTCGATTCGCTGTGCTTTAAATCAAGAGTCGAACGGTTTACCATTGGGCCAATGCAAGTGAGTTTATGAAAATATAACACTTAAGTATATATCTATCTACTTCCATTTATTAGTATATCTCGTCATAAATTGTCAGTTTCAAAAGCCAAACAAATGTATTATCATTATACACAACGTGATTAATTAGACTTAATAATGAACTTTAAGCCAAGTGACACATGTCCCAAATATAAGATGCATCAGGTTTAAACGGGACATACTGTATAATAGTATAGGCGAATAGTGGCGGTTTATGCTTTACAAACACACGAATGCACAAAAACCTTCACTGTCCGCTTTGATGAAGAAGCAAGATATATTGTTTAACTTCTGGTGGAAATCATCATCATCATTTAATCTTTGTTTCATCCTATTCAGAAGTGAACATTAAAAATGCAAACACTACGCATAAACACAATTGTAAACAACTAACTAGACAGCGGGGGAGAACGAGATAGAGAGAGAGAGAGAGAGAGAGAGAGAGAGAGAGAGAGACAGACAGAGAGAGAGAGAGAGAGAGAGAGAGAGAGAGAGAGAGAGAGAGAGAGAGAGAGAGAGAGAGAGAGAGAGAGAGAGAGAGAGAGAGAGAGAGAGAGAGAGGAGACAGAGAGAGGAGAGAGAGAGAGAGAGAGAGAGAGAGAGAGAGAGAGAGAGAGAGAGAGAGAGAGAGAGAGAGAGAGAGAGAGAGAGAGAGAGATAGAGAGAGAGAGAGAGAAAGAGAGAGAGAGAGAGTTACATTGAGAGAGAGAGAGAGAAAGAGAGAGAGAGAGAGTTACATTGAGAGAGAGAGTAACATTGAGAGAGAGATATATAGTTAGATAGAGAGAGAGAGAGTTAGATAGAGAGAGATAGTTAGATAGAGAGAGAGAGAGTTAGATAGATAGAGAGAGTTAGATAGAGAGAGAGAGCTACATTTGTTTATGTTAAAGCACGAAACCTTAAAGTGCATACTGAATTATACCTCATGCACATACAACTGTCACATATTGTATAATGCGAAAAAAAACGCTGCTATATCTAAGTACATAGTGCCAAACTGACACCCAACTGACACAATAGACACATGTCTGTGACAATATAATGTGAAGGTCGAACAATATACATGAACTTCAAACACTTGACCGAAACGAAAAGCGCTCAATAAGAACGGATGAAATACAAGCGCAGATCATGACATATACTAACGTAACTATATACAAGAACATTATCATGACATAAGCATATACAAAATCATATTAAATTACTGTGAGGATGTTGTTAAATTGCATTCTCCAATATAATAACATGACAATTTCGTATCCATACAATGTTTCCAAATTGAATTACTAGAAAAAAAAACAGTCTACGTAATCTTGTAGCACATTTGTATGTGCTATACGTGAAAGAAACACATTTTCTGGCACATAAACGATTTGGGCTTACCATTTACAACAGAACAGAGACGTAATAAAAGACTGACTACACTTCATAAATAGAATATATGTCACATTCTGTTTTGCTTGTCTTGTATAACCTACCCAATCCGTTTCTTAACTATTTTAAGTCAATCAATTATTTTAATAAAATTACGTGAAATATATACAAAAACACACACTTGAATATCGATTCACAAAGAAGAATACAAATAGTGTAGTTTAAGATAAAACTGTATTGAAGTCGAAGCTACAAGAATGCCGACCGGAGACTGAATCCAAACCAAAGGCTCGTTTGTAAGTGGTTCCTGTAGTTTTTGTAGTGAATTATATTTTTTCTGTGAAAGAAAGAAACAAAAATAAAACATCGGTGTCTTAATGTTTTGAAATCAGTAGGTGGTAGATCATTAATTATTTCCATGCACCTCGAAACAACCGCTTCAGTCGTCCTTAAGTAAATGCTCGAAGCAATAATATGGATGCACATGATTTGACTACGCTTAGATGTTTAAACGGAATAGTTTATCATGATAAGAAAGTGCGCCAAACCCATTCAATCTTCGCTAAGGAAGGCTACCAAGTACATAGTGTGGATGGTAAACGCGTAATGGGGTCAGTCCGTTTGGTCAACGCTGATGCATATAATAAAACTCAAACTAAGATTTACAACATTTTTTTTTTGTTCGTGTTAGTTAATCATTCTTGACCACTATAATGATTTATTTATACTTACACACGTATTAAATGTGTTCAATATACATTGACTTAATAGGTTAGATTATTCCTCAAGCCACATTAAGCCTTACCTTGTCCAGGAAGAACATACGTTGGAGGTGGGCTGAAATATATTAACAAAGCAATTAGGCGAGACGTGCATCAGAAAAACCATTAAGATCGTTAGATAAAGATGACCTAATGTGATAATAATATTGACCCTCGTTTTCAAATAAAGATATAAATTTATTATTGTGCGATATATTTACCACCCTTTCTCTATGTGTAGAGTTTGCAGAGGACTGTAAGTATATATGGAAAAACGGCATAGTTAGTCTTTCTATCCATATATGAAGATTCATAAAGTGTTCCTACTTGCAGACGTACTGTGCTTTTTTTAAAAATAATTTTCTTATTTTGCCTAAACTTTTTCAACTTTTACAGTAGATTTGTTGTATGTGAAGCCAAGTGGATAAGAGAAAATTATGTGTACAAAAGGAGTATTCAAATATTCAAGATTTATTTATAGGCGAAACATACTAGAGGTGTTATGTGTATATCATTATCAATGTTCTATATTTACTCATATATATCACTTCTTGCAATGTTTTTAACGTAGTCCATACACACACATCAGGTGAATTAAAACAACTCATGTTTACCTTTCGTCGGGTGTGTGAACTGTCGACAGCTTTCTGCAAAATCCAAATAATTGATGATTAGATGAGGAATATTTTAAACAATAATTAAGATTGTTTCATGGTGTAAATTCTGCTCTATTGTCATGCCTTAATTTGTTCAAGAAATTACCAATAGTCCGGTTTGGAGCTTAAGCCATGCTCTTTCTCCACAAACAAAATCAGTTTGTATTACATTAAGTTAAACTCTATAACTCTGGACAGTTTCGATTGGTGAGACAGTAGTTAAGTTTTCAATGTATTCGGTTGTATTAAGTCTTCAAATCACTTGACGCTTATATAGTGTTCCAATGCGTAAAAGCAAAATCCAAATTATTTTATTTTGTAATGTTATGACTCGTGGAACAATATCATCTTTTGGTGACAACTCACTTCAAATTTATATCGTCTTTGTTCTTAATTAAAGGATCATTTGCCAAGCGAAGTGAACAAGATCATCGTGACTTTGCCGACAGGCAAGATCGCTAACCGACTTTTCCTGTTCGTGGTCTGGAAGCCAATGGATGACGGTTATGACCAAACACCATTTACATTGATTGTAAAGTATACTCAACAACTTTTCTAACTCAACTTTTTTGATTTGTAAATTTCTTATTTATTCCACAATGGATACAACATTTTGTTTGCTCTTACTGCACAAAATAGTCACCGTTTTCTGATAGATGAAATCATTTCGTTCATTTTTGCCTATGTGCTCACCTTACTGAAAACCTACGAAACGACTGAACTCAAATCTACGGTGACTAGCATGCGTAAAGAACATTTTATGAAGTAGTTTCAGACGACTGGATGCACCGTATGACAATACAACAAAGAGAGCGTGTCGTTAGGATGGTAAAAAGTTGTATTTCGAATAGACAGTATGCCACTCATTGCTGGAACTCATATAACGTACTATGTTTTAAATCCTTGTCTGTTCGTTATCAATTGACTGCAACGCCTAATCTGATGTTTTATCAGATTGTCCATTTTAGGTCGCAAGATAATTTGGCATCAACGTCAAAACTATTACATCGCATACGTACTTATAGACATATGACATTGATACGTCAGGATAGAGCTACGGAAGGACTGCATTGGACACAGTCGCAGAACAGTCATTAGGGCAAACCGCGGTTACACTGTGGTATTAATGTACTATGTTGTGACATTTGACTTTCAGTCAACCACAGATGAACGATCACAGCAATAACTTTTACATTGAAACAAATGTTTGTGTCATACTTTTATTCATATATTCCAAGCAATGACTTGTACATATAATGTAAGGTATATATGTTGTATTATGGGCCGGTGGCTTCTATACTTGAATGGATACTTGATGCTCAATTAGCTAAACCATTCAAATCGTGGAGTAAGAAAAGTTGTTGAACTTGATGCGATTGTCATTCGTTATACATATCGTGTGGAGTTGCTGGGGTTAAACACATGTCAAATGTATGTAAATAACTTACTTTTTCATAATGACCACAGCATATGCCAGACCACATATCGTACATACTGTGACAGCCAAAAGACAAGTAAGAACAGTAGACACGGGACTGTAATCATCCGAATTTCTGGATTCTAAAAGTAAACATAAATATAGTAAAAACAACACTTATCTTTAAAACACGCACGCTTTATAAAAACCTATGCGATTGTATACTGACATTTCTATCACTACTTTTTAAACTGCTGATATTATAAGTGATGGTAGTAGTTATCATTATTATTATAATAATAGAGGATTTCAGTATCATTTAAGGCTTATACGTTGCACAAAATCGAATATTTAGCATTTAATAAGATGAACATCTGGAATAACCAGATTAACAAAGTAATTATAATAGCCTCGTCTCACCTCTGTGCTTTACCACAGGTTTGAATGAAAACGATGAGTGCATACCAATAATCGGAAATTCCTCCATTTGCATGAACGTACAGTTTACATTATATACAAAATAAGAACGAGAAGATCACACACTTGACATAGTGCATTAAATTGATAAGAGGCATCAGGAGAATACAGGCCTTGTAACATATTCACATAGTCTCATCGGAGACCTCAACGTCCACGCAAACTAAGAGGACAATACATCAAACGTCCGACGAAAACCTAAAAACTATAGCTCATCTTTCGATTCCACTTATCTTTATATGAATATATGACGGGAATTAAACAAGACACGATTTAAATGAGTGCTGCTCAAGTAGACCCAACCTTAGCGTAATAATAACACGTGTGTTCACGTGTCTGCCAGTAATTCCATGCTATAGGATGCATATGTATATTGCTTTACAGAAGTATGTTGAACCATTCTATAACTATTTGCGAACTGTCACAGTCAGATAACTCTACGCGGATGCGCTGGCTGATCTGAATCGTCACTAGTCGCCAATTCTTGGTTTGTACAGAGTGCCGCTCAATTGTAAGTACCACTATTGTACCTTCCGCAGTTCCTGGCAATGCTGAAGTAGTCGGTTTGGGAGTCGTGGTTGTCGTGGTCGTTGTAGTGGTCGTTGTGGTTGTAACCTTACTCAAATCAACATCTGCAAGTTGTTCAAATATAAATTGATGGAATTATACTACTAGTTCGGTATATATTTTACTTATGAATGCACAATTAGTGAATAGTTTCGATTCTGATTACTACCAAGCTTTATATAAGTCAATTATCAAACGCTACTTTAAGGACACATATTGTAACATAATTTGCAGAATAAATGGTCAAAACTGAATGCATTTTTTCAAATGTTCGACTACAAATATTCGAAGAGTTATCAGTCTCTCATTTAATTATATGTTGTTTGTTCTCAGAAAGATGTTTTCATTCGATGATTACCTTGAGTTGCAATTAAATAGGGCTTTAGGAATAAAAAAAATATTACATTAAAGGAATTACGGTCCTTATAGTACTTTCGGAGTGCGAAATATATTTCCAAAAAGACTAAAGAAGAGAAAATTTATATTACCGAAACAGTATCTAAGTGGACAAGTTGATGGTATGTCTATTAGACAGTACACCGTGTAGTAGAGACAGTTCTTGACACGAAGTGGAAGTACTTCGTGACAATTGCTGTCGTATGTGCTGACACATGCTGTCCTATCAACTACGCCACTTTCAACGGATGGTATACTTCCTGGAAAATACAGACGTAGATTTGCAAAATGATAAAGGATATAAAAATTATCTCGAACCAAAAAAGAACAAGCCATGGAAAGTAAAAGAAATCTGAATTGAAGTTATTAACGTTCATAATAGTTACTATCTAGTACTTTTATATAAACATTTCCAGAATAAAATTGATATATAATGACATTTTCAATGAAGTATCAGGACGTTATAAATTACACTCAACAATGTATATCACAACGGTTCCTGCGCAAATATCCAAAATATTAATACATGTATTGATTGATATATCAGTCGTATTGCTTTCCCCGCAAAACAACGCCCAAAAAGGTATACTACTATTACCATTCAATAATCTGTGTGTCAAACATATGCTGAGATCAAAGCCGCGTATCCCGCTCCCGAGGTTGAGAATGATACGGAATAGTCGATGGATATTTGAAAATTCATGGACCTTTGCAACAAGTGTGGATTCATACTAAAGTGCATATTCAAACAGTTTTATCTGGTCTACACTGTTAGCCAATAAGTCACAAATGATTTGAAATGCATATGATGGAACTTTCGACGAACAATGTCTATATGAGTTCGATAACACTGGTGCGCAGATAAACATGTGTGTACAATAGTAATAATTATACTGACCGCCTCGGAATTGTAGTGGTAGAGCGTCCGAAATGGATGTGAGAGGTCGCGGGTTCGAGCCCCGGTCGGGTCATACCGAAGACTTTAAACATGGTAGTAATGGCAGCTCTCCATGGCGCTCAGGGTTGCGCGGTTAGCATAACGACTGGATAGCTGGTGTCAGGATAAATGGATCAGTAGTAATGTTAATTTACCCAGGAAACGCGTGATGTAATAACATTATTGAAAGCGGCGTAAAACACCAAACAATCAATCAATGATTATACAAATTCCAGTTTTTAAGGAGGACCGCTCAAATAAAGATCACAGGAAAACTCAAAGCTTACCGTTTACCCAGATGGGATACTTTGTTCCACAGGACTCTGTTCTAACTGACACCGTTGTCATGTTGTAGTTACTGCCATACCACATCCCTGGATTAAGTGCAAACAGGTCACAGTATTTTGTGTTATCAGATGTGGCCTCAGTGTAAGCTATTGACGGATGTCGGGTGTCCATGTACGGGAAATCAACAAAGCTGGTCCAGTGACACGGATCTGTAGGAGTATAACGAGCATAAATCGATTTCCGATTACATCTAATTATCCTAACACACCGTTTGCTCGGCGAGTGCTTGTTCAAAGCTGTCAACTGATTGGTTGTTTCGGCTAGAACGTGCTCGGTGTGTTAGGTCACTCTTAATATGCCAATGATATAAAAAAAATTAGCGCATTTGTTTTGCATAGCTTTAAAAAAAAAAAAAAATCTCATTTAGGACATTTTTTTATTTTCACATGATGTTTTCATAAATCGATAGCTGCATGTTTCTCAAAAGACGTTTTGTCACAGCTTTTGGAGAAAATGGACCATCTGAAACTTTGCAAGTAGCATATTGACATTCATTTGCATGGATTGTTAGAAAACGAGAAATTATTTCTCTTCTTGCGAAAAGTCTTAAGATTAAGCATCTCTTTTATCGAAAGCAACTTGAAATGACCTTATTACAACATATGCTAAGATCGGCATGCACACCGATGCAATTGTTTTTTTGCCAGTTAACTTAAGCATGCATTTCCTGACTTTCTCGCATCATTTATTTATCGACCATTCTTCCCATAGCTAATTTTAACATTTTGTTGGATGAGGAAACACGCGAGTCACATCAATTATCGGCATATAAGAATGGCCGAGCCGGAGATTGAACTCACGACTACTACATTGATAGCCCTCTTCTGGTTTAGCGCAGATCGACTGGAAACTCCATTGGTACAGCATGTAAACTTATCGCAAAAGTCATAATTCTATCACTTGAACCATCAATACAAATATTGCGGGACATCATGAAACCTATAAGCATAACAGAGCAATTGATCAATCATATCAAACAGTGTTGGTTAAGAACTTTTCTCCATTAAGATATACTTTTTTTAAAAATGGCTTGCTTGAACGGTGTCTAAAGTCGTCCGTATCAGGTAAAGATATACATCTTCAATAACTTTCCGAACAGTGAAGATACTGGTCAGAAAGCAATAGGCATATCTCCCAAGATATGCGCTAATTATATTGATGTGACTACGTAAATAAAAAATATAACATTGGTAGTTAAAACATATTTACCGTCAGTGCCCTGGCATAATTCCGCCTGACGGCCTGAAACAATAATACAATTACATTATGGTATTACTAACTTAATGCGCCAACGATAAGTTGCTGTTCACAAAAAATGGCAGGCTTTTTCCAAATCGAAATGATAGGTAAATATACAATTTGTATTTTGCTTGCCTTATCAAAACATTCCAATTAACAATGGGGATCAATCAGGCGTGAACATTTAACTTTATCACAACAACGTAAATAGAAGAGCATGATTATTTCTCAATACCATCGCTTACAAACGTCTATATTATGAAGAAAATCCTTTCGATAATGCAACCATTTTTGAAATGTGTGTAGGTATATTGAACACAGAAACATGGTATAAACAATGAACACTCAACCGTGACACTGATGATAATGCATCCTTATTTATGACTATTACAAAGTTTAGCGAGAGCCAATTGTACTTCATATATGCAAACATGGTATGTATACTGTAGCGATTGGATTTACAATACTAAATATGAAAATAATAGAAATAATTATCATGATATCATGAATGACAGAGAAGAAGAAGAATTAGAAAACCGGTGAAGAACACCAGAAGAAAAATCTATCATGACTTTTTAAGCAAGTTTGGGAGCTCTTTTGTTTTGAATATGTTAACACCTGTAAACGTAGTGTTGCAATTGTAAATATGGTCAAAACATACGATATTCTCATAACAATATTTATCAATTTTGTGTCGTTTACTTACCCTCCAAAGCTAAAAGAGAAAACATGAACGATATCCATATACGCCCCATTTCTGTGCAACGATCTCACTCAAATAAATAGCTATTACAATTGTCGGTCAAACGTTAAATGATAGAATTGAATCAATGCAGCACAACATATCTTTTAGTTTACCCTCGCATTGATTATATCAATAGCGATTATTTACAACACCTTTATTGCTCGTTTTATTATCCAACCAACGACAGCTAGCCCATTGATAATAGTTTATGATACCTCAATTGGATTACCATTTACTTCTTTCATCCGTTTCCCTGATATGGTATTTGGATAGTCGGTTAACTTTAAAACATATCAGAAGAGAACTGTTAAACATATGTAACTTTGTTTTTAAACATGTGTTTTGCTATAAAAGGCGTCTATATGGAAACAAATTATAGTTCAAATATGACTGGACTGAAAAAGTATTTTTCTTCCGATCTAATTAACCACTCTTATTCTCTTTAACTAGGAAGACTGTGGCACTCAGAGAGAAGGTCAGTCTCCTGATTCGAATATCTCTGGTTCATTAATTGCATTTTTAAGTTATTTTTGTACTATTTGATTTTCGAAAATCGGTCTGATATAAGAAAACAATTTGTCTTTTTAAACATTCAATTGATGGTCTTTGTTGACTCATCTTTCCATAGTATATAATATATTACTACCAAAGAGACTATCCCCTAAAGTACACATCTGGAGGTTAAGTCACATTCCGTTGTTATGTATTTTGACAAGATTGTCCAACACTGTTTAATTATATTACATCCCAAAACATATGTATGAGGGTTTCTGCATGAATATTACAAAATGTACAATGGTCATCTTGGTATATCTTCATTTTGTTATGCAAGTAGTTAGTGGCCAAAATTCTAAGATTTAATCTAATTGTATATTATGTTCAAGGACTATACAAAAACACATTGTTAAGTTCATTTCAATAATGTATAAAGTAATAAGAATATAATACTTCTTACAATAGCATAAATGCAGTGGAATGACAACGAAGTCATGAAATTAGGCGGCGAGAAGCCTGAAAATCGAAGTTAACAATACGTTACAACATCTTATCTTTTAATATTTACTTTTCGATCTAAAGAGGCAATATATATAAAGCTACTTGAATTCAACTTTTTTTTTTTTTTGACATTAGCATGTTTGAACATTTTCGTAAATTCGTCAAATGTACTTTTTTCTTAGTTCAGAGCATGCAGTGCAGATGTAATAGAAGTGGTATTCGTGTTCAATCAAATGTATTTCTATGACAGTCTTACGTTTCTTTTTTGATTTTAGTAACTTTCGACTCTTAATTCATGGTCTGCTAAACAATATATTTAGTTTCGAAATATAAAAGCATGTTTAAACATACAACACGTAATTAATCTTTGGGAATTACACCATCTTCTTGAAATATTTATCATGTATTCGTTGTTAAAAAGGCATATAATTGATACTTTCAGTAGCTTGATGCACACCAACATACAGTGTATCTTTTTAAGTAAGTTATTGTCATCAAGTCGAGTCATTTTTATCCAAAATCAAAGTTCTGAAAGTACTGAAAGTAGATTTGGTATCGGTTAAGAGGACATGCAGAAGTGCATATATAAATATTTATCTAAAGCAAAGCCCCACCATGACAGACACGTAATGATTCATCAGCAGACTGAAATATTTCCAAGATCATAAAATGTTGGTCAAATTTAATTGAACCGAACATATATCATTTGGTCCACATACTACCTTTTTAATGATCATATTACCCAATAGCTCTACGGAAATCCCAACAGGTACATTTATGACAGTACATTTTATTCCTATTTATTGACTATACTTAACCAACTGATGCATTCAGATTATACACTATATTAATATAATCTATTAATGTTTGCAGAGTCCAAGTGTGGGTATGAATCGATCACATGAGTGATCGCTATGTAGCAAATGTGTAACTACTAATATCGGAGAACATTTAATTAAGAGCGTGAAAGAAACGGCTAGGAGTGGACACTGTAAATACAACTTATACATAAAGGATATTTGTTATGAAATTAAATCTGTGAACAGTTTGTAAGAGGACCACCAAAATATCATTCCCGTGAAGTTTGGTTGATATCAGTCCAATGGTTTGGGAGAAGATTTTGTTCAAAGCTAAACGGTAATTTTGTCCATATTCTGATGCAGCATGGCAGCTATCTTTTCAAACCAATCAATATGGCGTGAACAAATTACAAATCTTTCCTGAAATCAGACAACAACTTGAAAAGAAAGAGAACTATTATGTTTTGTCATTTTGCACCTTTTCTGATGCCGTCTGGCTGCCATGTTTATGGAATCTGACATGCGGATTTCGAGAAGAAGAATTTTATAAATTATACATTTTACTCACTTCCTTTTGCCGCAGCAACAAAAGTAGTGTTTATAATTCATATCTTTGAACCAATTTGAAAGAGGGACCACCAAAGGAACTTTCTGTGAAGCTTTGTTGAACTTTCTCAGTGGATCAGGAGGAGATATCAATTGTTGCTAAAAGTTCAATAAAACCCCTTTGCTGATGCCGTCTTGTAACTATGTGTTTTAGCTAATTATGAAGAGGGTCACCGAGGGAACAAATAAGACAAGCACTTTTATAAGAATAGAGTTTTAGAATGTTCTCATCTGATTTTTATGACTTTCAACCAATCAATAAGACTTAAAACATGTAGAGAGTCAATGAATGAACAGTTCTGTTAAATCAGCTTGAAATCAGACAAGCACTTTCATAAAAACGTAGTTTTAAAGAAATGTAATTTTGCCCCTTTTCTTATAACGGCTAATTGCCGTGTTTAACAACCAATCAATGTGATTATATTTCTAGCGAGTTATCCAATCAAAGCCTTATGCCATGTTATTGGTATCAGAGAAGCTAATTCAGAGTAGAATATTTTCTAACAAGAGCACCGCCTGCGGGTGCCTGACGTTCGTCTGAAAATATCCTTTTACGGTTTATTTATTTTATATAAAAAATATTCAAATTCAGAAAGAATATTTACATATCATAATGACCACACACAACTGCTATTATTCAAGTATTGAAACAAGATTAACCGTGTGGAAATAAATCCAAGTTCATATACACGATAAGGAAGATCTTCACGTTCGATGGCTGTCACAATCAGTCAATATCATAAGTTGAGTCTTGTGTATGCAATGGACAGGAAAATGACATTGGTACATTAAGTCAACTGTAACTAAAGATATTGAATATATTACTGTTTTCCTATTTTTAGTAACAGTGACCTTGACGCCCAAAACACAATCCAATTGAAGATTTTCATAATATATTAAAGTACATTATGTTTTTATTGTTAGGGAAATATTTGAAATCAATGTAACACAAAAAGAAGAAACCATGTCCAATTTTCA
This sequence comes from Serripes groenlandicus, assembly GCA_031761405.1. Lineage (NCBI taxonomy): Eukaryota > Metazoa > Mollusca > Bivalvia > Cardiida > Cardiidae > Serripes > Serripes groenlandicus. The sequence continues at coordinate 35,195,932 of JASEVX010000007.1, forward strand.
TAAACGACAAAAATACATCAAAATTTATGTTTTTTACTCCAAAGACAGGCCCGCTCAACAGCTTTATCATTTAATGTGGAGAAGGGTATAAGATGAACAAGTTTTCCATATGTTAAAGTAATAGATGTGATAGTTTCCATGTAAGAGACCAAAACGCAACATTTAACCAACTATGTCCAATTCTCAAAGTCGACCAAAATGCATCAAAATTGATGTTTTTTACCCCCAAAAACAGGCCCACTCAGAATCTTTATCATACAAAAGGTTTGATACTCTCCATGTAAGTGACGTAAATGGAAAACGTAACCAACACCAAAAAGTCTCAAATCAACCAAAATACATCAAAATTCATGTTTTTTACCTAAAACAACACACCACACTCAACATCTTAGCATACAATGTTAATTAGGGTATTAGATGAACAAGTTTTCCAAGTTTCAAAGTACTAGGTTTGATATTTTCCATGTAAGTGACCTAAACGCAAAACTTAACGATCTATGTCCAATTCTAAAAATCAACCAAAATACATCAAAATTGATGTTTTTTACACTTGGCATCTGTAGCATACAATAAGAAAAAGGGTATTAGATGAACAAATTTTCCAAATTTCAAAGTATTAGGTTTGATAGTTGCCATGTAAGAGACCAAAACTCAAAATTTAACCAACTATGTATATGGGTTAGAGTTGATATCTCAGGTTTATTTTTCAGAGCAGTTCAGAATAGCATAGAAGATAGTGTTGCAAAAGGAGATATTGCTTTTTATGTCTCCTGTTGACACAATGCTTTCAAAAGTTGTCTGCAAGGAAATGCATCTGTAAGTGGAAAAAAAATGCTATTCAAATATCACAACCAAATCCACTTTTTCAGAAGGAATATTACTTTTCCTTTTACTAGAGGAAACAAAGCAGGGTTCAACATTAACTTTTGGAATGCACTAGACCTCTCCTTATCCAGAGGAAACACACACACACACATTATACAGTACTTTTTTTCTGATTCCAAGGTAGAACATCAAATAATGATAAATATTAACTCTTTCCCACATACAGACGCTTTCTGACACCTCTGCATGACTGCAGCAGACGACTTTTTAAAACATTGTGGCAAAAGAAGAAATTGCTCATCATGAGCAATTTCTCATTTTGCCATAATGGCAATGTTTACAATTATTTTCAATAAGTATAGTTTCATTTAAGGAGAGTTTCTCTGCTTCAGATTTATTGTTAATATGCTGTATTACAGTACATTACGGTGTGGCTTTTTTCACCTTCATACTCGAGCTATTTAAACTCATATTACCATTTTCTACAAAATACTCCCTTCCGTTTCGTCTGCTCATACAGCTTCTTGGACTCTTTCTTTCCCTTTCTTTTATTATTACTACCGCTGTCATCCTTTTTATTGGAAGAAAATCCAAATTGAAACAGTTTATTTGACATGATTTTATTATCGGCTGCTACGGTGAAAAACAATTTAAACATACCGAAAATTGTTCTAAACTATTGTCGTAAATTTTGGGATGCCAAATAATCGGCTAAATATAAAGCTAGCATTCGCTAGCTAGTAAAGCTATATAAAGCTAGTAAACTTGAATCAAACAATTTATTTTAGTTTAAATAATACTAATGTTGCGTAAACATGAAGAGAAAAAACAAGATTACGAATTGAAATTGATTTAAAAAAAATCGAAACTTTACGGACAATTCAATATCGGCTGCCATGTAAACATACCGGAAATTATTCTAAACTATTGTCGTAATTGTTGGGATCCCAATTTAATTTGCTCTTTAAATACACACGGAGTTTTCCCAATAAACATTCCAGCAGAGAATCATCGGCAGTCAATATTTTCGTCAGTAAATCTATACTTTTGATCAGTTTGAAAAAATAATTCGACAAATATTGACGGAATTAGAACACGACCAGTAGGTCTTGCCAGATGCGAATGTAGCTAGACCGGATCAATGAACTATTAGTGAATGTCGTTCGGCCTTACGTTAATGTCGAACCATACAAAGGGTTACAATTTACGAAGGGTAATTTGTGAAGGCGGTCGTACACACTTAGGGGTGGGATGTAGTGATATTTGTGTCCTTTATTACACCTACATATGACATTTATACATTCAGAGACTTGTAATTTTATTTGGTTACCAAAAATAAGCGGAATTCATTTTACATATTTGACTTTTGCTTATGTATGCATTCGTTATTCAGTCTAGACTAGTTTGCACTATTTTTGTGTGTGTTTTTGGGCTATTTACATCACGTGACTTCAAAACCTGACTAACTGTAGTAGATTTTGAAAGCAAATCTACTAAAAATCATGTTGCACTTTCCGATGACATTAAAGGGACTCTTCCAAGTTCTCAATATAATGCAGTCAAATTTGTTGATCGTTTGGCACGTTTTACTTTTCGACAAAATGTTATATGAATTGAAACTAATTTGACACATTCATCATAAAACCATATTTCTGGTGCATACTATTTAAAACAAGTTCAACTAATATCCAGCTGTTTTGGGGAATAGTTTAGGCAACGAACTCCAATATCTTTGAAATATGGTCGCCGATCTAGCTCATTCTTTTACTTAACATGTTTTCTGAACATGTTTTCTGTTTAACTGTGTAAATGACTTCGAAATGCATGTCCTGTCAATTTAAATTTTCATTTGCATTGCATTGCTTCTTATATATTTCTTGTGATAAAAAAAACAACTATCTTTATGGATAATATAAGTTGCGTTACATTATATTTCAGATATCCAGAAACATAATGCTCCTTGGATTCTGCCATTGCTTTACTTACTATTTCCGTCTCTAAAATCAATTCTAAACATTTTATTGGTGATTTGTTTTGTCAAGTGTAATGAAGATACTCTTTACAAATAGTTGGATTGCTATTATGTCTACACTAGCTTATCTTTATTTTTTATAAATTTTATTAACTTTTGCATTAATCACAAAGCATATAAAACTCCCGAACTAACCAGGTTCAATGGACGTTATTTACAGGAATGAAGGAGATATAATATATAGCTAAATTTCTTAAGGGTAAAAGAAGAACGTGTATTAGCACAGCTCAATCATACATGGCACCAGCGACGGCTATAGACATTCGCGTTGTCCTTTTAGTCGAATTGTCAATACTTGATAAAAACCCGAGGCCTAACATTTAAAATATTTAAAAAAATAAATATAATATAACTTAAATCTTAGGCCTCGGGTTTTTATGACCAGAGAGACACACGCAGTATATTACTCAAATACTTAAATGCATTCTAGTCACGAAGTACTTTTTAGTTCATGCTTCCTTATAGAGGAAGATAGACATCGTGAGATGACATGAATGTCCCTTTCAGAGAAAACATGGATTACAATTAGTTGAGCTTATCCAAAAGTATCCTAGGAAGACAGCAAAATGTATAGTTAATGCGTATATGCTGAGACAGAGTATATTGTTCAACTAAATGAGCATTGTATCACAAGTAGATATTTTTCGATGCTACGCACATACAACTTTTGAAATCATTTTGGTGAATGGATATATTTCCTATAAAAATCTATATCAACTTTTTCCCACAATTATTTCTAAGGTTTTGAACTCTACTCTATTAGATAATTTGATTATTTATTATTAAATTATTTCTACATTTGTTTATACGACCGAATAAAATGACTGATTGCACGTCTGTTCATTCTTTTTTGTATATATATATCTTGTATATTTGTATGATATTATTGAACTATATATGTTGGTGACTTATAGGCCCATGGGGCCGGGTGTTAATAATAATTGTTAAAGAATAAATGTATATTATAAATGCTTTTTAACACATGTCACAGTAATGAACAATTTACTTACTTACTTACTTACTTATTTGGTACTCTTTTTATAATTCAATCCGATATGTTTCCTTCTACAGACCGAGCGCTAACAAATAAATGATAGATTCAATGGAGACATGCCTGATAAGGAAAATACCTTAACATTTGGAATACAAAAGAACCACTATTACTACAAAATGACTTAGATGGATCAAAAGGATGCGGGTAGGAGTTCACATAAACATTGTATAAAGATTGTGTAGTGACTCCTATTCTTTTCTTTATCATGCAACAACTGCCACTTTAAAAGAACGTATACAGCAGTCATAAATTATTTTAAAAACAGTGATATTGTCCTTGATCCGATTAACCGAGAAAATAATCCCGAAGTCATTGTTGATACTTCTGAAAAATGATATGAAATTCCAAAAAGAGAGGACATTAATTGTTTTTTCTATTTGATATAACAGAGGTTTTTTTTATCCAATTGGCATGCTTTTTACGTGAAACTGTTCGTGATATTCGCCAAGTGATGATAATTTAAGAAAAAGTCTAACGTCCCATTAAATAATATTTAAATGTACACGAATTACAAACGCAATTTTTCCTTTGTAGAAGCCCAGCCCCCGTAACTCAGTCGGTAGCGACGCGGATTGTCAATCACTTGGGTTGTGTGTTCGATCCACAACGCGACCAACAATATTTCCGACGTGTGACAAAAGACAATGCGACAAACGTGATTCGTCTTCCACCAACGGTCTATCAGGCTTCGTTAAAGCAGCCAGTGGCCTGAAAAGTCTGTTGTGTGAAATACTGGAGTGAGGAAGCCGGAAAGCACATGAGTAGGTGAACTTACAGCCTTGATATGATTGAAAACATATTTAATTGTCGTTAAACCTCGACCAATCAATATATTTATATAAACAACGACCTTGACTCGACCAACTTGCTTTTTTCACGAGACACATCGTGAGAACACGGATTATTTACCACGCACAAACATAACCTAGTCAACCGCAGATATAACCACTCGAATAACAGTACTTGGTTGATAAATATTGCCGTAATAATTAATGAGACTGAACTTATGATAACTGTAGTATCTTAAAATAATTGGGGTTGGTGTTTACCCGATGAATGCTACAAACAAACCTTACCAATTCCAACGTTTTTACTCGTACATACACCTAGACAGCGCATCGCCTTCTAGCAAACAACCTCCGAATCTTATGTATAAGAAAAAACAAATACTCAATAATACTGATCGTCAACCAATGCTGATCAGATGGTATCGATTAAGGGATGAAATATACCTTATGAAATTAAGTAAATCGTCTATAGATTGACGATGTCCGTCTGTCTGTCTGTCTGTCTGTTCGTCAACATTTTGGTAAAAGTTTCAGGTTGAGGCAAAATCTCAGCACTGGAAAGGGTTACAAACTCGAAACTTAGACTGAAGGTAACCAGTAACAAGTTTTATTGATTTCTATGGTTACTTTGACCTTGACCTTGGTTTGTCGATTTTCAAGATCAAACTGCCGACAATCCTGCCTTACCGTCTTCGGCGGTTTCTTGTTAAAATTGCGTTGGTTGTTAAATTATTCTCTTTATATGTTTTAGATTTTAAATGATCAAAACCCAATCTTTATCTTCAGATATTCCTTCTTTGTTTACATAGCTTGTTGTCTTGAATAATTTAATAATAAAAGTGCAATCAGTTGACTCAAAATACGCCCGGTAATTTAACAACATCATGTATTTGAAAATATTTTGCCGACAAACCATATGTGTTAAAGTCTATATATATTTGTGTTCATTTTTATTATTTCTAATATTAAGAAAGCATTTGAATGAATTGCGTCGGATTGCATCAGCTTAAAGTAAGATACAAAGTGACATCACATGGCTGTACCATTATGCGTTATCATAGTGGACTTTTAGCTTTTAGTAAAAAGCTGCATTCCGACTTAATTTTGCATTGTCTTGTATTACATTTATGCTTTTGGGATTTGATTTTCTGGATTTTGAAAAATATAAGAAATAGTGGCTACTAGTAAAGTCTCAAGTAGCGGTAAAATTTAGCGTCATGTGGTAAACTGATATCGATTTCATGATGACAATTTTAGTATGTTGTGTAAATTATCTGAATGGTAAAGATAGGAGGATAACCCTTAACTAAAATGTTACAAGTGGTTTCATAAGCCTTCTTGAGATCTGAGACGTCAGCATTGATTCAGTGGTAGTGTGTCGATTGCATGATACAAATTCCCGGTTTCTAATCCCGTGATAGGCGGGATAAACCTTTGTGATTCATAGACACTCGGCACGCGAACTTGTCCAATCTACAGGGAGCAATCATTTAGAGATTATTAAAAACAACTTGCCTTTGTAATTGCTGTTACATAAAAGATTTGCAATAGTAAAAAGTAAATGAGCATAACAACACTGCAGTTGCTGTATTCTTTGTATAACTACTGGGCATGTGGTTTCGCGGTACTACTGATATAAGTCACGATGAAGCTGATACCACAACAAGAGTACTTTGACGTGACAACGGTTCAAATAACTGTCTATGTATACATGTGCATATATTTTCCTAAATATGTTTTCGAAAGGTTAGACACTTAAACCTGTTTCGGCGTAGGTGACGTATTAAGGAGGATGGAGACCTGACATTCGATGCCGCTCAAAGCTCGCTCTCTTATCAGATCAATTTCAAACTTAGGTAAACATTGTAATAGTGACACTTCGGGACGTAAGTACAAACAAGGGCAATGTTGTTTGTCTCCTACGTCGTATATATGATATATAACTTATTTACAGACACGATTATGCGCTGGCAATCTTCAAAGCACTTCAAAGTGTCAACATGACTGGGCCGAAGTTTTGGGGGATAATAACACTAAACACAACTATTCTTAGCTTTTGTGACATTCAACATGTGTTCAACCTTCGAAAATGATCTGCCCTGCCCTATCGTAGGAGAAAGAATGAAAATGCAACAATTTTCAATTGAATAGTGGGGTCATCATTTTCAGCTAAAATTGTTTAGTTTGGAAGGAACGGGAGTATAGTATTGGCCTATCTTAGCTTATCAAGAAACTGATTAATATATTTAAACACGATATTTTTTTTATTTTTTTTTTTAAATGTTTTGCTTTATGTATATATATAACAAATAATACGCATTATCTTGTCCATATGTCAACGATATTCTCTGTGTCGATAGCATTTTGAGATTTCGTACAAATGAAATTATAAGCCCTCATTACCGTTGTAGTTTAACGGGATTGCGCTTAAAAGTATTCCGTATTTCTCGAATGTTGTAAGTGAAGTAGTTTCCGTATCATGCGATTTAAAGAAGGTGCTTAACGATCAGGAAATGACACTCAATCCAGAGGAAAAATGTACAGTGGAATGTTGTATTTTAATGAATAAAAGTAAATCAGACACGATACATACTATAAATATCTATAGGTCTTACCCTACATGTGATATGATCGACAAGTCAATGTCTGGCCACTACGGCATAAGGACAAGAAGGTGAAGTTAAATCGTTAATGAGATGCTAACGCAGTGAAACGAACATTAAAGAACATATTATAACTCATGGGTACATAAAAGGGGAATATGTAGGAGTGTATTTCAAAAAGAAATAAGCATAATATTGTTTTAAAATCAACTGTTATTGGTTTTAGTTATACAAAACATGTTTTATTTGTGGCTCCTCTGCTTATTTTAGATGAGTCTGAAACAAACTATCTTGTTTTCAAAAATACAATACGCCGATATATGCATTGACCGCAATGACTTCAGTCGTTGATGATATTTCGATTACTATATCACTACACATTGTACAAATATGAGAAATGAAAAAATAACTAATTTATATTTCTTTCGGCAGGAACCGAGCACGGCTTAAAATACAAAACGATCCCACTTATTGTGCATGTGATAATTCAAACGACTCATTATTAACCCTGGAATATAGTTCATAATTTCCATAGAGAAAGTTTTTCCACACGCATGTCGCAATACGGAGGCAAATCGCCAATCTTGTTTAGCCATGACATAAGCTCTGTACTAAAGACGAAGATTGGGATCCCTCATCCTGAAAAGATATGACAAAAAGACAGCGCACGAACTTCTGCATTAAATTTCAAATGATAGTGATACTTTACTCTGGCCATGCTTTTATCAGAAATCTTCAAAAGAAAAGGCGTTTTTTGTATTTACTTACTGAGGACAGTATTCATGGCGGGATATGATTAAACATATTGCAATCGCAAAATTAGTAAAGGGAAATTATTTAAACATTGGAAACACAACATATAAACATAATAAAAAACAACTGCCTTGTAAGGAATCTAGAACTGCTCTAAATTATGTAAATGGCATGTCGGATTGTACTTTATGATTTAAAATTTCTGATCAAAGTTTACGTTTGACATTTGAATGTGTATTACCTCAGCAAACCAGCGGGTCGCTTTCATGTGATCTTATCTCCTACTTCGATTGAGAAATGAATTTGTCATGCAATAAATTACCACTCTGTCACTTATTACAAGTGCTATTGAGTATATATGGGAAAACGGTTTGTAATCCTTCAGATACTAATGTGAGTTAATCATGGCGAGAGATAAAATAATGTATATCAAACTATTTGTTATTGTCATTTACATATCTAAAGGTAAGGTTTATTGTGTTAAATATCTTTGTAAATGATATTTTGTTGCATGGTTGGTTTTTATTTATGTTTTTACAAGCGTTTGTTACATGAATATCTTTTGGTTTCTGACCATAACGTAACTATGTGTGGCCTTCATACACACTGGCACTAATTCCAATAAGGAAGCGGGCTCATTCAATTATGTTTGTGTAAATTTATTGTATTAATCTGTTAAATGCTGAATTATTAACATGGACTTTTCCAGATTACATTTTTAAGAGGTTATAACCAATTATTATACATGAGATAACATGTCTGAGTGGAGTGTGACACAAAGGCGTCATCGCTTATCAAGTTCTTTGGGTGTTTTAATTTACTACATCATATAACTACTCAATTCATAGTCTAGGTAGTACCAAATTACATGTCTACCCAATTACGCCAGATCTACTGCGTGTCTTACCACTTTCCATGACTTTCGAACGCACACCAAAACCCTGCCTCTGTCCAACTTTGAAGTAATATGTATTATTTCACTAGTCTGCCCATCTCCTATTAGCGTCCATTCCAACAGAACACTCTTTTCAAAAAAAAATATTATGGTCTAAAATACTCATACTGTTTCCAATATTGTGACTTGTTTTGAGCGGTTTCTGTTTACACACTATTAATAAGGCTCATCTACTGATACGATCAGTACGTTTTAGCGTAACAGTTCGAGTACAACAAATGATTATTGCCCTTTTACGATAGCGAATTATATTATCTCCAGTAATCAATTGTGAATGACAATATTTATACTTTAGGCCTATTGCGTTAAATCAATTATAAATTATGAGGTATTTGTACACACTCTATACATCAGCGATTGAGTTGATCCGCTACTTGCGTTTCTACTGAAGTATGTTTAAATTATGCCTACATAATATTGTTATTTTATTCTCAATTTGGCAACAGTATGGGCGTGTGGGGAACATGCGGCTGCTCTTCCCGAACTTGACAGAAGATCAAGGACATACAGTGCGAATGGGATAGAAAACGACCCACTTGTCGATGATTTCTATCTAAATGACGGCTGGTACACAGTCAACAACCAGAGAGGACAGTATGCTTTGGTGGATAAAATACCGAAATACGGAGTGTGCGGTACAAACAATCCAATATATCTCCAAGGTAACATTCGATCAAATTCATTCGTCCTTCGCAAAATGTATTCGTATTCAGCTGTACTCTGTACTATGTGTGTTATATAGGCAAATCATCGAAGTATAAAATCTATGTCCTTAATAAACATTTTGTCGTTACAGATCCGCATCCCGATGGAACAACTCTCGTTGAAACGCCAATAGATGTCGTTGTTTGTTTGAAAAATGACTTTGACGATTGTGCATTGACCTACACTATTCAGATCAGAATATGTGATAATACTTTACAGTATCACTTGATTACAACCTTGCAATACTCAGCGTTTTGCTTTGGTAACGTTATTTTAATTTATTTTTTTCAATTTGTTATTTTTCAAATGACTTGCAATTCGGTTTAATAATCTTTTGTCAAATGAAAACTTCTTTCGATGCTATATTAATATTTTCTACATATAAAGCTCTGAACATTTTATTAATCAGAAACATGCTGAAATTATGTTTTACCTGTTCTTGTACTATTTTCAATACTCTGTCTAAACATAAGTTTGATTAATCTGCCACAATGATTACTACGTTTAACTAATTTTCTTAATTTACGAAAGGATTGTCGGAAGTCTCTAAATGAAAAAGGTGAATGCTCTAAATGAAAAAGGTGAATGACCGTCAGTGAGCGTATTTATTAAGAAGGACAAAATACATTATCGGGAATATGGATTATCTGTTTGTCGATAATAGTTACATTTGTTTGCTTTACACAAATCAAAAGTCGACTATCAGAGAGAACAGACGAACTTAAAAGGCTTCTTAAATAATCTTAAAAATGAAAGTGCTTTGTTATTTCATGCATGTACAGAGTGATGCACATGACCGATGTACATTTCCAAGCATTGTACTTGTTAATCACCCAGGTATCAGGCATGCATATCATACAGAAATAATCGGAAACAAAAACAAAAATAATAAATTAGGCCTTAGGTTGATTTTCTCATAAAGATGCAAATATGTCAAGTTAATAGTTATTAGATAATTAAATTGGTGTTGTATTATGATTTATTAATATGGTAGATTATACTTAATGTGTACACGTGGTTGATTTCAGATCCTCCCGAATTACAAGACGTAGCAGGTAAGAACATATTTTGAATTGACCATTAACCTTTTTTCATATTTAAGGATCTGCTTTTGACATTTAATGAAACAAGAATAAAAAAAAGATTGGAACAATTGATGGACGGTGTTTTTCAGAACATGTGTTGAAAACCTTATAACCTGAAGCAGTCTGTGTCTTTCGGTTGTATAGTATGTTATTCAAATCAACCACTGTTCCCTGAAAACCAACTTTGCCTGAGTTTCGTTTAAGTAGGCCTCGATACATTGTTACTGCAGTCACATTCCTACCATAGGCTTGTATCATCTCTATATCAACAGGTATCATGATATGGTCTATTTGAATGAGTAAGCGTAACAAGTTTTCTTGTTATGACAACATCAGAGATAGACCACCATCGTTGACAAAGAAAGGACACAGCCATGTATGGTTACGATCCATAGCAATTAACAATAACAGTTCTTGATACATTTTCCAAAAGGATGATGACACTATTTGAAAAGGGGACGATTACATTTACATATGAATTTTTAAAGATAGGCATGACATCCATTGTTGGCACAAAAAAATAAAATTTGCTTTAAAGATATATCACCAGCTCCCACTGATGTAAACCTTGGAGCGATTAAAGTTGTCCCAGAACTGAAATTCACAAATATACAGAAGGAAGACAGAATCAACTTCGATCCATTCCTGGAATTCAAGTGTTCGTTTCTACAGCAAGGCTCATACTTGTATACAGTAACATGGTAATGTATCGTTTCCGATTACTATATAATTCAACACAAACTCAAAATACGTCTTTGGTATTCATGAAGGCTTGAATTAAAATATTGAGACAGAAGTATAGAACTGATAAACTTTTCCTTCATCTTCTTATTGTCCTGATTTACAGGACGTGCGACTTTATACATGTACCGTGTAATTAAAAGGTATCCATAGCAATACACAAATGCATCTATACTAGTTCTAAAGTCATCAAGTTTTAGTGTCTTTGTGCAAGGTTACAAAATACATGTATATTTCTAGGTACCACGATGGAAAATACGTAGAAACATATGGGCCGACAGATGATCTAGATACTCTGAGGCTGCAAGAAGAGAAATTACTAACCATAGGAACGGTCATAGGTTTTAATGTAAGTAGACATACATTTTAATTGATGAATTGACTGAAATTTAACGCCGTTTCAACGGTATTTCAGTTATATCGCCGCGGTCAATTCACATCACGTAGATTACTCTCATTTCATGTTTTTTGTATGTTTTGGCTTTTCTATTTCCTGATATAAGATGCTTTGAATAAGGAAGAGTTCGGAAAAGAAGGATACTAAATGAAAAATAACAACAACGTTCCGACCTTTCCGTTTAACCTTGGTGTATATGTTTGTCTTTCTGGAATGGCATGGGTTCTCCAGTACCGGCAAGTGTAAATACATGTGTATTCGGTTTCATTGAAATCGATATTTACTTGAATAAAACTTGCCACCTCGGACGCATTCTCAGATTCCAATGTCCCGCTACAGTGATACATTGTTATCCTGATCTGCACTTATAACACTTAAGTTACAGATACTTTTAACATTAGGGTCAAGATGACCCTAAATCGATCATCTTAGTGAATGTATAGTAGCAGTTATGTATCTGCTACTATCTGGTAATACCACGCACATTTGATTTAGTTTGGATGTCCATATATATTTTAATCTACTGTAACAAGTGCCTAAGTACTGTTCTGCTAAGAACAGGCGCATATGTAGTATTGCTTATCGTATAATGATGTGTAATTGCAGCTTATATGTGGAGTTCGTGTGTCTAAAGAACCACTTGGTTTAACTACACGTACGGAATCGAGCGATGAATTCTTTGTTGGTATCAAGGTAATAACGACGCAAATACAATTTAAACTTCCAGTGTTTTACGTATTTATATTATAAAAATAATACGTATTATATTCTGTAAAGCTTTTTTAAATTTATTCATCACGCTTAAGTAATTGATACTGAATTAGTTTGAATCGACTTTGAAACAATACATTTTAGCTGATATCAATACAATTCTAATGATTACTGCCTGCATCGTGAAACTCAAGCATTACACTTGGCAAGAACGTAAATACTGGTTTACAAAACCCATATAGTGTTGACTGTTTGCGTTATAAAATATCAAATAGTTATATCACGTATTTCGACAGTTTACTTATTCATGATTCTCACTGATGAGTAAGCAGTACTACTATGCTAAGAAATGCACATGTAGAGGTGACCGGGACAAAATGTTATACAGGACAAAGTGTAACACTTCAAATTAATTGTGTCATTGTCGAGCTATTCAAAGCGGTTTTTGGGGTCGCAATTTAATATGTTCGGTAGTAGTAAGTTTCAGCTAAAAATAAAATAGTGTTAAGGCGTTAACGCCTCTCAGAGCACACACGTATTGTTTTCATAACTTTTGAACACATTCGATTTAGTTTACAATCAAAACTTGAATGAGTATATATGTCTTAGATAAAACACCAGAACATTTACCAGACATTAGATTACAGAATTAATTTTTAATCGACACCAGTTGGACTGAGCTGCAAACGTGTGTGATGTCTTGATAAGGGGTTGGGAAATACGTTACACCATGCACGGGGCATAGTGTTACAGCGTAACGCTTTGCCCAGTGTGGATGTCACAATCCAGCTTTTGTGACATATTAAAAGTAAACGTTATCTACTATCTTCATGTTGTGTATCATCGACAAATACGTGATCATGAATATCAATCGATATAAATAATACGATAAAGACGCAAAATATATGTTAGAAAACTCTAATATAACACTTTAGCCCGTGTAGCATTTTGCCACAGTTTCTTGTATACAAACATCATACCGTCGTGCTAAGGAATTGAGTGCATTAAACCTTAGGGACTTGATCTTTCATTAGACGCATAAACAACGTGTAACATCTGTAATACTTTGCCATAACGCCGCGGTAATGTGTTACATGTTTTCAACAATCTAATATACGTATTTTGTTGCCACGTCAAGGGAGTGTTGTAAACATATTCATTGTATCTATATTTGTTCAGTATTTTTAAACTTTGAAAACATATAAAACTCTATCCCGTCTCCTCTACCTTACACGACGGCACTCAGCCACGACGGCTGTGATCAGAGAGCAAGCCCGTGTCACCCGGTCACGAATCATTCGCGCTATACTTATATCAATATCTAAATGAGCGACGCTCTGTGAAAACCAACCGTAAAACGGTTGTGACCAGAGAAGAACCAGCTCCGCCATGTGTGACCTCGCCATGCACTGTTTATTAATTAGTCACAGAACGTTTTAAGAAACCTCTTGGTGCAGTATTCATTTGGATCATTTAGCAATGGCACGCTGGCAAGTAGTTTTCCATACATGTTACAATTACGTAAAAGTTGGTTTTTGCAGAGCAGTGCTCAAATAGACCATATGTCTGGCTGTTATGATAATTGTAAGACGGGAGACACTTTTAACATCCTGCGAATTCAGACGACATTTAATACTCTTGCAGCATACAACTAACAGAAACATATAGGAAGGAGAAGAAATTATGTTTTCATTTTAAGTACAATTAAAACGATAAAATCTTGTTATAAATAATATAACTTCTGAAAGTGAATTTCGATTTCGTCCCATAGATTCCTAATCCACAAATAGATATGGACAAAGCCGGGAGTAAAGACATTGAACTTATTCAAACCGTCCCAATTGGCTGTCAATATTCCACAAAATCTGAAGAAGGGCCGTGTTTTTTTAGACTCGCTATGGTTGATCCGAAGAAATATGAATGTTTACAAGGCAATATTGTTCAGGAGTCTGCTACACCGAGATGTGGACTAGATTTACAGGTACATGTACTCCATTTAATTGACCTTATACTGTAACTATCTGGCCCCAGAAAAATTGTATACATCAGTTGTAAGTGATTTTCCTTATCATTCATGATTAGAATTTTTCAGCTAGGTTAGATAGTTGAGTTAAAGACAAGGTATTCATAGTAAACGTTGGCCTAATTTCAAAACAAAATCACAGGAATGCTCCATATAAGCCTCACTACACTATGTGCTTATCCGCTCCATAGTTAAATAGAGAAAACCCCTTCTTGATAAATGGCCCAGTTTTAAATAGATTGCTAACACTGGTCGGTTCCACTTTAAAAGATAGCTTGCGGAGATACAAGCGAAAATATGTCGCATCCGCAACAACACAACATTTCGCGTTTTAATGCAAATAATCTATGGTCTTAGTATATCCATTGACAATTTGTAACTTTCTTGTAATATCGATATTTACAGGCCCTCAAAAAGGATGACACATGGAACCCGAATGGAGTTAAATATACGTTCACAGTTGCAACGAAAGACGAGAATTACGAAGACAGAAGTCTTTACAAACTGCATTTAGAGACGGCTGCTATAGGACATACTATATGGCGTAACTATAAAACAAGTGAATTGCAGGTAAAATATATACTAAGCACGTCAAAATTGTAAATCTAGTATAGAGGATGAACAGCTATTCGTTTTACTATTCCAAATGTCAGCGACTTACAAATAATAGAACTTAAACCACGATTTGATTGACAACTTCTATCCTTCGGTGGAATCTTCTCATAGCTAAGTAGATCGTATAGAATTAGCGCAATGCCTTCTTGTAAAAGTTGAAAATAGCAGGAAAGGGAAAAATGACTTTATCTTGCAACTAGGTAAAATATATAGAAAATATACGATGACATCTTATTGTAACTAGGTAAAATGTATTGAAAAAGACAATTAACTTTTTGTTACTTGGTTAAATGTGACGATTAAGCATGATTACTTTTTCCTGTAACTAGCTACTTTGTTTATAGAAATAATGCTGACACTGTGTAGCACGCTTTCATTTAATACATATGATGACATCTTGAAACTAGCCACACTGTACACATATGAAGACTCTCTACAATGTTCAAAATAAATATGATTACATCTTGTAACAAGCTAGAATGTGCATACCTAATATGATGACATATTGTAACAAGCTACAATTTACATACTAATTATGATGACATTTTGTCACTAGCTACAATTACTTCGGACATGAAGGTAAAACATATGAAAACAAGAACGTTAACTTCTTTGGGTTCTTATTAAATATATAGATAGAATAAGCGCGGCGATTCATTGTACCTATGTAAAGCAACAAAAACAGGATTAATGATTGTATCAAGGCACAATGTTAAGAATAAACAAATTAATTTCTTACAACTAGGTAACATATGCAAAACGAGCACAAAAAGTAAAAAATATTTGATAATTATAATAATGACCCCTTTTGATGTATGTACAACACTATGAGTACAGTGCATATTTGTAACTATGTACAGTCATTTTCTTGCGTAACCAGCACAAAGCATACATTTCTACAACTTTGTCATTGCTCTGTCTATTTTTATTTAATTGATTTCTGTTAATAATAAGTAAGAATACTATTACATCATAATGTTTGAATTAAACGATACATATTATGTCACCATCTAGAAAGAACATTCAACAAATTATAAGACTATTGTCGTGTTTTTGACTCCTTTGATATTTGCATTTCGATCAAACTATATATATCAATACCTTGAAAAATATATCACTTTTTAAATTGCATGTGTGGTTGAACATGTCGAATGGTTTTATAACAACTAAGAAAGGCACAATACATCTAGAATATTTCAAGTCTTATACAACTACTAAATTGAAAACATTGTGGTACAAAGGAAATCTATTAACAATGAGCCAATATTTGTGTCTTGTTATGTATTTTCAGGTAAATGTAGTTAACATTCAAGCTCACCGGAACAAAAAGTGTTATTCACATATAGATCCACATATGAGAACGGGGGATGGACGGTGAGGATACTTGTTCGTAATGTTTTTGTTTTTTTAGGCCTTTCTCGGAACCTGGCAAATACATCATATTCTAGCTTGGTTTATAAGCTACCAATAAAATTCTACGGATTACCGTGATAGTTAAGCATCTCTTGAATATAAAGACTTAGATAACTATAAAGTAAAACTAAAATTGTGAAGTTTACATATAACTATGATAATCATGTTTGTATATTTAGTACATTTTTGAACGAACTAAATGTGTGTTAACTGGTATCATTCATCAATAAAAATACAATATTACTTATTAAGCCTTTATCCGTGTTTGTCTCGAAGCTTATCAAACAAAACTGAACAAAGAAAGAATTTCCCTTGTTAACATCATATAAATTATAAATATCATCAATGAAACCGATGTGTGTAATTAAATATATGGAAACGTCCATATGATTCAAACAGTTCCCTAGTACTTGGGATATTTTACTCCCTCTGCAGCTCATGGCGTTTTGAGAACACTGTATAATCATGTGTAATGTCTCATGAAGAGCAATATCTTCTGTTGTCGAAATATCTTTCTATATCTGCATTGAAATGAATACTTTCAAATTGTCTGAACTTACACTTGATTCTCGAAATACATCATAGCAAATGAATAAAATTATACATATTACTTCAGGTAAACGGTTAACCGTCCCATTCCAACATACACCAAATCAGCTGCAGACTAATTTTAAAAAGCATCTTAGACAAAGTAGGGCAAATCTCTTTAAATAATACTTTAATCATTGGAAAAAGATGACGCAACAGTTGGAATTGCCTATCACAATTTTTCAGATATCGTCTGCTGGGATATTATCCAAATATGCCTGTAGGTGGATTCACAATCATTGTTTGTACCTTTATAATTTCCTGTATCTTATTCTTCATTTAGCAATTACGAAAACCAAAGAACAGGAGATTTCATGTTGTACAGAAATACGAAATATGGCATTGAGGTACGAGATTTTCAAAAGTCTGATTAATCGTTTTGACCACTTACCTGGAAAGGTAGCTTTATTGTTGTAACATATAGTCAATGGCAGTAAGAGTTTCATACACAGTTTCAAACATCATTGGAAAACGAGAAATGTGTTTTGATATAGATACATCCTTTTCCCCACAATGGTGTTAAAATCCTAAACGCGTCTAATGTCATCTGTAGCTAGTAAACAGTTTTAAAAAGAAGTTATGAACGTAATAAAATACTGTGTTTCATCTATTTTATCTGTATATGATTGCCATTTTCATGGACTGAAACAATATTGTTTCTGGTAATGTTCATGGTACACACAACAAACATGTAACCGCAATAGAAGTGTGCACCTGGAGACATATCATATGCGTATTGTATTTCTACTACCATAGTCTATATAGTTTCATCGTTTTTCGAGTTAACTGATTATCATGTATCTAGCCGTTTTTGGCAAATATTAAAAATATTATGTTACCAATTGGTTGAAGTTGTTTCTTCTTCGCAGTTTAACTTGTATTGTGTTTCAGGTTCAAGAGAGATTAATACCCTGTTATAGTAACGGAGCCAGATGTGCATGTGCTCTCGGAGTACGTGCGGGTGGTGATATTTTCCTTATAAACCTCTGTGCTGGAACGGTTAAATTTGTAGACTTTAAAATCTGCAAAGATGGGGGAACTCTTACGGTTATTGAAAGATCGCAAACCCACTATGAGGTAAGAAAACAAGGATCCTGCACTTTTTTGTTCTATTCATTAATATTAATATAGATGTCTGTATACTGCACTGAACTTTGAAATATTAAACAACAGTACACTTGTATATCTAAGTCAGTTATTTGTGTATTTCTCACATGTAACACTTATCAGAATGATCGCCGGCAATAGTTTGGTTAAATGTTAATCTGGTTTAACAAGTTTGGCAGGGTTTCTTAATGTCTACGGGCAAATAAAATAAGTGACCAAGAAACTTTCAGCCATTCATTAATGAACTGCGCTACAGGAGGTCCAAACATATCCATTTTAGATCCATTAATGCTGGTCAATAAATTACATAAGCTTCAATATAATTCTGTCTATATGATTACATTTATGATGCCGATACAACTATAAACTACACAATTAATCTTTAAGATGATTGCATGTGTTATACGACTCATAAATGCATATCAATTCAGTCTTTATTTTGAACATGCGGTTTGTTAACTATTAACTAAAGGTAAATACTTATTTGAACCCGTACATGGGGAATTGTACAAGTTGGACTTTCTGAATAATGTAGGTTCACAATGTACACAAGTTCTAAGATGATTCGATTATTCCTTGCGGATACACAGCTTTATCTTAATTAAGTCACCGTGTACCTTTTCACAAGAACGTGTTAATTTATAAGAAATATGCTCTTAAAAAAAGATCGCTACAAGTGTAGATCAAAACCAATTTGTGATTCCACATACGTAGATCTGGCTTTGCGCTGGTCATTAGTTTGTCAGGGCTTATAGGATCAAATGTGTAATATACAATGAATACGCATGTATATCTATATCTCAACATTACATATATAAGCTAAGTTTCGATTTCTTAGGACAAGTTTTTTCATATATAATTTACCCACGCTCAAACGATTGAGTATTATCTTTTCAGATTATAACGCCAATCGGAACTAGAATAGATGCAAAGTTTCATGCAAGGAAAACAATAATGAACATAGATATAACCATGGCGCCAAAGGACATGCGTAACACGGAAGGCTTGTGTGGTTTTGTTGATGGGAACACAAACAATGATTTCAGGAAACGAGACGGAAAGTTGACAGATTCACAAACTTTTGCCGTAGATTGGAAGTATGTAAATGCAAAATGGTTTCTCTCGACCACATTGTGTCGAGCTATTTAGCTCAGTCGGTAACGATGAATGCTATCAACCCGGGGGTTGTGCTTTCGAACACTGACTCCGCAAATCATTTATTCCGACGATTGACAACATCCTTAGGCAATAATTAGCTCCATTCGTCTTCTACAAATGGGCTTCAAATTATATGTGGGTAGGTAGCCAGTTGCCTGGGATGACTGTTGGGAAAATCTTGATTCGCGAACTGGCCGACTGGTTTAACTGAAAACCCGTTGCAAACGGCGCTAAACTCCATTAAAATTCATACACATTATAGGGTTTTGCGAGTTCCTTCGGCAGAGTTGCGCGAGCTTGCAATTTAGATGCCCCTTTTTACCTCAGTGTTTGCTAAGCAAAGCGAACTTTCAACATGTCACCGTGTTTCCATTGAAAAGAAAGTTACCTCGGAAAATGATAAAATCAGCAGAAAAAATATCTTTAAAAAAATTTAACATGCTTTGTCAACCTAGACACTCTTGAAACCCCCTTGATTTAGTTTGCAATGTATAACTCAGATATACTTATATAAAACGTCAACGACGATCCCAATCGCTTATTTATAGCGAATCGTCACTATGCGGAGCGATGTCATTGATCTTCACGTTGAATTATTACGTCAGAAAAAAAGTATATATATGCACATAGCTAGCTCTTTAGATATACCCGATTTCATTTTATTTTATACCAAATTTGCTTTGTGTTATGCCTATCAAATGTTCACCACGTGTGTATTTACAAACGATGAAAACATTGAGAGCTTGTCTTAAACTTTGGAGGTTGGATGGGAGCGCTGTGTAACCTTACTGTTTTCACGTGAAAATAATATGGGTGCAATATCAATGAGTGCATTATCGACTTATAAATATAAAAATGTGCAATAATGTATAATATCGCTTTACATAAAAAATATAACATGCAATATAGTAACACTACTTTTAAGCTTATGTTATTGCGATTTATTTGTTACATTTTCAGATTGCTAGACGAAGAGAACGTTTTTAATCGAATTAATTTTCCAAGATGGTCCGAAATAAATAATGTGTTTTGTGTTTGCGAACAAGCTTTCGACGACACCATTGTGCCGACACCAACAGAGGAAGCCGTCTGTGCACCATCTATGGATTTGATTTGTAAACGCAAGCATTCAAAGAAAAACCAAAATTGTATTAAAATGACACAGCGAAAGAGAAGCATATCAAAAAAGATAAGTCGAGAAATAGACAGAAAGTTAAATGCAAAGATTCCTGTGCATGATGTAAAAATCACAAAGGTAAAATTAACAGTTATTTTCTATCTTTGTACGCATCATATTCATATAACGCAAAGGTTGGTTGTAAAGTCGGAAATATCAAATTGCATTGCCTGGAAAGTTTAATCTGCCGATCAATCAGGGACGTAGAGAAGATCTCATCTACATGTACGTCCATGGATAAAATAAAACACACATGATCATGATGGATTAGAACTGTCCGACAATCCACTACGACTATCCACTATTTTATAATTGTTTCTTTTAGCGTCAGACGATAAGCGAAAGCGAGGCAAGAGATCACTGTACAGACAAGATAAACGGTTCATTAGCTTTCACAAAATATTCCGACGAGACAGCAGGTGAAAACCCAAACGCTGTTATTGACCAATGTCAATTTGACATACTAGTAAGTATACACTTATACTGTGTTGCGATAAAGGCAAAGGACCTTCGGACATTTGTGTTGAATGAAGTTTCAGTTCAGTTCTCAGATTCTTGTAGCTTTATAGGTATACTCCTTAATCGAAGACACTTCTACTAAAACACCAATACATAGATGACGAACAATGCAGAACCTGATCAGACTGCATTTGCATTTCTCAAATTTTCTCTCGAATATGTTATGGCAGATTTCTTCAGAATTTGGGCTATCGTCTAAAGAATTGGCAAAATCTACATGACAAGATGCTTTGTGAATAATGCCAGCCTATGTGCTGACATATGTGATGACGATAAGTCTAGGCACAGCTGATCCTAGACTTAATAAGCTGTTAGTGCATGGTATTTATTTAAAAAGCATGCCACCCGGACTGACATATATCCAAAGAAAATGAAACGTACACACTTTAGACTATTAAAAACACATCGTAGTGATAATTTAATATCGAAACAATTTAGTTAACCAGATGTATCACACGACAACAGAAGCATACATATGCCATGGGAGGTTACACGTGTTAAAGAACAAATGAGATCATCTTAAAAACTTTTAACAAATTCTAAGAAATATTAAATGCGTTTAATATTTTGAAATAGAAATAAATCTACCTCTTATACATATTCTAACGTGTACATACGAATATGATCGATAACATGTTTACATAGTTTACATCAAATGTACAAATGCAGGCTTCGGATGACCTAGCCTATGCTGATATACATGTTGACGCACTAAATACGATTGTTTCCAAGACGTTTGAGTTCATACCCGGATATGTGGCCAATAACACAGAAAAGGTGACTTACTTCAAACAAAACAGTTGCCCAAATAACTGCAGCGAAAAGGGGATTTGTAATACAGAAGGTAAGTTTTAAATTTGAACATCTCTCACTCCGGATATAAAAACAGAGTATCCGTGTATGATTAGAATTTTGTTAAAAACCTTTGCGTGATTCAAGGTCATATTTTGACACATGTCACTGAATATCAGCATATGAATCAAGTCATCTCATCTAAATTCAAACTGTATAACAATGAGCTTGGTATTTAAAGTATTAATAACTATCACAACTGATGGTTAGTGTACATTTTATATTACAACGACAGGGGACATAGTTGATATCTTATTAATGTTTGATAACCACTGCAGATGAAGAAATATGAGACTGTGACGACAAGGTAGTTTCCTAGTGTACTTATTGCGTTGATACAGATGATCTGCATCAATGCTAAACAGTTGTACTTCTTATTTCCAAAAACATCAGATTTATTAAATGCCGAAGACACCACATAGAGACAAATATTTTCTACACTTTTGAAGGTGTATGTGAGTGTAACACGTATTATCATGGGCCTGAATGCGAGATCGACGAGCGTATCGCCCCTATAATCATAGACACAGAAGGAGGGGGCGAATGTGATATACAGGATGGGGATGGATGTATGTGTCTTTCTTTCTCTACGGATAACCTACTTCAAAACTTTACGTGTCAATTGTCTGGGAAAATTGTAAGTATAATACCTTGTTCAAATCCCCCAAAAAAGTTAAACGTTTTAAACTGTTTAGTAATCAAAAGCGATGTTTGGAAAAAATATCATTACATTGTGTATGTCTTGAAATGTATATTGTAATGTAATACGTTTTATTCTGACCTGGTTTACAAACAATGCTACTTGAAGTGAGAAACCATAGCGACCCAGTAAAGATTATTTGAAATACCCTAAATAACAATACTCATTACACACAACAAAGTATGTATTCAGATTATGCTAACATGCTGGACACTCGTTCTAAGCTAGTCAAAATATGACTTAGCTTGGTTGGTTTGGCGAGCACACGCCCGAGGACTGACTCGTGAACTGTTATATACACCATGGAATTTAGGTGATACGGGTAAACATTCTATGTAATTATGTGCAGCTAAACGTTGTATTAAATATTGGATACGCAAAACTATAGGTTATGGAAGGTTAAAGTATTACGATAGTATTTGTCATAGTAATGTGGTAAAACAATTAAAAGAAACAGAGGGCTCGGATAAACTTTGGGAAAACGTTCTGTTGATAATGCTAATCAATTTCTGCAGCAAGTTTTATAAAGATTATTTTATCAGTATAAACGTTATTGGTTTGCAAAATGTAATGGAATTAACAAATTATGTCATTATTAACACTACAATACTGAATTTACGATATTTTGAATATTGACAAAAAGAAATTTTGTTCATGTTTAGCATTATTTCAAAGCTCTTGTAATTGTTTAATGGTTGAATAAGGTATAATTAGGGATATCCAAAGGGAATATCGTACATTTTTTTTTGTGAATCTTCTGTTCTATTGTGTGATAATATGTAGTTTGTGCCAGTATATGTATCTAAATCAGCCTAGCTCTGAAATGTTTTATACGCTAATGTCCTCACAAAATGTAACAGTAAAAAATAAAGCAATATGCATTCACTATGCATTAAAGTCTAGAAAGAACTATGAAGAGCTAAAAAGAGCATGATAATGTTAAAATAAAAATGTAAACACCAAACTAAAGATAATCCTGAAATACTGAAACTGGTACGGGCGAGTCAAAAATAGTCTTTCATAGCAAAACTTTCCAGATCTTCTGTTGAAAATGTGCTATGTCTTTACTTTATAGTTATATGTGTATTGTATAGTAGGTTGTATTGTAATGTTAGGTATCACACTTCACATATTTTGTAAATAATTGTTTTTGTGTATTGACCAGTGGCCTAAATAACACTTTCAATCGAATGAAGACATGTGTCTCCTTTACCAAGTACCAGAACAAATGCGACTGGAATGTTAAGATTATTCAAACTTATCATTGAAATACATATAAAACTTTAACCACTTTAAGGCAAATTAAAATAATAGGCTTTATGATTTCTAAAGCTTTGTTGGTCAAATACCGTGTGGTAGGGCACTAAAGAAATGTATCATTAATATGATAATACATATTCATTAATATTGCGTTACAATAGTTACCTGATCCAGACCTTTTAGATACGTAACATATTATTATGAATTCCATTTATGTTCATCATATTGAAACAAATCACGAACTTGATGAACATACATGTACGTCATAATATAATAATTAATAACCTCATATAATGCTCAGGATACGGGACATGTTAAACAACACCTAGGCGGAACCTAGTCGATTTTAACGAAAGAAACACATTTAACGATATTGGGTTTTCGCGAATCATTGTTTGATTTGGGTTTATTTTGAGCACAAGTCAGGTCAATATAATCAGGAAATAGATGGCGCTTTGGAACATACATTACGTGTCGAGTGAATGCAGCCTTATTTGTTAACACAGGTATACGACAACAATGAAACAGAGTCGATTACCATGATAAGACAAGTCGGCCATCTTGAGGATATTTTTACTGGGATTTGTTGCCTACCAGAGTCAAGAGACAAGAGATCAACATCAGACAGGAATACGTTTGCCGTTCGCTATGACCTCTCTATTAGTAATAATGGTGAACACTTTGGTAATATGGAAAGCATTTTTGTCTTAGACTCGGCATGTCAAATGTCAACACATGCCCAAGATGGAACTCCAGTGGTTGAACTAAAGGTAATATAAACAGGAGGCTGGTCACATCTATAATCTGTTATCAAATTTCACATTGATAGTACATTTATCAATATTAACTGTGTGAAAATACAGTTATTAGGCAATGACATGTGTGTTGCACTAGGGTACTCCGCCATAACAGCCTTGACCACGTCTCTTACACCGAACAAAGTCACTCGAACAAGTCCGTTTTTTATATTAATTGTGAAAGTAAAAAAATACCTTAAGTAGGTTATTGAGAGGTTCTGTAGCTTCTGACAGAATACCTCACCAATAGCACGCACAAAAGCTTAGTTATAAGTTTAAAGCAACATAAGTCATTTAACAATCTTATGTAAGGTGATGTTGTAAAACTACAATCATCACGGTTATCGAGCTAGGTCATTTGAAGTCTGATTTTGATTGAAAATGTGTGCGGTTTAAATAAAGATTTACTATTCATTAACCTGATGCGAAGGGCAGACAACTTTCTTTTGGAGTTTCAGCGGCATCAGATCCATAACCCCCTTGTATTATATATTTATAAGCATGTAAACTGTTTGTGTGAGTGAGAATATGGAGAGAAAAATGGACTCTTATCTAAAATGCTTGGGAGTTGTTTGGTCTAAAAGTTATCGTTCTCCCATAACGTTCATCAAGCAAAAGACATTGGCGTTTACTCGACGGCACATAGTTAGCAAGGGGGACTTTAAACCGGGCGTCCTTGGTTTTATGCACGCTCGCGGCAATAAAAGTGGAGTGTCATTGGGCCAGGCACAGTACCTAGCCAAGTACTGGTTTGTTATTCCAGCTATTATAAATAAGTGTTCTGCCGCTGTGATATAACTGAAATAATATAAAAACATATATACAACTCCACTAAAACAAATACATCCGATACATATACAATCGCCAAAACTTAATTCATCCATGTAACGCTATAGTTAACATGTTGTTCGACATATTGTATTTGTATGTTCATAAACGCCTTGGGTAAATATCGAAAACGTTATTTCTAATCTAAGCAATCTTATACAAACGTGATTTTTTTTAGCAAACATGGCTGATTTTCCTTATTCAAATTGACCATTGACTTGTTTGATATTTATATTTGTAGCCAGATACATGTTTTATTTTGGGGGATTGTATAGCAAGTCAAATTACGAAATACCAGGATGATTGCTATGTGTGTGATCCTAATATAAACCAACGAGACTGGACACATGGTATGTACATTAAACGCAGATAGCCACTGTTAAAAATCTAAACTACCCTACTATTTTTGCATCGACATGTATTTACTTAACATTTAGTTAATCAAATGCATACGTGATACTGTAATATGTCATATGAAATTGACGGTAATGTACCAATCATATAATTTTGCCCTCAAAATATACCTACCATTTTGACGTAATAAATATTTAAATTTTCTGATTGTAAAATGCATACCAACAGGTACTTATTTAGTGAAATATTGTTTAGTTATACAGCAAGCATCAGAATAACACAGAAAGTCAACTAGGCGAAACAGTATATGTTACCTACATGTTTCAGTGATGGAGCGTATAGTTCAATTTGTGTTGGTCTACACTTAGAGTACTAGTATTTGCATATTTCTTTTAACGATAAATATAGAACACTGCATTCCTTTTCCAGCCTGAGTACAATCCAATTAATTCATCGGGCGTATGCTTGTTATAAGTTGTAATTCGATTGATGTTTTTAGTAAGGCTAACAACCTCCATACAGCTGTTCTGTTATGTAATTCCAAATACACCCCACTTGGTACACGATATTTCCTCGTGGATTTTATATTTCCACGAATACAGGATGGATGTGGCATTTGAAACGTAAGATAAAACAATTCATGCCATTTTCGAGCATAAATCTTTATGTATTAACGCGATATAGACACAATTTATGTTTTATATACTTTTATAAACAATTTAAGGCTGCAGGAATCATTTGTTTGAACATAAACGAATGTTATAAAAACAACTGAGAAAACGATATCTAAATATCTCCCTATTGTCTTCGTGTCTTTATCTATTCTAGCGGTTGGTGGGTGTTTGTGACGCTTGGGGGGAAGTTACAAAGTAACATAAATCACATATTCCTCTTGTTTCAGTGTGTATTAAAGTAGCAGAAGAAAACAATACGAAAAGCAAGACGGGTGTTATTATTGGTACAACTGTTGGACTCGGTGTTGCTTTCTGCTCCGTTATACTGTTGCTCCTACTATGGAAGTACAAAGTCAATGCTCACATTACGAAGAGAAGGTAGGTGTCCGTTGCCGTTCCTTACCCGTCAAACAATATTGTTTTTATTTACACCTTATTGTATAGTCTGTTTAAACCCTATTCTTTAAAAGCTCTGTTTGACGTCTCTTCAGTTTACACTCTTATAAATAACTGTGAGAAAGGCAAAACTTTCTAAAGATGACTAAGATGTCGCTGCTCCCCACAATAAATTATTGCTTCCCTGTAGTATTGTTTTGTCTAAGTGTTCAATACAGATTTAGATAAAGATGATTCCTATATCGGCATACCGGGGAACGATTCAGATGAAACTACATACATTAATTATATTGTATTAGCATCACGTTTTTAGCTAAACTAAACATGAAATGCGGGATAATCTAGGTGATCAGTCAACGTCCGTCCTCATCGTCAGTCGTACGTTCACATTTTAATACAAACCAGTTCTCCTCCAATGGAATAATTTCATATTACTTTAACATGAATGTTCACTAGGTGATCCTCTTTCAAACGTGTACAACTAATTTAATATAATTTGGAACTGCGTCATTATAAAGAAGGAAAACTGCCAAATCCTTAAAATTGTCTTGTCCAAAAGTACTTACCCGATTTAAAAATTGTTTGGCACAATCGTTCTTTAGGTGAACCTCATTTTATTTGTTAAATAAGTCTGATCCTTTGTAAAAGATGATCGGATGAGGTTGTTTAAATTATTTCGTTTTATTTAAAAAGATTACCACAGGGAAGAGAGGTTAATTTGATCTTTATATATAAAGAGTATGACCATTGAAAACTAAAACAAGTTAATGTCGTGTGACGTGATGCAATATTGTTTCCTCACTCCGATGATATCTTTAACCATCATCCTGTTGAAGTACTGCGACTTAAATCATCGTCATTATTGCGCAGAATGCACGAATTAACATGCTGACATTGGTCTACATTGTTCGCATATGCTTATTAATGACATGTATAGCATACTTAGGACATGTTGTTTGATATCCGACATCGGGATAGGATTTAGAATTTATCCCGCGTCCCGCTTTATACTTACACATATCTCATCATTACTGAATATTGACCATTTCTTGCATATAATTCATTATATTTGGTATATAAGCCACGTCACAGGAAAACCGAGATACGTGTGGTTTATAATATATGACGATTTTGTCATGACCTTTTGTCAGACGTTTCTATTGTTCCGACGAGATATCGAATAATAAAGGTCCTTATCAGACATTATGGAGGAGCATCTTGGTCTTCCCAGACTAGAAGTCTGTATTCGTGTTTTTTGGTGTAAGTATTTTAGTTTGTATTGAATAATGCCGAACACAATTTAACTACAGGAATATGCAATATAATCTTTGTATTCATTATTTGCTAAGAGTTTTGATCAACAGATAGTTAAGTGTGCACAGGACTTAGTGCAGTTTAAAGTCGCATTGAGCCTGTACAGAGTAAAATGTGTACACAATATACGCGATATTAATGAACGTACGGCAATGAACTACACAGATGTATCGCTTGGGATTCCATTAAACATTTCTTCTGCACAAGGGTGAACAATGATTCCTGTGTTTGATCTTTCTTGAGTTCGATTAGTTGTAGTTTAATATACAGGTAACTCATTGATTTTGCTTGCTTTTTTCCAGATCTGTCGGGGATAGCCACAGCACGTTCAATAGCCCGGTCAGAAGTTCACAACAATCTCTTTAAATAGTGACAATGGACAATAATTAAAAGAATTACAATGCAAATAAAACGTAAACAGCGTCATGCGACAGCGGGTTATGTTGCATATCTGTAAGGACACCACATAAAGTTAACAAATTCGCCGTGTCTTTATTACAGTGAAGTGGCATTATCATGTACATACGCATAGTCTTATCAAAGTTTGCACCGTCCGTTGATTTGAGACATGTAGCTAAATGCATATACTGACAAACGATTCTTGAAGAAGTAAAACTCCAGTAGTTATAATGAAACTTGCTACATGATAAGTCGAGAATGTCAATAAGAAACTAAATCGATATACGCGGTCCTTATATAGGCTGGATGTAAAACCGGATGCTCATAAATATTTGTTTGATTTGTCAGTCACATCTTGCGGTGTTCTTTGTGGACCTTGACAAGACTCTGCGTATGCAACTGCTCGCCTGAGCTGAAAGCATATGCAACAAGTATTATTTTTATTTAATAGACATGATACTAAACATAATAATAATAAAAAGGTTCTTTGTATTGGGTTAATTTAATTTGACTGATATAACTTCTTGAAGGATACATTGGAAAATACGTGGATGCTTTCTCATAAAAACCTTGGTACTTAATCTTAATTCCAGATTTTGCCTTTGAAAATTTTCAGAAATTGTGCACAGTTTATTATTTGCTTTAAACATCTATTCAGATATATTTATAGGTAGTCGAATATTTCCGAGGCTTTATCTTGAATAATATGCTGTTTGATAGTGTTGTTTATCGTTTTATTGCAATAATTTCAAATTTAAGAGCAAGGAGATGATTTTTCATTATTGTGAATTTACTTGTTTAGCATTTGATTAGTTGAAAAAGGTACAATGTTATTGCTTTTTTTAACCAAATTGGAGAAAAATTGCTACTTTATTTGTTTAACATACTCTGTAATCTTTTGTTGGAACTTTTTCTTTGAAATAAAAATCCTTACTTGATTTTCGAATTATTTCAATTAGCGTTCCCTGCATTTAAAGACCTGCACACGAAATGAAAAATTGGAATATCTTGATTTATTCTTTAACTATGTCATTTTAAGAAAATCGTATTTTAAACCATAATAAATAATCAATTTACCAACACCGGTAAATCTTTCCAATGCCTCTTTGTTTTAGTCTGTTTATGTAGTAAGCTAAATCCAAACTACATATATATGTCCACAGTATAAAGAGTATCCTTAATGTCTTTATTCGACTAGCTTTAGCAAATTGTTAATTATTCTAATAAGTGTGGTTATCAAAGCCGAGTCTAACGTTATTCGACTTAAATGGAATGCCCTCTTTCCTTTGCAAATTGATTTGAAAAATTACGCAGTTTACTTGATCCGTTTTACAGTATAGTTTACTACTTAACATCAATGTAGATTACTCGATGGCGCCATCTTTTACACATCTATCATATTAGTCCGAAAGAAGCCTCTGTCGGAAACTGGAATTCTTGATCAGACTGCAATAAATAATCTTATCATGTTTTTGGCCAGCACAAAAATCAACCACTCCTTTTTCCTGAATCAACGATATATGTTTTGTTTCAAATTTAAAATAAACTTCATTTTAAATAATATTAAAGACACTCATAACAAAGGGGAGAGGATTAAAGGAATAGCCATACTACTTGAATAATCATTGCAAATAATTAACACAATTCCACTGTAAATTCTGCCGAACTGTTATAGCTACCTTAAAAATTGAACTTCTGTATAAGTTTTATAAGGACACATTTGTTATATGTACTATAATCTCTCTAAAAATTTACAGTTCATTATAGAAACGTAATTCACTTGTTGTTTGATTTGCATTTGTTTCGGTTTAAATTCTTGAAATGAAGTTTAAGTTACTCTCATTCAACACATATGATACTGACTAGAATAAACTTAAAAAGTTATTTTACTCTAACCTCATACTAGTCTGTTTACTATCCAGGTAACACCTTTCGATGACAATTAAAGAATTAATTAAGTGAATCAGGTTAAGGGCAAAAGGTTTGTGAATTTTTTTCGTTCTATAATTTCAAACCTTTAACAACTAGCTTAGGTCTATCGAAAGTTATGAACTCACTACTAATGTTATGCTCTTAATCCTTGTATTTATCTGGCATGTTGCATTTACTTTCATAATGTAAAAGGTCATGGATATAAGCAAGTATTGCACTTGCACCGTACAACTTCCTGAAACATAGTTGTTAAAGGTTTAACAGCCCCAAAACAAATGCGCAATAACTTATGCCGACGTATGTGAATTGTCACCAAAATGCTATTGTACGTTGACAAAGGTTAGGAGTAGGATAGGGGGTGGTATAAATTGTATATGTTACAAGCACGCTGGTATAAGCTTGCATACGTTGTTGTACGCAGAGGCCGAACTGAATTGTTGTGCTTGCCAACGTTATGCATAATCTAGACATACGCTAGACGTTAAATATGTAAGAGGTAGGTTAATCATACGTTGAGATATGTCGAAGGTGTACCGTATAGCTAACTTTATTTACTTATAACCTATATATAACGTATATGAAACGCATACTGACGTATTCAGACGAATTAGACGTATGTGTGACGATGAAGTAGCTTATTGAACATATTTATACCGTACAACAAGCCTATTATTGGCGTGAATACAAAGGGCCTGTGAGTATTTCAGCATATCTTATCCACCCGTCATCAGAAAAGAATGAGGATCCCGAGAGCTTCGACAAGTATGATATCTATTCGTTCTCCAACATCAGTATGACATTATCGAATTAGCATTTCACCAGATCGGTGCCAATAGTATGACGAAGAAAAGAGGTCAACGACGGTGGAAAGTCTGGCTAAGACATGTATACGTATAATACGTTATGTGTACGGTCATTCAAGTTATTCATGTTGTCGAATTGTCAGTGCTTTTTGGGTGTATGTCGACGTGTTGACATTATGTTTTTTATACACTAGATATTAGTTTCTCTAAAACGTCATAGTGTGACTTACGCATACAAAGACAAGAGAAAGTTATTTAACATAGGCCATTCAATATTTCTATCTCTGACTTTAATTTGAATCAAATTTACAATTGATATTTTCAGTTTTTTTGTTTTCAGAAAACCTAATTTAGTAACTTATTAAAGTGTCCCCTTCTATGTTTATTCAGGTCTTCATGTAGTTTATTTTTACTTTATAAACATTCATTTAAAGTGCATCTCAGTATAACAAATTGATTCGGTGACAAATAAAGACAATCCTTAATCGAATAGATTCGAAACCGTTACAGCAATATTAGCCACAATTATTTGCGCAACAAGTACAACCCGTTTTAAATTGGAAATTGTTTAATATCTTTGTCTCGAAAATATAATTTCAAAACCAAACTTCATGCATATTCATGAGTGCCAAGATTAATCTGTTTACTTATAGTATTTTCAATGACTCTTTTCATGTTTACATTAATACAGACGTTTCAATTGAGTTACAATGGAAACTCATGCTATATCTGATGATACAATAATAATTCTAACATGACGTTGTTTTCTTTGCCTATAGAGAGCGAAGAAGATAACCGTAGTTTATTCGTCAATAACCAATGGAAATGCACTAATTTTCACATTGGCTATTCCAGTTATCAATCCGCGTGAAGGCTGTCATTCAGCGGTAACATACATGTATAGTATACTACGTCGTCTGTAATGGCTGACTCGATAAACACAGAATTGACGTGTATTCAAGTTCTATTTTTAGAACAGGTCAGCACAGCCTTGTTGTTGTTGATATGTTTTTGTCAATGTCAATACATATTGTTAACTTGTGTAGTACAATAAAAGCTAAATAATTAATTAAATAAAATTACATTGTCTTGTTGCTGAGTCTATCCCTCTTTGTCGTTTTTTTCTGCACTTATGCATATAATACAGTGTGGAGTCACAATTGATGGAACAGCACACATGTGCTCGCATTCTAAGGGACGTAAAACTGGTGGGTAAACTGGTTTGCTACCTTTGTTAAGGTGTCGGGTCATGTTAGGTTCGAAATGAACTATCAAAAACCGTGGTCGTTCTGATGCGTTGTAATTAACCACTCAGGCCTACGGCCTTCGTGGTTACTTCCTGCGCATCAGAACTCCAAACCATTGTTTATTCGTCAATAAACCACGGTTTTTGATAGTTTAATTCTAAAATACAGTATTGATTTTCATGTATATACTTCCATAACTAGTCACCGCAGTATTTGTTGTTAGCGAAGTACACATTTGCTCTTGAAGATAATTATAATACTTTAAAAGAAAACCGGTATCTTTAAAATTAACATTAAAGAGGGCTTTACCAGGGACATAGCTACAATTGTAAACAATTTCTAAATCTTTCGCACTTTGCAAAAATGAATTATATTAATATACATGAACAACTATGATCAGTGATCTCCGAAAACAAGCGTTACAGTATTTGCGACCAATGTAGTTCAATATCAACGTGTATCCCCTCGTAGTTTGGTGTAGTTCTGCACCGTTCGTATATTATTCATAGAGGGATTCAAGGAACTTCCGATAAATGATGTTTATTTTGATCGAATTGCTTGGGTTCATATGTAGATCCTTATCTACACTAGTCATAGAAATGCTCTTGGTGGTTTTCATTTTGAATGGCCCGACTTATTGTGTGATTTTTTCAGTCCACCTCCAACTTATGTTCTTTCTGCATACGGTAAGTTTATGTGGTTTGAAGAATGATGTTATCTTTAAAATTGATGATAACAATTCGTATACGTGTACAGGTATATATATATACACATATATTAGTCAAGTTTGGACACTTACTCTAGCCATTTTAAGTTTTCTTTAGAAGAAATTATGGTAAGCCTGTCCGCGGATGAAAATGGTATACATTGACCGTTAATGAATCAGCATTGACTGACCCGACCGCTTTTCCACGTTGTTAAATTTATCACAACCCTGTTATGTGTTTTACTATCCACATAATCGTATTAAAACCAGACCTTAATTTCGCTAGCTCGTAATTACATCTGATGACTGTCTTTTACGAGTTGGCTCAGATTGACCTTTGCGTCAGCCAGTCAAGTTATTGCCTAGGAAATCGTTAGGCTACACAGGGGAGATAACCTATTTAAATAAACGAGAAGGAAAGAGAAACAGTGACTGGAGAGTGTTCCGTTTGTATATATCCCAAGTAGAATGTATCTTGCAATTTCATCTGACGAAACACCGAGTACCTGCTCTGAAAAGTGTATAGCGTCACTTCAAAAACGCCCTTACATAAGCTGTCGTTAGATCCAAAATACGAATAGCAAACTATCTTGGTCTAATTTCATTGAGATCTTGAAATACTGCTTGCATTCTGTGTTGGCATGATAAGTTGTGCATAAATACTAGTAAAGTTAAAAGGTGTTGAATAAAGTACACCCAACGGATTTGTTTCTCAATATAGTAAAACATAATTGAAATTGAACGTTTCGGGTAAAGGTTCAGTAAACTTGTTTCAAGTAGTATCAGAATGCAAAGCAGAAATGTTTGCTTTGAAATTGATTGTATCTATAACCATTACACGCCGCGTCAGTGGATGCAGGTCTTACAGCAGTAATGTTTGGGTAAAGATTAATACTTTAAAATACTAATGTATGTCCAACCAATTAATTTTGTCAGGAAACAGAGCCATATCTCCTCTCATGCATAACCTTCTATATTCACCTATTCCAAACTACCCTTTTAACGTGACCTGGTCTATACAGCATGTGCTTGCAAGTAATGGGATTTGGGGGAAGCGTTTGAAATGATTTTTAGCTTTCGCAAAATTGAAATCAGAGCTTGTGATTAACAACATTGGCTTTTTTCCCCTAACTATATTGTACCTACACTCTTTTTGTAAATGAGACAGATTTACACTAATTGTAATTACTAGTTGAAACTACTTCTTTCGAGTGATACACGTTTATCAACTGGTCACATGCTAACATTTGACGGAGAATTACACCAACATTATGACGAAATGTATTAAGTGTTCTCATGAATTGATATATCAGACGAAGCAACGCGAACAACAGACTATTCCGAGTTGTCCTTGTCTGTATATGCAATGTTATGCATGACTTGTAGAATCTTGGTTAGTCTATCCTTATGAAGTTATATATTTGTATACATTTGAGCTAATAGCATACTAAATTATGCAGCTCAAGCAAACGATGAAAAATAATGTGAGCTTGTACAAACACATTCTTTTACCAGAGCTTTAGTACTTAGAAAGAGACCTAAGATGTTCCACCGAAGCAAAAACAAACACGAGAATAATTGCACGTCCTGGTCCACTCCTTTGTCCTTTATTTTAAGGTTGCAATAATGCTAGAATGAGTTTGGCGCAGCTCATTATCTTATACTCATATCAGATACAGATTACCATATTACGTTTCCACAACTAAGTGGAGTTAAACTTACTAAATGTCCATTGTCGAATAAGCCGTTACATAAGGACGACTGAGGTGGCTGTACCAAAGTACAGGGAGAGTATTTATTTTCTATCATCTACATCTGCAAATGTTTAAAACACGGTAACTGTTGTGTGCGTGAATCCCTACAACAAATGATTTTTGTTTAAATCAGACCAAAATCTGAAGAAATTCATTTTAAGAAAAAGTCGTCAATATTTCATCACTAAGTAACAAATGATTTTCTGAATCACAACTGACTGTGTAGTTTTTTGTCAGATAACTAATAGGTCTCATTGGTGATTAGCATTGGCTTATTAACAATGATGTGATTCATGTAATTTACCAGTGTATTGTTTCTGTTGAAATGTCGAATGCAACTCTTTTGTTTGTAATGTGTTTGTTTGGATATAGTATAAGGCGCTAAAACAGTACTTCAGCCGTATCACGGAGTTATTTATGTTAATCCAAAGTATAACATGAAGAGTTACCCTGACACCAGACGGTCAATCGTAATGCCACAATTACTATACTGGGTATGACCCGAATTGTCTCTTCCGCTGGTTAGGCTATCGTTACACCATATAGTCAACCGTATGTTGTAATCATAAGAACGTTGTTGATTGATGCTTCATCCTATGTAAACAATATTAACCACACCTAAACAATATCATTCAAATCGATAAGCGTGTCTCATTTTATTTTAAAATGGCAGTGTTTAAAATAACATTGTAAATATGCAGTATTTAAAATAACATTGTAAATATGCAGTATTTAAAATACCATTGAAGAAATGCGATAAGAAATATTTAAAAACAAGCAATATTTGGACCACCTCTGTGTTCAAATGGCTCTCGAATAGTCGAACAACAAACACTAGTGTTATTGATGTCAAGTAAACTTTACCATATGGTTTATGTAACGTTATAAAACACAATCTTCAAGGAAAACACAATTCCCATAAATATTCGATAACAATATTTTGTAAATTATTTTATCGTTATTGAGCAAACCTCAAGCTTTAAACATATTTAATATGAAAATAACATACTTCACCTTTAAATATACCTGCTCTTCTAAATCCGAAGATAGACTTCCTCTACCATCTAATGTCAATCATGACATATATTCCCTCCTCTTAAACAAAGACTTACTTATTACACGTTATTTACACCTATCACAATAAATCGTATATACATTAAATGATAAAATACTTGTTCTGCCTGTTGCATACAGCTGAACCCTTTTTCATCGCATGACATGTTGTAAATAAGTAAAATAAAAAATAAAAAACAATCCTAAAAAAAGGCATCATAATTAAATCAGCATCATAACCTCATTGGAAAGCATCTGATCATAATGAGTAAGTGGGTAAAGGGAGGTTAACCATGAGATAATGGAGTTAAGTAATTCATCGATTATTCCCCTTCAAATACAACAAAATCGATAGCACACTTCAGGCATCTGCTCGTAAAAACGAAACTTGGCCGCTAAACTTACATCATCAATACAGATATTACGAGAACGAAACACAATGTTTTCAGTCCTCAATATTACAAACAACTAATTTTATAAATGAGTTCAGCACTCAAAATGCTTTCAATGTCCTAAAGCACATACACTATCAATAAACGCGAGCAGATACTGCACAGATGTGTAGAATAATGTTCAATCTTTTTTTATATTCACACTTACATCGTGATTACGTAGTTTCTTTGCCATAAAGAACCAACAACTGAGCGTTGAGCTCAAGTCGCATTTGTTTAATTGGCCCCGGAATAGTCAACACCAATGAACCTCAAAACCATGTTCCAGAACAGTACTAATATACACAAGATGAGCAATATTATAAAATCAATGCAACTCGTTACATGCCATTTTGGAAGTATGTTTAAAATCATAAAGTAATTCAAAAATAACTATAGACACGTTTCGAATTTCGATTCTTCAGAATTAAATAAGTTTCATTGACTTCAATATCTAGTGTTTTTAACACAAAAGCATCAGTTAATATATAATATATTTATTTGATTGTGCGGTAAGGTTCGGACGAAATTAAATAATGATATAATAAAATATATGATATACTTTTCCTAGTTTAACCTCGCTGTAAAAAAAAAAATATCTGAAATTTCGGTCCATTCTTTTTGCGTCGTCGTTAAATCTTTGCTACGTGATATATGTATTGTTGAAGGCTCCCTTATTCGTTAGTCATGGATTATTCTCTGTGAGTGTAATTAATCACCAGTTTGTCAGATTTAGCTTTGAAATGATCTATTACAAGCAATTACATAAATACTATTTTAGACGTCGCAAGACATAAATTCGTAAACATAACATATTTTCCAAGAAATAATATAATGTTTATTTTTAATTACATGTTGGCATGCATTATGATGGTGTATATCGGATGATATAAAAAGTTGCATCTCATGGCAATATGTATCTGTATAGATATATTGTTAATATGATATTCGATATGCATTATCATGGTGTATATCGGATGGGATAATATGTTGTATCGCATGGCTTGCGATCGTCAACTCTTTTCACTGCTTATTGTTAACTCATTAATTTACGAGTGTATGTATGTGTATATATGGTTTTATATCACATGAGATGTAATGGACACTGTTTAACAAATCCTTTTGTGTTATATAATGCATAATGTTTGTCGCATTTGTTAAATATTTTTGTTAAATATTTTTGTATTATGGGCCGGAGGCCTAGATTGCTGAATAAAGAATTGAATTGAAAAAAATAGTGAACATGTATTCATTTAGTATTTTCAATAGACATTTGACGTTTCTATAGTGAACGATTTATCTAAACACGCATCCAATCGCAGAAAGGGAGGATTCATTCATAAAAAAAAAGCTGCTTTTCACCAGATGTAAAAGTACGGGAATTGTAGGACGCCGCGTCGAAAAGAACTTCACGATGTCTTACCGACGTCTTCTCATCACAATTTGATTTCTTCAATACCAGAATGGACTGCAGTTAAATTTACTTTTTTTTTAAATCTTGATGAAGACCAATGGGTCAACATTTTGAAAATTAGAGAGTTGTATTGATAAATAGTGCTTTTTCCCTTTGGAAGACCTAATATACAAAGATAAATATAAAAAATTGTACCATTTACATAAAGCTGCTAAAATATGATAACAAGTTAATGTCGTATTGCAAGCAATACAAAAATCCCCTACTGGACGAGGACAGCACATTGTGTATTGTATGTGCATTTGTTGATAACAAACAGCAATGTACTGATTGCATTTTGGATACAGTCCTATCAAACATTTCTCATTTCAACCTTTGACCGGTTAGTGTGACCTGGACCTTCCAGTTACAGGCCTGTGTCGTGTGTGCCACATGTCACCTCATCATGGTGAACATCTTTGCCCAGTAACTTAGGAATTCTGTGATGCATGGTTTCTTATTAAAAACCTTTGACCTCTAAGTGTGACCTTGGCCTTTGAGGTACAGGCCTGTGTCGTGTGTGCCACATGTCACTTCATCATGTCGAACATGTGTGCCCAGTAACTTAGAAATACTATGATGCATGGTTGAAATGTGGGCCGGACAAGGTACAGTCCTATCAAATAGTACTCATTTTGACCTTTGACTTCTACGTATGACCTTGACATTTGAGGTACATGCCTGGGTCTTAAGCATGACACGCCGCCTCATCATGGCTAACGTTTCTGTCAAGTTTCTTGAAAATCCTATGATGCATTGTGGAGATGCTGGCCGGACAAGGTTTTCCTATCAAACAGTACTCATTTTGACCTTTGACCTCTAAGTGTGACATTCACATTTGAAGTACAGGCCAGGGTTTTGTGCGCGATACGCCGCCTCAACAATGTTAACGTTTGTGCCAAGTTTCTTAGAAATCCTATGATGCATGGTTAAGATGCGGACAAGGTTATGTGGGACTGACAGACATACAGACAGACGGACAGATGGACAGACAGACGAACAGACAGTCAGACGGAATCGACCCAAACTATAGTCCCCAAACCGATCTTCGATCGGTAGGGGACTAATAACTTATGTCTATTTCAAACATTAATGTACCAGAGAGTTAAATGATTAAATCTTTTGTGAAACACACCTGGTGAACTATGTAGCAAAATGCATGTTTGGTAGATGGCATTGATGATGATGATGCGTTAGCAGTTCCCGTGTTTATCAACACTACCAAAGAGTAAATGCAAAATCGAGCAAGGTAAAAGTAAAACTATCAATTTCCATATGCCGCAATCATAGTGTCACGTTTTGGCCTCGCCATTGTGTCCCGTTTCTGACACCCACGATTTAGCAAATTTCAGCGGGCTGCCAGGATATGCCACGTTGTTTCCACGTCATATCCACGTGCTAGTTACGCTGTATTCCCGTTGTGACACAATTTAAAGGTTATTGATGAATCACAGGCCGGGTTTAGAAAAAACTATACAACCACAGATAATATATTTACGTTAATGGCGTTAGGGCAGAAGTATCTGTCAAAGAGTAAAGGTCATTTTTATTGTATTTTTGTTGATTTTGCTAAAGCAGTTGATAGTATTCAACACCAAAAACTGTGGAATGCTTTTGCAGAAAAAATGTTGATGGAATGTTCCTTTGCATTTTACAGTTGTACGTCTACAACAATAAATTCATTATATTGAACAGTTTTGTACATCTGTTAATATGATAATTAATCGTGATGAAACAAAACTTATTTTTTTAGAAATGTAAAGCAAACATAGAAATGGACTTTTTGTGGGAATACTATAGATATTGTTAAATCTTATAAATATTTAGGTGTTTATTTTACGCCGAAACTATTATGGTCAAAAACACAAGAAATGTTAGCATTGCAAGGTATTAAATCTGTTGCATGTATATTTAGATTCCAGCGTAAATTTAGACATTTAAATTCTGTAAATATGTTTAAAGGTTTTGATGCAATGGTTAAACCTATACTATACTATATATACTCACACGAAAAAGAAAGTGTGCACTTGGTTAGAGGGATTTTTTTTATATTTTGCTTCTATAAGTATAAAAAATGTCCCTCTAACCAAGTGCACATTTTTGGTATCAAAATGTGCAAAAATGTATTGGCTATACGATGTTTTACTTTTAATTGAAATTTGATAATTATCAGAACATTGTTTTACGTGTGAATTACGTAGGGGTGAAAAGTAAAAGTTGCATATTTGTAATGGTTTGTAACTGCTTTTTTGTCTACGGATATTTGTCAAGTTACGTGACAATTTATCAGTATCTCTTGTGGCCTCCTCCTGTGGGTAAATGGGTGCAATGTGTGAAGGATTATTTTCTTCACTCATGATGATAAATCCGTATATAATCTAAACTTTGTAACAAAAAAAGTTATGCCCAATTTAAAAGTGCACATTTTCTTTTTCGTGTGAGTATATATATGTTATTATTCTGAGATTTTGGGTTATAAATATGTTGAAAAAATCGAAAAAGTTCAAATCAATTTGTGTAAACAATATTGTAATTTATCACAAAACACATCTGATATTTTAGCTTTAGGAGAATGTGGTAGATTACCTCTATGTATATCTTATATCCCACATTGTATAAAGTGCTGGTTAAAAATATTACGTATGGAAAACCATAGATATCCTAAACAATGTTATAATATGCAAAAACAATTTGATGAGGCTGGTAGAAGAACTTCTGCTAGTGATAATAAAGAATTATTATTTACGTACGGTTTTGCGTATGTTTGGATCCTCAAACCCTTCATTTCCCCGCTTTCTATAGATCGAATTCTACGTAGCTGAACCGCTTATATCTCCTCTTTCACATTTCGTCATCGAGAAATGTTGCTGGTTCACCTAAGTCTTTAAACAAATTAAAACTAAGTGCTCTTCTGATTGAAGTTGAGAAGAAAGCACATGCTGACAATGTTTCGAAATTTAAAACTTTTTTCAACATTTGTACCAAATGCTCAACCTTGATACTCTTTATATGTCAAAAGGAATAATCCGATGCCCAAATATTTCTGGGGTTTCGGAGGAAGAAATTGTTGCTGAACTGGCCGACCAATTGGTCGTCTTATCAGAAGAATGACTTCCTACAGGGACAATATCAAGAGACCAACACATACCGTAGTGCTTACATTTAACACTGCTATTTTGCCAAGATCACTTAAAGTAAAGTTAGATACTTAAATGTCCTGATTGACATGTACATCCCTAA
Organism: Serripes groenlandicus; assembly: GCA_031761405.1. Lineage (NCBI taxonomy): Eukaryota > Metazoa > Mollusca > Bivalvia > Cardiida > Cardiidae > Serripes > Serripes groenlandicus. The sequence continues at coordinate 35,237,374 of JASEVX010000007.1, forward strand.
TTTCTAGCAATGCTACGACTGTTATAAGTATGGGCACCAAGAATGTTAATGTCGAAAAGCTACAGTAGAAAAGGTATGACGCCGTTGACTTGCATTGTGTTCAGGATATGATGCAGATGTGAATGACTGTAAAAGGTCACTTAAATGTTTAAACGGTGTTGGTGAGCATTATTCTACCTCCCTCTCCTGCCTTGTGTGGAAACGGGGGAAGGAAATTGTTACCATCAAATGCAAAAAAGGTCTTTCTTTTGCCGAGGCGAAGACAATTGTTGAAGCCCGTTATAATTTGACCACTTCATATGCTTACGTCACGAAAAGTAACAATTCTAAGACCGTGGAAAAGAATGATGATATTCCCGAGACTAGTGTAGATGTTCAAACAGAACCTATCAAAGGTATTTAACAAAATCAATTGTTTTGCCATACAAAATAAAAAGTATAGCCCAAAACCATCAACTTCTAGCTAAAAACACACTCAAAAGAGTCGAATAAAAACAAAGTTCAAATAAAGTGGTTAAGTCGGATCGTATTCCCAAAGGATCCGATGACCCAATTAAAAACCATAACCGCTTCCAGTGTCTTAAAGAAGACATGGACGCAGAAAATACTATTGCAGAAAACAATGACCATGGTAACATTACAAGATTACCTTAACAAAAACGATTATATCCATACTTCCTATTCTGTGTGCTGTCTTACTCATAAATATACAATGATAATGAGTAACACTATTATACAATTGAATTGTCGAGGTTTAAATTCGTATTTTGAAGAGTTATACTTACTTATCGATGAATATAAACCAGTAGCACTTTGCTTACAAGAAACTTTCTTGACAGATTTTGACAAATTGACACTAAAGTGTTACTACACATCCTCTTGCGTTGGTGACCGTGCTTGTGGTGCGGTTGCTGTAGTTGTTAACAACTCAGTCCCGCATAAGCTTATACATCTCTAATAACAAAGTAGTGATTTTGTGTTCATTGTACCTCCCAACAAGTATGCCGCAAGATATACATTAATCAAACAACCTCATCTCTCAATTCCCCTAACCCTTCATTTTAATGAGGGATTCCAATTGCCAGAATAGATTGTGGAGATGTAACGACACCAGTATAAAGGGTCGAATGTTAGATAATTTTATTTTTAAACAAGATCTTTATCTTTTAAATGGAAAATCATATACATACTTGCACCCTGCTACTGGTTCTTACTCATCTCTTGATCTTGCTGTTTGTAGCCCTAATATAAATGTTGATTTACTCATTGAGGGCTGCAGCCGACCTTCGTGGAAGTGATCATTTCCCTTCAATTATCACTGAAACTGGCCGCTCTGAGGCGATGGATGCTCCACAAAGCGAACTGCAATTTATTCCAGAGTGATCAATCCAGTACTCCGGATGCTTTTTTGAATTGTGATGATCCTTCACAACTTTTATTTCATGTATTTATCAGGCAGTTCAAGGGGCAATACCGCAAACTTCGACAACTCCAAAGCGCCCTCTAAAACCCTGATGTAGTGAGGATTGTAGCATGTTATAGACACACGCAAATCGGCTCTTGAGCTGAGGCCAACTCAGGAAAATCATGTAAAGTTTAAAAAAGCTCGAGCAAAATCTCTCAAAACTATTAAACAAAGTAAACATGCGTCTTGGAGACGGTATGTATCTAAGTTTGACTCTAGATCATCTGTCAAAAAGTCATGAGATATGATAATAAATCCAAACGCAAGTTCCAGTAGTTTTAATCATCTGGACACCCCAGACGGTGTTGCTATTGCAAAAAAAATATATTACCAATGCTTTGGCAGATTCCCCTGCGCAAAAGTCGTGTTCTTCAAAATGTTCCCCAACAGTTCAAACATTTCAACAGATGGAGAAAAGAAAACTTACTTTTATATCAAAGAATGAAGAGACCTACAATAAACCTTTTACGTTAAAATAATTAAAAACGGCTCTTAAGAAATGGCATGATACCGCCGCGGGTTCAGATTATATACAGTATGTATTACTTAAACTTTTACCTTTTATGGTCCCTTTCTTGTTAACTTGACGATTATAATCAGGTTTTGGCGAACGGGAAATCTCCCGAGGTCCTGGAAAGAGGCCATCGTTATTCCAGTTCCCAAATATGGCTGGACAGTGGTGCAGAGGTAGAGCGTCGGCCTCTCGTATCAAAGGTCCCTGGTTCGAGTCCCGTGATGAGCGGGTCCTTACTTTGTGATTTTTCCACACAAACGGCGCGAGTACTGGTGAAGTCTCCAGGAAGCAGACATCGAGCGAGATTAATCTAAGCCCAAGGCTTGTTTCGCAATTGATGTAAAATAAATAAGTTTAAACTAAACTAAATATGGTAAAGATAAAACTAATCATGGGAATTGACGTCCTATAGCCTTAACCAGCTGTATATGTAAAACGATGGATAAAATGGTGAACGACAGACTTGTTTGGTTTCTTGAAAAGAACAAACTTGTGACAACTGTCCCTTCTGGTTTTCGTAAACATAGAAGCACAGTAGATCCTTTGATCCGTTTTGAAACTGTTATCCGTGATCCTTTAATTAAAACTAAGACAAAAAGAAAGTGCATATGACACATGGAAGTATGAAATTAAAAGTGACCTCTATGATTTTGGCATATGAGGTTGCCTTGCTTATTTTTTTTCTGCATTTTTAACTAACCGTCAGTCCAACGTTCGTGTTGGTGATACTTTTTCTGATCCACACGAACAGGATATGGGTGTTCACGAGGGATATATTATTTCTGTTACACTTTTTAGTGTTAAAATGAATAACATTATCAAATATGTTAACCATGTATTTGAATGCTTCTTTTCATATGTTGATGGTTTCTGTATTTTATCCAGATCTAAACAAATGCATGCAATTGAAAGACAATTGTAACAAGTTTTAAATATTTGGCAAAAATGGTCAAACGAAAATGGCTTTAAATTTTCTAGAAGCAATACCAAATGTATGCACTTTTGACAGATTTATAAACACCACCTAGATCCTGATTTTACACTAGATGGCACTCGTATTAAAAATGTGCCTGAGTTCAGATTCCTTGGTCTATTATTTGACCCAAAAACTGACTTTTATTCGTCATGTAAATTACCTTAAAAATAAATGCCAAAAAGCTTTAAATTGTTGACGCGTTGTGTCTGAAATGGACTGGGGACCTAAATAAGATGATGTATGTATTGTCTATGGCTCAGCACGAAGGTCATACCTTTATAAATTGATACCATTCACCATCAGGGCTTACGGCTAGCCATGCGCGCTTTTAGAACATAGCCCGTCAAAAGTATCTATGTAGAAGCTGTAGAACCATCCTTTAATTCATGCCGACAAAAAAAATTAGCTATGCAGTATTCTTTTTAAATATATAGCTTTATTAGCCACGTGCATTGATATATGGTCGTGGCCATCCTCCCTCATACCTTAGAATATATATGTTTTAGTAAAACTATATTAGTATATAAAGTTTATATTTTTTAAACACTTAAGTCTAATCCTTCAAGTCCCACTCATATAGTTGTTTTGAACCCTATATACAAGGAATTGTTTTTGAAGAAAGAACGGGTAATACCGCATTTTGGTAACCATTACGGACCCGATATCGCTAAGCTTGATGGTGATTTTGAAGACATCGCCAAGCAGGAGATTTCAGATGCTCCGCCTTGGACTTTTAATAGTCCAGCATTCATTTATGAGCTTGCGACCGATAAAAAGGCCTGCACAATTCTAATTGTTTTTAAATCCAAGTATATGAAAAATTAAAAGTAACTAATTCAACTTTGAGCGTATTTATACAGATGGTTCTAAGGATGGCAAAAGAGCTGCTACTACCGCAGTTCCTGATGGCGATGTGATAACATTTCGGCTACCTGATAATTCTTCTGTTTATTCCGACGAATTAAAGGCAATACATTTATCTTTGGACTACATTCAATCAGGATGTTATTGGTTGTATATCATTTGTACAGACGCATTGTCTGCCATGCAGGCACTTCAAAATGTTGAAATTAAAAATCCTCTTGTTGTTACCCTCCTGTCTAAGCTAGTATGTATTTGTGCAACATCACATGTTGTATTTTTCTTGATCACCAGTTGCATGGGTATTATAGGTAATGAGAAAGCAGACAAGCTGCTAAATTAATATTACCATTTAAAGTCCCCTATACAGATTTTAATCCTTATGGGACGATCCCCTGATGACCAACAATAAGTTACATTCCATCAAACTAATTATTGGAAAATGGTAACAAGGGTTCATGTTATCCCGGCGAGAAGAACTTGTTCTTTCCTGCCTACGCATCGGATACACTTGAATTACAAATTCTTATTTGCTTAAAGGAGAGGTGGCTCCACAGAGTGCCCCATGTCTTACAAATATTTATGTACAGCACATTTTCAATCAGTGTGCAGATTATGCAACAACTCGTGACCGGTATTCCAATGCTAAAAGTATGCGTCAGGTCTTTGACTCTGTCAAACCGGACTTAAATTTAATTATCATAATTTTTGGTCCAGGATAGTTTCATTATGTTCTTATGACATTCCCTGACTTGTTTGTGTTTGTTATGAAACCTCCTTCTTATTGCTTCTTGTTGTTTACAGTTACTCGGACGTCGTCTGTCTGTTCACATTTTCTTACAAACAATTTCTTCTCCTAAACCAACCAGTGGACCGATTTCAAAATAGTCCTGATGGTCCTTTATTAGCTTGAATTGCCCTGCCATACCAAGTATACCGAAGATGTACTTATATTTTAACGTTCAACACCCCCATTCTACCTAAAAGTATTAAAGTTGGCTATGAACATGTGAGAGTTTATGTATATTTTCCAAATCCTCTTAGATGTTTTAACTGCCAGAGATGTGGCCATCATGAAGACAAATGCAGGTCTGGGTCTATTTGCAAACGCTGTGCCTGTAACAGGGGCCAACATGAAGAAGTCCAATGTAAAGAGCAAATCAAATGTGCCAATTGCGGACTGAACAATTAGCTGTTTCAAACGGTTGTCAATTCTGGGAACAGTAAATAAAATAAAATATACAGGTACTGGTTATTTTTTCAGAAGCTCGTAAATCTTACGCAGCAAGACGAACTTCATTCATTAATTGCATATGCAAAAGTCGTTGGCCCTTCCCCGTTTGAATATCATTTTTTGTTCTGGAGAAGTTATCAAAACTCTTTCAAGATGCAGCAAACGGAATAAGCCAAATGAACAAGGCACCAAATGTGCCCAGACCTTCAAAATAAAATACGCGAAAAACAAATTATTCTAAAGTATCATCATCTCAGTCAAAACCTCTTAAAACTTGAAATGTTAAAACATCTATCTCGTCTGAAGATTCTACATCTTTAAATATTCAAACAGCTATTGCAAGTTTTCTATTATTGCACCAGTCATCTGTGAAGGATACTTCGCAGAAGACTGTGGGGGAAGTTAATATGCAGCTGGAACAGCTGGATCAGCCTTGTGATCTAGTTGTAGAAACAAAAAATCGTTGGAGGGGATGGATGCTGCGGGTGAATACTCGACATCCAAAACTACATGAGGCGATATACACGGTTCCTGGTATGATCCTCCTGAGGAACCCGGTGCCAATAATGATTAATCCTATACTTCCTGTGTTGTAGTCATCTTACTCATTGTTAGCCAAAATAGATGTAACAATATTTTACAATGGAACTGTCGTGGTATTAAAACCGTATTTTGAGGAATTGACATTTCTAATCAATGACCATAAACCAGTAACACTTTTCTAACAGAAGATGGCTAAGTCAATGTGGAAAAGCAGCCAGTTGCTTGGGAGGATTGTTGTGTGGAGTACTGGTGTTAGAAAACCAGGAAATGCATGAGTAGGTGAACTGGCCGCCGTGATATGACTGAGAAATTGTTAAAAACGGCGTTAAACCCCAATAAATAAATAAATCAATCAATTCTAAAAGAAGATAATGATATTTCAATAATTTATCATTCATGTTGTAATACACTATCTTATTATGGTATTAATATTCTGTTGCGGTATCAGTTAGAGTTCATTATTTTTTTCCACATAAAAGTATACCTCTTGATACACACAGCTGCAGGCATCTGTAGTTAGTAATTTATTGAATAAAACCTTCAAGTTATGCTCTCTTTATCTTCCGCCTAGTAGTCCAATTAATATTAAACATTTTGAACAGCTTGTCTTACAACTCCCGAAGCCTTTTATGTTATTATGGGAGATTTTAACTCTCACAATACTCTTTGGGGTTGACATGATACTAACAAAAAGAAGTGTCAAATCGAACACTTTATTTCTAATCACGATCTTTGTATTTTGAATGACAAAAGTCGTACATATTTACATTCTACTACTGGCTCATATTAATCTTTTGATCTCAGCATTTGCATTCGAAGACGATCTTCAAGGAAGTGATCATTTTCCCATCACTATTTCTGAAACTGGACCATTGGTCCAGGATCGTCCAAGACGTTGAAAACTACACAGAGCGAACTGGAACTTGTTCAATATGCACTGTGAAAGGACCATCGACTGGGACACTTTTTCAGACTGAGAAGATACAACAACACTTTAAAAAGAAAAGCATAAAATAAACAATAGTTTAATGATGACTGTACAGAGGATATAGGAAATCGAAAGTTGACTCTCAGATAATTCAATCTGAAACCATTATCGGAAAACCACTATAAGTTTAAGAAGCACGAGCTAAAGCTCGTAGAACTATAATTGAATTGAATGCAAACGTACGTTTTGAAGACTGTGTTTTTTTTATTTATTAAACTCTAGATCATCCATCAACAAAACATAAAAAAAATAAAAGACAAAACTAGTTCACTTGATGTTAATCATCTGGAGACTGCAGACGGTGTCATTTATTCTAAAATAATATTGCTGATACTCTTGCAGGTTCCGATGACATACACTATCAACTGTTTTAACCTTATACATCCATTATCATTTTACTAGATATTTTTAACCGAGCTTGGCAAACTTGAAACCCCACACAGTCATTGAAAAAGAGCGATCGTTATACCAATCCTAAACCTACAAAGGATACGACAAATCCATGTAATAACCGTCGTATAGCCTTAACAAGTTGCATATGTAAACTTATTGAAAGAATAATGAATAATAGACTTGTCTAGTTCTTAGAAAAAATAAACACATCACAACCTTTCATTCGGGCTTCCGTAAACATAGGAGCAGGATTTAGTTAGATATTAAACCTTTGTCAGGGAAGCCTTTATCAAAAAGGAACACGTTGTTTCTGTTTTCTTTGATTTTGAAAGTGCATATGACACCACTTGGAAGTTTGGAATTATGAAAGATTTCTACAATTTTAGCATAAAGGTCGTCTGGTTTATTTTATTTCGGGTTTTTAAATGAGCGGCAAATATTTGTAAGGTTCGGGTTGGAAATACATTTTCTGATGCACATGAACAGGAGATGAGTTTGCCTCTGGTTTGCATTTACACTATTCGGTGTTAAAGTCAATAATATCATTAACTCTGTCACACCGGGTATGGAATAGGTTTTTATATGTAGACGTAATATGTTACAGATCAAAACATATGCATACAAGTGAAAGATAATTACAACAGGTCGTCTACACTTTTGCTAACTACGTAAACATCACTTAGAGCAAGATCTTACACTGATGGCACTGGTATTGAAGTTGTTCCTGAATTTAAATTCTTGTGTATTGTATTCGATTCAAAATTGACACTTATTGCCTACATTAAATATCTTGCAGATAAATGCTATAAAGCATTGAATCTCATGCGAGTTTTATACCATATGGAATGAGGAGCGGATCGAAAAATCCTCCTTAGACTTTATAGATCACTCATTCGGTCGAAACTTGATTATGGATGTATTGTACATGGCTCAGCAAGGCCGTCAAACTACACACTATACATAATCAAGGTTTACGTCTAGCACTAGGTGCTTTTAGAACATCGCCTATAAACAGTCTCTATTTAGAAGTCAATGAGCCATCTTTATACATACGACGACTTAAAATGGCTATGCAGTACTTTCTGAAATTGAAATCAAATACAGATTACCAAACATATAAACTTGTATTCACTATTTTATAGAACAGAAAGGGACAGAACAGAAGTTTATTCATATGACTTGAACGCATATGGTTCATCGTCAAAATATCTACAATACACATGTGCATACGAAAATATTTTAGTTTCTTTTGTGTTCATCACTTTTGCTTGTCTGTGATTGGCTGAAATATTTTGTTCATAACCTCATGAATAAAAAAAACATAACATTGGCGACGTGCTGTATTATGGAAAATAAAGTTGTAAAATACAATTATGTTTTATTACTCACTGAAATAGCCATATTAATGCTAAAATATAAGGAATGGAGCGGTTTTTTCCGTTTTCATAGGGGTATGAACAAAAATCCTGATCACTCTCTATGAAATCGCGAAGCGGTTTCATAGAATGTGTGATTAGGTTTTTTTATTTTTTTATAGAAAAAACAAACTATCCATTCCTTAAGTAATAGACAAAAAATGAGTTATTTTTAAAGAAAGTTTTTTACACTTTTAGCATTCGCACTGGTCCTAATGTTGCCAGTCTCGATGTCGACCTTGACACTATTGCCGAACAAAATATTTCTGAAATTCCACAATAAAGATCCCTACATATGTATTCGACCTTGTTAGACAAAAAGGCCACAGCCGACCCTATTATTTTTAGATCTTAAAACCCGCTATTATAACTTTGAAAGGATATATTACAGATGGCTCCAAGGACAGCAAAGCAAAGCAGTTGAGGCAGCAGCTGTACATGATGGGGATGCTTTAACATTTTAACATTTGGACTGCCAAATTATTCATTAATAATTTCAGCAGAACTAAAAGCCATTGACTTAGCCCTAGATCGTATTCAATCTGAAGAATTCTGTCGATATATTATTTTAACTGATCGGCCATGCAGTCCCTTATAGTGGACATGAAACCGTTTCAACATGTCGTAAATAGTGCACGAGATAAACTAAGCATAACAGAAATCCATTCATCGTTGACAAAAATATATATACTCTTTGTTTTTGTGCTAATATAAGGATTTAAACTTACCGAAGCCGCAAGGCGAAATTGGTTAATTAGTTTTGTTAAACCTTCATTTTATTCTGCTTTACACTGCGTTGGCGCGAATATTTAACTTTGTAGGATGTTTTATCAGGGTCTCCGATAGTCCCTGTATGTATCAGAATATTGATACAGATATGGTCGCTTATGTAGCATAATCAATATATGTTTAAAGTTATACTACTAACTAAGTAATGTGCAAGAATTAAAGCGATAACACGAAATGTCACATATTTATAAATCCAGCATCAGAACCTTTAATATATTTCATGCTACTTAATTAAAATCTTAGAATGTCTTCCCTCTGTAAACTTCGTGCACACATGTTATGAAACAACAATGTAAATGAATCAAATGAAGTATTTTTTCCAATAAATTCAAATATTACAAAATATGAACAATCTCGTTAGCATTAACACAAGCCCCTTTCTTATCCAGAGGAACATTTCAATTTGATGGTTCATTGTTGTTAATTAAACACCAGGTAAAGTCAATGACAGAAATATACGAACATACAAACACGTGTGTCATAGAACAAAAGCTGGAGCTATTTGACTGAATAATATGTTTTGTTTTGAAAGGAAGTGAACTAAGAGAACGAGATAGCGTTCTTTGTAAGAAATGCTTCCGTTTTGGTTTTTTAACGGGAGAAAAAGATAGACTATAAAAAGGGATAATTGTTATAAGTGCTTTGCATTTAAATGCAATACCTAATTCATTCAACTTATCATTAGAAAGAAAATGAGAACGTAGTGTTACGTAATGTATATTGTACCCTCGTCGCCCACCAATTAACCCTTTCTCACATACAACACCTCTGCAGCAGACGACTTTGAAGATATGTAGACATAACTATAGCATACTCTCTATAACTGAAAGAATAATTATTGAATGGAGTTGAAAATATTGAGGCAAAGATTAGTAATTGCTCATTATGAGTAATTTCCTTTCTTGCTTTAATATTTATAAAAGTCGTCTGCTGCAGATAAGTCAAAAGTGGGAAGGGGTTAAAATTAAGAAAGATCACATATTTCAAGTAACTTGCAAATTCGTGTCGAAAGTGCACCAAACTACATAAGGCACCCCTACCCGATTTGAAGCATAGTTGGTAAACTATGCATTTCTCGTACTGATGGTTATATTGCATAACAAAACATAAAATAATTGTATTGGCACACAATAAACACATATTTATAGCCAAAGTGAGTGATATACAATTAGAAAATGAAATAAAAAATGATGCGTTTATTATGTTACCAGCTGTTGTTATAAAAATAATTACACCAGACTATATCAATCAAAGTGTTAATAATACTTTGATATTTGATTGGTTTGTTTGTGTTTATAAACCGTAGCCGTGTAGAATTAACTATTTGGCGAGATGTCAAAGTTAGATACAAGGGAGGTCGGGTTCAATACCCTATATCTTTTCGAAAAACCCCCCTGGTATAGATAGACCATCCATTGATAAATGATATGCTTGCTAAACTGTCCATCATAAGCTTAAAGATTACAGAAGTTTTTCTTGTCTCCCCACTCATATGGATATCCGAGGAAATGAGATTAAAGGGCCTATTACTGATTTTAAACCCTTAGGTAATACTTTTATACATGGCGTATGGCAGAGTTCATCGAACAACCCTCTTAACCAAAGTAATAAATTGTAGTCAATAAAAAACAAAACCTTGATGAAGGGTACCTTTCATCAAGGACGTGCCGCCAACAAGAAATAGTACTTTCATGATTACGAATTGGACATACGTGGCTGACACATTCGTTTTCATTAAGAGGAGAAGAGACAACAGGGTGTATTCCTTTCTTTGCCCCTCTCTCCATTAAACACTGTCGACGTTGCTCCTGTTCGTGGCACATATTTTAAGGTTGAAAGTACAGCATGAAAGTATTATATGTGTGAGTGAAACGCGAATGTATTTCTGATTTTCTTAATGATATTCATGGTTTTAGAAAAATGTTAGATATTGTAATCTCCATTATTAGAAGATCGTTCAATTTCGTTTATTAATTATTATTAATTTTGTTTAGTTTATATATAATTGAGTATATATGTCATATTTAACTAACTTCTATTGTTAATTTTTTCATTCCATTCATTTATAGTTTCCCTTTTACAATTGTTAATGTATATGTTACAGCTCCAAATATGACATTAAAAGTCGAAGGGCCATACCATCCTATACATTCATTTATGCATTCATTCAATAAATTTTCTTCAAATTATTCAGATGCGATGAAAAACATGGCCGCCAGGGGGATTTAACTTATTTTCCATTTATGTATATAGTGAAACTTAAACAATATTCTTGAACAAGGATTTGAACTGATTTTAACATAATTTGGCGAAAATGTTCCTTGGGTAATCCCCAACGAGGATTGTTCAAATTATTCTGATCCGTTGAAAAACATGGCCATCAGGGGGCGGGTGCTTGTTTTCCTTATATGTATTTATTGTGAAAACTTAAAAATTCTTCTCGTACAAAAAAGCTGGGCAAATTAGTAAATAATTTGGTACTTTACTGACCGTCTATCAGTATTGTTCAAAGTATTCTAATTCGTTGAAAAACATGGCCTTCAGGGGTCGGTTGTTCAACTTGTGGTTACATTTTAAGAAAGTGTTAAATTTGGTAACCTTGGGTTTAGTAACCACAGATTAAATATTTAACCAATGATAAATTGAATAACCGGCTCCAAATCAAATCTTCTTGTAAAAACATACAGGCCTTATTTTTAAATAATTTTGTCCAAATGTTACTTTGGTGACCCACTACAAAGATTGTTGAAATTACTACGATCCATTCTTAAATATAGCAACGCAACAAGGAAGTGTTGCTTGTTTTCCTTGTATGCAAATCGTAAGAAAATCGTGATTTCTATTAAAACAGGTAAGAGCGTTACGACCATCATGGTCCTCTTGTTTTATTTTCTATTTTTCATTCTTTCTTTCATTTTACTTACCGAGAGTTCAGCTTATATTTAGCTTATGTACTTCCTTGAGACTTTACCAGTTATCGCGCAGTTTATGTTAAAATAAATCAAAGTCATCATGGGAATCAAGCCCGGGATCTTTGATACGAGAGGAAGACGATCAACCACTGCACCACTATCGTCAACACTTATATTGTCAACGTCCGGTCTAGGATGTTAGAACAAACGTTTGAGAGACGAAATTAGAAAGGAAAGGTTTAAAATGGATTATAGCCGGTGTAACATGTGTTCGATGTCTAACATCAATGTGTAACTGTGTGTGTATCAACATGAGCAAAACACCTCACCACACTTTATTTGCCACGTCCATAGGTATGGAGAGGTCGTGGCCATCCTCTCTCATACCTTCCATCAAGATTTTTCAAATTTATCATAAGAATATCAGAATAAATACATATATACAAATGTTTTTTTAAAAATAGTTTGCGGTTTTTTTCATCTAAACCCCAATCATGCTGAATTGTGTTGTATCCAAGATGGATAAAATGATTTAAATGCTGAATTTACTGAAAAAAGGGCAAGATACACAGCAAAAAAACATTTGATAGTAAGATTGAGAGACTGCGGAATGACGTTTTTTCAACAATAGACGATAAACGCAAGGCAGTAAAAGTGGAAATTGATTTGCAGTTCACTGAATCTGATTCAAAATAACAAAAGATGGAGAGTGAATTAGATTCACTAAAACAGGGTATGGGATGTGGTCACCGATCAGTTAATAACAGTGAATTAACGGTCATCGCCTTTAATTTAGCCGAGTCCCGACAGAAATCTCCTGTCGAAACAGCGCAGGAACTAATAAACGCATTAGGTAACAACCTTCATAGAACTATCCACATAACGGATGTCGCTAGATGCATAGACCGGAATAACGGTAAGATTCTCATACTTAAAATTAAATTGCAATAGACTGCAGATCGGAAAGTAAGTGTATTACGTGCTAAAGCCAATTTGAAAAATACAAACTTGTACAAGAAAGTGTCTATATTTAAAAGTAAAACACACACGGAAAGACTTCTCGAGATAAATGCAAAGACTATTGTGAATAAAGGCCTAACGGTAACGCATATCATGTCAAGAAAGACTATCCCAACCCAACCCAATCAGAAACTAACCAAAGTGGTTAACCTCATACATTTTGCGACAGAAGCTTATCGAACACATTTCCGCATATATTGTATGCGTAAATGAAACACATTTGAAAAAGGATCGAACTATATCCTTAAATGATTATGCATGTTATGGACTAACAGACGAACGACTCACGTAAATCGTCCAAAAGGATCAGACGGAATGGGAATATGTGTAAAAAATGTTTTATTTAAACACTTTAAGATATCTGTCATTGATATATCGTATGATGGCATATTGGGTTTATCGAAAATGCTACGGACTTGTTTGCGCATCTGCTAGGACAGATGCTTTTCTCAGAAAACAGTCACTGTATATTTTGATGTGGTGATGTTAATTCTAGAAAAGGGAATTGCCATAGTTAGCTAATGATATTGACGCTATGTATTGGATAAAACAGTAAATCAGCACGGACAGACCTTTGAAGAATTTTTGTTAGACTCGAAAATGTTTGTCATGAACGGGCGATGCGATACAGAACGACACAAAGGTTTTACATCAGTCACGAGGAGAGGCCGATCACTGGTAGACTATATACGTGTACCGCATGAGTGTGTGTTTTCAGAGTTGTTCGGACTTCCAGGTTATCTCCCATGCATCAATATGCGAGGCAGAAAACCTGTTTCAATTAATTTGAGATAAGTGTTAACTACCGGATCACTCGTTTCTTAAGATAATGTATAATTATCAGTCTTACAGTCATAACAATTAAAGTGAAGGAATTCAGACAACCAAGCCATTCTTTAATACTAGGAAATATAAATTCAAGCAAATTCCAAATGATTTTTTACAATCAGACCTCTCAAAACAAGTAGTTTTACGTTTAATAAGAAATATTGAGCTATGTCGTGAAAATCAGTCCGGTGTGGACAATTTATGAGATGATTTTTTTTCAACTTTGTTTAAAGATATGTATAATAACATCCATCTGTGGATTGCTAAAAAAAACGAGTAAAAGATAGAAACGTTATAAACCATATTTGGATGAAAATCTTGAATCATTATGGAAAACAATGCCACAAATGGAAAAATATTATTCAAAGTTTCATGGGTAACGCAAGCCTATTAAGGGAATCTCTCCGTTTATCGTAACGGCAAGAAATATATTTGATAAAAACCTCAGACAAACTCAATGAAAGTATAATAAGTATGTCTAAAGATATTGAGAATTATTGTTCCAACACTCACCGAGAATGTTGGAGTCTTATTACAAATATGGGCAAACGGCGCAAGAGTAAAATCCACATGGAAGTGATTGATAGTCAAAGTAACCCTATTCATGGTGAAGATCACGTGTTCGATAAATGGTCAAGTGCTTTTGAGGACTTATATAACACTTCGCAAGATACTTCATTGTTTGATGGTGAGCTTTACGAAACAGTCAAGGCCTAAACACAATGATTTGTGGAAAGATTGTTAGATCCCTTATTTAATGCTAATCCATATCTAAATTACACCATATCCATAGAAGAGGTAGAACAGGTTGTTTATTCGGCTAAAAATGGGAAAAGTGTTGACACGGTATATTACCTACTGTTTGGCGACAATAGGTCATAAAATAGGCTTTTCAAAAAATACTTAGAAAACCAAAACATGTTTTCAGATGAACAAAATGGTTTGAGACCTAATCGCACGTGCGAGGATCATGTATTTGTAGCCAATAGCATAATTCTAAACCGTTTAAGCGAGACAAATGATACTTTTGGAACTGTTATTGACTTTGTGAATAGAGACATGCTTTTATATAACATATTATATAGACGGAAAGTTCTATAAATCGTTATTGACAAATGCTGTCTCTTCTGTTAAACTTAACGGAAAACTGACGAACTGGTTCCCGGTTTCATCGGGGGGTTCGTCAGGGGGTCAGAACTCACTGACATGTTTCGCCTTTTACATAAACGACCTAATTGATGGATAAAAGAATTTGCATAATGGGTAAGTTCGGGACAAAGAAATATGCTGTCTTTTCTATGCTAACGACATTTTAATTTTGAGCGAAAATCAGGCCGATATGCAGGATATGTTAGACTATATTCAGAATGTGTGCAGAAAATAGCGTTCACTCGTAAACAAAACAAAGACTTATGAAATGCATTTCAGAAATAAAGGCAGGAAAATGAGCACTTTTGAAAATAGTCTAGGTGGTTCTGAACTCATGTTTACACCAGTTTATAAATACTTAGGAGTTTAATTTCATGAAAACTTTACTCACGATAGTGCCATTGATATTTTATCAAAATGTGGTGGTAGAACATTGGCATCAGTAATTTCAAAAATATACAGTAATAAGAACATTGGTTATAAAACATATAGTACATTATACAACTCATGTGTTGTCCCGGTGATAGATTATTGTTCAGGGGTAATTGGATTCAAAAGTCATCCACAATAGAGCTATACGGTATGTCTTAGGTGTGCATAGAGTTGCTCCCATTGTGGCGATTACCTGAGATAATGGTTGGTTAAAACCTACGAACAGATGTTGATTAAACATGATACGAATATGGAATAAACTAATTAAAATGGATGACGCTCGAATTACGAAAACAAAATATTGACTGATTACGATGTTTCAGGCAAAACAAGGACTTCAGAATTTAAATCTATTTTGCAAACTATAGGAGTATTAGACTTTTGTGAAAACAAAAGAATAATATACTTAAAAGAAGTAGAAGAGTCTCTTAAAAATAGAATTTCACAAGATTGGTCACATAAAGAACAGTCAGTATCAAAATTGAGAAATTAAATCATATTCAAAAATGATATTTGTATGGAAAAATATTTAATCTCAAACATGTTTAAGTAAAAAAGATCTTACCTTGCACAATTTAGATTCGGCATTTTACTTATATGAATGGAAATCGGAAGATTTACAAAGCTTAACATATCGAAAAGGGTCTGTCAAATTTGTAATAATGGTTCAATTGACGACGAGATTTATTTTCTTTTGACGTGTCCTGCCTATGAAGATATGAGAAGGTCGCTCTCATCAGCAGGGCACGACAAAATAACAGATCATTCCAGACATTTTCTTATATAGACAAGTTTTAATTTTGTGTTTTAGAACTATATGACCAAGTTGCCAAATTTCTTGTTGGATCAATGAAACAAGGACGTAGTTGTCTATATAAATGAATAATTCTTATGCATGTAAATTATATTCTTTCAATTTCTCATATTTTCGTTCTTTCTCGTTCTTCTCTCGTTTCTCTTTTTAACCTTAGCTGTAAATATTGTTAATCACAAGTGACGTATTCCGCGGCTGGGTGTTAATATTGTTTGCTGTTTGTATTTGTATAATATGTACACATGTCACTATAATAAAAGTTTACTTACTTACTTAAAGTGTATAACATGTGGTATAAAATTCCTTATATATGTTAAAACCTAGTAATGTGTACATCTATACATTGATGCTCGAGTGTCTACGCTGCAATTTGGCTTCGATTGAAGTATAAATAGTTTTGACAAGTGCAAAGCAGACTGTTACCTGTTGATTGCTTTAACAAATTAAAATAATTAAGAGCATCCTTACCATTCTTATTTGTGATATATGTCAACATGTTTTAAGTGAATACCTTAAAACATATACTAACAAATGACTACCTATGGTTGATATGAAGTATGGGTAAAAACTGTGGTAATAAAACCACCAATGAATGTTTGTTTTAAATGTCGAAAACATGATATGAACACTAAAATAGTGGTAACTTTAGAATAGAAAGAAAAGACTGAAAAATAAGTATGTTCCCTGTCAGAAAGACCACTACAGAGATCACTGTGCAGTAAAACTGCATGTATTTGATGAGCTTCAAATACAGAACAAAAGTCAGCATGCAGTTATTTATACAGGTTCATACAGTTTAAACAACATTTGCACTTAACTTATTGTTTTGGAATACATGGTACATCGTATTTCAGTATACATTTTTCAAAACGCATATCAATATATCAGACATGAAATGACAATGATCATGCATATTATTGTAGTAGACACGTCTTCAGGTTAAAATATATGTTCATTACAGCTATTGCTGTTCTCAGTAGGTGTTTAACCCCAACTTTGTCCAGCAAGTAGGTTTCCCCTTACTTCCAGTACCAGTCGTTTGGAATTTGCTGTGGGCCATCACGTAACTGAACACAATATAATTAAATGAAATATAGCTTATTTAATTCAATACATCTTTCATAATTTCCCATTATAATAATTGTGCCACCATTATTCACCACAATTGTCAGCACCATGGGTATTGGGACTACAAAAGCACACCTGTACATGGACACATGTAGCAGCTAGTACAATAGCAAAACAGTCCTTAGTAAGACTTGTGTCTAATTGTATTACAATTAAAATCAAAATTCAGGCTACCAGAGTAAAATAATAAAAACTAATTTCATCTGCACTGATTTGAGCTTTATGATAGTTTATGATGCATTGATATTATTCAAACTACAACAATTTTAATTATTTACACTGACATTCATTTTAAAAAATGAATTGAATGTCATTATTTAATGATGTGGTATACTGTTTAAAACCCTTTTTTCAGGTATGGCGTGTGGCGCACAAATCTTTGAAAGCTGGTCACACACAATTTAACCAATACCTGAATCTTTCTAAGGGATATAAAACAAGTGCGATTCACATTGGATCGATGACATTTTTACTTTTATTGTTGCAAATAAGTTAACTATTTCAAATAAAAAATGCGAGTGTTAGATCTGATTTTTAATTAAAAGGTTTTTAAAAATTAGATCATTTTACGGGGGGATAATCATAACTAAACGTGTAAAAACTACGATATTAATGACAGTTCGATTTAAGCCTTTTCAGACCTTCCGTTTTATATGAATATGCAATGTTATCATTTCAAACTTTTTAAGATTTCTAGCCTTTGTATCCGCATAATAAAGTCGAAACAAAACCTTAACGCTAGCCGCTCTCGGACTATTTTGAAAACGCAATCAGTAAAATGTCATTATAATTAAAATCATTAGACTTATATGCGTGTCATGAAATACACAATGGTTACAAGTTTAAATTAAAATACCCTAATGATCCACTTCTGCAAATCGCCGAATATTTCATTTAGTAGACACACAAACTGACATATGTTTAGTACTTCGGTCAGAGGTCCAAACTATATAATCAAATTGTCTTTGTAAATGTAACTGTTGTATAATGAATAAATTAAAGTATTCTTAATGCGACGGTTCAATTGAGGGATCGCCGACTTTTGATTGACAGATGACGTTAGCCAATCAGATCGTGCGAAACTAAAGACGCGCCGCCATTTTGCCCGACACTTTCAGAAATGTCGTAGTTTTTAAAAAAAAAGTGTTGATTATGGTTAAACGGTGTTGCTGAGGAACCTGTACTACCGATAGTAGGTATCCAGATCGTCTGAGGAATGGAATTCATTTTATCCCTTTTCCTAAACCTGGAAGAAATCTTGAAAAGGCCAGGAAATCGATACGATTGTGCGGCAGGCCACACAGTCAGTTGGGCGAGGGAAAAACTGATGGAAAGGGGGAAAGCCAAAACTGTGTACGTGTGTTCAAAGGTAATTTGCATTTGTCAACAATTAACGTTTAATGTCAACAACCAAATCATTCACTTGCAAAACGAAATAAGCTGAAACGAGTGATTCGAAATACACACGAAGGTTAAAATGAAGTATATTTCGCCCACTGTATCTTCGTACAACGTTGAACAGAACGGTCGTGGCGACTTCGTACTACATTTATAATAATATTTTTTTTATTAGAGAGTTTTTCTAGAGTGTTAAATATTTGCTAACGGTATCGATTATAGCAGACATTATAGGGTGAAAAACGGATGACAAATTTTTGATTACATGTATTATGAAACTTTATTCAATATTCAAGATGTATGACAACAGATTGAAAATAATGTATAATGAAAAAAGTTATGTTTACATAAATTTATGATGCAAATGAAAAACAAAAAGACATATCATGGGAGCTTTAACCTTAGAGAGAGGGTGTCATAGCTAGGTGCAGGGAATGGGTCTGGGTACTTCAAACATAAAGCAAACTATTCTGACATAATGTAAATTTATAACACATATACCACATGCAGACTTTTGAAATCACTAAAAAACATTCCTATTTTTTTTTAGTTGAATTAGTTACAGGTTTATTTAACATGATGTTTTTGATTTGTTTGTTTGCTCTTAACAATAACATTGTGTATTTTCATGTATGAGTATTTCCTTAAGGGAAAACCATCATAGAAGTACCCAGACCCATTCCCTGCACTTAGCTATGACACCCTCACTCCAAGTAGAAACCCCCCAGCAAGAAGACAAATCCTGTTTTCATGTTCGTGCATCTAAGGAATTATCTTAGAGGGAATCAAGGCAGATTGTGTGAGTAAATATGTACACATCCACTGTTTATTATAATAGGTTATTATAATAAACAGTGGATGTGTACATTTATATAAGTAAACATGGTTTAGTCTGTTGCTTTTCTTTTTGTTTTGTAAAGTTATCTTGATATAAGTGTTGTATATACATGTACCTGTTTTTGCAGTACAGTAATTACATTTTTTTTTAAATATATCTGGATAAGACAGGTATACACATTATGCAGATGATATCACTGGCTTTTAAAAAAATTAATTAGTGGTAGCCATGACCTCAATTAACCAAAGTAAGCAACTAGCTGAGTTTAAGAATAATTATGATTCTATAAATCTCTATTTACTTCATCACATATATAGTAAATAATAACTCAAAACTAGAATGAACTGCATATAGGAAAATGTGGAAAACTTCATTTATTAGTAAGTTCTTCTTTTGCCACAATATTTTTAAAATTAATATTGCTGCAAAGGCATCAGAAAGTGTTTATTTATAGAATACAGTACAACAGTACATTTGTTTTTCTTACCCTTAAAAAGCTAAAAGCATTTATCAACTGAGCTTGAAATACAATTCAAAATATAACTAAACTAATCTAACAATACATATATATTAAACTATTTACACAAAAACACATTTTTCATGAATATAACACTTTTACTCATGCAGATGCATGTTGATGCCTCTGCAGTGGCAGGCTATTGAAAACTGTTTGATCAGTAGATCTCCTTTTTACACAGGTTTTTGTAACTTTATTCATTTATTATACTCATATAATTTGCATTTTGATACATTTGTCATGTTTGACCCAGTACAGGAAAAAAAAATACAAGTTGGTATATCTGGTACTCTATAGGTTGAGATAAGCCTATCCATATACTCTTATTAGAACCAACACCAGTTGACAGAAGCAGATTTAGTTTAGACTCTAATCTCTATTTACTTCAACACATAGTAAATAATTACTGTCAAAACCTGAATGAACAGCATATAATTATAACTTAATTAGGTAAACATGGAAACCAAAATTATACTGCACAGCAAACTGATATTGGTCTATGTTGTTTGCAAACAAGAGGTTGGTAACCCAGTTTTAACATATGATCATTTTACAGGGACCAGAGCAGTTAGTCAAGCATACAATCATGTCCACCAATCACAGACTGCACAGATAAAGCTGAATCCTTCTGCATATCAATACAAGTCAGGGGTCTTTGGAAACACAGTATCACCACAGCTGTCCAGCTCCCTCGGCTTTGCAATGGGCAGTACATATGGGGGCCTGCATAAAATGATATAGATAGATGACATTTTTGTAATATGTGATTTGATGTTAACCCTTCCCAACATACAAGTAATCTGAAGCAGACTGTTGAATACATCTTGACAAAACCGGAATTTTTTTAATAAATGTTTAATATTCCAGTTGAGTTGAAAATATTGTCATAAAAGGAGGTATTGCTTATCATGAGCCATTTTATTCTTTTGCCACAATGTTTTCATAATCTGACTGACCAGAGCTATCAATATGGATACATACATGTATATGATGGAAAGTGATAAATATTTTTCAAGTTAAACTGAAGAACTCAGTGTGATTTATTTGTATCTATTAAGATGTTGACCATCCGAATATGTTGGCTGTCTCTCCAGAGAACCAATCATTAATAGATGAGAAATGCAAGGTTAAAAAAAATGCCATGACCCCTTGGGATTTACAATGTGCTGCAATTAAAATGCTAATTTATTGTAAATGGGAAAGTTGCTTCTACAAGTTAATACTATTTCAGCACTGCATTACTTACATACTAAGGTCACATCCATTGCTAACATTTTACTGGTATGTTTACCCAAGTATCAATGTGATTTGTTTACACAGGGATCACAAATAAGTGAACAGTTGCCTTGTTAAATTTGAATTTTGTTGAAATATGCATAGAATCCTAATAGAGACAACACAATTAAATGAGAGGCTAAGGCTGATCCAATGAGTTGATCACATAGTGGTGTATGTGCACTTTGGCTTGTGGATAATGCATCTACAATGTAGCAGACAGGGCTGTGCTTTAACCATTTTAGGTGCAGGGTATCACCAGCCTATATATTAGCTTCCTGTAAAATGCAACAATTTTAAACTTGAGACATAAAAAAAAAATCCTATTTATTTAAGTAGTTAAACAAGGATTTCAATAATACATTTTGTTTGTATCAATCCGGAGTCCCAATGAGGAAAACTAATTAGTATGGCATGACCCATCCATGGATCGAACCCTCGACCTCCTGCATTTACGGCGGCTGCTGTACCACTACACCATTGAAGCTGACCATAAAGAAATTTCTTGAATATTTCTTTACTCCATAAACCATATTATTACTGAATACTGTGCAAATATGTGAACAGTGTAGATATTTATCAGAATGCATTTATATAAGCTGATCTGGATCTTTATTATTCATTTAATTAAGCCAACTTGTACCTTTTCCCTAGAAACTGGATCATTATAATTATATTATTTTCATCCAAATACTCACCAGCAGTAATGTATTCATAATTTCCTGTTGTCAACAAATGAAGCAATTGTTTGGACCCCTTGGCTTATCCAACTGATTTTGCTGGTTATCTTTCAGGCTCCATCATCAATACATGTGCACACTGGCCAGATAACCTGCAATGAATTCATGTGTTATATTATATTGTTAAAAAATGTTTGTGTTTATATTCTGAATATTCAATAGTGATAATAACATATTTGATTTGTCCATATTTTGTTTAATAATCCTTTCCTACAACACACTTGCAGCAGACAAACATTGTGGAAAAAGGAGAATTTGGTCAATATGATTCCATTGTTTTCTGATATTGTCTGCTACTGATGATGTTATAAAATGATGTTGTCAGATTGATCAAATGCATTTGGGAAAGGGTTAGCTTCCTCTAAGAGTTTATTCAATAGATTTATTAAACTTAAACAAAACATGTTGTTTTTTATTACTTTATCCAGTATTCAATCATTAATATCTAAATCCTTTCCCACATACATTATACCAGATTTGAAATAATTCTGGAAAAGAGAGAAATTACACTCTACTATAGTAATTTCACATTTTGACACAATGTTTTCAACTTTAAATCTATATTTACACTATCATTGGTAGATATTGTTAATATTTTCCAATAGATATTTTCAAAAGTCGTAGATAAATATAATTCAACCGACTAGAAGTACAGATCAATAGCGTGACAGATCAATATGTCGATCCCATTTATCTGTTCACACCTATATGAAACCGAAAGTAAGATGAGGGGTCGAACCGTGAGGGGGTCGAAAGCTCTGTAAGCCATAAACATGAATGTAATACAACAAAAAGTAGATGTAAATCAAGAATAATTAATTAAATAACATGGAAAACATGATTGTTTGTATTTACCCTGCTTTGCAACCGCAGTGTGCATCACGTATTTTCCCATTGAATCTATGAGGCTTCTCGTTCTTACGCCGTCTCTGGTAAATCTGTGCATTTATGTGGACTATAATTCCAGCTCCAGGAGTTAAAAAACGACAGGGTCTTAATGTGACAGTCTCTATCTAAAGATGTAGCCCTCTGATGTTGTCGAAGTGTTGGCGAATACGGCAGATAAGCGGACGAAAAAAAATGTCCGCGACATCTTTTAACGTTACGATGTCCGCCATTGTTGTTATTGTTTACACATAATGTCGGGCTAGTAACCGTTGCTAATGTGGGCGGAGCTAACTCGACAATCGGCGATCCGGCAATTAACACGAACAATATGGTACTATAACTATCTGTCGTTTTGACACCTGCACCGCAGATAACATGTAGTATGTTAATGTTTTCTTTTGTGTGTATGGTGTTGTCGCTGCTTACAATAGTATTCCATATCAAGGCGTTTAATTACTGTAATGAAGGTAAGATTAATTCTACATCAGCGCATCGATCGTAGTGCTATGCCATCAACCATTAGCACCATGGAGGGGTATTGTTTTTTTTGTAAACACAAACTAATATATTGTTGAGGTAATGGTGATATCTTCCCCTGATATGAGGGTATGTCAATTAATTCATACATTTTCATTTGCCAACCAATTTCTAGAAGACTGTCATAATAATAAGTAGCACACTATGGATAACTGTTCATTGTGATTTTGGAATAAACCAGTAAAACTATTAACAGTTCACTAAAGGGAACAACTTCAAAATATTAAACTTTCAACTATATGTACATGTTTTTTAAATAAAAACCTCTGTATAGTACTTTTGCCTTGTTATGACAGGAAATTAATTCATACTGCCTTGATATAGTTCATATAAATCTGTTTTAAATAATAGTAACATATCGGTGTAAAATAATTAGAAAAAATGCTAACCAAGTAAAACGCAACGTCTTGAAAAATACAAAAATGAAATCTATACTGCACACTACCTCACTAATAATTATTATGTCTTTCCGTTTTTGTTTAAAATTGTGACAACAACTCGTGTGACTATATTTATTTATGCATCAACGAATGTGTGTATACCTTTTTACATTAATGGTGTTTATATAATATATGATTTTAGAATTCGAGTTGAGTAAAGAATAAACGTGTTTATTGTACAAAAGAAATGAAACGAATTCCTACTAGTCATGGAGTTGAACTTTACTACGAGTTCAAACACTACTTGTATTTGTTTAAAACAGTTCATATAACCTTGTTATTGGTCTTCCCAATAAGACTCTGATATGAGTTTAAATTCCGATAGTTGTCAAGTATGTCGACAATAGTCAATATTATTACTGATTCGACCGCTTAACCAAAAACATGCACCTGCTAACTATCCATCGAAACCAAGAGACATTATAATCAAATTTATCAGATATTGCTCGCGCCAGAAACTGTTTAAAAACAAGTTACTGTAGAAATTAAATTGTTTCAAGGGTGTCCTTTTGAACGAGGATCTTACTTCTGAGGGGAATCACATTTTCTGTCAAGCAAGGCAACTAGTAAAGAAAAACATGATCTAAGTGTATTGACAAAATACGGATTTTAGATGATTTTTTCGGATTGATAACTTCACATAACTCAAATGTGGTCTACAGCATATTCATTTTACGTGCGATGTGGTAAATGCATGTCTAGACCTGTTCCCGAATACGAGAAATATGCAATAGATGATGTAGAAATCAAGGCCAAATTATGGAAAATCTTTGTAGTTGAGGGTATGATTGAGTTGAATACATTGTGGACAATTGAGAAGTTGCGCATTAGTTTCAAATGTATAAAGAAAAAATAACACCAATCATCAGCAAATCAATTGAATTTAAGGCAGAGTGGCTGTATTGTTTGGCGATTGATTTATTAACTGCAATATATTGACTATAAAATAGTTAAGGTCACCGAATATTGCGAGAAGAGTACTATGTCCATTGACAACAACAGGTATTGTAACGATATAACATTCGGACATAAAGCATCAGACTAAAACGCAGAAAGAATAAAAATTGTGACCTGCAACTTTACTTAGAGCTAACATTACTCTAATGATCAACTATACGTACGTTATCTGATATTTTAATTTGGTTAATTTTAACCGCTATTATCTTGCTTTCATTCTAGGAAAGACAGCTTTCTTAAGCGATTTTTGCAAAGGTCGCAATCGGATCCAAAGTTTTCTATTTGGGAAAAGAGATCAGATTATTGGGTTTATTCGTAAAATCATACGTTCCGGACTTTCAACGTATGAGCATTAGGAAGTGTTTGCTTAACGATATTTTCTTTTCCGGCAGCTGTATAATACAGTGTTATTTGTCAGACCCACCGCCTGAGATAACACTTACGAGGTCTGACTGATTATCGAAAACTTTGACAATTGTTAGCTAAAGGTTTGGAACCAACATAAATGGTTTAACGAAATACGCTTGATAGATCAGGAGTTTTTATTCACATATCTGGATACATGTTTAATCAAGGATTGAAGCGGGTACATTAATATAAATGGCATAGGCACATTCGGAAAATAAGACAGAATAACAGAAAAGGGAGTATCATCTAACGAGAAAACACCCGATTGGCTTCAAATGTATTATGCAGAAAACATATCCATTTCAAAATACCTTCAATAGTATTTTTTATCAAATTGGTAAAACACATACTGTTATCTATAAGAACATAGAAGCCTTAGACGATCAAGTACATACACACAGTCTCACTAGAACCTTCCGTGACAGCATAGTGACTCTGACAAAACGTTATAAAAGCAACGTGTTCGGTTTGTTTAACATCTACCGTGTGTTCCATAGTAAACACAACATAAACAGTTTAAGCTATGCCTATCAAACGGAACGAAACCTACCTGTTTTATGAATGGAAAACAGGTAGAACATGTTTGGTTAACCGACTAGGGAACGGTATATCGACAAAACCTATATAGGTTTCGCAAAATAGGTTTTGAGTTTTGTGACTATGGAACACAGGGCTGGTCAATCTGTTCGAATCTTTTTGACACTTCAATTTGGCATCGTAACATTGGTGAATAACTACTGGGGCTGCAAATCTAGTGTTATGCCAGAAGATGCATTTATTTGTATTTAAGATGTAGCCTAAAAACGTTGACTTTAATGAGACTCTAATTCAACCCCGAATCACGGCTCACATGAAACGCAAGATAACATATTTTCGCTGATTATGCTTATATTTATTATAGTTGTTTGCCTTTATTCATTCACCATTTTCACGGCTTAAAGAGATTTCTGTGCTCTGGTAACGGATGTAGGAAACGTGTTCTGGCTAACCCCGATAGAACTGGAAACAAACAAGAAATTAATTGAAAACATATACATGTATATAATAATAAGAGTAACTCAGTATAAACCGACAAGGGGGCTATTTGTGTTATTGAAAATCAGTTGTCAATCGTTGTGCAGAAAGAAACAACATTGAATTGAATTGAATGGTTAATTATATTGTGGTCGATTGTCCCTCGTGTATTAGAAATAGAAGAGCTGAGGTATACAATTTATAAATACTATAGAAATACGGTAGAGGTAGAGGTATTGAGTTGATTTTGCAGTTTCTCAAAGTCATGTCGCCTAGCAGGTTTAGTGTATGCAACACAGATATATCGCTTGATTCAGCGTCTCATGACCGCAGGAAGATTAGCTTATCGTCCTTGGCCCGGAAGTCAATGCATAACGACGCAACGTCATGCAAGAGAAGTACGTCTATCCCATTTTCGATACAGATTTAAGAACGCGATGGAAACATGATACGTGGTCGGCACTCACGGACATCTGATGAGTCATATGGTGGTCAGAAATCAATCGGCTACGGGTGTAACTTTAATGGAACGAAGTCAAAACATTGGCCTGCCTGTTACACCCAAACGACGTAAATTTCGTATGCATTGGCCGAATGCACATGCACCAAATTTATTTCGTCTGGTTTACTGACGACGTGTGCAGTTCACAGATTTACTTTCCTTAGATCAGAAAAGAATGACAATGTTATAGATGTCGCTGTGACCGATTCAACAACGCTTGTTCTAGAGAAATCAATATATTTGCGGTGGTTTTCTGATGATTGTTGGTGGAATTTGATATGGCATGAAAACATCTTCAATTGTAACTAATTACAGTCTTAGTGTCATTCACGAAACAGATGAGGTGAATCTGTCTCATATATCTTATGAATAGCCTGGGTACCGAGGATGCCTGCACAGTTGCGAAGTCTGATATTTGTCAACATTATTTGCTGTTCATTTTATAATATGTAGCAAACAGTTCTCCATATATGCGTTTACAGATAATGGTGATGACTTAATTTGAAGGAATTTAGAGAAGACCAAAATATCGAGATGAGCGGTTACCGTTCTGACTCGTTACGAGAAGCATGTAACTCAACTTAGTGCTGCCACAGGAAACATGGCTTTGTGTGATCATGAACGCAATCACCCGCAAGCTGCAAGGCACGTCACCGTGCATCAGGTCTAAGTAGGCTCGACAAAATGTACGATGATTTAGAAAGCAAGTGAACATTTTGTTCAAGTTTATTTTCCAAGGGACAGTTGCCAAGATGCGAGTACTGAGACGGAAAGGTGAAAGGCTTGATCCTGCTAACATCGTCCAACATGATCGCTACTGCAGTAGACATGTTATAGCATAGGGTAATTATTGACACAGCAGGAACATATAATTCAACACAAGACGATGAAACCTAAATGATCTTCGCTATTATGGTGGCTTTATTGATCCTGTCATCGTTCCCTATGTAGCAAACCGTCAAGCTGACGCGCTGATGCCATATTGCCCGTTACACACAGAACGTTCTAGCGGTAAACAATAGTAATACCTTACATTGGCCAACGATGTCACCTGACCAGTTCCTGAGTTAGCATGTTTGAATACCTAGCGCAGAAAGTACGTCATAGAAGTGACGTCAATAGTGTGGTGAATCTTGAGCGGGTCATTCAAGAGGAATGGGTCATAATACTGTTTAGAACACTCGTGAACAGTATGAGACGCCGATGTTTAGCTGTAATTGAGAAACGCGTTGGACACACGAACATTTGACTTAAGCATATATTTTAATCTTGACCCCTATGTTATATATTGAGTGTTAATTGTCGTTATTTGCCCCAACTCTCAGTTCAAATTGTTAATACACATTGGATAATAAAATAACTATTTGATTATTTATTTGGTTGCGCTTTTAAGTTGTGTAAGCCAAATATGTGTCACAAAGTATGAGCAGTGACAAACTAATAGCGTATGACTGATACGAAACAGCAACGTAAACTTACTTTCTTTTCTTAATGAGAGCATTCCATTTATACTTCCATAACATAATGAGTATTAAAACAATGCAGAAAGCGACACCGAATCCTACAGTTGTTCCTATTATGACACCTGTTTTGCTTTTTGTATTGTCTTCGTTGGATACTTTAGCACACACTGAAATAAGATAAATCTCATTAGTTTAGCCTCGTATCTGATGAGCGCAATACAAATCCATAGCCAGTAGAATAACAAAGACACGTTGATAAAATGCTATATTCTAACATCGTATTGACTGGGTGTTTTAACATTCGCTTATTGAATCATTTTTAATGTAATCCAATATAAAAAAAAACGTTTGTTATATACTAGAAAATGATAAGCACATCTAATTGTGTCTTTTAATATCGAATGAGATAATATCAATCGGAGTCGTATTGTATTACATAGTTTTAAGCCACATCCCAACTCCGTGAACATTTCAAAGCCATACTTGTAATCGACTTCTACCAGCTAGATTGAATTCAGATACACCTATCGAAACAAATTGTAAGGAGGCTGTAAACCGTATATGCCAATACAATATGAACACTTAAGTTGAAAGGGCCCGAAGGCTCGACGTAATAGGAAAATCTGAATTATTCCAGGCCGGAGAACATATTTATTTATTGCGAACAGAACACCCTTTTACTATAATATTTAGATCACGGTATGGTTCCAATTGTCTACCTGATTTTTTCGGATGTTTTCTTTGGGATGTATTCATATTTCATGATACGTACCTTTGAGAGGGGAAAAATACCTCAAAAGAAACTTTAAGTGTATTATCTTCTGGTATAAGAGAAAATTGATATCGACATTTTGAAAGCAACATTTTGGGGAAAATATATGACAACCAGGTCACTCGGAAATATCCAATTTTCAGTAAGTTGCATTCGAATAAGTTACGGTAGTTTTTTCATCAGTAAGGACCATAAACTATTTGAAACTGAATCATCAGTAAGGAAATTACTTTTCACGAAGAATGTAATCCAGATCGATCATATTTGTAAGTTTAAAAACCGTTGCCAAATATCATTTAATGCATACATACCAACTGTCCAGTCTCTTTGGCTTATATTTGGATCACACACAAAGCAATCATCCTGAAGTTTTGTACTTTGACTTGCCACACATTTTCCAAAAATATAACATGCATCTGGCTACAAAACAAATAATCAAGTACATGTAAAATTTTAAGTTGGGAAACTCAAGCAATATTGTCTAACGAAGACGTTTAATGTAAGCCACTAGATAACGTCGCGGTTGGAATATTTACGCAATTTGAGAAATAACATGTCGGCATCCCGGATCAAAGAGTACTCGCCTTGAAAGCGAGAGGTCCCATGTTCGAAACCCAGTCTGGCTGCATTTTGTTTTCCCGTGACATTTGTGCCAAACCAGGGGCGATGAAAGTATTGCTTTGTCAGTCCAACATCCCTTATAGTATATTTAAAATCATACTTGTCCTCAAATCCGAGGACGAATTACCAATAAAACAGGGGTGTATGTCGCGGTTCGAACGTGTAGATGGTTAGAGAGATAAAAGTAAGTTGCCGTTTAGCTCGATAACTCGCCCTGAAAGCGACAGGTCCCGGATTCGAGCGTCGCACTTACTGCATATTTTTCCAATATTTCCTTATATATGTGTTTATGAATATTAAAATAAAATATATCGATCTTCAGTGCGATCGCTAACAAACTACAATATCTATACAGTCGCCATATAGGTCAAATTAAGCTACAATGTGCACATACTGTGTATACATTCCCTTTGCAACGATGGATCAAACATCTAACTGAATAAGCAGTAAAATAATTCTGACCACATATAACTCCGAAGAAAGATGCCCGTTGCACCAGATTAATGAATACTGCTTTTCTTTTTAAAACGCATTTTCGTGACCAAAATAGACGTAAAATGACCTTGTCTGATAACATTGAAGTATATAGCTATACATCATAACCTTACAGAAATTATCAATATGTGCATTATCTGATAACCTCTTAAATATCCCGGTTAGTAATGTTGTCAAAAGCTACAGACAATCACGTATACGAGGTATTTAGTTCAAGATAATGTATATATTACGTCCAAAACTCACAGATAATCCGCCATGCCGAGTTGATTGCGTAAGCATTTAAAAAAGGTAGTCTCGGCTCCGATCCCTGGTCATGGCGACGTACCCTTGGGCAAGCCATATTACCATACTTAGTAATGGTTTGTCGTCCAGAGTTCTCGGATAAATAAACTGACAACATTAAATAACTTAAAATGTTTAATTTAAATATGCATCAAGCCGCATAGTTTATGTTACCTTTAAATCAACGACGAGCAAGCCTTCCTGGTCAAGCGTTGACGTTTGACATTCCGAGTCTAAGACAAGTATGTTTTCGATATTACCAAAGTTTTCACCATTATTACTAATTGAGATGTCATAGCGAACGGCAAACGTATTCCTGTCTGTTGTTGATCGCTTGCCTCTTGCCTCTGGTAGGCAACAAATCCCAGTAAAAATATCCTCAAGATGGCCGACTTGTCTTATCGTGGTAATCGACTCTGTTTCATTGTTGTCGTATACCTGTGTAAACAAAAAAGGCTGCATTCACTCGGCACGTAATTTATGTTCCAACGCGCAATATATCACACGACATTATTGACCTATCCTGCGTTCAATATAACGGAAACATGTACCGCCAAAAAAACTGCTTTAAATAATCATTATACCACGAATTCACATATAAGTTTAAAGAAAAATACAAAATATTAATCATTTGGGGTGGAGAACGAGAGGAGTACTTGTCCTTAGGAATAACTGCATCAGCACAAAGCCGGCTGAAAGAAAATATCAAGCCAGTGTGACCCATGCTAACTGTTTTTGATGATTTCACTTCCTTGAAAAATGAAATACAATTCATTATCATTTTTACTCGACCACATCCCTTATGTTCAGTTCTGGCGACAAAGATGCCATTCATAAATGTTATCTTGTATTTCATTTATAAACATGTGGTTTCTGTGTTCAAAGTATTTTCATTGTTGCACTGTGTTTATAAACCTTAAAAAACACGTTGAAAGTTAGTTATGAAACACATGTTATAAACAAGTAGTATCTATCACCAAATTAGCTTTTACGTCTATTTTCCTGGAATTCATTATGAGCATATATAAAGTTTGGAAAAGTAGTGAGTATTTACAAAGTGGTATAGCATCAAATGTTGTATTGTTGACTTTTTCACTCTTTGAACTTTTAAAAGAGGAAGTAATATAACCAACATTTGATTTGAAGTACAAGATATTTCGGAAATAATTTAACTGCATTTTTTCTGACCTCATTTTTAAAATTATATTCAAAAACTGATCCGGTTTTGAACAAGATGTAAATACTCACAATTTCTCCAGAGAGTTGACATGTAAAGTTTCGGAGAAGGTTATTCGTGGAGAAAGACAGACACTCACACCCATCCCCGTCCTGTAGATCACACACGCCTCCTCCTTCTGTATCAATGATTTTAGGGGCAATACGATCGTCGATCTCACACTCAGGCCCGTGATAAAATGTGTAACACTCACAAACACCTACATGAGTTAAGCAAATAGTTAACTTGATATTATGTTTTCAGCGTCGTCTGCTTTTCATAAATTGAATGACAAAATTGTTGAAAACACACATTTATATTATAGATGCAGATTATAAAAGATAGTGGGTCATTAAGGAATTTATCAAGCAAGTCATTACATTATTTTTAGATATGTTGAATATAGTACAAATACTTTTATTTAACACTTTTCGAATTAAAATCCTACTATAAAGTTATATTTTGTAACCAAATTGGAAATTAATAGAAAATATTTTGATTTAATCGGAAGTAATATAGAGATATTTTCTTAAAATAGTTTATATAATTGAAAATAACTGAAATGGTTGCTACATGTAAAGACAGGGTATTGCTAAACAAAGCCTGACTTTAGCACAGGTTTGACTGTATATGAGAATAATTTCAGGGACAGACTCACTTTCAAGTCAACTTTCTACTGTTATACCAGAGCTATATCCCCTTAATTAGTGAAATTTAGTTTGATATTATTTGTCTGATCTCTAACTGGAGCACTTCTAACCCAACCCAGGGGTTGTAAGTTCGACCCCTTGCACGGTCAATATTCTTTCCGGCGTTTGACAGAGGTCACTTTGACAAGCGGCATTCGTCTTCCACCAATGGGCTAACAGTCTTTGTGGTAAAGCAGCCAGGTTCTCGGAAATAATGTTTTGTGGAGTAGTCAGTGCCGGTGTGAGAAATCCAGGAAACACAATATAGAATATAATGCTACAATAAATCTATCAATAGGAACAGCTCTTTCTTTGCAAATGTGTTGGAAGAGGTTGTTAAGTAGCCTGTTGTTAATTGACTGTTAATAACCATTTTACTGTCTGAAATCATTTGTTGTCGAGTCCGCTTTTGGTGAGCTCGACATAAAGCTGTCACAATGGTGGTTCGATGAGAGTTTCTGTACGTCCATGAACCTGTATGTCCGACCCGCATCTTAACCATGCATAATAGGATTTCTAAGAAACTTCTCACAAAAGTGCACCATGATGAGTTGGTGTGTCGTGCACAGAATTCAGGCCTGCACCTCTAATATTTAGGTCACTCGTAGAGGTCAAAGGTCAAAATGAGAACTGTTTGATAGAACTGACTTCTCCGGCCCGGACATTATTAACAGTTTAGGGGTTTGTTGTGACACTTTGTTTGTAAGAATCAACAGCTTTCATTTCATTTTCGTTTTCTGTAGCCATTAACTATTATGTCATCACTAAGGTGTTATAAGGTGATATAATTAGGATGTTCTTATATCTGCATGTGGTAACATGTACTTTTATTATGACACAATTGGTATTTAAATAAAGTCATGATGAAAATATTCAGTACACGTCAGTTTCTCTATTGATAATTAACACTGTGTTCAATTGTGAATTTACAACGTGTGGTCATCTGGGCATTGCAATGTCACATTGTTTAACCTATACACCTGTACTTTGGAATATGTTTACAATGAGATGACTCACTCTCCTCAGTGCAACCATCACTGTACGTTCTAGTGCTAATTAGCAATCAATGCTGAAAGTGTAGCGCAATTAAGTAGGAGATCGAGCATTATTATATATATATATATATATATATATATATATATATATGCCTATTTTTGTATCAATTGAACATTTTGGAAAATAGCGAAATTGTTCATTATGAGCATTTTTGTGTTTGTTTTTGCTCACAATGTTTTCAAAGCAGTTTAAATTTTCTAGGGAGAAAATCCTAAATGTGAAGTAACTACATTGGACAGACCTGTTTAATATCAGACATCATTAAAACCCCACCACCAAACAAATTGATACTTTAGTTTTCTTTCCTCTCTATGATAATTTAGTCATTTCTCCGAAAAAATATTAAAATTCAGAGAAAAAAGATGTTGCATCTGAGAAGTTGGTAGCATGATCTCCATAGAGTTGCAAACATGGGGAATGGAGGAAATTCTGTTTGATCGTTTTCTAAAATAGGTATGCTGCAGAGGCATCAAAACTCACAGGGAAAGTTCATTCATTAGCAAATGTGTATTAAAGATGACCAATATTAACCTGTAACGTTCACTTTTATAACTGCATCAATACATTCCACATGCAGCTCCTGAGAATTTTATTTCAGTTATATCATTGTGACAGTTCATGCATCCTGGGTAAACACTCTAGGTTTTGAAATAAAAATTGTCCAGGAGCATTATGCCGGCCTTGACTGAGGATCAAACACAAGACATGCAGTTTGAAATCTCAAACAATAACCACTCGGCCACAACGGTTTCTTGTTTCGGAAGAGACATAATCTATTTTGAACAAAGCCCTGATGTCATCAGTTGAGAACAATATTCTGACACAGGGTTTCAACATGCTTAATTCGAAAATGTGTACAACATATTTTATTTTAATATGGCCTAGCGATCTGGTGATGAACATGTGATATCCCAAAAAATTTAGCCGACATAAAACCAAGACAAACATTCTAATAAAGTTCAACGTGAGCTTTACTCAAATTTACCCGCACCAGAGTGCACTTTTATTGAAAACCGCAAGGCCTACACCGAGATGCTGCTTGTTACTTGCAGGATTGT
The DNA here is from genome assembly GCA_031761405.1 of Serripes groenlandicus. Classification (NCBI taxonomy): domain Eukaryota; kingdom Metazoa; phylum Mollusca; class Bivalvia; order Cardiida; family Cardiidae; genus Serripes; species Serripes groenlandicus. Next base: position 35,272,004 of record JASEVX010000007.1, read on the forward strand.
CTAACGATCGCAACTATGGTGCCTTCGGCGCTTTGATTATAATTGTGCTTTACAATTGTATGCAGTTTTATTAGATTCTATTTATTAGTTATTAAGTAATTCTCTGAACAATAAAAAGTAACAAAGTGCAATAACTCTGTATTTAGGTAAAATAGAGTTATGGTTCCTGTATACCGCACTGCCTCTCAATGTTGTATCATCATTAAAAGTGTTATTAAATTCCAACAATAAGTTTTAAAGTTATGCTCCGGACAAGAAACTACGAACAAGAAAAAGTAACAAAGGGCAATAACTCTGTAATGCGGTAAATAAAAGGTATGGTTATTGTACACTGTACTTCCTCTCATTGTGCTCTACCATTGTATGCAGTTTTATTAGATTCCATCTATTAGTTATTAAGTAAGAACTCTGTATTGAGTTAAAATAGAGTTATGGTACCTATATGAAGTTTTATTAGATTCCATCTATTAGTTATTAAGTAATTCTCCGGACAAGAAAAAGTAATAAAGGGCAATAACTCTGTAATTATGTGAATTAGAGTTATGGTTCTTGTACACTGCACTTCCTCTCATTATGCTCTATCATTGTATGCAGTTTTATTAGATTATATCTATTAGTTATTAAGAAATTCTCCGGACAAGAACAAGTAACAAAGGGCAATAACTCTGTAGTTAGGTAAAGTAGCGTTATGGTTTCTATACATTGCACTTCCTCTCAATGTGTTGTATCATCGTATGAAGTTGTATTAAATTCCAACAGTCAGTTTTAAAGTTATGCTCCGGACAAGGAAAATCGCAACAGACCAACTGACCACTCAACTGACCGACCGACCGACCGACCAACCGACCGACCGACCGACCAACCGACCAACCGACCACATGGTGAATCTAATATACTCCCTCTAAACTTCGTTTATCGGGGGTATAACTAGTTTACCACATTATTATCATGAAACTTATCTGACTAACTAGTTACATAAACTAGTTAACAACATAATTAAGACGATACTTATCTGACTAACTAGTTAAAGATATAAATATCACAATACTTATCTGACTAGTTACATAACACGTTAACCACTTAATACATATCTAAAATGGCATTACTATGGAAGCTTGAATTGCCGCCCTAGATAGAACGATAATTTATAACAGACAAATGAACTGTGATATTGTAAACATATATCATTCATTTTGTGTTAAATTAATCACAAAAACGTTAAACAATATCATCGTTTTGCAATAATTTCTTGTCCTAAATGTTTAAATTATTGTGATATTGTGACCAGACATTAATGGTTTTGTGAACACAAGTCGCAAGTAAGTTTAACTCTTAGCTTAGTAAAATATCATAGTTTTGGGTATATCAAGTTTAAGGTATATCAAAATTCTCATAAAGTATATAGGTAACTGACTTGTGCTACCGAATTATCAGGATAATGTTTCAAAGTGTCGCGTTCTATTTCCGGTTTATAAAAATATGTTTTCACAGTGTCATGTCAAAATCATCATAAAGAATATAGGTAACTGACTTGTGCTTCCGAATTATCAGGATAATTTTTCACAGTGTCATATAGTATGATAAAAAACATTAAACGTTTTCGCAATGTTAAAGACTGTTACTCAAAACCTTACGCGTTATTCATGAAAGTAGATTATAATAACAGGACTGAAATTATCGTTCTATCTAGAAGGGCAATTCAAGCTTCCATACAGTAGTGGGCAGATATATAGACTTTTTTGTGTTGACATAAGTATCTGTTAACATAAATATTAACACGTTAATCAGATATGTATTATGTTAATTAAGTGACTAACTAGTTATATAACGTGATAATTAAGCGGTTATGTGGTGGCAGAAGTATGCCACCATGGTCCCAACATCATAGGCTTGTGCCGCTTACAAATTTCATCACGATGCACGCGCATCAACATTTATGTTTCTTCAGGGGAAATAGCAATTATTGTCAACGAAATTTAATATTTTCTTCCAATATACGTTTGAATGAACGCGTTGGCTTAACTTTAGCTACATTCTTTTAAAAAAAAGGGTAACAGTGAATCACACCATAAGCTGTAGCAAAAAGTTGAATTAAATAGGACACTTTGTTATTTACACGTACCTATGCACTAACGGATGTTGGAATTTTGAATTTACCTTCTGTATTACAGGTTCCTCTTTCGCTGCAATTATTTTGGCAACTGTTTTGTTTAAAGTAAGTCACTGACTCTGTATTATTGGCCACATATCCGGGTATGAACTCAAACGTCTTGGATACAATTCTATTTAGTGCATCAACATGTATCCCGGCATAAGCTAGGTCACCCGCAGCCTGAATGTGTACATATGATGTTCACTATGATCACTATGCAATAAATGGTATCGATATTTCTGTACATAAATGTAATCATATGCATGAGAGGCATACATATTTTTGTTCTCAAATATGTAACGTCTATCATTATTATTTTTCTGTCAAACAGACAGGTTGAAAGTGTGAATATATCTAAACAAGAGGGCCATGATGGCCCTGGATCGCTCACCTGATTTTTGTGTTCACTCTAGCATAAGCCCCCTCCCCCTGGCGGCCATAGTTTCCGACAAACCAACTTGGCTTTAAGGAATCTGATAAGAGGTTCACCATAAGAACATCTCTACAAAATTATTTGAAAATCGGCCTGACACTTTTGGAGAAGAAGATTTTTTAAGTTTTCACTATAGACATATAAGGCAAAATAGCCCCGCCACCTGGCGGCCATGTTTTTCGACCAATCAACATAGCTTGAAGGAATCTGATAGAGGGTCATCCAAGGAACATTTCTACAAAATTATTTGAAAATCGGCCAGACACTTTCGGAGGAGAAGATTTTTTAAATTTTCACTATAGCCATATAAGGCAAAATAGCCCTGCCCCATGGCGGCCATGTTTTTCGACCAATCAACATGGCTTGAAAGAAAATGATAGAGAGTCATCCAAGGAACATTTCTGGTGATGTCATTGAGAGGATGCCTTCTGTAAAATTTCAACCCAATTGACCCACTGGTTACTGAGGAGAAGAAGTTGACGCACGACGAACGACGCACGACGAACGACGGACAACGCACGACGGAAGACGCACGACGGACGACGCGCGACGGACGACGGACGCAGGACAAAAGGCGATCACAATAACTCACCTTGAGCAAAGCTCAGGTGAACTAAAAATTAAATATTCACAAATGTCATAAGGCCCCTGTTCCTATATTAATGCTCTATATACTGTATACTTACTATTACATCAAATATACATTGCGTAATAACAGCATCCGGTGTTTCTCCGGCTGTCTGTTCAGAGTATTTTGTGAAAGCTAGTGACCCGTTTATCTTGTCTGTACAGTAATCTCTTGCTTCGCGTTCGCTTATCGTCTGACGCTGTGAGAAATAACAATGTTCGAGTGTATTTTCGGACCGGGAATGCTCTAGACAGTATGTGTGTTCAAACATGATAATCATCATCCTGTCATTGTATTGTAAAAACAGGTATTAATGGACTAATTGCCATAAATGTAGATCGGATATTTAACTTTCAACCGAAGGAACATTCTCTAATCTGTTTAACATAAAACTTCAGCGAACCATTCTGTGTTTAAATTACGTAAACAAATTGAAAATAATGCTTAATTTTACCTTTCTGATTTTTACATCTTGAATAGGAATCTTTGCATTTAACTTTCTTTCTATTTCTCGGCCAATCTTGTTTGATATGCTTCTCTTTCGCTGTGTCAGTTTTATACAGTTTTGGTCTTTATGTGTATGATTCCGTTTACAAATCAAGTCCATCGATGGTGCACAAACGGCCTCCTCCGATGGGAATGACCCACTTGATGCGCTAAAAGCTTGTTCACAAACACAAAACACATCATTTATTTCGGACCATTTAGGGAAATCAGTTTGATTTTTAAATATGTTCTCATCGTCTCGCAATCTGAAATGTTATAAATCATGATTATATCAGCTGGGACATAGCAAATTCGGTTTCGTTCAAATGATTTACATTCTTGTAAATTTGTTGTTAATCTGTTCTTGCATTAAGTGATCGAATCCCAAAGTATGTGAATAAATTATTTAGCTATATCATTTTGTCTAGTATGATGTTTTTTGAAAAGCCTGTCCTGATCGAAACGTCCACATTGACAGCGAATTGAATATAGGTGTAAGGGTATTCATGCCTTATACAACACAAGTTACATTTTAAGCTCACCTGGGCACAAAGTGCGGGATGAACTATTTGTGTCACTTATCGTCCGGCGTCGTCGTCATTCATCTGTCCGTCTGTCTGTTCATATTTTATTGCAGACACTTTCTCCTTCTGAACAAATGGGACAAATATCAAAATAGTTTTAATTGAAAGTTCCTTGGGGGGTTCTCTTTCAATGTTGTTAAAATAACTTTATTCCATAGAGAGATTTTGTTACTGCGGCAACAAACAGAGGGAAAAAGTGAAAACACTTTAAAAAGTACTAGACCGACTTGATTTTTTTTGTCACAAAGGTTCCTTGACAGAACCACTACCTACATGCATAAACTATGTTGATCCGTTGAAAAAAAATACAGCAAGGGAGCGAAGCTTAATTGCCGTATATGTTAATGTAGTTAAAACTTTAAACATCATTTTGTACAACAGTACTTGTCCGATTTGAAAAATAATATTTACAGAGATTGTTGAAATTATTCCGAATCGTTGAAAAACACAACCGCCGAGGCTTATTATCCGTATATATATATATATATATATATATATATATATATAGATGTATATATAGTGCAAACTTTAAAAAATAATCTTGTACAAAAGCACTGGCCCAATGTGATTATAATTTGACACAAATGTTCCTTGGGTGACCTTCTAAAAATGTTGTTCTTTTTATTCTGATCAGCTGAGCGATATAGGACCTCCGTGGGTTTTTAAACAGTTGTTATAGTATAAATAAATAGTGTTGATTTCACAAACATGGTAGTTGTTGTTCGTACAGTACGAACTTTCCAATTTGTTTCTGGTGTGTGCTTGATGTTTGAGTGAAGAAAGTATAAGTAAACTATCAGTTCCATCGCTTCCGTTCATTATGTATAATTTATGCAAATCTACATACAATAACATGGTCGAATGAAAGAATAAATTGCATTTACATACTTCCAATCTAAGGCAAATGTTTGTGGATCTGTTTGCGTTCCGTCACGTGTCCTGAAATCATTGGTTTTGTTATCATCAACAAAACCACACAAGCCTTCTGTGTTACGCACGTCCTTCGGCGCCATTGTAATATCAATGTTCATTATTGTATTTCCTTCTAAAAAATTTGCATCTATTCTCGTTCCGATCGGTGTTATAATCTAAATAGACAGTAATCATGTTGTGTTGTTATTTCGTAGGTTTAGAAAAAAAAGATAATAATCTGCCTTTGGCAAGTAAGCAAACAGCATAGAGCCAAATTAAAATGTAAGGAATCGCATATAGATATTGATCTACGCTGAAAGAAATTCGTTATGACTGTTGTTCGTAGATCAAAACTCTTATATGAAAAGTATTTACATTTGTGCACATTGCAAACTCACATTTATAAAACAAAGACTGTCGAAATGCGTGCTTAGTATTCCATATAGGTGATCATAAGATGAATGTGACACATGTAGATTCATATATTTATGGGAAGCCATATCTTCAGACAAAAATGAAGACTTCGTTCAAATTATGTTGAACGTTGAAGTATGTTATTTCAAGAGCAGTGACGGTTCTCCTCTTTTCATAAGTCCTTTAAATGGTTTTCCTACCCTGAAGGTCATTAATGAAGTGGCTCAGTCTTTAATGTAATGTGACCAGTGGTCTTCTGTCTATTTAGTTCCGGTGTTTCCCTGTGCTTTCATTAGCACGTAGTTATCAGGAGGCATTTTGCGAATGTTATAAAACATGTAACATCTAAGCTCACAACAGAGTTCACTTTGATCTTCGGCATATGTAGGAATTACGCCATTATCTGACTTATATTTACATTCGTACAGTTGTAAAGAATTAAAAAGTGCAGAATGGAACACTCAAAGACTCTCTCTATCTCTATCTCACGCGCGCTTTCTCTCCCTCTCTCTCCTTCTATATCACGCGCGCCTTCTCTCTCTATATATCTCTCATTGTTGCCCATTCTCTCACCCTCTCTCTCTCTCTCTCTCTCTCTCTCTCTCTCTCTTTCTCTCTCTCTCTCCCTCCCTCTCTCCTTCTCTCTCTCTCTTTCTCTCTCTCTCTCTTTCTCTCTCTCTATCCCCTTCTCTCTCTCTATTATTCGATCTCCCTGTCCTTTTCTCTTTATATAACTCACATTGTTACTCCTCTCTCACCTATCACTATTTCTCTTTCCCATTTTCTCTCTCTCTCTATCATTCGCTCGCCCTCTCTTTTCATCGCATTGTGGGTTTCTTATATTTCAATAACAGGTGAGACTCTCTTATGTCTAACTTTTCACCCGCCCCCCCCCCCCCCCCCCCCAATTATATCTCTTATCTATTTATCTATATCTCTATCTCTCTCTTTCCACCTCTCTCTATATATGTATATGTCACTCTTTCAACTCTTTCTTTTACCAGTCTTTCCTCTCTTTCTCCTATCTCTAAGTCTCGGTCTCCCTCTTAGTTGGGATATAATATGCCGTCTGCGTTTTCCACAGAGGTGTAAAATCCTCCCGAATAGGAGCAACCTGTTTGTCGTGAGTTGTTTACTCGTGTCGTCTGATGAAAGGATCTTGGTGGTTGAGTAGTAATGAGGTCAGGCAAATAGTACACTAAACAAGTGGTCAGAGGGGCTTGATCTGATCAATCGGCTAGTCATGCCGAGCCTTGGAAGCCTTTTTTCTTATGCTTAACTTTTTGTTATAAATGCTGTGAGTTTAAAATACGTTATCTTTGTATGTGGCTTTCCCAGAAGGCGGTGGCTTGGGTTAATCGGATTAAATAGATGTTTGATTGACGATTGTTAACTTTCCTATGGTAGTCCATGTTTGAACGGATACCTCATGAAATATCAGTTGCTCGATTTAATCTGTTCTAGACGAGTATGCCGGTAGTGTAACTTTGGAGTAGACCGTGTTGGATATCCCAAGAATATATGTCCCCTCGTTTGGATCTTTGGTGGGTGAGGGACACCACCGATGACATATCAAAACTAACAGAGCCAACCAAAAAAGAGCCAAGCGTGACCTTTCTGGTAAATCATATTCCGGTGACGAAAGTCACCGTTTTAGTTCTACTTTTCCCCGTTTTTTAGTTATTGAATCTACAGATGATAACAAAGGCATTACTACACTCTCTCTATGTGTTATTGTGAATTAATTATCATGCTTTATTAGAACTCCAAAATCAGTTAAAAGCTTTAAAACGATACTTTACTTGTTGACATTTCTTTTTAAAAACAATCTCTTAAACTAAAAATTACCTGTCAAAATATATGCTCACCCTTAATTCATCAAAGGGTGTCATAAGATGCAGGGAACTTGGAAATTGTCAAACAACTGATGAAATTACTGAACATTTAAAACGTTAAGGTGTTATAGATGTGAAACGTATGCAAATGTTCAGGGATTGTGCTTAAACTTTTTTACTTTTGATACGCCAAATTTTCCAAACGAAATCAAAATTTGTTACCAAATAGTCAACGTTGAAGAATCCCTTGCTCTGTGTTTAATGGCAACAGCTGGGACACCACGAGGATAACTGTAATGGCCCCCACATATATGGTAAATGTAATTATGTTGGAAATTATCACCAGTTATCTACCTGTACTAATATTGCTATATGTGCGAACTGTGGCCTTAATCATGCTGCAAGTTCGAAAGAATGTTCTTTTTGGCTTACACAAAAAGAAATACTTAATGTTAAGTATAAACAAATTGAGGATTTTTACTCAACAACAAAACAGTTAAGCTAGATTTAACGGAGACAACAGTTACGAATTTAAAACTAGACAAATTTCTGTCATTCCTGTAGTCAGTACATCGCCACCCTCACAAGAATGTACGACATAGCATCGCCTTTAGAAGGTTCTATCTCAGAAATGTTCTGACACCAGTTTACAGTTAAACCAATTTTGTCAAATGAACAACCCTCTACTACTTCCCATTATTCATTACCATCAATAAACAAAGCCATATCTGGAAATACTGCATCTTCTTCAAAACAAATTGAATCTCTTTCTAAACAAAATGAATCTTCTTGAAAGCGGAATGAATCTTCTACTGTTGTAAACGTTTCAAAACATACAAGTAAATCACCTGATACCAATAAACCTTTAAATGTTACACCTAAAACAAACCAACAAAACAGACCTAAGTCGAATCATTCTTAAAGCCAAAGCCCGATTATGTAGCCTTTGAGAAAAAAAGACCTAGACAAATTAAAGTATAATTATATAGACCTAGTGATTTTACACCTAAACGTAAGAACCGTTTTCAGCACTTGGATGAAATGGAGACACAGGAAACTTAGTCTCCCAGTTCATGGTGAGGTACGAAGGATGATTGGAATCAAAATAATGATTCTTGGCAGACTTCGTTAGCTGAATCAAGATTTGTGAACCTGTTATACACGCAGATTTGCAATGAATTCCATTCTCCAGTGGAACTGTCGTTGATTTAAAGCCAATTGTGAGGAGTTGTCTCTTCTAGTTAATGAAAAGAAACCAGTAGATGTATGCTTACAAGAAACATTTTTAAAATATAATGATAGTCTTTCTCTTAAATACCATTCATGTTTCCATAAAACATCCGGTGCAAGTAATCTAGCGTGTGATGGGGTAGCAGTAGTTGTTAACAAATAGGTTCCCCATAGCTAAGTATCACTTACTCTGCAAGCAACTGCGGTAATAATTTCATTGAGAAAAACAACAACCTATGTTCCGCTAAGTCAGCCTCTTGATACAGACAAGCTTGTGGCACTTATCAATCAGCTGCTAACACCTTGTTTGATAGTTGGTGACTTCAAGTCGCTTAATACGTTGCGGGGATGTAGTGACACCAATACACGGGACCGACTATAAGAAGATTTCATTTTTAAGAATGACCTAAGTATTTCAAATGATAAATCTCACACCTACTTGCATTCTGCTAGTGGTTCTTATTCATCTCTTAATCTTTCTAGTTGTAGTCCTGATATATTTGTTGACTTTAAATGGAAGATATAAGACGCCCTTCATATTGGTGTTAATTTCCCTGTTATTATCACTGAAACGGGGCCTTCTGTCCGAAACCATGGAGGCTCCACAAAGCAAATTGGAATTTATTCCAGATGTGATGTGGATTACTTCGGATGCTTTTGTAGATTGTGGTTATCCTACACAACTATTTACTTCGTTCATTTATCAGGCTGCTAAAGAGGCAGTTCCCCAAACTTCGACAATTCTAAAGCAGTCTGACAAACCTTGGTTTGATGAGGATTGCAAAAAGGCTAAATGAACACGCAAATTGGCTCTCATGCAGGTTAACCTGAAACAACCCAGCAAAGTCATGTACACTTTAAAATAGCTTGTGCAAAAGCTCGAAAACTATAAAAACAAAGTAATCGTGCGTCTTGGCGACAGTATGTATTTAGATAAATTATAGATCATCTGTCAAGAAGACATGGAACATGATAAGGACAATTAAAGGAAACAGTAGTTCTCTTAGAGTGAATCATCTGGACACCTCAGACGGAATCACAACATCAAAGAAGGATATTGCGAACCATTCGGCAGATTCATTTCAATAAAAATCGTCCACTTCAAACTATTCTCCAAAGTTTCAAAAATTTCAACAGCAAATTAGAAACGGAAACTAAACTTTAAATCAGAGAATGGAGAGGCCTACAATAAACCTTTTACTTTAACAATATTTAAAAAGAACTCTCAAGAAGTGCCATGATACTGCTGCGGCTTCAGATGATATGCACTATCAACTAATTAAGGATTTACCTTTCCGTTCATTTTTTTTTTTTAATTTGACATTTAAAATCATGTTTGGCGTATGGGAATTCTCCCGAGGCCATCGTTATTCCAGTTCCCAAACCTGGTACAAATGCAATTAATCCTGGAAACTATCATCCTATAGCCTTAACTAACTGTGTATGTAAAATATGGAAAGAATGGTGAACGACAGCCTTGTTTGGTTTCTTGAAAAAGACAAACTCATTACTACTTTCCGGTCTGGTTTTCGAAAAACATGGAATCACTGTGGATCATTTGATATGTTTTGAAACTTTTATCAGAGAAGCATTCACTAAAAAGGAGCATGTTGTCTCCGTCTTCTTTGGCTATGAAAGTGCATATAACACTGCCAAGAAATATGGTATTATGAATGACCTCTATGATTTTTGCTTAAGAGGTGGTGTTGATTATTTCATTTCTGCTTTTTTAAATGAACATCAGTTCAAAATTCGAGTTGGGGATACTTTTTTCTGATTCACATGAACAGGAAATGGTTGTTCCTTTCTGTAACAATTTTTGGTGTGAAGATTAGTAACATTATCAAATATGTTAACCCTGGATTGTATATATGGTGATGAATTCTGTATTTGTTACAGAGCAAAACATATGCACACGATTGAATGACAACTACAACTAGTTTTATATAATTTGCAAAAACCGTCAAACACAAATGGCTGTAAATTTCTAAAAGCAAGACCACATGCATGTTCTTATGTCAACTTCGTAAACACCACCCTAATCCTAAGTTAACACTAGATGAAATTGTGCCTGAATTTAAATTCATGGTCTATTATTTGACGCGAAACTGACTTTTATTCCTCATTATAATTATCAAATGCCATTTTTTTTTAATCTTGCGTGTCTCATATGGATTGGGGGAGTTGACTGTAAAGTCCTCTTGAGACTTTACAGGTTATTAATACGATCTAAAATAGACGATGCGTGTATCGTCTATTGCTCAGCACGAAATTCATACATTGCAAAAACTTGATACCATTCACCAACAGGGTTTAAGGCTAGCCTTTGGCGCTTTTAGAACTTCTCCCGTTAAAAGCATTTATGTAGAAGTCAATGAACCATCCTTATATTTACGCCGTCAAATATTAGCTTTGCAGTATATCTTGAAACTCAAATATAACCTTTCAAACCCAACACATATAATTATCTTTAACCCGTTATACAAAGAATTGTTTTTAAAGGGACGGGTTATACCGCCTTTTGGTATCCGTTTCAGACCTGAAGTTGATCTTGAAGACATCGCGTAACAAAATATTCGGATGTTCCGCCTTTTACTCTAAATAGTCCAACATTCATTTATAATATTTTAATATTATTCATTATTAATATTTTTAAAAAGATTTAAGTGTTATTTACGACTTTTTGAGTTTACCTTTGAACAATGGTCATTTAATTTGAGCTTTTGTAACATTTTTCTTTTAATACTTTGTTTAAGCGATACTTTACATATCGCTACGAATCGAACGAATTTACCTAAATTTATTTAAGATTCTATTAGTTGTTTCTTGTGCATTTGCTCATATTTTTATCATGTATGTTAAGTCTTACATATTCATTTTGGGCTTATTTACTTATATCCTTTTTTACATTTGCTTAAATGCTGTTGTTTTCTATTAGTGTTAACCATTTACCGTTGTTAACGACTTTTTATTTAACCGCCCAAAATTACCTTAAAACCTAATTCATTCCTTCTCTGTATTTGTCTGTCTCTATATATTTATATATTTATCTATCTCACTCACTCTCTCTCTCTCTCTCTCTCTCTCTCTCTCTCTCTCTCTCTCTCTCTCTCTCTCTCTCTCTCTCTCTCTCTCTCTCTCTCTCTCTCTTTGTTTTAACCTCATATCGGGTTTATGACCCCCTCTCTCTATCTGTCTATCTATCTCTCTATCCTCTATTTCTATCTTTTCACCTCATAGTGGGTTTCTGATTTCTCAACAACCATAAGTGTTCCTCCATCTTTGCAGATTTTATATTCTACGAAATTAACCGTTCCAGCACAGAGGTTGATTATGAAGATGTCACCGCCAGCAAGCACTCCTAGAGCACAGGCACACCAGGCTCTGTTATTGTTACATTCAATCAATCTCTCCTGAACCTGAAACACGAAATACGTGAGCTGCTAAGAAGGATGAAGACATGATTATGTATTAGTAAATAAGAAACAAGCTTAAAAAAGAAGCTGTTCTCAACCACTTGTTTAGAAACGCAGCCATGTGTTTGCTTTTCGGGATTTCTAATTAAAACTGTTTACCTTCTACTGCCGAAATTTGATGCATTCATATGGTGAGGAACAGTAATGGAAACAGATGCATAGCTCAGCAGGACCTCTTCGTTTTTGCATAATAATAATAATTAATTAGGTAAAAGAAGTATGATACAATTTTCCAGATATTCTGAATGTACAATTCACTATTGGGTGAACGGCTTTAAAATATTAATCAGAATATGAAAACTATCTTACCATAATTCCATATTTCGTATTTCTGTACAACATGAAGTCTCCTGCCCTTTGGTTGTCGTAGCCGCTAAATAAAAACAAAATACAGAAGCATTATTTACCAAACGTTTGATACTATCTTTTACATAAAAAAACAATAATCGACTCTTTAACTAATATGCTTTATTTATCTTCTTTAATACATTATGAAAAGCATTCGTAACATCTATCTAACTAAAAGAATAATTTCAGCTCAGAGGAAATATAACCCAGCATAAGCAAATTTATCTATTTCAATTTCTTTTTTTTAAACGACACCTGTTTCCGAGAAGTCAATTGTCATTTCTATAGTGGAAACATTGAACTTGTATAAACTTGTTCATATAATCTGTTTCTATATATGAGTCACGCCTGGCGAAAAGCATAGTGTATTTAATATTAATCGCAATACATATGAAATGTCATAGACTTGCATTGGTCTATAGTGAAAAACGTTCTACAAAGGCCTCAAAGATTCTAGTACGTTTCGATAGTGAAGACCTGATTCAACTGCACGGAGGCGCAGATTAATCTAGATCTTCAGTGGTCGCCAAGTATCCAAGATCGAGCCGTATCCATTAATGAAAATGCAGTGTAGTTAGGACGCTCGGTTTTATAAATTATTACATCTTTGAAGCATTGAATAAGATTAAGCAAGTTATTTTGTATTTATATTTGAGAAGTTTCTAGCAGCTTATTAAACCCACTTCAAACGTAAAAGTAATCACGATACAAATAAGAATCCTCACCATCCATCCCCCGTTCTCATATGCGGATCTATATGTGAATAGCACTTTTTGTCCCGGTGAATTTCTGGGTTGATAACATTGACCTGAAACACAAAACTAAGCAGAATGTGAATGTCTCCTACTGAACAATTTGTTTTCCCCAACAAGGTTTTAAGATCAGTATTAAGATTACACCTACACTACTTTAGATGTGTCGTGTTTTCTTTTCTCAATAGTTCGCCGAGCCCCGGTAGCTCAGTCGGTAGCGACGCGGGCTGTCAATCCAGGAGTTGTGTGTTCGAACCCCAGCTACTACATACTTTCCGACGTTTGACAAAAGTCATTGTGACAAGCGTCATTCGTCTTTCACCAATGGCCTAACAGTCTATGTGGAAAAGCAGCAAGTTGCTTGGAAAGTACGTTGTGTGGAGTACTGGTGTGAGAAAACCAGGAAAACTATGAGTAGGTGAATTTGCCGCCGTGATATGACAAATTGTTGAAAACGGCGTTATACACCAATCAATCAATAAATCTCTCAAGAGTCCCCAAGTATACCATATTAAAAATCATAAAATCATATCCGTTCATCTTAAAAACCGAAATAACAGTGCACAGTACCGTCATAGGAAAATAAATAGACACGTTTTGTTTGTTTGTTTGTTTGTTTGGAGTTTAACGCCGCTTTCAACAGCTTTGGTCATATCACGGCGGTCAGTGCACCTACCCATGTTTTCCTGGCTTTCCCACACCAGTACTTACACAACATTCTTTCGAAGCCACTGACTACTTTCTCACATAAATCAGAGGTGAGAGGCAATGGAAAAATCGCCCGAAAGAATGTTCGCCACAACCGGGTATCGAACCCGTGACCTCCAGATCACGAGTAAATAGACACGTACATGCATGTTTGCGTTTTTCAAAAAGTAGATACGTTTTTGATATTGAGTTTGAAGAGAAAAAAAAATCTAAAGTCAAAGAATCAACACATTCATTCAATATTTACTTTACATTTAGTTTTATTAGCTCACCTATGCAAAAACTGCAAGGTGAGCTTTTGTGATCGCTCAACGTCCGTCGTCCGTCCGTTCATATTTTCCTACAAACGATTTCTCCTCCTAAACCAACTAACCAAATTCAAAATAATTTTACAGGAATGTTCCTTGTGTGAATCTCTTTCAAATTTGTTCAAAGAATTCTATTCCATGCAGAACTTTGGTTGCAACGGCAACAAAAAAGGGGAAATTAACCAAAACTTAAAAAATCTTCTTGTCTGAAAGTAGAACGCCCATGCCTTTGATATTTATAAATTATAGCCCTTGGTCAAAAATGATCCTATCCCCGGAGGTCACAGGCCTTTGATATTTGGTATGTAGCATCATCTAGTGGACCTCTACCAAGAGCGTTCAAATGATAGCCTTGGGATTAAAAATGACCCATCCCCTGGGGTCCCTTGTTTTACATAGCTTCATTTAGGGGAAACACTTTAAAAATCTTCTTGTCTAAAAGAAGACTGCCCAGGCCTTTAATATTTGGTATGTAGCATCATCTAGTGGACCTCTACCAAGATTGTTCAAATCGTCGCCCTGGGTTAAAAGATGGCCCCACCCCGGGGGTAACTTGTTTTACATATGCTCATATAGGGAAAAACTTTTAAAATCTTGTCTAAAAGTAGAAGGCACAGGCCTTTTATAATTGGTATGTAGCTTCATCTAGTGGATCCCTACCAAGATTGATCAAATTATAGACCTGGGGTCAAAAATGGCCTCACCCGGGTGACTTGTTTTACATATACTCGTATAGGGAAACTTTAACAATCTTGTCTAAAAGTTAAATATTTGAAATCTAACTTCATCTAGTGGACTTCTACCAAGATTGGTCAAACTATTATAGCCCTGGGGATCACTTGTTTTGCATAGACTTGTTAAGGTAAACACTTTTAAAATATTCTTGTCCATCTGCCATGAATGTTCTTTGGGTGCCCCTCTACTAAGACTTCAAATTATAGGATGATAAACATGGCCACCAGGGGGTGTAGCTTGTTTTCCGTATATATGTAAAGACAAAGAACAATGAAAACTTTTTAAGTTTGATTAAATCAGGTGAGCAATATAGGATCATCATGGCCCTCTTGTTTCTATTGCTTTTACCTATGTTCTAAAATATTGCATATCGGCGTATCATATTGCATAATATTAAAAACGGCGAAACATCTCAATAAAATAAATGTTCCTGTGTATTCTTAAAATTGTTCTTAGTTAAAAGGGACATTATCGACATTAGTATATACATATCTTAACTTGTAATCATGTTTATTCTTTATAGTTTACCTAGTTACAAGACGCTTATACATCTTACCTCTATTTCACTGGTTTTGTAATTACGCCATATTTCATGTCCGACATAGGATGTCTCAAGGTGGAGTTTGTAAAGTGATCTGTCTTCATAATTCTCGTCTTTAGTTGTAACTTTAAACGTATGTTTAACACCTTTCGGGTCCCATGTTTGCTCTTTTTTAAGGGCCTGTAAAAGTCATCTTTGCAACAGAGAAACCGCTTGATAACAGGATGCACCATAACACTAGCATGCTGTTTCTACTGGCATATTGCTCAATGCTACTTAAAATATGGAAGCTAACTTAAACCATGTCAGTCGACTGGGATTTTTTTTGCGGATACTTGAAATAATGACTCGACCAAAGCATATATATATACTAACAATTGGCCTGTCACATCTCGTACAATAATGCATGTCTCATCTACACATAATATAATAGTAGTTATAATAAACCGGATTTATCCAGGGCGATGTGTTTCATTTTAGTCGATCCAAAGGAAGACCAACATAGATACAAGGGCATATTAATATTTATAACGAATTATAAAGCTTGGTCTCCCTGGATCAAGGGTACTCGGTAACTTGACAACATAAAATTTGACCACACACATTTTGACCACAGTAATTTGACCACAGGAAAGTTGACCACTGTATACTTTGACAACAGTAATATTTGACCATAGGAAAATTGACCATAGTAACTTGACCACAGTAAATTGACCACCATAACTTGACCACAGTAACTTGACCACGGCAAGTTGATCACAGTAAATTGACCACGGTAAGTTGACCACGGTAAGTTGACCACAGCAACTTGACCACAGTAAGTTGACCACAGAAAGTACACAGTGGTCTAGTTTACAACAGATAAATACACTGAGACATAATACTGTTATAGTGGTAAAATTGTGGACCAAATGTCAAAGGACTTATTTGAAAACTAATATCGAAAAAACATAATTGCATTCGGTTATTCGAGTAAATATCGAATGTTCGTGCTGACGTCATATATAATAGTATTTGTTTTCACTGCAGACAAAGATAGTTCGTAACTTTCACAGCTCTTGCTGATATACCGTTACTATGATAAACCCGCTCTGATACGTTATTGCTCGTTAAATGATAACCCGTTACTAAGTAACGGACCGTTACTGTGTTTAATATAGTTACCACTGCACGGTAGTTACCACCACACGGTAGTTGACGACCACACGGTAGTTACTACCACATGGTAGTTACCACTACACAGTAGTTACCACCACATGGTAGTTACCACTACACGGTAGTTACCACCACATGGTAGTTACCACCACAATGTAGTTACCACAACACGGTAGTTACCACTACACGGTAGTTACCACCACATGGTAGTTACCACCACATGGTAGTTACCACAACACGGTAGTTACCACCACATGGTCGTTACCACCACACGGTAGTTACCACCACATGGTAGCTACCAACACACGATAGTTACCACCACATGGTAGTTACCACAACACGGTAGTTACCACTACACTGTAGTTACCACCACATGGTAGTTACCACCACATGGTAGTTACCACTACACGGTAGTTACCACCACATGGTAGGTACCAACACACGGTAGTTACTACCAAATGGTAGTTACCACTACACGGTAGTTACCACCACACGGTAGTTACCACCACACGGTAGTTACTACCACATGGTAGTTACCACTACACGGTAGTTGCTGCCACAATGTAGTTACCACAACACGGTAGTTACCACCACACAGGAGTTACCACCACATGGTAGTTACCACCACATGGTAGTTATTACCACATGGTTGTTACCACTACACAGTAGTTACTACCAAAATGTAGTTACCACTACACGATAGTTACCACCACACAGTCATTACCACAACATGGTAGTTACTACCACAATGTAGTTACCTACCACTACACGGTAATTACCACTACACGGTAGTTACCACTACACGGTAGTTACCACTACACGGTAGTTACCACCCCACGGTAGTTACCATTACACGGTAGTTACCACTACGCGGTAGTTACCACTATAACGGTAATTACCAATACACGGTAGTTACCAACCACACTGTAGTTACCACCACACGGTAGTTACCACCACATGGTAGTTACCACTACACGGTAGTTACCACCACATGGTAGTTACCAATACACGGTAGTTACCACCACACGGTAGTTACCACCACATGGTAGTTACCACCACACGGTAGTTACCACCACATGGTAGTTACCAACACACGGTAGTTACTACCAAATGGTAGTTACCACTTCACGGTAGTAACCAGCACATGGTAGTTACCACCACACGGTAGTTACTACCACATGGTAGTTACCACTGCACGGTAGTTACTACCACATGGTAGTTACCACTACACGGTAGTTGCTGCCACAATGTAGTTACCACAACACGGTAGTTACCACCACACGGTAGTTACCACCACATTGTAGTTACCACCACACGGTAGTTACTACCACATGGTTGTTACCACTACACAGTAGTTACTACCACAATGTAGTTACCACTTCACGATAGTTGCCGCCACACGATAGTTACCACCACACAGTCATTACCACAACATGGTAGTTACTACCACAATGTATTACCACTACACGGTAATTACCAATACACGGTAGTTACCAACCACACTGTAGTTACCACTACACGATAGTTACCACTACACAGTGTCCGAGGCGAGAAATGCCCGGGATAGGGGGAGGGGGGTCCAGGGGATGTCCGGGAACCGATCCTAGGCAGAAGTAAACTGTGTATTCCCGGCACAAGTAAAACGCAGATACTAAAAAAATAAAAACATAGGTTTCAATCATTCATGGTTATATTCTACATACCAAAATAATAAACTTTTTTTTTATTATTCACACGTTCTATTCAGTTTTTTTCTCGCTTGTTTCCACGATTCAGGTACAAAACTATCTCATATTATGTCCAATTCCCCGGAGGAATTGAACCATGGTCTTCCTTTGGTTAGCGTAGTCCTGGCATAGGTTTTTCAAGCGTTGTGATAATTGGACATACTCGTATCTACGTCGTTTTTTTGCGACATTACCTATCGCGTTGGCCTCTATTAGCGTGTGAACTGCCGCCTCTTCCTTTCGAAACCATTCGATACATTTATAAATGGCGGGGTGGTGACCGACTATCAGATTGGCGAATCTATTGTTATAGCCTTCACATGTATTGTTTGTTCTGTGGTTATCTTCCAATGTCGCTTGCAACACATTCCAACGGGCTGGGGGAATAGCGGCGGGGTGACTATAAAGTCAGGACGCACGACCCCAGATACATACGTATGGTCGAAGTATACCAATAATGGTTCAGCAATAACTGGAACGATAGTCCGTAGATACTGCATCCCCGCTGGAACTTCCGCTGCTGGCAGGAACGCAAGGCCGGTCATTTGTCCAATGAGAAGGCGTAATTCCTCTTCATCGTTCATATAGGCATTGCGTAATCCGAGGTCATCTACATGGCAGTGAACACTTCCGGATAAGTGATAGAGACAACCATGGATTGTTATTCCATAGCCAAATACGGTCTGGATTACACCTATCGTAGATATCTCGAAATCCGTCATTGTTTGGGTTATGCGCATGGGATGGCCAGTGATCTGTTCACAACGCAGCTTCACATTTCGGAACAGTTCGGAATACGTTTCTCGACGTTTGTCAGGCAGCATGGCGAAGACAGTGGTGATTTCTGTATCACCCAGTAGACATCTGATGAAATACAGTTGCTTGAACAATCTTGGATTCAGATCAAAATTGACATCTCTATAAAATATATCTGCCTCTCCTAGGATCCGTAGCGCGGCATTGGACGCGAACACAAGGATTCTACGCGGATTGTTGGGCCCGTTGTCATACTGTAGGAAGTTACCGCCTCGCGCAGTTCGTAGAAAATCCACATCAATTTCAGCCAGATCCTCCCTTCTTTCCAGATCGGGAAGAAATGTTCGCTGGTTTCGTATTGTACGCGCGCACACCGCCGGCGTGGCCAATTGCGCCCTGGCATCACCGTTATTCATAGCGGCAACGGTTTCCGCATATATTTGTGCCGGTTTATCCCTGGTTGTAGACGCGGCTGCCTTCATAGCGCAACGGGCCCGCGTGACATCCACCCTGGCTTGGCACGCAGTGTGTGTATGTTGCTTATTGGGTTGAAGATTGTTCAAATCCAGGCTGCTTGATAAATTCCCGGTACAGCCTAACGTATTTGCACGTGAACACTTCCACCATATCTTATCCCTTCTCTAAGCTTGTTTCACATAAACTTTGTCCTTGAAAGCAATGTTTTGTCGCCTTTTTTGTTGTTTGGAGAAGCTCCATTGTATTTTATATCACTATCTTACAAAACTACGAAACGAAATTGAGTAGATCCACTAGTCAGACTTCAGACAAAGTATTGTGAGCGTCTGCGTGGAGTCTATAGACTATACATGGGCATGCGCAGCACGATTGAGAAGAGTGATACCATATATGGAAGCAATAATCGTCTAAGATGACCAATGATTGGACGTTAATTTTGCTAAACATATCCATATTAGGTCATGGCTAGGAATGGGCGGAGCCTACATATTTCAAGGCATTAGATCCAGGGTAGTAACAGTCGACCTACACAGTTAAGAACCCGGTGTAGGTACAACACAAAAGTCATGTATAGGTACAACACATCAGTCATGTGAAGGTACAACACATGAGTCATGTATAGGTACAACACATCAGTCATGTGTATGTACAACACATCAGTCATGTGTAGTTACAACGCATCAGTAATGTCGTACACCCCATGAGTCGTAGGTATACACATGCCATGAGTCATGTGTAGGTACAACACATCAGTCATGTGTAAGGCGCGTTAATACAGGAAGTGGTCGAACTACGCAGTTAAGAACCCGGTGTAGGTACAACGACACATACGTGTGTAAGTGGTACACATGGTTCATGTGTAGACGACAAACTGTCGGCCTAAACACTTGCTCGATGTGTAGATGTGATACGGGGATTAAACGTCAAGTAATACGTATCCATAGTAACGTTGGGTTATCATAGTAACGTAGTATCAAAGTAACAATCTATCAGATTAACGAACTGTGAAATGTGGACTGTTGTTGTTCATGAGAATAACCAGTAAAACATTTATACATCGTACAATTGCCAATATCAGAGGAAAATGCTGCCCGAATAAGTGAGTTTCCATTGAAACTTTCCTACGTGTGTTGCCACTTCTATTTTTGATGAGTAAAACTACGCGCTATACGCGGCAACTTGACTACATGAAATTTGAGTGAGACCGTTTGGTGGTACAGTGTAGTGGTAACTACCATGTGGTGGTAATAACCGTGTAGTGGTAACAATCGTGTGGTGGTAACTACCGTATGGTGGTTACTTCCATGTGGTGGTAACTATCGTGTAGTGTTAACTATATGTAGTGGTAACTACCGTGTAGTGGTAACTACCGTGTAGTGGTAACTACCGTGTGGTGGTAATTACCGTGTAGTGGTAACTACCGTGTGGTGCTAACTATCATGTGTTGGTAATTATCGTGTGGTGGTAAGTATCAAGTGGTGGTAACTATCGTGTGGTGGTAATTCCCGCGTGGTGGTAACTACCATGTGGTGGTAACTATCGTGTGGTTGTAACTACCGTGTAGTGATAACTACCGCGTTGTGGTAACTATCGTGTGGTGGTAACTATCGTGTGGTTGGTAACTATCATGTGGTGGTAATTATCGTGTGGTGGTAACTACCGTGTAGTGGTAATTATACTGTGTGGTGGTAACTAACCCCCCCCCCCCCCGAGAAATGTACGGACTGTTGTTGTTCATTGTTCATGAAAAGTACTAGTGAAAACAACGCAATACAAACTATTTCGATATTTACTCGTATGATCGAATGCAATTATGTATTTCCTTTAACTGCATTAGCCTTGTCCAATAACTTCGACAAAATCAATATTGAACCATTGAAATTTGGTTGGACCACAATTTTACTACTATAATATATTATGTCTTAGTTTATTTAACTATTGTAAACTTGTCTGGTCAACTTACTGTGGTCAACTTACCGTGTTCAACTTACTGTGGTCAAATTACTGTGGTCAAGTTACTGTGGTCAACTTACTGTGGTCAACTTACAGTGTTCAACTTACTGTGGTCAACTTACCGTGTTCAACTTACTGTGGTCAAATTAAATCATGTATATGTTGCATTAAAATTACAATAAATAACCTGTAAATCCAGGCCACATTTCAATGTCGCAGACTCCGTGACAATATTGCCTTGCAAACACTCGTATTTCTTCGGACTTATCATAGCTAGTCGGATTGGACATAGTGTAGCAGTATTCTTTGATGTATAGTGACATCCGATTGGAACTGTCTGAATTATTTCTATGTCTTTACTCTCAGCTTTGTCCATGTAAATTTCTTGATTCAGAATCTATTCGACAAAAATATAAAATGTTTAGTACTTTTTATCAGAATGTATGGAAAGAACCTGTCTAATATTAACTGTTAAACTTAAGTACAAATATCAGTGACAACTGCTTCAAAAAAACCATGGTAAGGCACTGTTAAAGAATGCACTTTTAAAATAGAGTAAAAGTATCATACGATATATTGTTAAAGTTGTTTCCTACAAAGATATCAGAGTTGTTTGTGAGTGTAAAGGGTCAACATGCATCCTAGCCACACATAACAATGTCATATACGCCATATGATTTTGAGACCAAGTTCTATTTACGATGGTTAAAGTCAGACGCATTTCATACCCTGGTTCAGGTTGGCTATTAGAGGGGTCATGGCAAAGTGTTATTCTATCGTCTTGATATAACTTGATATAACTAATGACTGTTACTACCTATATGTAAATCCTCAATAGAATATAATACATAAAGAATTACTATGCACATAAAGTATGCTTATATAAACGCTTTTATAGGCTGTCACTTATCTATTTTTGTTTTCAAATTTAAAAAGCGAAAGGACTCCATCAATTAGTGGATTGTTTAAATTCGCTTTCCTCTTGAGAGTACTGATAAATAATCATGGCCATGTATCAGCCACAATCAGCATGCATATATAAGGCGAAAGGACGTGTTTCCATGTAATAGAAATATATAAAAGTATAAACTGTTGCATGGGGAAAATTAACTATCACAATCAATTGAACAATGGCATTACAGCATTCTCTAGATGGTGGCGAGTGGACATATATCGACATGTTTTAATGCAAAGAGATATATACATTACAACTATGAAGAATAACATGCATGAATCTTGAATTGATTATATTTGTGTACTCAACCTTTAGCCCGAAAAAGAACTCGTCACTTGATTTCATAGGTGTTGTAACACCAAACTGGTCTTTAGACACACGAACGCTACAACTAAGCTGCAAATACACATGTACACGCAATTAGCAGAACAACACGCACTATCGTTATAATATTAAAACAAGTGTAGATACATAATTATATGGCCATTCATATTGAAACAAATGTATTAAATTGTAATTTGTAAGTTTCGGTCATTTATTTGCAAAATATGCAGATCCAGATCGGACTACTTCGACGCGTGTTCGTAGAACGTGGCTTGGTTATACTAATATCTTGCATAAACGTATACAGAAACACATAGTCAATTTGTCTCTGGGATATTGAAGCTCTTATAAGACTTTTACTGAACATGTAACTCTGTGACAGTTCACCAGAGTCCAAATTAGATTGATTTCAGTAAAGTTATATTGGTAACCTGTTTCAATGAATTATTGAACAAATATATTGGCATATACCGGATGTTAAAGACGCAAACATTTTGTTAATTGGCAAAACATTATCCGACAGAATAGACAATTTGTTGAAAATTAACCAAGTGTAGATGAAGGAATTCTTACTCTACCATATGATCTACATAAGTTGTCCGTTTTCAATATATACTATAAATGTGTTAGCGTTTTGAAATCTGGAGCGCAGTCTGTGGACTATTAGATTACACATTTCAATACCAAAAATGAGGAATATTGAACAGTTTCTAAGCTGAATCAGTCTTATTAACTGTGTAAATAAAGTAAAAGCCATCGATTGCCATTGTATGTCTTCTTACATCAAAACCCATGACCGTTGGAATGTGAAGTAGTGTTTTTTCTTGCAGCTTCAGTGTCTCTAGCTCATCTGTCGGCCCATATGTTTCTACGTATTTTCCATTGTGGAACCTATAAATATACATGTCTAGTAACCCATGTCTAAGACACAATTCCTTGATGCATATATTATTATTATAAATATCTAGATAAAGACCGTCTTGTGGCTCAACGTAATTTGGAATTAAAGGACAGTTCTTGGCAAAAGTTCCATACCTAATTATGGCGTGATTTAATTATGACTACTATTTACAAAACGTTGCTTGGTGTAAATCTGAATAATGATAATAAATGCTTTATGTTTCTTAACGTTTCGTCTAAATTGTGCTATTTAAGTATTTATAAAAATTAAAACATATTTTCTTATTCGGATTAGCTCCTTTTATCTAGCGGTCAAACTAATATACTACCATGTTACGGTATATAAATATGCGTCTTGCTTTAGAAACGAACAGGTGAACTCCAGGAATGGTATGTATTCTTTTGATTCTTCCTTTTGTATATCGGTGAATTTCAGTTCTGGAACGACTTCAATCTCTCCAAGATTCACGTCAGACGGGGCTGAGGATATATCTACCAAGTAGATGTTAATGTATTAAGCAAATATGAACGTTACGCTTTCATTGTCCATGAATTCGAATGGAATCATTGTGTCATCAGCAAACATGGGTGTTCGACAATAGATGGGAACATGGAAATTATTTAATTGGCTCTGGTAACATGATCCCGACGAAGAAGCACCAAAATCATAGATTTCAATGTCATTGTATTACAAGTATCTGCATTAAGATCCAGACTGGGTAAATGTAACATTGTGAACATATGGGTTCGTATCCATGATCGCCCATATCCTTTGTCGTGGATTGTCATATATTATTAATAATGTCAAAGCAGTTTCTCTTGCTTAAACCGTTATTCCCTTTTAAATATAATTAAGCATATGTGATTATTACAACACAAAAAGAAACCGAATTATACAAATAACAATGTTTCTACACATGTACTGAAAAATAAAATCGAAATCGGTGAGACGTGCCCTCTTTCCATGTTCTAGTTGAACATTTCCCTAGCAACAGAAGATATTGGGCGTCTTTGCAGCAGACGCCGTTTGAATACTTAGTGGAAGAAATAGGATTTGCTTCGTATGAGCTATGCTTCCTTCTCCATAATGTTATCGACTTACTTTAAATAAAGTGTTTTAACTGTTAGCTAATACATGTTTTAATCAAATGCTGTCACAGCAAACGAGCCAAGACAAGGTTCAAATGTTTTCACAATACATTTCTTACCTTCTATGTCTTGTAACTCTGGAGGATCTGAAAGTGTAAGTAAGGCAGCATTAGGAACAAACGAGTTCTTTACGTTTATTTCCCCTCTGCTTTGTCATATATAATCACATGCGTCCGAGTTTTCATTTGAGAACAAATGGGACAAAACACACAATACCTCGTTCAAATTATACAAATTCCCTCTCTAAATGGTCCTTACGCTGTTATAATAATGACCGTAACGTTTTCGTTTGAGACAATTCGGGGAATCCTACACAGGACCGTGTTACTATAAATAACCTCTCTATGTGGTATTATATAAAAAGAGAAGGTGTGCAGCGAGATGTTTACCCCCTCTTCCATTTGGGATGTACTTTTAATCGAAAAACAACAGGTTTGGCATATTTTTTGAGGAAATAGGCTAAACAATGTTTTTTATCGCGATCCATAACTTCAAAAGGTTTCAAACAACCATAACGACGCTGTACCGGAGCTTAATGTTCATCAAATGTAGAAATTTGCAGAAGGCCTGACCGCCATGCGCTAACGCCACAAGAATCATGTTTCACAGTGAATATTCTAAAGTTAATCACACGAAATGACGTGCTTTAAAAAGAATATTGTAAAATTCTACAAATAACTAATACGTAAGCAATTTTGTTGGGGTTGGTATTTAATGACTTTGCTTCCGAAAACAATAATATACATAAACCATGCTGTGTTTATTAAAACGCTTTCGAAAGGTCTCTAAAAATAGTTTTTAGACGATGTTCAGAATCATCGTTTTATTAATTTTTCGCTGCGGAAAAGTGAACATTGTGACGTCAGCGCATGGCGGTCAATGTCCAAATTTAATAAACATTCACTTTAAGTATTCCGGCGTTTTTGTCGGTTGTCTCATTTTGGTATGGTGGATC
This sequence comes from Serripes groenlandicus, assembly GCA_031761405.1. NCBI lineage: Eukaryota > Metazoa > Mollusca > Bivalvia > Cardiida > Cardiidae > Serripes > Serripes groenlandicus. The sequence continues at coordinate 35,297,897 of JASEVX010000007.1, forward strand.
ATGAGGAAAAATAATTTATGGCTCTGTCTCTACCCGATACCAGGTCGGTATCGGCGTTTTTCGGCGTAAATTATATCCCGAATCGAGCATGGGGGTGAAATTGCGTTGCATACGAACATCATTACGGTTATTGTCATTATAGCATATGGACAATTATATAGAGACTATTTTTAGTATCTTAACAAGGTATTGTGTGTATTTTCCCCAAGTGTTTCTCAAATGAAAACTCGGAGGCCTGTTATATAATTCACATTCGGGGTATAGATCAGTTATATTTGGATAGCATCTGAACATATTTTAGAATTCTCTGCAATTTATTTTCCGTTCAATAGAAACGCGTACATTTCTGAATACAAATTATGGCTTGAGGCCGTTTTCAACATGTTTTTAATATTATCATGACGACTGTACATATATACATCATCAAATACCTGGATTATAAACTAGTAGTAGGATATATGTTTTGATCTTTGTTTAGACATCTGTTAACTTCATCTCTTCTGTCTCATAATCGACTTTTCATTGGTGTAAGGCAAACGGATGTAACAATTACAAAAAGAGGTTTATTATCATAACACGCAATTTTAGCGGGCATTTTCTATCCGAATGAACCATTCATAACACAGCTTTTTTGCCGGCACTCGATGTGATAGGTATATAGATAGCCGCCACCCCCCTCCCCCACCCAACACAAAAACATACTGTTTGAAAAAAACAAATTTAGAATAACTGAAATTAGCATACGATACCGAAGCAATACGCTGAATATGGCCTGGTTTCAACTAAGTGATACTGTGTGAAATTATCACAGAACCTAATCTGAATCGTGAATTCCAATGCACAATCTTCAAAATCATCTTTCAAACAAACAACAGCATCCATTGGAGTTTCACCGAGAGCTATGACATCGGGATGCGAAACTGTAATAAAAGGAAGATGTTATGGAAAACCTTAAGTTACGATTTGCCGGTGCGTTATAAATCTTATCGAATGATAAAGCCTATAGTGTAGCCAATGTTAAATTATTTGAATCGGATGTTACCTTTAAGATATATTGGATCGTTTGTACCACACACTCCGTATGGCGGTTTTTTATCCACCAAGGCATACTGTCCTCTTTGATTGTTTGCTGTGTACCAGCCGTCAATTAGATAGAAATCGTCGACAAGTGGCTGATTCGCACTGTATATCCTTGCCCTTCTGTCAAGTTCTGGAAGAGCAGCCGCGGGTTCATCACAAGCCCATGCTGTTAAAAAATGGAGTATAACATTACAATACTATTGAGGCTCAATCTATATTGCCAGTATCGGATCACTTCTATCGCTAATTTTCGGTGTTTGTACACGTCCGTCACAATTGATAAATGAGTCATCGCTGTATGAGAAAAGAATAAAGATTTTTAATTTCCATATGTTAACTAAAGAATAATAATTTCCCTGTCATAAATGAGAGATCGATAAGCCATAATAAAATTCCCTCTTTCGCAAGAACATTTCGACCTTAGCAGGAAACAGAAACTGCTCAAGACAAACAAGTATTCCTTTTTCCAACACTATTTTGAAATCTGTCAATATTAAGTTGAAATATTTCACAGAAATATATTTCAAAGCAGACGACTCAAAAATCATTTGTGAAGCGATTAACTTTCAGGTTCTCAATAATTAAACAAATATGATTTGACGAAATTCCCTTATATTTCCCCTAACGTTCTATCATGGTATACGTTTAATAGTTTTACTGATTATACAGTCAGGTCATAATGGGAATCTGATATAGAGCAATAATATCGACGCAAATATACTACAATGAGACTTAACACAAGTTTCTGGTTGATACTAGTTTATAAAATCGATTCACATTTTATCTTATCATTTTACCAACGATTTAATTTCGAGTCAAAGCAAAATGATGTCGTCACACATGTGTACAGCGATCCTAGAAACCATCGAAAGAACAAATACTTTGGTTTAAACTTATTTATTTTACACATCGATTGCGAAACAAGCGTTCAACTTAGATTAATCACGCTCGATGTCTGCTTGCTGGAGACTTTACCAGTACTCGCGCCGTTTGTGTGGAAAAATCCCAAAGTCAGGACCCGCTCATCACGGGACTCGAACCAGGGACCTTTAATACGAGAGACCGAAGCTCTACCTCTGCACCACTGTCTTCCTTCCACAAGTACCAATATAAGCGCGATAAATCGTAAGTGCAATTTAATAAAACAAATCAAAACAATTGTCACTTTTTCTAAATTTCCAAAGTGTTTAAAATACATAACAATGACAAATTAAGCATTGGAAATATCAAAATATACAATTAGTACATTTTATTGGAAACTATAGTGTTGAGATTAGTTTCTTCGGCGGATTCCTGCCCGAGCTCTGCCAAAGGAAACGCATTTAACACAATATATTCATACACGGAAGCTATAACCTATATAATGGCAGTTTGTGTTACAAGTATAACATACTTTACTCATAAAGGACCGCCTCTATTATGGAATGAGGTACAACCCGGGTCCAGGGAAGAAGTAAATGATTCCTTGTATGTTTTGTATGTTTACTTTTATCCGAAACTGATATAAACCAAAATGTATCACATGCGGCGCTCTAAATAAAAACAACATTAGTGGAAAAGGAGCATGCGCAATTGAGAATATAGAATATCATATATGTAAACTCATTCAACTTTTCATGTCTACAAACAGAGTTACTCAAGCTGTGGAAAAGAACGATAGACTATGACATGTGAAATGATATATTTTCACTCCCACTAAGTCCTGAATAAAATCAATTGTAAGAATAAGATACAATAACAATTGAAATAGGTAGCAAATAAACGTAACTGGATATTGGACATCACATGGGTTCTTTATGGAAGCCCTGGAGGGACTTCTTATTTCAATACTTCTAACTTCCATACTTCTAACTTCATTAATTCTAACTTCCAAACTTCTAACTTCATTACTTCTAACTTAATCACTTCTAACTTCATTACTTCTAACTACATTCACTTCTAACTTATAACTTCATTACTTCTAACTTCCAACTTCCTTACTTCTTACTTCATTACTTCTAACTTCATCACTTCTAACTTCTAACTTCATTACTTCTAACTACATTCACTTCTAACTTCTAATTTCATTACTGCTAACTTCCAACTTCATTACTTCTAACTTCAATACTTCTAACTTCATCACTTCTAACTTCTAACTTCATTACTTCTTACTACATTCACTTCTAACTTCATTACTTCTAACTTCCAACTTCCTTACTTCTAACTAGTAATGAAGTTAGAAGTTAGAAGTGAATGTATTTAGAAGTAATGAAGTACGGAAATTAGAAGTTAGAAGTGATGAAGTTAGAAGTAATGAAGTTAGAAGTTTGGAAGTTAGAAGTAATGAAGTTAGAAGTATGGAAGTTAGAAGTATTGAAGTAAGAAGTCCCTCCAGGGCTTCCATAGTTCCTTGTAATACATTGATAGTGTAGACTATGGTAAACGTAACGACGTAGTAGTATAACAGAAATGGAAAGTACATAGACAACGGAACAGTGCCATAAAATTAATTATCTATATCACCGGACCATTCAGCCAGATGACCTGAATAATTATTCGAAACAAAAATAAAACAATGCATCAATCTTACCTTTATATATGTAAATGACAAGAACAACTATTTTGATGTGTGTTATTTGATGTCTCGCCATGATAAACTCACATCTTTATCTGGCAGGAGTATAAGCGTTTTCCCCTATATACTCAATAGGATAGATTGTTTATCGCTCGGCATAAGTGACCAAATGGTAATTTATTGCAGGACAAGTTAATTCCATTAACGATACCCCGCTGTATTGCTGAAGTAATCCATATTTTAAAGTCAGCCCTTAAACGTTAATCTATATAAGCCTGTTCAGTCATAAAGTATAATCTGGCATGCCGTTTGACACATTTGTAACTATTCAAGTGCTCTTTTTCTTCATATGCTCTGTAAATTATTATTTCAAGTGCATAATGATTCGTCTATTGCAATGTGTTCAAATCAGAATAAATTATATAGACTACTTTTTTTTCAGAATGATGCCATTGTGTAACATTAACCTAATTACCCAGGGCTATTTTCAGATCTTATATCTCTGGTATCCAAAATAAAGATACAACAATATATATTCTCATAAAAGCAATTCAAAAACTACTATTTTTCTCGGGTGATGCAATATCCATGTTCCCTTTGTTCTTATAGTACTCTTAGGTAGTTGTAACTGGAATTTGAGCACACATCATATATAAGCAAATGGTCTTCATAGTGGCGGTATATACCTGAGAGATGAAAATACAGATGCTTAATAACATTTTCCGGTTGCAGTAGTATAGTGTCAAAGGTACCGGGTTCGAATCCGGTAATGAGCGTTTTCATTTGCGTTTTTGGACTTTTCCACACAAACGGCGCTAATAACGGTCGAGTGTAATTCATATTAAATGAAAGGAATTTGCGCAATAGATCTAAATAAAATGGTTTTAACACAATGCAATGAGAAGTAGATAACGCAATTATGTATCATTGGTCATAAATGAAAACCTAGTATCTTATGTTTGTACAAAATTTACATTATAGAACTGTTTTATTAAACTAAAGCTATGTTATCAAAAACGTTACTATTTTCAAGTATGCACTTTCCGACTTTGTTTAGATATGTTTTGCTAAAGTTATTGGTGTGGGACATGCCAACCTCAATTTAAGTTGATTTTAATGAAACACTTGTTCAATTGAACACTCCATAATCTCTTGGAACTGGGTTTGCTGCATTTTCGTTTCCCTCGTGATAATCTGTTGGGACTGGGTTTGCTGCATTCCCTTTTCCCTCGTGTATGATTGGCCAAAAGGTGCTCCAATCATGCAATTGTGTTTCATATCACAAAAGCCAGAAAAAGTTGATTTATTTGTGTTTAATAACATTATCTCTTAAAAAACTTCGGTCCAGACATTTAGAAATGTTCAAGTGTGTTTTTTCGATTTTAAGCGCATACTTCAGAATCGTCTTTGTACTTCAAGAAATATATACGAGCTATTTGTCAGATATACGGCGTAAGAGACATACAGTCTCTTAGCGTACTTATGACCTGAAGTTTCACTCTTATACCGTTTACAGATGTCCTTCAGTGTGTTTTGAACACATTTCTGAATAGGTAAGTGATCTTATAGGAAAGGTTTTGCTGAGCATCAAAGTACAGATCCCCATGCTTTTGAATATATCAGCTTAACCGAACAAAATATGCATGTTCTCCAACATGTCTAAATATATGGAGCTTTTTTTATGTAACAAAGATGTCAAGATTTATCTGAATTAATTTGTCTGTTTGTAAGGTCGTTAAAGGTGCTGAACTACAAACTATAGATATTATAGTCAAAGTTTCACATGTGTTCAAAAGTTGTCTTGAAATAAAATTAGAGTAATAGTTAATAGTTTCACTTACTAGTATCATAAACATATAAATATTGATCGTTTATGCTTCATTTTTACTGGGTAGAAATTTTGTACATTTTCATGACTTTCAATTGACCACCATGATTAACGAATCTGTTACAAGCTGTCGGAACTGAGCCCGTTTTTATACCCTAACCCAACTTTATGTTTTGGTGCAAAGTCAAATCATCAACAATTTTAACATTCATTCACTTAAGGATGTACTGAACTGAGAAGTGGATATTTAAAAAAAAAAAAAAAATGTTACATTGTTATTCAATCTTTTGATTATGTTGTCAATTAAAACTTGTTTAGTCATTATACCCTTTTATAATGCTTCAAAATTTAAAAAAAAAGTGGATTATATTTGTTTTAGATAAAGGACTGAATTTTTTCGTGATCCTTCCAAGCCCTGTCCAGTCGCCATGTTTGATTATGTAATATAACTGGGTAAAAAGAACATATTAAAGTCCATGTATATAAATTTGAATCTAGAACTTGTGCAGTATCATATTGGTTTGAAAATAAGTAGAATATATTGTAAAACTTTTATTACAATTGAAGATATGTTTCAAAAATTTTTTTTTTTTTTTTTTTAGCCATTCAGACAAGAAAAACTGAAAGTTTTGTTCAATGACATATAGTTTTCTCTTTAAATTTTGATAAATGATAGTAATTGCAATAACCTAAAGAAGTTTTAGAAAAAGTTAAATATTATAAATATGTTTTTTCCTTCGAACTCTATTATTCTTACACCTGACACATATGGGCTCTCATTAAGGAAGAATAGCGTCTATTTTTTAGGTTCAATTACAACTTATCGCATGAACTTCCAAAGATATGGATAAAATAACTTCAGAATGAGATTTAAACCCCAAGACGACAAACAATTAGCATATCATCTTTCAAATATTGGCAATTTGCGTGAAAACTTTTTTTTTTTTTCATGTGTTGAAATAGCAAAAAAAACGCATATCATAAGGCTTTTATAAATGGATCTAGCAAGAAATAAAGCCAACTAACATACTTCTTTTTTTTTTCTTTTTTTTTATTAAACATACATCCAACTTTAAAAAAAAATAATGTTACAACAAAAGTTAAATATTATGAAAAATCCACTTTTCAGTTCAGTACATCCTTAATCACATGAACATACCCATATTCAATACAGAAAGGTAAAACATTATAATAGTGGAAAGCTTTTCCTTCAATTTGGCCTAGTGACATACTTTCTATCTGGGTTAAAAGCAATGTTCAAAACATCCATTATGCCAAAGTTTCAGCATGCTAACATTAAAAGAACAAATTTCAGAGTAATAACACAAGAGTTTCCTTTAATTTGGTCTAGTGACTTTATGTTTGACCCGACATGACCAATATTTGAACTTGGCCTAGATATAAAAAAATCATCAGGACAAACATTCTGACAAAGTTTCATGATGCTGTAGCTAACATTGAGGTCAAGAGTGTTTACAAGACTTTTCTCAAATGTTTTCTAGTGACCTAGGTGTTTTTTATCTAACATGATCTAGATTTTAGATTTCACCAAAACATAAATTCTGACAAAATTTCAACATGCTAAAATTAAAAATGCAGCATTCAAAATTTCTTAGTGTTAACAAATCTTCCTTCAATTTGGTCTAGTGACCTAGATTTTGACCCACCATGACCTTTTTTTACTAGGCCTAGATTTTGTTAAGACAAACATTCTGAAAAAGCTTCAAGCTGCTGAAGGAAAAGTGTGGTTTCTAGACTAACAAGTTTTTCCTTCAATTTGGTAAAGTGACCTAGTTTATGACCCAACATGACCTATATTTGAACTTGACCTAGAATTCTCCAAGATAACAATTATTGACAAAGTTTCAATATGCTATTAAAAGATAAAGATGCAGCATACAGAGTATTAATGAGATGTTCCTTCAATTTGAACTTGTGACCTAGTTTTTGAATTCACATGACCCAAGTTTCAACCTTAGCATAGATAAAATCAAGACAAACATTCTGAGAGTTTTTCAAGCTGTTGGAGCAAATAATGCAGTCTCTAGTGTGTTAACAAGATATTCCTTCAATTTGACCAAGTTACCTTATTTATGACCGGATAGATTTAAACTTAGCCTAGATATCAAGATTGGCAATTGTTGATGGCGTGTGACGGAAGGACATCAGACAAAATGTAATTATAAAAAACACAAACTGTGCAATTAAAGAACAGGACATTCTAACTACATTTAATTAGATAAAACAAGCTTGATATGATTTTGAAACTTATCCGTTAATAAGCATTACCTTGTATTAACATTACCTTGTATTAACATTACCTTGTATTAATCCATTATTATTATATGTAATCAACTGAAATTCTCTCCTGTCATTGTCATAACAACTGTAATTCCATCACTGTATGAGTTTCTCTCAATATATTTCCTTGTTTGATGTTGTACAGGAAGTTATATTAGCCCACAGTCAAAGATGAATGCAATTTTCATTGTTTTGACAGGCACCAATGACCAAAGGATATATCACTAACTGCCCATATGAACTATCTGTCCAAGTATCACCATAACAGCTGTGAGTCCATGATTGTACGGGTTTCTCTCAATCCATTTACTGTTTTGATGTGTATGCATGAAAGAATATTACCCCACAGTCAAAGATGCATGCAATTTTCATTTCAAAGACAGGTACCAATGACTAAGGGGTATATCACTAACTGCTCATACGAATTTCCTCTCCAGTATTCATCAACTGTTATTCCATGATTGTATGGGATGTTCTTAATCCATTCTTTAATACGTGACATTAGAAAATAACTGCAAATAAAAGTATCTTTAAATAAAATAAAATGATAAATTAAAGAATGGGATTACACTATACCTTTTTCTACTTATTTCTTTTAAATAGCCTTATATTTAACTCTTTCAGCGCCGATTTGTTTAGGGTAGACTCATCTATGTTTAAAATTGGGCGTCTCCATTTCTCTTGTAATAGGGGTTTGGAATATTTTTATAACTAAAAGGCAAATAATGATGTTATAAGGTGAGACCGCTCGTTACGAGCTTACTCACCTGAATCTGTATTGTTTGCAAAAACTACAATATTGCCTTTGGCGCTGAAAGAGTTAAACAAATAGACCAGAATTGAAATCAACATAACAGCTGTGATTCTATGATTATACGGGTTGCTCTCAATCCATTTACTGTTTTGATGTCTATGTATTACCCCACGGTCAACGATGCATGCAATTTTCATTGAATATACAGGTACCAATGACCAAGGGGTATATCACAAACTGCGCATATGAATTTCCTCTCCAGTATTCACCATAAGAACTGTTATTCCCTGATCGTATGGGATGTTCTTAATCCATTCTGTTTTAAAATAAAACTTGATGCAGAATATCATTGACTGCTGTATTAATACATGACATCAGACAATAACTGCAAATAAAAGAGTCTTTAAATAAAATAAAATGATAAATTAAAGAATGGGATTACAAACACTATACCTTTTTCTACTTTTTCGCAAATATTTCATAGGAATTAACATACGTAGGAAGAACAAATCGACGTTATTTTGGTATCGTTCGATATAGAAAAGCATTATTGATTGAGTCCGTAGTTCAAATTCATATTTTTGTTCGAATACTTTGAAAAAAATGAGTTCAAGCGAGGCGACCCAGAAAACTGTGTCCACCCTTGTTAATATCTATGCATATATAGGGTAATATCTATTTTGAGAGGAACAAGTCCCTGTGGGCGAGGGTAAACAAAACCATAATAAATAAATTTAGTCACTACGACCAAACAGAGAGAGAGATATCCACATATCTTAGTGTAATAGACTTTAAAGGCGAGCAAGAATTGAATTGAGCTTATGGAGTATTTATGGGTCTAGAAAAAGTAGGAAGTAGAATCCAGTTTATTTACCCATAAATGTTGCCTCCTACATCCGCGATTTAATTTCACAGTTTATCACCGGGTCCAAATATTAAAAGGTTGAATATTGATCCTAACAAAGTTGGCTAGAAAAGTTCAGATCGTAAACTTTATGCTTTCAAACCGATCGACAACTAGCCTCTGATCGCCTATTAAACATGGTTTTCTTCAAATGCAATCTTTTTGTCGGACATTACGTTGCACTTGCATGGACAAGGAGTGCTAAGAAATGTGCAGTAAATGTCGAGGGGTAAAATGCCCGAACTCCAGTTCGCCTGGAAACGATGATTGATGTCATTTAAGACATATGAGATGTTTACATCCCCTTTAAATGATTTATATAATATTTGTTTAAATGATTGTCATCGCGGCTTTCATCCTATAGTTGTAGCATGACGTTTCTTTTGTGATTTACCCATTCTATCGTTTAAATGATGTATACACAGGTGAATAAGTCGTAATTGTTAACCCTACCAGTCATGCAATGAAGCTTATAGTTCCATTTCAACAGGAATTACGTGTGATAATATGTCCAGCTTTGACCACCAATCAATGAAAATGTAAAGAAAAAAACATACAAAATGTGCCAAAACTTCAAAGTCATTAAACATTTTATAACAAAAACAAATGGACTTAAGCAGATTGTTGATGTATTGTTCGACTCGGTACGCTTACAATGTCACCAAAATCGGCTTAATCTGAGTAACACCTTTATTTTGCGTTTAACAATCAGACTATTATGCCCATGTATTACTGTTATATGTTTTGTTATCGTAAGCGTATGTTAACCGTTAAATTTATAAGAGATTGATTGTTGAGTTGTTTATCCAGAATATAAGCAAAATCAATGTTCGAGGTAAGTTCATTGGATGTTTGAATGTTTCTAGAAATGTGAAAACACTTTTAAAAAAAGTAATGATGGCTTCCCTCCTTGTCACTCAAGATTGCGGGGTTAACATTACGACTGGCTGGCTGGTACCCCAGTAGTACTGGTAACTTATCCAGGAAACGCCGTGATATAACTGAAAAGTTGTTGAAAGCGTAGTAAAACACCATCCAATCAATTTCTTAGACATTTGATGTGTACCTGTTCAGTATCTTTACATTCATGATCACCTATTATTTCTGCGCTTTAATTGAGTATCGAACAAATACATTAAATAGTCTATAGTGTTCTTTGATAGCTAAGATAAGTTAAAACGTTGCGCAAGTTTCTTCGGTATATATGCTCATTTGTTAAAGAGATTGATTCACAGATATTAGACTGTATATAAGATTTGTAGTGTATGAAACCTGCTAAATGGTGCAGTTTTAGGTCAACAATCATTCACCAGCGAGTTATTGTAATTGTAAGAATAGAATGCGCAACACTTAGCGGTTGGGACGAATGTTTAGAGAATGAATCCTATTTTTGTTGTACGTCAAACGTCATTAAATTATCAAAGTTTTGCGAGATTTGAGAATGACATGTCCACATTTATGTAGTTTTATCGTAATCTACACTATTTGCTTCTCACTTACCAAAATGAAGCAAATACGACTCATTAAAAAGAACTTGTCAGAATTCGATTGCGATTTTACAAGTTGGGGGGTTACAGCTAGTTAACAATTAAAATACTAGAAATATAAATATACGAACTGCGTATGCCATGGCTTATGCGAGCAAATTGTATGTTGTAACCACACTATTAAATACAGCTTAATAATATGTAAATAAAACTGAAGCAGTTTTCATATCGATATCATATCGATAGATTTGTCGCATTTTATTTACAACGCACTATTTGAAAAGCCTTGTAAATACGCCATACCATTTTATTAGTTATAATAAAACACTTAACGGCCCCCTCCGAGTTCAAATGGTTTGAGAAAACACCATACAAAACAAATGATGTGTCATTTAAAGAATCTTAACAACTACTAGAACCTGTATTTCAAAATCGCAATAATACTTCACCAAAGTATTTATGTTAAGTCATAAAAACCCAAACTGCAATAGAAATTGACATATACATACGAAACTTAGTCTTTGTAAATTATTGCATCGTTATTGATCAAATAAACAAAACCATTTCAATATGTAAATTGCACTCCAACTTTAAATATATGACCTGCTCTTTTAAATGTTGGGATATATTTGATCCGCAATCTAATCTATTATCAATGATGTCATATATTTTATTATATCGTTTACCTGATTATAATGTCAATGCTGTCCCTTGCGTTGAGGCTATTGAGAGAAAATGTAAAAGAAAACTACATTAGTTGAATAAATACTTTAATGCCGTGTTAAAAATATTTATATGACAAAGGAGCTCGAGCAACCAACCGTCGCGAACAAGTGTATCTTTTGCTATAACTGTGTCGTAAACTCTCTGCATCCGGGAAAGCAATAGGAACCTATGTCAATAATACAATGCCATATAAACTTGTTCACGAACACAATCGTTACACTAGCATTTAAATCGGTAACAATGCAGCTCATATCTACATGTTGCCTAGTGGTATTTCTGATTCATACAGTTATTCAAGGTAAGTGTATTTTGGTTTTAATATTCATAAATGAGACATTCTAAAACACGAGATTTAAAAATCATACGGAAACATATTTAATCAAAAATGGGAATATTTGACTCGTATCTACGTATGATAGAGTTCTTTTCTTTTAGAAACCAGCGTACGTTATGTTTACGGAAATAAACTCAGTGAACGAATTAAATCTGTATAGTCAAGGCGGGTGTGTGTGTGTGTGTGTGTTGGGCGGATGTTTCAACACGAATTTCTTTTGACATGTCAAAAAAATCCGTGTAATGGGGCGTTCTCACAGCCGATCTGAGTACCTCTATCTCCCCGACCAGCCAAATTAGACCAGGTGTTTGGTCGGAGGTCTACATAACCGACGGGGATCTCTGCGAAACTTTTGGTGGACCATACTGTACGTTATGTTTACAGAAATAAACTCAGTGAACGAATTAAATTTGTATAGTCAAGGTGGGTTGGCGGCGGTCGGTTGGGTTTAGCACGAATTTCTTTTGACATGTCAAATAAATCCGTGTAATATCACCTCAAGACCCTTCCAGACTACTTGAAGACCACTTGCCGACACACATCATGACTTCTACTCGAAGTATACTCGACCTTCCCGACCCTTTCCCGATGTCTACCCGATCAACACGTCCAGCCCGACATTTCTTTGACCTCTACCCGACCTCTACCCGACTTATACCCGACAATATACGATCGGGCACGATCGCTGCAATGTAGGCAGCAGCTGGACTCATTTTTTTCCCCTTGGTGACCTGTAGCAGCATGTGATGTTGCTTCGATGGAATCCCGACCAGTTATGAAAAACCCGCCAAAGTGCCCGCTGTGACCTTGACTTTGATCCTTGAATAGGATATCGAGGCGGTCGGGTATGATCGGGTAGAAGCCGTGTATGTTCGAGTATAGAGTTCGGGTGCGGTCTGCAAATTATTGAGTTGATCGAGTAAATGCATCTGATAAGGGTTGTACATTATCGAGTACAGGTCGTATACAGGTCTAGTACAGATCAGTAAAAATATGTAACTAGATGTTTTCCCGTGAACTAGACCGTGTACACGAGTATACACGAGTTTACCAGAACGCTATAAGATGTATTTCAGACCACTTCTAGACCCGCTGTTGAAACCCCGACCGCTACCGACCAAGGTAAACCGCTGCAGACCGGGCGAGAACCCTGCAGACCGAGGGAGATCATTTAACGACTGCATGATCGAGTTTGATCGAGGTACTCAGATCGGCGGAGAGAACGCCCCATAACGCTCGAAAAGCCAGATGGCCTGGAAAGCGGTCTGGAGCACATCTCGCAGCGCTCTGTTAAACGCATGTATACTCCTGTATATTGTCTAGTTCATCGAGAAGACATCTGCATGTAGTTTCACAATTGGATAATTTGCAAACAGAACTCGATCTTTACTCAAATAAACACGACCACTACCAAATCATTCCCGACTTAATCATGCCTGCTACTCATTTTTCACGATGCTGCTTTTTCGATTGACTTTGGTCAACTGAAGATCGAACAACATGCTATATTTTGTATACATCGTCTGCTGCTATCGGGCTACGATTGTATCAGATAGTATATGGTCGAGAAGATAGCAGATAGAGGTCGAAAAAATGTTGGGCTAGTCATGTTGATCGGGTAGATATCGGGAAGAAGTCTGGAAGCCGGATGGAGGTCCATTAGATGTCGGGATGCGTGTCAGCATGTGGTCTTCAAGTGGTCTGAAAGAGTCTTCAGTTGTTCTAGTAAGGTCCCCTACCGTCGTGTAGACCCGCGACCAAACACGAGGGCAAGCTTGGTCGTGGATTAGGGCTGGTCTGGGAGGTGGAGGGACTCAGATCGGCGATGAGAACGGGGCAGTAATGACCAATTATACATCAAATTACAGGTTTTCCGTTGAAAAATCCCAGTTTTGTAAGTCAATGGTTTAAGATAACTTCAAACCCAAGTGGTCAACACCGTCTTGACATTCATCATGACCTTGGAGAGATACCCATATATGTCCAGGTTCAGGTCAAATCCATCAGCGATCCAAACAAAGATTTTATGTTTCCTGCTATGGGTACGTAGAGATTAATATTTTGTTTGTAAATATGTTCTGTAATTGTATATACAGTATTCTCTGCTAATGTGTAAGCCTTCTGCGTTCAAGATAAAACTTTGACATCTCTGAATTTTAATTAAATATTCCTGCTCAAATAGCAACAAAAAATAAATATTTGCGATCAATTCGTTTTAAAACAGTTAAACAATCACAACGAAACTTATTCCACAGACACAGCTCAGTCTGGTTAGGAACTTGGGTTTATAACAAAACTACTTTTGGTTTAAATGGCTTCAAAAATCTCAATCCCTCGTAGGGAGCAGATTCAGAATTATCACGTGTAACATGTGTAATATTGCTATTTATGTATATGTTCAGGGCATATTCCACGTGACGACGATGACGATGGTGCACCCTATTCTGGTATTGTTTATATGTACAATGACGTTAAGGTAATTGTGTCAGCGGCCACTGAAAATAACCATTACAGGGGAAGGACTATATACACAGGTAGGTCAAACGGTAGTACCACGACAACTTTAATTCAGAACAAAGAGTGTGCTCTTTACGGGAAATAATGTAATTATTTTTGAATATGAAAGACAGATGCAATTAATATAATATCGGTATAATGGTCCGTATATATGCCGTCACAAGAAAAACTATTCGATTTTTGGTTTTCCATTTTTACCTCCTATGGCTGAAAGTCAGCCGATCTTATGTCATAGCGAATTGTTCGTTATGCGTGCGTGCGTGCGTGCGTGCGTGCGTGCGTCAATTGTTTGGTTCAAACGACTTCTCCTCCATAACCACTTGGCCAATTGGGATGAAACTTTATAGTAAGCATTCTCTCAATGTCTTCGCCCAAATTCCTTTAAATATGTTGGATCCATGAACAATATCTCTATGGTGAAAACTTAGAATATCTTCGACTCCGAACAGGTCAGGCTGATATTCAAGTGATTGATCGAAAACATGGCCGCCAGGGGGCGGGGCTATTTAGCATGTTATGGCTATAGTGAAAACTTCTTCTCCGAAAGTATCTGGCTGATTTTCTATCAGTTTCCTTCAAGCCATATTGATTGATCGTAAAACATGGCCGCAAGACGGCTGGGCTATTTTGCCTTATATGGCTATAGTGAAAACTTAACAAATCTACTCCTCCAAAAGTGTCAGGCTAATTTTCAAATAATTTTGTAAATATGTACCTAGGGTGACCTATTAGATTCCTGCAAGCCATGTTGATTGGTCGAAAAACATGTCCGTCAGGGGGCGGGGCTATTTTGCCTTATATGGCTATATAATGAAGACTTAAACAATCTTCTCCTGGGCAGGGATCGAGTCCGCAAGGCTCTACCACTACACCACCGATGCATGCGACTGGTACGCTTAGCAATACCTGTATGTTTGTAGGATGAATAGCCTGATGGATATCATGGTTCTAGAAAGTTCAATGATTAATTTACTCTAACTGTTATCCGGTATATGAAAAGGACGTATTATATTAAATGTAAACATTGGGTTGACTGGTAGCTGAAACAATCATATCAAGTCATACACAAACGGCGTGAGTACTGGTTAAATCTCCAGGAAGCAGGCATCGAGCGTGGTTTATATAAGCTGAAAGCTTGTGTCGCAATCGATGTAAAATAAATAAGTTTAAACTAAGTCATACATTTTGTAATTGCATGTCCCATCAAATTATCTAGGGTCGTTTTTACGGAAATGTGTTGAAAGATATTTTAAATATAGTTCAACCTATGTTCAAAGACCAACCGTGGAAAAAGAGTAACATCTTGTCTCTGTTAAGTTAACAGGTTCATTTGTGCAGAAAATGTGTAATTGGGAAATTAAAAGTGTGGTTGCAATAGACAGGGAATAGCTATATAAAGGTGGTCTTTAGCACTGTACTCCCATATAGCAGACATGCCTCGGGTGCGAGAGGTCGCGGGTTTGAAACCGGACTGGGTCATACCAAAGACTTTCAAAATGGTGGTAATACTTGTAATTTTACCCACGACATGCCGTGATATAACTTAACACGTGTTGATATATTTCAAAAGCTCGTATAATGGTAAGGTTAGCAATGCGTCCTACATAAATAGTTAAGAAGTAAGAATACTTAAATAACGAACAGTTTAAGAAGTCACATGTATATTTGTGCCTATTAATTATGGTTTATTTGTATTACTAGATCGATTTTGCCCGACAAGGTATCGTTTCTTTTAGTCATTGCGTAGTATAAAACATCGCTAATTTTCTAATAACAGAGCACGTTTTGTCAGATGTTCATTATATTTATTAATTGTTGGCTTAATATAGTATTTGTCTGGTATATATTGCTTTCGTATGACATCGTATACTGGACAGATAAGTGAGAATTGGTTTTCGTTCTCTTGATCTTCGCATAAATCGCATTTTCTTTGATCAGATGGTATACCAAGATGCCGTCCCTTTCCTACCATGAAAGTGTGGGAGGAATTTCTAAATTGTACTAGACTCTGTCGAAATATTCTTTATATCAATGTGTTTAAATAAGTTTGAAATATTGTTTAAAATTCACATTTAATGTTAATTTGTTATTGTTGATGCATTCACTACGACATGATTGTAAATAATGATATTTAAATCTGGCTGTATATACTCTTAGAAATTGCTTTGGATCATTTACACATTGATTTTCCATAAAGTGTCCAAAACCATGTGTATGTAGGTTAAGCTTTATTTGTGTAACCCAATTAATGTAACCTAGCTCATCGAAATGTTTAAGCATTTAATGTGAGACTCCAATCTCGGCAGTAAACGCAGCGTGTTTAACTGCATTTGCAAACTTACTACAGTGTAACACTGGACCGATATAAACCAAACTTCACATGAATGATCCTGTGTTGGTCTTGTTTCACAAATTGTTCAAAGAATGAATGCATTATTACATATGTAATTTAATTACGCATTTGCTACTATGCTATACCATCACTAAATTGATCAAATCGAAACAATATCAGCATTTTTGTTAAAGTTTTTCAAGTTCCTGAAAGCGAACCTTCCACTTTTTATTTTGAAGACACATGGCATATCAGGTATTGTGACAACCCCATTATTGATGTAGTCAACTTAACTAGAGACATTAAACAAAACTTAAGAGACAAGGAGAAATTGGTCATAATTATCCATTTTCAATTCATCCCAATATAATACTTCTATATCAAGAATTGTTTTTCTACTGAACAGAAGTTTTCAGTAAGGAAGAGTCTAAGAAGGAACTATTCAGGTGTATGTGTTATAAACACCTCAAGCTGCCAATATTATGTGTAAATTCCATTGCTGGTCTTCCAATGTTTCCACTGTGGAAGATTCTATTCTAAACTGATATAATATTTTCAGTCATATCAACTCATCTTATTTGAAAACATAGTAGGAAAGGAAAAAATTGCTCCTTTTCAAACAAGGTTTTTAAAGTCATTTATTGCCAAAATATGAAATGCTGTCTGCATCAGGGACTTGTGTAGCCTTTGACATTTCACTGATTTAGGCATCATCTTCTAGTAATTATTGAATGTACGAGAAACAATGTAATAGCCTTAGTCGTTTTTTTTATAATTGGGGTTTTACACCGTTTTAAACATTCTTTCAGTTATATCACGGCAACAGTTCACTTATTCATGATCCCATGATAAACAAAACAGAACTTGACTAGGAAATGTGCTTTCCCCATGGCGCCACCACCGTGACGAAAACTTTAATAGGAATGGAATTTAAAAGTTTTGTAATTTTGCAGTCTGCTTGCCATGTTTTTCAAACAATCAAATGCTTGAGCAAATTTTGTAGCGGGTCACTCATGGAATATTACTTCCAAATGATCTAGGATCAGACAAGCGGGTTCAGAGGAGAAGAGGAAGTATACAATTATGGCATTTTCCACCCTTTCTGATGCTAGAACAAATTATGTAGAAAGTTACTAAATAAATATTTCTACACAAGCAGATTCAGAGGAGTAGAATTTTAAAAATTGGCAGTTTTCCGTCCTTTCTTATGCAAAAGCAAACACAGTTCTTTATATAACTTAAATATTTTAACAGTTTTGAAAGATGATCACCAAAGGATCATTTCAATGACGTGTGATTGACATTGGTCCTGTGGTTTAGGAGGAGATGTTGTTTAAAGCTAAAGGTTAACGACGGACGAGGACGACGGACAGATAGTGATCAGAATAGATCACCCTGAGCTTACGTTTTGGCTCATGATCTTAAATAGGATGTATGGGCGATTTTGTCTGGAGAAAATTGAATAATCAGTTCTTTTGGTTGAGTCCAAACAATTTAAAGGAATTGAAGGGAGGAAGTTTAGTATAAAAGTTCATTTAGATTAGCCAATTGGTTAAAGTATAGATATGTTGAACATACAATACATAATGTGCTGTCCTCGTCTGGCAGGGGACTTTAGTTTTGCGTGCAATACGACATTAACGTGTTACTATTAGTATTCACTGAAGTATGTGGTAAACACCCTAAAAAATATTTATAGATTGCTAAAATGGTAATAATAATTTCTAACCTATTCAAGCTTGATTTGATACACAATTAATTATATTAAACAGTGAAAGGGACAGAAACTTACTTGAGTGGTTATAGAAAGACTCTAGTCATATGTCTTTTTAACTAGTGTACTATATGTTCTAACTTGAATGTATGTGTGTATGGCAAAACTATGTAATACAACAGTTTATTGTATAGTACAATATCATATTTACACAATTAATTACTGACATTTTAGTTTCAGCCTTCTTAAGTGCAAAATGCTCTATGCACGGTATTTTGATAGCCCTGTGTCTGTCAACATGCGGGCCGGACAAGATACAGTCCTATCAAACAGTACTCATGTTGACCTTTGACCTCTAAGTTTGACCTTGACAGTTGAGGTACAGTCATGGATCTTGAGCGCAACATGCTGCTCATCATGGTGAACGTTTGGAAATCCTATCATAGATGGCTTAGATGCAGGCCTGACAATGTACAGTCCTATCAAACAGTACTCATGTAGACCTTTGAGGAATTTCAGTTTTTCCCACGATGTATTCTCTTATGTATCAAATGTGTACCTTCACGTTTCATGATTTAACATTTCATACTTCATAAGTTATCAAATAAAACAACTTTTAAAATAAGCAATGTCATTGATATTTTTATTTGATGTATTTGCATAAAGCAAGAAAAAGTTACTCCATCAAACCAAAGATATGTTCTAAGCTAGGTCATGGATGTTGTAAATGCTATATGTTGACCAAGTTAAGTCATTAATATCAGAGACATATAAATGTATTTATGTATGTCTATGTTAATATTGAATTAAATCCTATTTCCTCTGTTCGAACAGTCATACATGTTACTTCAGAGTCATAATTGTTAATCTGAGAAAAGGAATATCTGAACAACTTTATGTCCAAAATGTTGATGGGTTAAAAGTTTGGTTGCAAACTATATGCAGGCTAGACTGGAAACAGTTATTTTATGTTAATATTTAAGACGTACTTGCACTCATAATACAAACAATCTACAGAAATCAAGTCAGCTCTAGGTCTTTGTATTTGAATGAATACTCCTTTGTCCTATAGAAAGATAAATTGAAGTTATTCTAAACTGATATTGTAGTAAAAATATAACATAAGGGACTGATTCAATTCTACAAACAGGTTTCTTCTATGCACTGCTCTTTATGCAAGTTGTCAACAATTCAAATTATCGTGAGCTCTTTTTACTGAATCAAAACTAATAACTCTCGAGAGTCAAGACACAACTAAGTTTTTAACTTTGCATAAGTGCAAGCTAGACTGTACATTGGTATATGTTTATAGCTGGAAAATATTCTTGAAAGACAGCTATGATCAGTCATGATTGGTCTGTTTCCTTGTTGTAGATTAATATCATTATCACATCAGCATGTAAATAAAAAGAAAATAACAAGTGAAGTATTTGTACAGTGACATATACTTGCATTGTATTACTTCATTACATAATTCGTACATTTCAAATGTGCATCTGATGATCTGCATATCATTAATCTATCTCTTTGTCAAGATAAAGCTGACAGGTTCAGCACAATGTAATCAGATTGTACATAAATGTATAGACAAATATTCATCTAAAACTGTAATAAACACTGTGTTGTTAATTATCTTGGATCAAAGCTCATCGATACATATCTATATATTAAATTTATTGGGAAGAAACACAATTTGCCTGTATTCTGGTTTACTTCAGGTATCTACACAGCTGGCTATTATACTAACAAATATTCACAGTCAGTTTGTTAAATACGTCACTATCCACTGCAGGTTAGATTTTGGATACAACACGACAACAGAGAGTTATCGATAAATTGTATATTTAATGGCAGTTTACCTTTATTCCAAAGTCAAAACTCAGGAAAAAATGATAATGTAAATAAGACATATAACTGAAATAATGATATAAACTAATAATGTATAGATGCTATTCTTTATATTTATCTTAATTCATTCTCATATTATATTTTTTATTTTAATAATTAGTTGTTTTGAGCAAAAACACTTCCTTAAATTGAGTTTGATTTGGGATGAATTGACCATGTTTGTCCCCGTAACTTAAATACGAAAATAAGGCTAAGTTCGTTTTTCGTGTTTGAAAACGGTATAAGGAATCCGTTTTCGATTTTATGTTTACAAACAAAAAAACGAAAAAACAATAATGAGTTCGTCTTTCGTTTTTCTTTTGTAAGAATACAAAAAAAAAAAAATTATGGTATGACCTATAACCTATTTCAGACTATCAATGTTTTCGAACCTAACGTATTGTCCTTCTACGAAACATAGAAATAAGAATGGTTAAACGCTATAAATATTGTATTAATAGTGCAACAAGTTTTTCAAATGGTTTTCTCTTGCCGAATGTGTTGGCAAATCTTATCGATTTTCAATGAGCCTCTGTCGCAAACAGTTATTGTTTGACAGGCATCCTATATGCCGGACAGGAAGCAGAACATGTTTGCACTAAAAGGTATCCTATAGGGGCGACTTCACTCTCATATGTTCAGCTGTCCTGTCCGTATTATTAGCAAATCTCCCGCTTTCTCCGAGAGCGCTGCTGTTAACTAAGAAAAGACAAATCACTTTTACAAACGATTATTATTAAATCAAAAAATATAAAAATACAATAAAACAGAAACCTGTTATATTTGGCAGTTATCCTATAACGGAAAACGATAAAATAAAGACCTTAATACTGGCGTTTTGAAGGGCGTGAACCTATGTGTTCGAAATAGGAACTAAATACATTTTGCTGCAAATTGCAGAGTAGATTCTAAATTCTGTATCACACAAATTTCAATGAAATAAGTTTAATAACAAATTCTGTATCCCACAAATACAAATGAAATCATTTTGCTGCAAATCGCAGATTTCAATTCCCAATTCTGTATAACAGGCTAAAATCACATCACCTATGTTACGATGGAGTTTCAAATTCAACACTTATTCTCGCAAGAAATGACAATTTCCCTAACATGGCTTGGCACCGGCAAATTGATACAGGGCGCCTTGAAATAAACACAAACAATTGGTCCCGAAAAACCTGGTGACCCCTAGCCATTCATGAAATGACCTTAGCCGCTTATGGGCCGCAGATGCTGGCCACCAGGAAATGGTTGAAAAAAACATTTCCTCCGCCAAATTTAAAAATCCGCGCCCACTAATATTTAGCGGCAGCAAGGCTCATTCCATTAACATCATAGTCCACGCACTTCCGACTAAATGTAACCCCATTAAATCAGTTAAATGATTAGGTAAACCAGGGTTGCTCCCCGTGTAAAAATGCAACTATTCCCTGACGTATGTTTTCAACAAAAATATAACTACCGGCCTCTGACAGGTGAACCCCGTCCGAAGCATACTGGGTGAAATTAAAAGGTAAAAGATTCTTGTGACGGAGATAAAACCCGTTAATCAGCCTGACGTGCTTTACAGCTAACGAGTTCAGCCTCTTCCTAGCCGCGTCTAGCCCTTTGTTACCAGACCATTCTCGTGGAAGGATCTCCGACCATATAATAGTAGTTGTTGGAAATTTAGATTTCAAAAACTCAATTAAACATAAACAAATTGAATGTAGCTTCTTTAATGGTTTGGTGCCTACGTCGTTGCCTCCGACATGCAACAGCAAAAAGGAAGGAGGGTCCCTTATCTTCAACAAGGTAACTAATTTAGCCTTTGTCTTTTCCAAAGTAAGTCCCCAGTAACCTTGCCACCACAACTCTGCCTGGACTCCCATGTTCAGCCCTGGATATAACCGTTTTACTACTAGAAAACTTCGTCTAATCAAAGATGAACCAACCAGCCAGATCTGAGGTACAGCTGAAATTACTCGCTCCGTATTAACTAACAATAAGAGAACTAATAATTTCAAATTAACCTATTCGTAAATGTATGTTAAAAGTAAAAGCAGTATAATTACTACGACAAAGGCGGCAACGACCTGACGTCCCTTTCAGGACATATATACGCCCTGTAAGCATTTGAAGCCCATCTGCCAGCTTCCTTAATTTTAGCCGACTTTAAATTCTTAAACTCACATGCAACCCTTGGGCCTTTAAATTCTATTTTAAAACCATTCCGGAATCCATTCACTAATATATGGGCATCCCGAAAATAATTGGCAATAAATTTTATCAATTTTGGAATGTTAATGGGGGAATGACCTGTATGTATTAAGGAATTATGGTGCAGCAAATCTGCGTGACTGATTTGGTGCCTGACTTGGCGCCGAGTTCCTAAACTGGTGTCTGGATGGTCTCGGACCTGGCCATCTGGCTTGCCTTTGGTTCTGTCCAAAACTAGCCGGTCGTCTACAGACTTGGGATTGATGGTTCCCACTACAAATTAAACATTGGTGAACAAACGGGCAGAAATTACGAAAACAGGCTCTGTTATTGAAGTCATAACATTTTTTGCTTGGAGCAGTAGTACTAACCTCCTGGTTGACCATAGCAGATGGGCCCATGCAGAGCAGCCACAGCTCTTGGTCCACCTCTGCAAACGATATATATAGAGGGTTGTCGGCAACCCGAAGTCGAAATTGGGTATCATATGTTATCATAAACCCAGATGCCTCTTGGCCGCAGCTCTAATAGTCGCCAAGTACTTAAGCAGGTCCTGAGCCCTTTCTGGGTGGGCTGACAAGAAGATGCTTGAAAAAATTATGAATGCATCCGACCATACCTCAATAGAGGTTATTTTCTTCGAAAAGGGCTGAGACGCGACAAGTTGTCCCAAATTGTCGATTGACAACCTGGTTGTTTGCTGCTCCGCCCCGGCACCCTGTTGTAAAAGAGCACCGAGGTCAACATATTGCCCCAAAACAATTTGTTCCCTTAAATTCTTAAAACATGGGACCCTTTTTGGGCGTGTACACTTTTGACACTGATTGGATTAATTTTTTTACCCATGTCTGGATTCTGCAAAAAGCCACCCATCTCTGCCGACATCAACGGAACTTCAGTGACCGCAGCCTCCTGTGGCGCTGGTCGAGGCTCTGTTGGCATCTCTTGTTGCTCTGTTGCTGGCACATTGACCAATACCGGAAACGCATTTGTAGCCGTGGCCTTCCTTTTCGTGGTGGGAACTGGAACAGCCTTTGGAGCCTTCCTTTTCGTGGCCAAAACCGGAACTGCGTCTGAAGCCGGGGCCTTCCTATTCGTGGCACTTCGTTTCATTTTGACGATAAATATGCAACAGAAAAACAAATAAGCCGATTAGGACATCCGAACTTGTAATGGATGTATTCAAATACATAAGTACTCTAAGACTGAATGATTGCAGACTGTCTACCTACATGCTACCCCGAACTTTGTTGAAAGTGGGGCCACGGACATGGTACTGTAAAGTAAACAACATTCACTCTGTCGAATCCTTGTTAAACAAAACAAGGGAACGCACACCATGTTAGATTTGGCATCCCCAGTCTTCCTACTGTAAAATCTGTGTTAACTTTTCCGAAACAATATGCGAACCTCAAATAAACCAACCTGAGATGATAACCTGGTTCTTGAGCCTGCCAGTATAAAAGTGGGTTAATATTTCCCCGAGCAAACATTGTTGAAGAAGGCGTCAAATAATAGGTAAATTCCTAACGACCCATCAATATGGGAAGGATAGCTGAATTGTCTGAAGCTATCTAAACAGTAAGGCAACATCGCCCCCATGGCACAACTAAAATATATGAATTACAAGATCATGTGAAGCAAAGATCAACCCTGTGGGGATTCCGATAAATAATTAAATTAACTAAATTAACAAACGAAACTCCCTTCTCTAAAACTGAATTAATTATATAACTGCATTTCAAACCTCCCGGCCATGCTAGAAAGTTATTATTCTAACGTTAACAATCCTACCAACCAGTGTAATTAAAAGTTGAACATGTTGAGCCGGCGCCATTTTCCTAGCCGTATGCGATTTCTTTCCGCCCGAACAAATCCGCCCCAATCCTAGGGCGTTCGACGATGTATTGCGATTAAGAAGCTGATAAACTGAAGTAAACCCACTCACAATCATAACGGTACAAATATTTATTTGGACACCGCTCAAGATAAGTTAAATTTTTCCCACAAACGGATTAACGATGAAAGCGACTTACTTATTTCCTATCCAAAATTATGAAGATGCCGGTGAAACGTGAGAAATTCGGCCTCGTGAAATATACCCGACCGATAGTAAAATTCTAAGGAGGCCGTCAAACAACCCGAGTTATTCACTAATGGAATAACACTCATTATGTACATTATTCTAACAGGTATGCAGTTGTTAAATCATGTAATGTTATATATACGTATTGGAAAATATTTCCTATTCCACTTTTTTTACTCCCAAGAAAACTCTAACTACTGGGAAGGTCCGAATCAGCAAGACGTGAACACAGCTTTGGTCAGAGTTAGGGCCTGGAAAATACGTTCGTTCCCTAAACCAGATTACATCTCTTCTGGAGATCATATTGGTGCAAACTGTGATAACCATGAAGGTCAGTTGATCATTTAAACACTCTGATAAAAATCATCCACTAATCCACCATCGAATGTGCATCCATAGCGCCCGTCAAGGTGTTTATTGAATCTTTTTATGTAACGGCTTCTTAAAGAACTGTGACATCACCCTAAGTATTGTAAGTGTTTTGTACTTATGCGGTGATCTATGAAGCCCAACCTCAATGCTTTTGCGACCTGTGTCGGTTAACTTAATCTGGCTCTTAGCTGAACACAAAAAAGTCATAGCAGGTTTCAATAATTGTTTTGATAGTGGCTATTTTGATCCGACAGAATCGTTGCGCGGGCAGATATTTGATTACAGGTGATATATTTGAGCTAATGTTAGTTTTCCTAGAGCAAAGCTCAAGAGCAAATGATGATCGATACCTTGTGTAGTTTTTCTTAAAGGACATGCCCTAGCATCAAACGGACAATTACTTAAAATTATAGAGAAATGATAACGATATATTATCTTTTCAGGCAAAATATGTTTCTATGAGAAATTTCACAATTTCAACGAATTCCCTACATTCGCTGTTGTAAGAACAAAACTAAAAACTACGACAGCAAGTTTTGCAAATTTCATGTTAGATGCCGTGGGTATGTATTATAATCAACATTTCTTTAATCCCACGTAAATGATTTTCTATCAAAAGGGTGGCTGTTACTTTGTAATTACGTTGTGCATTTGACATAAGTCACATAATTAGACAGCGTCCTTGTCTTTCACAAATTTATATAATTTCAGTCTTTTCCCCCGTTTGATATCAAAATGTTTAACACGTAATTGATTCATATTTAGTATGCAACTGTCGTGAGATAACTGTGTTTAATAGATTTGATCTTCAATTGGCTTGACAGTATTTATAATGTACTCGTCAGCCTACAGTGTGCATACTAGTATGCTGTATATCAAACATTCATGAAAACAATCGAAAGCATAATTACATGTCGATTGCACTTATTCACTTGTACATGCAGGGGATAATTGATTTGTTATTCAAGTGTAATGGTTTATTGCTTCTTATTGACTGCAAGATGCAATACGTACCACAAAATACTACTGTCCAGTAATACCAATAGACATATTTTGTTTTTATTTGAATTTATTCGTACTTTTTTATAATTATACACACACACACACACACACACACACACACACACACACGATCCCGCTGAATGCCTCGAATGATATTGTTTTTTATTATTTTCATAATAAATACTTTGTATAAACCGATGGCCGATCGTATCACAGCTTTGATTACATCACTTCGTTTAGGGACTCATGTATGACAATGGAACGTATTAAGGTTTCTTTCTAGTGTTTGCCATATCTTTAAGGAGCAAGTCATATGGTCTATCAAAATATACAATACAGACAAAATGGATACGTTATATATGGATTTGACCGAAAAGGCTTCCGAATATGGACGGATTCTTCACAATCTGGAGGTTAGTTCTTACTCTGTACTTGTGTTACATAATAGTATATAGGATAACTTAT
Source organism: Serripes groenlandicus (assembly GCA_031761405.1). Lineage (NCBI taxonomy): Eukaryota > Metazoa > Mollusca > Bivalvia > Cardiida > Cardiidae > Serripes > Serripes groenlandicus. The sequence goes on from JASEVX010000007.1 coordinate 35,324,439, forward strand.
GTCTATATTAATCTTGAAAATGATCTTTTTTTAGAAACAATGTTCAAGTATTGCAATGTGTTTCTTTTTGGTTTACTTTGTAAAGTGAAAAACAATTCAAAATGGTTGACCAATATTTCCAAAAGTAGAATACTTCATTGAAAGTAATCGGTAAAAAGTCATGCCAAAAATACTTCAAAACGTTTGACGGGCGTTTATGTGAGTCTTATATGAGTCCATGAAGTCTACATTTGAATACGTTTAATACATTGGCAATTCCGACATAATTAAATATAAGAGGGTTACACCTACATAATGTATGCTTTAGATATTTATGGTAAGAAATGGAATTTATCTTTGAGATAGTCGTGTTCGATCAGATGTAAAATGACATTACCTTCATACATGTAGTTTAATAGGCAAATGTTTAACGGAACAAGATCTGATTTAATCGAAGACAAACATAATATATCTGGACGAACAAAGATAAGTAATGTGCCAACACATTTTTGGATATATATGGTATTGCCTAACTGAAAAACATATAGTAGACTATTAATCACTGAAATACAAATCTCCCCTACATTGATCTATAATATGTTTAGCTGCTATAATTTACAGTGATTTTGATACAAGATGGTTACAGTTTCGGTCAGAATAGTCAGGACGGAGAACTAGAAATCATGGCTTGGAAATCCATTTCAATCCTGCAAGATTTCGAACAAACTGTGGAACTTGGTACCATCCCTGGCACTCATTTTGAAATGGAAACGATCTATAATCTAGACACAAAGCCAGAATCTGATAGTATTGTGGGGTTCGTATGGGTATGTATTTATAAAACCATTGTATACACTGATGTAAGACGAACAATTTAAGAGAATATAAAACTAATATTATACATATCTGAACCATGGTCTCATTGAACAAAAATAACATTGAACAAGAATAGCATCACTACAGAAATCAAGTGGTTAACATTGTCGTAAAAAACATCGTGTTACACATATATATGCATCTGTTTATCTTAATCAATTATACTGCGTTCGCTCAGCAGCATTAAATATGTGATTCGCTCATGGAAACAATATTAGATGTGTTCTAAATAAACCATTATCATAAAGCTAACTGTAACCAGTCAAATACAGGTAAGCCTGCACATTCACAAAGCCCAAACTTGCTATGCAATGTCCGCAAAAATTAATTAGATTTTTCAAGAAATATTGGTTTATTGAGATACAATAGTATGCACACAGGCAGATGTGACTTACACGTGCAATATGATGTTGGTTTAACTGTGTCACAGCTTACTTTATCTCATCCGTGGTTACAGTTGGATGATTTATACCATGGTATCACGACATTTGAAATACCAGTGCAACCAACTCCTCATCGGGATTTTCTTGCAACCACATAGCGCAAACAATTCAAAATATAAAAGTATATTTGTTTCAGTAAATTAGTTCTCCATTTTAGTACTTCGACATCTTATTGTTATTTTCTATGCAGGTGGAGTCACGTGATGGAAACAATAAAGGTTTCCGTTTTCCTGGAACTGGGTCCATGGCTTATTCAAAATCAAGGGTAGCCACACCTTGCTGTTACGGTGGTTTAACGTACGCATATACTAATACAACTCTGCGTCTATGGAAACCAGGAAAGGTCGATTACGGAAAATTGATATGTATCGCCGATATATTTGCTGGTGGCAAATATTCTCAAGGCTCAAACAATGGAACAGCCATATTAAAGATATGGACAGGTTAATATTAAATTTATATTCTTCAACAAATAGTCAATGTTACATATGGACATGGAAACTACATCACATGCATTTAAACATCTAGTACTCAATGCAAAATTCCTTACATTCTATAGAAAAAGTCAAACTACTTCCAATGTCATTTAATGATGCAAACAAAAACACAACATTTAATGGAACAATTAAAGAACATATTTAAGGTTGTTGTTAGCGAATAAGAATATGTTATTCGATTTTTTAAAAATTAAATGGCTAGAGAATAGACTCTTTTGACAAATTAAGATTTTCTTTCATCTATGGCATATAGTGTGGTGTTCATTAATTAGAATATCGATTATTTCAACAATAGAAAATGGCTGAAGACCAAAGTTGTGTTATTTATTTTAACAGTTTCAAATGCTGGAGAGACTTGTAGCACGAGGCTTGATTGTGAGTTTGATAATGCTGACTGCATCAACAATACCTGTCAATGTGAAGCTGGATACTTCGAATCTCTATCACAGTGCAGAAAAAGTAATTATATAGAAACATCACACATCATCATTGGTTATTTAGATGTAGGTGAATGAAGTATTTCTCGAACAAATCCTTTTATTTTTGGAATGAAGGTTAGACAAAGATGTCAAAAGTTAAAGTTCGAATTAAACAACAAGAGAGGATCGACAAAGACGATCACATCACAGGCATCCGAATTTCTATTACAGAAAGAAAGGCGGAAAACACACAATACCTCGTTAAAATACTCAAAACGTCTCTTTATATTGTCTATACTCTGTGATAAAGATGATCGTAATGGTAATTTGGGGAATCCCTCCCGGGGTACTTATAAAAAGCACCTCTATACGGTCCATATAGGGTAATAATAATAGCAAGGTGTGCAATGCCATTTTACCCCCTTGTTCGATTCGGGCAATAATTTCCGCCGAAAACTACACCGACCTTTTCTCAGGTAGAGACAGGTTCATAAATGATTTTTCTCATGATCTACCAAATCAAAATTTGCCAACCGATCAGGTAAAATATTCTTTTTAAAGCGCGTCATTTCAGGTTAAATATTCGCTGCGGAACGTGATTATTGTGACGTCAGCGCATTGCGGTCAGACCTTCTACAAATGACCACATTTAATTAACATTAAGCTCCAGTACAGCGGCGTTATGGGTTTTTGAAACCTTTTGATGCTATGGATTGCGAGAAAAAACATTGTTCGGCCTATTTCTACAAGATAATATGCCAACTCCGTTATTTTTCGATTGAAAATCTTGCCCGAATGCATAAGGGGGTTAAAATCGCGTTGCACACCTTGTCTGTTTATATATAATACAATAGGGAGTCTATTTTTAGTAACACGTTTTTTTGGGGGGATACTCCGAGTTTACATTACGGTCGTTATTATTATAGTATATGGACTATATAAAGATAATTTGTAGTAGTTTAACCTGGTATTGCATGTCTCTAAACAAAAAATCGGACACCTGTGATCACATCAATAGGATTTACAGGATCATGTTATACATTTTCAATAAACAATGATACGTAGTTCAAATAAAATGGCAGTTTGCGTATAAAATTTATATACGAATATGTTTTTTCAAATAACCACCTAACATTTATAATTTGAAAATTGGTAATTTGTCTATTTCTTTCCAATTTGGCATTCTTTTACTAGAACTTACATGTGCAGACGCTATTCCAAACTTACCAGAACTATCACGTAGACAACGTAACGTTATAATTAACAACAATTATACATCACAAACACCTCTGGATGATAGTTACGTGAGAGAATCATGGTATCGGACGATCAATTCAAACGGACAATATTTAATGCCAGATTCCAAAACTGTCCCGACCCAGGGAAGTTGTGGCACATCAAATCCTGCATATATCAAAGGTAAACATTTTACTCATATTTGATTGCAAACATGTTTCGACTGCTTGAAATACTAGTTTGTGACGTATGTCATTCAGTATTGTGATTAGCCCTTGTCGAAAAACTAGACAACTTTTGTAAAATGAATTTCATAATATAATTACAATGTGAAATTAGTTACAAACAAAGTCATATGAAATGTTTTAATCAAGTAGACAGTTGTGATTTAACCCAATGTTTAATCTATATTCAAGACGAATTCGCTAACCATATATATCAAGTTTACTATTTATTCATGTGAAAAGGTCTACATCCATTCGTTGATGAATTAACAGAAGAACCGACAGAAGTTGATGTTACAACGTTAAATCAAAACGCAACGACATACACAATAAGAGTGAGGAAATGCGGTGATGATGTGCAGTATAGACTTCATCCGATTGTTCTTCACAACTTCGCGTTTTGCTTTGGTTAGAAACAAATTCTAATTATTATTTTGTCCCCATACGTTACAACCATTTTAACAGATACATATAAAACATCACGGCGTTTGGAATTCATGTCCTCCCATGTCTAAGCTATAGATAATGCCATTGTGTTTGATAAGACACTTCTATAAAGAGATGTTAACGCGATGTATGCAGTGAAATGTGTTGATATTTCCTGTTGATGCTTTAAGTTTCATTGTCTCGTCCACGAAAGTAGAGTGAACCATAGTAGTAATTTTTCCGGCGGGGACGGCGGTCACTTCTCTATTACACAGTATCCACTGATCAATTTGTTTCTCAAAGTTTCAAGACTTTTTCATGGGGGTCTACACTAAGTCCCTATGTTTAATCTTAGAACAACCTTGTAATCACTGTAGAAGAAACAATTTATGCAATTGTCATGAACAGTTTCTCCATCAAATCCAAATATGAAGCTTTGTCATGGTGATCAAAACCTAGGTCAAATTTCATTATATGTTTATTAACAATCAAGAGGCCATATTTATCTCCCAATCTTTATGACAAATCATCAGAACTTTTGTCTCCATCAAATCTATGTTTTCCTAAACTGGTTCACTAGGTCAAATTTTATATTTACTTTTTACTTCAATATTACCTTATGAGTTATTAGTGTATGCATACACAAATACCATCCGTGTTGCTTATAATTGACGGTTTAGCATAACGACCGATGCGCTGGTGTTAAATTGAGCAGTTCTTGTAATTTCGCGAAGTGATCTGACTGAAATACTATTGGCAACGGCGTTTAACACAACACAAACAAACACAAACTTAATATTTTTGTAAAATGAACTTTTTCTTTATTCATCATGCGACAGTTTAATGAACAAAGACAATGTCGTTTTTTTTTGGACCTGTGACAGAAGTCCTGAAAAAAGATATATCTGTACTGATGTTCTACTAAATATAACCAAAAAATAGACGTTATGGATATTCCAATATGGAATTGAAGCTCATGTATATTTCATGACTTTAACATTTTTAACTGTCTTAATTCGAATGTTAATGAAATATTATCAATTGCTTTATTCCAGACGGTCCAAGAATTCAAGGACTGAACGGTAAGTGTTATCAACACTTGTGTGTAATCGTTTCGTTGATAACATATAATGCAGTTTCGACTTTAACCAATGATGAACTGTAGAGCTTTGCAAAAGAAAAATTATCAACTGTTATCTGACCTCATTTACATATTTTCTAAGCTATTTCTGTCAGTTCAGAACTGATTTTTTCAAAACGTCATGCCTCGAATTATGGGGTAGCAAGGGCTCAAACTTTAAAATATTGCACTGTGCTATCGGCTAAAGATTGCGCTCGAAGCAGAGAAAATATTTAGAAATTACAAAGAATTTCATTTATTTATCTTTAATAGATTTCGATGAAGCCCCTAATAGTGTCAGTGTTGGAGATCTAGATGTAAGGGTTGACCTTGAGTATAACTATGTGTTAGCCGTGGATAAAAAAGAATATCATCCATTGCTTGTATTCTACTGCGAGTCTGTCGAATTGAAAGACTTACGACGTGATCTTTTCTTCACGACATATTGGTGAGATACGATAATTAAATTGTAATTTGTTCCATAACATTTAATAAAACCAGTACCTGTGAGCAAGTTTTCGTTTAAACCTTTTTCCATTATAACCATTTAAGCATTTAAAAGATGAATGCGTTGTATTAAGAGTCGAATATAACGCCTCTTTACTGTGCGGACAGAGTCTTTTTACCATAGATCCAATTTAGATTAAGCCTATTTACTATGAGTACCGCCTCTTTACTATGAGGACAAATATTTTTTACTATAATACAAATATAGAAAAGGTCACTTTACTGTGAAGATAAAGTATTTTTACCATAAGACAAACTTAGAATAAGTCTCTTTACTGTGGAGACAAAGTCTTTTTACTATAAGACACATTTAGTATACACCTCTTTACTGTGAGGCTTATTCTTTTTACCATAAGACACATTTAGATTAAGCCTCTTTACTATGGGGAAAAAGTATTTTTACTTTAAACCTAATTAATAATAAGCCTCTTTACTGTGAATATAAAGTCTTTTTACCATACAGCACATTTAAAATAAGCCACTTTACCGTGAAATAAAGTCTTTTTACCTTAAGACACATTTAGAATAAGCCTCTTAACTGTGAGGATAATGTCTTTTCACCATTAGACAAACTTAAAATAAGCCTCTTTACTGTGAGGACAAAGTCTTTTTACCATAACACAAGTAATTTTAGCATAAGAGGCATTTTAAAACAAACCACGTCATATATTAAGCTGTCCGACTTAAGTTATCGAAATACAATCCCGTACACTTCGAAAATATGTTGGATAACCAATATCCATTGACAATTGAATACCATCTGCATTATATACATTCACAGTTGGGTTCCACAGACCACATCTGTGTTTCCAAAATGAAAATCCCAGATTACTGAAATAATGTGATCATTATATTGTATTACATAAGGAGTGATTCGCCTAGGAAGCAATTGACAAATTACAACCTTTTGAACTCACTAGCCTGTCTGCAAGAAACTTGCATTACACAAATAATCGCGAACAAATAAAACATGGTCGTAATATTCAACACAGATCGTTCGAACCCAAGTCAAGAAAATTAATATTCGAATTTACAAATGTCCTATCCAATTCATGCAGTCAATGGAAAGGATCGGACTTTAATTTCAAATCACAAATACCATTAATAAATACATCTGCTTTTGAGAGAATTCTACGCATACAACTTTGTATTGCAAAATAACCCATACGTTTGGAAAAGCTGTGAACAAATACAACGACTTGCGGTCTTTTGTATGCCATTGAGATGTAAACAACGGAAACCAGACTCGAGACAAAGAAAGTAATCAAAGACTTCTCATAAACAACACAATAGCATACTTGTATTTATACTGTTTGCGTAATGCTACGTTTACACTATGTTCCCGGTGGCCACGGCAGCCCCGTTTGCCCGAAACGTAGTACGCCGTGGGACTTTGGCCATTTTTTCCTCTGGATTCAAGTCGTGTTACGTCTTGGCACGTTTTCTCACGGTCTATCACGGTGTATCCGTGATGAGCCGTGGAAGGAAACGTAACCGAGTACCGGAGGCTTCAATGCACACTACGGTTCGGCCCGCGGTCTACTACGGATGCCAGTAAGTTCCCGGCCCGTCACGTTCTGATAGGGTCCCTCACGTTTCTCACGTTCTGATCAAGGTCTTACACGTTTTTCAAGTTCTGTCAAGGCTTTCTACGGATGAAACGTGGATGCCGGGCAGCTTTGGAACACGTTTGACCCCACGGTATAAAAAGAAGGCCTCCCAAGCAATAGCAATCATTGAATCCTGAGATTTCGACGAGACAACATCATGAATGCCAAAGATGAAGAAGAGTTTGTGTTTGCATGTTTGCTGAGTGAATACATCCAGTCTTTGCGTCATCAAGAGGAAGGCCAGCAGCTTTTACAGGCTAACAAGGCGGATAAGAAGGCCAAGATCCACGTGGGTGCGAGAATGGTTATCGGAAGACAGAAGGCAGCAGCTGGGCCACTTCTCAACATTTCTCACCAGAGAGATACGGACTAAATATGTCAACGCCTTCCAGAACTACCTGGGGATGCCTCCAGAGCTTTTTTGACGAAATCCCGGAAAGAGTAACACCAGCCATCGAGAGACAAGACACGAAGTTCCACTGTGGCCTAACATTTGGACTGAAGCTGTCAGTGACTTTGAGACATCTGGCCACTGGTGACAATTACTCGTCACTCTCCTATGTGTTCCGGTGCAGTAAAGCAGCCATCTGTCATATGGTGCCAGAAGTGGGCAATGCCATCGTGGAAGCCTACAAGGATGAAGTGTTCACTCGGTCCACAGTCTGTCTTTCGCCGCCGCGTCTTCGTAACCAGCCAGCCTCTTGAAGTACAGCGTGGGATTATTCTGGAGGAAGTCAATGATGAGCTCCTTTTCCTCCTCCGATAAGTTGGTGATGACCCTGGGGGCTGCCCTCCTCCTATCAGGTGCTTCTTCTTCAGCCTCCTCAACCTCATGGTCAGGTTCCAGCTCAGGGACCGGATCAGCAGCAGCAGCACGCTTCTCTTCATTTAGCGGCGGTGAACGGCGAGGATCTTCAGGCTGATGGTCGGGATGGTGAAGGACGGGGGTGGGGCTTCCTACGTCTTGGATTTTTCGGTGGAATAGCTTGGCCTTCTGTCTTACAATGCTTCTCTTTTCGTAGTGTAGATGCAGTAATGTGTCGTCCATTGCACAGACTCGAATGAAACTCCGCTGCCTGCCCCGGCTTTGATATACTCCTTCCCAGATCGTGCGAGCCGTGTCAGACCGTAGTAGAACGCAACGCGCCGTAGCGCGCAGGGCCCGTAAACAGTCACACACCGGGACGCTAAGTAATTTAACGTGTCAGATGGTAGAAGAACGCAACGCGCCGTAGCGCCAGGCCCGTAAACCGTCACATGCCGGGACGCGCCGTGATTGAACGTGACAAAACTGGAATGGACCGTGAGATGCCGGGGAATACACATGCTTCCCGTCCCACTACGGACCGCCTCGAAGTTGTGTTACGGCCTATTACATACTGTCACGTTTTGTTGCGTTCACCCCGTTTTATTACGGCCTACTAGGTTTCTCCTCCGCACCGTGACTGCTATGGCAAATATTTTGACAGTTTAACAATCTGGCACGGCAATCACGGCCTATCACGTTTGCCAATTCCGTCCCCCTACGTTGTCTCACGTTCATCCTGTTTTGTCCATGGTGGCCTGAAACGGGGCTGCCGTGGCAGCCAGAAACATAGTGTAAACGTAGCATAAGGTGCTTGCCAAATCATTCTAAAATTGTTTCTTTCTATATTCACTCAAACACGAACAAAATTGAATCTAAAAATCAATTTCAATGATAATTAATTTGTATCGTGTTGTCTATTTCTTGCCCAAAACATGAGTGCGGGTTTAGAAGTGCGGGCTAAACCGACGCTTAAATAAATGCTGTCAGAAGATTGACCAAATGCGATTAACTCTTAAGCGACCGGTCATAAGCCAATTTGATTAATCGATCATGTGGCCCCTTACAATAAGTGTTTGTTGCACATAACGTTTAGGCGGAAATTCACCATAAGTATTATAGTGTAAATATGTGGTGGTATTGGTTTCATACCTTATTTAGTTTGTACCTCAATACATCTATAAGTTGTAGGTGCAATATTATCTTTCTGTCCATCGAGATATGACTTAAGCTGTTAAACACGGCGTAAATCATACAAACAAACACTGATTAATTTTCATTAATAGCGTAAATTATTTTCCACAAACACGTATGTAAGAATTTATTCTTTATATTAAGTATATAAACTTATTGTCTTATCCAGGTTTATTAATGGAGACCTGTTGGATGCTTATGGCCCTTTTGTAAATGTAACAAGGATGACAGAACAAACACTACTAGACCGGAACGTTTCGCTAGGCATAGACGTAAGAATGCGTATCCAATGGACAGTGATAAAGGAAATGTGACAACAATGTCTAGTACTGTACATGTTCATGTATTTGCAAATTCTACATTTAAATTTAAGTCATGCTTTTAAAATGGCTCTTCTCAAAAAAAAATACAATGTGTATTATATACCTTTTCAGAATTAAGTTTTAATAGTTTTCAACTGATTAAAATTAGCAACTAAAATTGCATGTATCCATACGGCTTATTCTTATTGTTTACAGATACAATGTGGGTTACAGCTTTCGGCGTCAGAAACTGGTTACAAAACGAAATTGGTAAAAAGTCATGCGTTCTTTGCAGGTATTAAGGTAAGTCAAAGGTTTCTATAATTTATCTCCTGAAATTGTATCTTCACACACGGCATTATACAGGTTCTTTCTAATGTTTTTGTCGAAAACGGCATTAGATAGAAATGTGTTGTTGTTTCACTGCTGTCAGAAGTAGCTTTTCTTTTAATAGAAATAGCAAGGAAACGATCATGTTAAACGAGAGTAGACCCGTCTATTGAAAAGTTATAAATTAACTGCGAAAGTTAAAAAGTTGGAATACTATATCATGATTCGAATATTCAATAAAAATCAGAAGTATTTATAAAATATTTATATATATGAATCAAATTGACGATACTTGAAATATTTACCCATGCTTTTTGTGTCACCCTGTATAGCATGGTAGGCACTTAGGGATTACTTTTTTTTGTCTGGCGTCTGTCTGTCCGTACTTGTGAGAAAGTACTAAAGAAAACCCACCGCCCTTATAAGACACTTTAATAAGTGGTTTTTTTTTTATAATTTTATAATGGGTATCTAATTAGCTATTAATTAATTAATATTAATGCTATTTATTCCGTAAAAGAGGGATAATTACGGAATAAACCGTATTCTTGTTGGGTAGTACCCAAGATGAAAATAACAAAGGAAAATACCCAACAAATGCCCATTCGTAGGCATGTCTGTATGTATGTCTGTCTGTCTGTCTGTCCGTCACACTTTTTCGTCACACTTTTTCGTCACACTTTCAATGAGCAGGTGACACACGTGCGCTGCGGAGCACTCCATTCGAGTTTGTTGTTAAAAACTGCAAGTAAAGGGGTTACCGATGGTCAATGTTACGCGTACTGTATTAGGTGTCAATACTGTAGATAACATTCCAAACTGATAATCCTTGCTTTGGGCTATTCAACTGGTCGATACAATACTGATGGTTTCGTTCCAAAACCCGTCACTTTAACTTAGATAGCATATAGTTACGTTTTTATTCAATTATATAACAATCACACAAATCCGTCGGTTTGGCTGTGCAATTATCCGATTACATATTTATGATTTTTAGCAATCCGGTACTGGGAATATTTCGTGTCCATTTCCAACAGTATTTCAGTTAAAAAAAACAGCAAGAGAAAAGTTTAATTGCTGCTAATGGGTAGTGCCACATTTCTACTTAAATAACGACATCTACCCTTCAAGAGTTCTCGTGTTTTGAAAAGATTTGATAATTGGGAAAATTTCATGTCATTTTCAACGGTATTTCAGTTGTTTACATGTACATGGTAATCAGAACTACATGCTTCATACAAAAATACATTAAGGAAACGATCAATTAATTAAAATCTGAGCACTTTACTGACGAATTCTTCACTAACATTCTTTTCTTTCAAATTCACGGGTTGAACGAACATGTAATGAAAGTCCTGCAACTTGAACAAAATAAGACAACAGTAAGATCACTTTACGGCAAATAACGTATGTATAAACTCTTCTTTGGCGAAGCATACACAAATGGGTCGAATATTCGAATATTCGAATATTTTGTGATCAAATATTCGAATACTAATTTGGTATTCGTTGCCATCCCTATTAAAAAGTCACTGTGCATTTTAGATCACGTTCTGTCCGTTGTCTGTCATCCGTCGTTAACTTTAAGCATTAAACATCTCCTAATAATTCAACCAGACGTCAGTCGAATGATACTTTGGTGGTCCTCTTTCGAAATTGTTGAAAGATATCATTCAGAACCTATGAAGAACTTAGGTTTCTGTGCTGACAGAAAGAGGGTAAATGGCCAATTTAAATTCTTCCCATCTGAATCCGCTTGTCATCAAATATAATTTGACAGAAATATCCATTGTGTGACCCTCTTCAAAATTGTTCAAGCCATATTGATTTGTTAAAAACCATGACAGACATGCAGCATCAGAAAAGGTGCACATGTCATTTCTTTTAAAAATGCCATTCTTATGAAAGAGCTTGTTTGATTTCAAGATAAATGTGTAGAAATGTTTCTACATTAATCCTCTACATGCTTGGTTTAAAGACATAGAATAGAGGCATCATCAGAATATGGGTAAAATTAACTTTTAGCTTCAAATGACATCTTTTCTTTATCCACTGGACCAATTTCAGCCAACTTTAATAGGAATGTTACTTTCGGGGTCCTTTTTCAAAATCGGTCAAAGATATTAATTATATTCAGAACTTTGGTTGCTGAAAGGGAGGAAAATGCTATAAGTTTAACTTTCTTCTTGTCTGAAACCGCGTGTTTTGTCTACAAAATTCGTTCAAGCCATGTTGATTCGTTGAAAAATATGGACTCCAGGCGGATTCAGCAAATGTTCAAAATAACAAACTTTAAAATTCCATTGCTTTTATAGTTCTCCTCTGATTCAAAGATAGTTTTTGCAGAAATGTTCCTTTAGTGACATTGTACAAAAATTTTTCAAGCCATTTTGATCGGTTGAAATAGATGGCTGCCAGGCGGCATCAGAAAAGGGGTAAAAGAAACGTTTAGCTGCAAACGACATTTCCTCCTGAACCAATGGATCGACATCGACCAAACTTCAAAGGAATGTTCCAGATGTTGTCCTCTGTCAAGTTGTTCAAAGATCATTTCAAATCGCATTTACTGATTAGCTGTTTCATTCCCACTCTCGATCAAATGTTCACGTACATTAGCAGTTGCATTTGCTACTATACTATAACTCAGGTGATCGATTTAGGGTCATATTGGCCCTCTTGTTTAAGATAACAATTCACTGGGAAATTATAATATTTATTAGATAACCATAACTATGTGTGAGTTGAAGTTCTTTTATTACTTGATTATTCATAAGCGATTGACGACCTGACAACGAACGAACGACTAAACGTTTCTTAAGCGGCATCTTATCTCTCCCAGATTCATGAGACGACCATTGTGATAAGAAAGGGTTCTATGGCAACTGTACGTTTCGAAACTACCATACCAATTGGATGCACATATACTACTACGTCTGTTCAGAACGACTGTATCAAACATATATACATGAAGCCCGTTGACGAAGACAAATGCGAATACAGTGATCTGTTGACCGTACATAGAACAAGAAATACTAAATGTGGAATTATGTTAACGGTAAGATTTAGTCCTTATTTACAGTATTAGGATATGTTAACTTGATTAACAGTTGAACATAAATTATCTATCAAGTCTTTTAATAGTAACATTAGATGTGTTAAATATCTCACTTGCGATCTTGAATTACGAAATAAAAAGTAAATGTCTCAATCTATAAATGAAAGAGGTTTGATTATATCCACCATCGCACTGACGTAATCATGTCGACGAAAACATTTCTAGCGATATTATTATTGAAATTAGGGGGAATGCCACACATATACTTTGAAAATATTTTCTTCTTATTGTAGACCTTTAAAGAAAACGAACCATGGGAATTATTAACGTACGAATTTAACATCACGACTGAAGATGTAGACTATAATGATAAATACTTATTTCGTATACAACTTATCACCGACGACTATAAACACCGAATATGGCAGTCCTATCAACTTCAGGATATCACTGTATGATTTAAATTGTTCTTATTGTACATGTCTGCTTGTAATCATGCTCTTGCTAAATATTTATTTATCAGATTGTTGATGGCAGGTTACTTGTAGCTAGAATAAATCGAAAGTTGTGCAATCAAATGCATTTACATATATAGATGATATACCATCAAGGCACATCGACACGTGAATGATTGCAATCTTCACTTCATTTGCAAATGCTGCGGATTCATTAATTTTGTTAACATTAATTTGGTAAGCATTTGTGGTGGGTGAATTTGGATTTAATTATAATTTGCGCCCGCGACAAAACAGTTCTTTTCGTAGTGTTCTGTCGTTTTGTCGACAAAACTCGCATACGGATTTACGATCTTCTGGTTTGACGCCGTTTTCAACGATTTTTCAGTCACGGCAACCAGTTCACCTACTCATGTGTTTCATGGCTTTCTCACACAAGTACTCAACACAACAAACTGACATAACTGCATTTCTACATAGACTGTTAGACCATTTGTGGAAGCCTACAGTGACTTTTGTCAAATGTCGGAATAAATGTTGGCCTAGCAGTGGTTCGAACTCATAACCCCTTGATTCAAAGCCCGCGTTGCTTCCGACTGAGCTACCGGGGCTCAGTTTTACAAAGGCGTGTCCTTGGGATGTTACAAATATTACTTGTCCATTTACCCCCACAGAGTGAGTCGTAAAGTTGACCCATTAAAGCAGTTCCACTAGATAAATTGTTGAATTTATTCAAAATCCGTCCGAAGGCATGACGCATATCAAATTAATGCGCGTGATATTGACTTAAAAATGACGTCAAATGACGGTCCTTAAATCAACCTATTGCTACGGAAAACTGATTTTCATGATTTAACTTTCCTTTATAAAGTGAATTGTTGACCTTAATGACTTTCCATGCATTGAATTTATATAGTGCATGGGGATTTAGCGAAATTTTAATCTTTGAATAAGTTAACGTCATCTTTTCTCCAACTCCTACGGTTAAATTTCTGACGTTTTTCTCATGGCTTAGTTCGATGACACTACCTCAATTTTGAATACGTTCGTCTCGAAATATGTCGGTGTAAGTTTATCGAATAAAATCGTTATGTCGTCTATCTAGGTGTTTTTAAGTCGACATTGAACATAAAATTGTCTTTAAACTTTCATGTGAATAACTTCGAAGTCATACGTGTGATTTCAATACACTCTATAACTGCGTTTATATAAACATACTTTAAAGTATATGCTATTTTTTTAAAACAAAAGAACGTCATTGTGTATTTAAAGTGTTTCGATGACATCGTTTAGCATTCTTTAAATAACATCAACTTCCAATACCGCTTATGTTATTGCTGTTATTAAAGAGAATGTTATAGCTGCTTAAAAAGTCAAGGTATATGCAACTGGTGATTGCAAATGACTGAAATGACTGTCTTCGTTGAAAACTAGGAGAAGAATAACAGAACTTGGTTATTAAGCCTATCAATTGATTCGTATAACATAGGGTTCACATTGGGTCATCAAACTACATTTTCAACGATGGCAGTTGAAAGAAAGATGACGTAAATTTATTCAAACATTGCACTATCGTTAAATCCCAATGCTCAGAATTTATAAGATGCTTGAGAAATATGATAAGGACCACAATTTACATACAAAGGGAAAGTCAAATCATGAACATCGGTATTCGTAAATCGGATATGTACCCGTTTAATGAACAGGACCCCTAGAAATAAATTAACTTTATATTCGGTATGTATCTTGCATTTGAAAGCCTTAACATAAGCGATCCTGTGTGCCGAATTTGAAGCATAATGAATGTTATCATCAATTTATCCCCGAAGGTGTGGAACTTCCTTAAGCCTGAGCACAAAGGACAGACAGCAATTACAATAATAAGTATTTGGTATGATCCGTGAATTAAAGTGGTGATGCGTCTGACATCCGTTCAAAATGTTACGGTTTCGAATGTCATGGTACACCTATATTAATGTTCAAAACAAATGGCGTGAATACTCCAGGAAAAGACAATAATATAAGCTAAAGTTAATTTCAGAATTTATGTCAAATGAAAAGATTGTGTTACTAGATATTTGTTTTTCTATAGGTCTATGTAACCAATACCGAAGAAACAAAGTATAAAGTGTGCTACTCCCGTGTAGATCCTCATATGAAAACAACCGATAAATAGTGAGTTATCCTTAATTCGTATGTGTTTCATGCAAATGGATAGCAAATATGTAACTAAAATGTTTATGCATCTCGCCTGACGATTTGGTTGGCATTCGATGTCGTTAAGCAAATGGAACTTCTAGTTCGTGTTCAAAGTGACATGTAGATGGATCGTTAAACTCTGGCGTGACGGCGTATGCCAAGTTTTACTTGAGTCCCCATTATGTGTAAATGCAGTAAGATCCCAAACCGCTTGACACGGCCCTTCTGCAATTTACTAAATGACAATAGAATATATGTATAAACAGAAACTCTAAATCCAGCGAATTATTCTCTAAATAAACTTGACGCTCATCAACAAGTGTATGTGCTGATACAAATAATGTTATCCAAAACTATATGCAAATTCAATTTAAACTAAAGCTTATCCTAACTTAATATTGAAATAGGTTATAGGATAAAATTGTCCTATTCAAACTTATTATTCAACGGCTAGACATTTCAATCACGTTTCTTGGTATGTATCAACCTGCTTCAGTAAAACATAATACATACTACAAATTACACGATATTGACACCTCATGACACTGAGAAAGGCATTGAATACATGTCCAACACACTTGGGTTCGGTCAAATTTGACAATTGTTTCAGCTTCACAATGATGACATTTCAAAAATGTTGCACTGATCATGGGCAACACAAATATAAATTTATTTATCTGTTAATTCAGTAAGCTTGACGATAGCAATATGTATTACGCTGATGCAAATGGATCCACACATAGTATTCATTTTTACATTTTAGTGACTATGAGCACCAGATGAAAGGTGAATTTATATTATACCGTAACTTCCAATATGGAATAGATGTAAGTATGTCAAATTTTCTAATACGTTTATATACTCCCACATATCACACATATGAATATTGCAATTGACTTGATCGCACGCCGCAATAATCACACTAACTATTCAAACAAGATGAAAACAATATCGTTAACTAAATAGAAAATTAATCATACTATTAATATTAGATTGTTTATTGTGAACATGTGTTTATAGGATAACCAAGAAGCACTGTGGCTATTCCCTCTGTACAAAGTATGTGTCTTAAATATTGTGTAGTGCCTGCTCCCTCTGCAATTGTATAGCTTAAACCTGTAAGAGCACACGCATTGTATATCTACACTCGACTTGCTAAATTAACGTCCATAACGTCGCGTTATAGCCATCTTTATCACCGTTCCCTTCATCTAGTGATACTCGTCCGTCTCGAAATATCCTGTGTCATTTACATCGAGGAATCTGCGACATTGTCCTATCCACAGTCGCATCTTTTATCAATTATACGCTCTTGTTTGCTAATATCAAACCTGTTA
Source organism: Serripes groenlandicus (assembly GCA_031761405.1). NCBI lineage: Eukaryota > Metazoa > Mollusca > Bivalvia > Cardiida > Cardiidae > Serripes > Serripes groenlandicus. The sequence goes on from JASEVX010000007.1 coordinate 35,341,453, forward strand.
CCCGTTTGACGTCATTGTAAGCAACCGAGAGACTGAATGTAATGACGTTAAATAGTTATGATAATGTTAATACTAAAAGTCGATTTATGTAACTTAATAGACATGTAAAATGCATAAATCTAATAGAATTACATTTCTTTTTCTAAAATGCATTTTCTTATAGTTTTGATAGAACTAAACGTATTTGTAACATTTTCAACTTGAATTACTATCAGAGAAAAAGATAATCTGACAATCTGCTGCTATTTCCGCAGCATCAATAGTATATACCGTCTTTTCTCGTGTATTGGTGGGTTAAGACAAGTTTGACATTAAACATATTTCCAATATTTAGTATTTAAAATATCAAATACGCTGGATTTACTTATGTATATGTTTACGCATTACACAAATTAAAAGTAAACAGGAATTTGAAGGCGAATTGTAAGCATTGATTTGTTCGTCAATAATTAAATAGCATGTACATAAAGTGTTTAAGATGTATTACAGCAATATCACATAAATAGTTATTTGTATCGCAGTTGACAACACTAATACATATTCCTTACAAACCTCATACTTATTTTGAAATTCATTTTATCTTTGAAAGTTCAAACTTTACTGTTTATGTTAATGGTTTTTATATTGGCTTACGTCTTTTTATAGCTGTTCAATAAACGTCGACATGTCAAGGGAGAATGAAAAGGGTATATTTATCAATAATTATGCTTTTGTAAAATGCATGTGTAACATTGTGTTCGTTATCAGTTCAAACTAGTATAGAACCTTATTGTTATAGGTTCAAATGAAGACAGTTTTCTGTAATAGCGACAGAGCCTTTTGCGCATGCGCTGTTGCAATCAGAGCAGGGGGTGACGTTTTCCTGATTAACCTATGTGGGGTAACAAAGTTTATTGGTTTCACCTCGTGTACAGATAACGGTTTTCTTGTGGTGAATAAAATGAGTGAACGTCGATATCAGGTATTGTAAATATAAATGTCACTGCAATATTTGATGGTTTGGTAAATTTCATTATACCTATGAATTAGACCTGAAATATTCATATATATTTATATGTCTCTGTTTGGAATTAATACTTTTTCTTCATTTTGGTTTAATCGCATCGTTAATTGGACTTTGTCTGACAATTAACACCAGACGTATTTCAAAAGCTGAAATCATCTATTATAACGCTCAAACGAGAACGGGAGAATAGAGAAGATTACACAAATCGCATGAACTATTACTTAACAGGCAATCATCAATCTTAACCTTTCTTCGTTAAGATTCGGCTGTTTAATCGTTACCTATGTGTGTTTTGGGCGGTTGCTATTCTACCGCACTTAGTGGTAACATGAATTTCTCATGCCCAAAATTAACGGTCAGGTATTGGCTTAATGTCAAAATAACTACCACTTTAACATAACACATAACAACCAGGAACACTATATTACAAACGTAATATAGTGTCCCTGTAACAACCAAGACGGATGTTTGATGCAAAGCATCAAAGAGAAGCCTTAATATTCGTTTCACATGAAGAAATAAGAAAAAAGATCATTTAAATCCACAAACATTAGAACAATTTAATCTGTAGTCAGTAATGCTGATATCGATTATTGAAGATATAAGTTTTATGTAGGATATTTAAACTGGCAGGGTCTGTGTTTGAGATAATTTATAGTTAAGCTGATCATAAAAAAGAGATTATGATAAATTTAAATTAGTACCAAAAACAATCAACTATTTGTATTGAACACACGCCCTGTTATGATAATGTTTTATCAAATAATGCTGACACACAGAAAATCTGTTTTTCGTTTGTATCGGTAAGTCATGATAATGGATAAGGGTTTCCCACATAAAACAAATCTGCAGTAGACGACTTTGAAATTATCAAGTAAAAAAAATCTCTATAAATGATCCTATGATAATTGAAAAGTGTTGAATTATTGTGGCAAATGCAGATATTGCTCATTATGAGCAATTTCTCCTTTTGCCACAATGATTTCAATGATGTTTAATCTGACAGACTTTAAAATCAGTAAGTACAAAACATAGAAAATCTCTATAAATGATAGTAAGATAATTGAAAAGAGTTGAAATTATTGTGGCAAATTGAGCAATTGAAAATCAAAGCTGTCGGATTACAAAGGCACAATCTCGAGTTGACGAAACTGATGTGAACTCGTGTCGTGATTAGCATTCAGAAAATCAAGTAAACGTATTTCTATGTTCACGTAATCCGAAAGACTGACAATAGCTGCAGCGAATTTTGAAAACATTCTGACACAAAGAGAAATTGATCACGAGGAATTTATCCTTTTGCTACAATGTTTTCTACTTTATGTCCATAAATTATACCTTTATTTAGCAAGATGTTCCAATTTTTACTTAATGTGCTACGTATAAGGGAAAGTCTTAACATAGGAACTAGTTTCATTTTTTTTGAAAACGTTAAACCAGTGCTTGAACATTTACTTGAATTTATTTCTCAAACTGTAAATTTAACAGTTGAAATAAGAGTTGAAATGCTGTCTACATTGACATTGATAAGTTAAATACAGTTCAGTTAATCCGATCACACTTTGTTTGTAAGAAGATTTCATTTCGTTTAAGTATTCTGGATGTTCACATCGCATCCGTGATAAAACATGTTGTTGGCTAGGCAAAATACACCGATATCGTGTTTACCGCGATATTCATGAAATGTGGAACTGCAACACCGAGAAAGAACGAAATTGATCTTGAAACAGATATTTCTGTGGTTTAAATCTTTTCATGTCTGCATTTTGCGATAACTTTGAATCCAGTATGTACCGAACATGAAAGTCAGATTATTAAAAGCAAAGCAAATGAAAAATGTATGTGAAATTGCGATAAAAATGAAAGTCTATACATAGATTATAGATGAATGGTACTGTCTTTTATTTTAGCTCTTAACTTGATTCGGGAACCAGAGTCGCTGCGTGGCCGCTTACGACATTTACACACTAGACCAAATTGAGATCATTTTAAAACGCGTTGGTGAATACGGATTAAATCTAAAACGTGGACTAAATATTAAGATTTAGATTTAGACAAGTATCTAAATTGAAAAGTTTAGTGAATACAGGACGAGGCTTCTTCGTCTAATTACTGCGTAATATATCATAGCATGTAATTTTAAGGAACCAGACTACATTTACAAATGCAATAGAAGGGTTCTCTATTTTACTGTCTAGAATAGATACAGTATGAATTTCGCTTAAATAAAAATGTACATACATTCAATTAATATACTGGCCTTTGTCTTTTGTTTTTAATTTGTAAAACTCACACATGTATATAGAATGTAAAAGGGATGTTTTAAAAGTCATTACCTTAAATTAATGTACTTACAAAGGACAAAGAGAAATCAAGATATGTGGTCACGCTGGCAGGTCTAAATATTCTCCTTGACCGAAATTTAAAAGCATCCCTACAGGAAGCCGCGGCTTCCAATGACAAAATAGATCATTATATTTTAAACCTTTATCGAAACCTATAACAATAACAACAACACAACATCCAAGTACTCTAATTTTGCCATTTGATTGTTAAATATCACGTAAATGGAAAAAATACACAATAATCAAAAGATTGACAAAAAACAGAGCAGCGACCCTTAATTAAAATATTTCCAGTTCAGAAATCACTGAAGATCCACAATGTATATTGTAATCATGTTGATAAATGAAAGACAATCGAAAGCATGCTAGAGTTATGTTTCTTTTTGCACTGCACATCTGTAGCTCTGAGTTCCCTATACACCAAGTCTTAAATTGATACATTGGACATCTATTAAGACAATAACCGAAGAAATGAACAAATGAGTTTACACCTAAAAACACAGATCAGATTTGTGTTCAAAATATTGTATCGATCTCCTAATCCCAATGTATACGTGTGACGACTTTGAACTGGATCCGCAAAACAGAAACAAAGTGTTTACCCATTAATGCAAACCGTAACGGACAGACGGACGGATGGATGAACACAAAGACAGACAGTCAGTCGCTCCGGACAAAGTACACAGCTCGGGGAAGCACTCATTATTATTAACGAACAAGGGCATTTCACGGAACGCATGTGTTGCATGCGAAAGTCATATAATAAGTGAGAACATGGAAAGACAAAAATATACACACTCCAAACGCAGCATGCTAAAGTTATGGTAATGGTGCACTGCAAATATGTAGGTCATAAGTTACCTACAAACCAAGTTTGAAATGGATACAATGGAAATTAATTCAGACAATCGCTGAACTAAATAAGGAAAAATGGAGATAACTAAAATAAACAGAATTATGTACCTAGTCATTTGCCGTTCTCCTGATCACACGGTATACGTGTGACCACTTTGAAATAAATCTGTCATACAGTAACAACGTGTTGACCAATACATGCAATCCATGACGGACGGACGAATGCACATTCAGGCAGACAGCCGGCCAGAGGCCGGATTATACCTCCAAGCTTTACAGACAGAGACAACTCATAAAGTATTGATTACAGAAGTCGTACAAGGTTAATTCACAAAAACCTATTTAGATTACATTTCTAGTTTATTTGTCAACGGATACATCAAGGACTAGATTACACGTCCCAAAATCGCTAGAAGCACCTCAATTATAAAATAAATAATCACCTTGCAGTTATAACTCGTGTGTATGTTGACATTTTCGGCCAAATTCCTTTCCGACGTTTGACAAAAGTCAATGCGACATGCGTCATTCGTCTTTCACCAATGGGCTAGGTCTATGTGGAAAAGCAGCCAGTTGCTTGGGAAGATTGTTGTGTGGAGTACTGGTGTGAGAAAACCAGGAAATACATTTGTAGGTGAACTGGCTGAGGAAATGTTAAAAACGGCTTTAACCCCAATCAATCAATGTTGAAATTAACTTATCTCTAATGTGTAGATTTAATTTCTATTTCCTATTTTGAATAGTAATGAAAACATTGTGGAAAAAGACAATCTTGCTGATTATCATTCATCTGTAAAGGTGAGTCAAATGTGTCTAAAAGGGGCAACGGTTAAAATAATAACTGTAGACAAATGTTTTCGTTATCTAGGTTAAAATTGCTTCATGTTTCAAAGCATTGTTTGGAAAGGAGGAATTACTCATTTTCAGCAATTGCTCCGTTTGTAAATACACTTTCAACATTCGTATGTAACTAAGTAGCTATAACGGTAACGGTTCAACCCTTTCCCGCTTACAGTCGCTTGTTGACGCATATGCAGCAGACGGCTGCAAAATTGTTTATCGTGACCCATTTCCAGTTTTTCCACAAAGGTTTCAACTATATATTTTCCCCTTGATGTAAGGCAACATTGCTCGTTATCATTCATCTCTAGCATGTTATTCAAAATGTGTTAAGTAAAAGAATGTCCATAGTAAAACGTTCAAATATGAAAAGAATTAATTTGAAACGTGTTTGAAAGCATTGTGTGAAAAGGAAGAATTGCTCATTGTCAGCAATAGCTCCATTTTCAACAATATTTTCAATATTCGAAATGTTATAGTATCACGGAAAGGGTTTCGCTTCCATGGGGAGGATGTAACCATTTTTCGCTAACAGAGGTGCAGCAGACGACAATCGAAAACATTGTGACAAAAGGAGAAATTTCTTATCGTAGGCAATTTCTACTTTTGCCACAATGGTTTCAACTCCTTTCAATAATTTTATTTACAGTGATTTGCACATTTCTCTATATAAAGCGACTGTTGTAAAGTAATGGGGTCACAGCACGATCGACGTTACCTAACACCACTGACATTGAGGTCAATCATAGTTCAGAATGTGTTTCACGCGTTGGAACTATTTTGTCTCATTAATTAATGCAAGCGGAGGGTTTTTCGTGATTCGGTCGAACCAATGAAATCGTTGAAAAGGCAGATTAAAACCAATCAAAACTCGATTTTGACGTAATAATTCAATTGTGTGGACTGTGGTTGCAGCCGTAATCCGACTTTTCGAAAGCAGGCTGAGTATGGGATAGTGGCAAAACGCCCCTATCCCAAAAACAGTTTTGTGACAGGAATATGTTGTTAATTACAATGTTTACCCCCCTTCCCACACCCAACGAAACAAATAGGGGATGTATTGCCAAATATACAAAGGAAACATTCAATGTGAAACTGAAAATTCTATTCGTTTATAAGGATGGATGCAATTTCATAGTTCATCAAGTTCAATAATTTGTTTCACCCACAAATGAGTGGGTTTTTTTATTATTTTGTCCCGGGAATATTTCTAGGTGGATTTGTGTCATTGCTTAAGTGTTAAGTTATAGATATATTCTAAGTTTGAAAAAGGGGCGTGGACATATGAATTTGCCCGTGTCCATTACAACAAAATGTGTCACGAACATCTTAAAAAAAATATTCACATGAGTCACAAAATGTTATAGTAGTGTTCACTAATAAATGCCCCTGTGTGTTCCGTTTGTTGCTTCGTCCATTATCTAATACTTATGGTTCTTAGATTACGAAACACAGCCAACAAAGCATGTACTGTTGCTTCGCTCGTGGTTCGAAAACGGTATAAGCCAGAGTCATACAACTTCGCAGGTATGTTCATGAGGGTGGAAAGTTGTATTCCTGAGATTCTGTATGATATTTGGCAAAAATGTACATTATTATGAGCCGCAACGTGAATTTTCCAGAGTCAAAAGGCAATTTCTCTGCTTTGTATTGGGTCGATATATATCTTTTTCAACACTCGAGTACATATTATCATATCGATAAGTCATGCCAAATAGCAACGAAACTAACATAATAACATTCAAACTCATATAGACAGAAATACCTTTAAGTGTTCACTGAGTGGTGTTTGCCAATTGGTGTTATTTCCGTTTCCTGTATAAATTAGTGGTACTTCAATTAAGTTTTTTATAATAGCTGAATTAGTTCTCCTGCAACAATTTTGCTAAGGATGGAAGCAATAACAAGTATCGAAAGTATTTTTCGACATCGAGCCATATTCTCCGTATACATCCGTAAAAAGCAAATGATAAATCAATATAGTGCCGACTTTCCAAATAAAGTTTAGTTTTAGCTGAATTGAGTATTATTATCATTTTAGTTTCTTACCTTAGGATCAGCTGTTTTTAGACGGATGCTGTAGATGCTAGTCATGCAACCAGACATTTCAATTCATTTCCCATTTACAATCAATGTAGAATTGTTTTTATACCCATACCTGTTAAAATTATGCATAAATTGATATACATCAAGCTCCCGGCCTTTCCGCAACACATAGCATGCATAGAATGGTCTAACCAGCAGTTTTGAGTAGTTTAAATCTCAGTTTGGAAAAGATGATACTGTAGCTGAATACATTAAATGTAACCAGTTAACTTTAACTTATATTTGTTTAACTCATCTGAGCATCTCATTCTCAATGTGAGCTTTATATGATAATCCTCCATCCATACTGCATCACCGATCAGCAATCATGACTTTAAACGACATGTACTTTTAAACTTTTTGTACAATTTAAATGAAATTGCACAGAAATAGTTTATTTCATCTTTCAAAGTGTTAAACAATTAATTATATGTCAACGCCTGGTTGCTGCGGCATAAGACAGGAAGTAAAGTGATAAATATTAGATATTCTCTTATTTTAAAATCATTTGGCAGTTCCTTCATATTGATAGATTAAAAGAATTGATCCATAGGTGGCATGAACAAAGATTGATTGATTCAACAATTTTTCAGTCATATCACGGCGGCCAGTTTACCCACTCGTGCGTTTCCTGGCTTTAACAACATACTTTACAAGCAAATAGCTGATTTTCCACATGGACTGTAAGTGCATTGGTGTAAGACGAATGACGCATGTCACAGTGAATTTTGTCAAACGACGGAAAGAATGTTGGCCGAGCTGGCATGAGAAAAGAGGGAAACTACTAATCATAATTTCAAGATAATAACACTGTGCAAGTAACGTTCCTTATGTGATCCTATTATACAATTAATCAAGCTCTATTGATAGATCTAAAGAATAATGTTGTCGGACGGCATCAGAAAGGGTGTAAAATGGCAAAACCTAAAAATAATCTTTTCTGAAAGTACTGGTCTTGTTTTTAGATAATTTTGAGTACAGGTTTCAAAAACATATAGTATATTTTGCAAATAAAGAACTTGAACTTGAACTTAAATCGCTTGTTTTATTCCAAGATAATTTGGCAGACATATTCCTTAGTAGACCCTCTTCATATATTGTTCAAATGCTATTGCTCACTGTAAATGTGGCATCAAAAAAAGGGGTGAATTGACCAAATAAAACATATTCTCCTCAGATTTGTCAAATTTCAAGACATTTATCTGACTCGGCTTGGAAAACTGATAATTATCTCGCAAAAGGCTGGACAATTATAAGATTTTTAAACCTTGTCAGTTGAATCGCGTATCGGCAGTCAAAGACGTAGTAGTATATCAAATCTTTATTTGTACATCTCCAAACCATTAGTACTGTCAGTGCTTTGAATATATATATATATATATATATATATAAAGAAAACTTTAATATACATGTAGGAGGATAAAACTTCATCATCTTGATAGCGTAGTTTGGAAGAACAAATAATCTCTGAATGCACAGTTAGCTCTTTATGGTTTCGATTATTAAATTAGACATGCATTTGTTTTTTATCGAATTTTATCCAATTTATATTCGACTATCACTACCTTTTTCGGAACATTTAATTTAATCAAACATACGATTCCTTTCGACTTCATTTGTTCTCAACTTAAGTTCAATGTATATGTAATATTGCCGTTAACGTTACAACACCCAATACAATCACATGTATTTTGTGTGATTAGATAAATTAAGAGCTATAGAATACACATACTTAATTTGATTACCGTCACTTTAATAATAATAAAAAAGAAATCTCACATAACACGAACATATTATCATTATAAAGGATATCGCAAGCTTTTTGTGCTGCTTACAAAGTGTAATATGTGAATATTGAATAATAAAGCGTTGCTCCAGGCACATTCTATGCTTAAGAATCCAAATATATACTGCTTTTAAGAAGTTTTGTAAACATTCTTTGACTTACTGGCGAAAAACGCAGTGCCAGATCAGACTGCAAGGATGCGCTGGATGATCTTGATTTACAATAGTCACAATACACTGCGGGTGGTTATATAAAGAGCGCCACTTATTTAAGCAAACATTTCTGAAGACAATGGCAGCTCTTACATAGTATATATTGGAGACACGAACGTATGATACAATGTTATATGTATCATGCCAGTAACCCAAGGCTGGCACCTACGTAACACTTATATAATTCTTAAATAGGTGTATACCCATATTGGAACATACATCGATATAACGATACGACCACATCCTGATTACTACAATCTTATGAATGTAAACATATACATGGCACCAAAGGATTTTAGGGCTACAGAAGGTCTTTGTGGTTACTATGACAACAGCAAAACAAACGATTTACGAAAGAGAAATTCGAGTGACTTTTATCCAATACAAATATCTAAGGGCCCCCATTTTCACGAAGATTTTTCAAATCATTGGAGGTGTGTATTGTTTCCGCACTATATTAACATCTATCTGTCGTCTCAATTTGAGAATGAATATCTTAAAAAAGACCATAGTTTTTCGAAGACAGTGAATTATTATATATAAATTAACTTTAATATTCAGGCATCGTAAGTAATGCAAATGAAATTGTCTATTCATCTGCATATTTCAATATAGTTCCTTCCTTGGAATTCCCGTGTGTTTCGGTTCGTGATGGACGAAACACAATTGGCTTGCGAGAATGAGTAAAACACAATTGGTGCGCGAAAATAAGTAAAACACAATTGGCGTGTGAGAATGTGTAGAACACATTGTTATCATTGTAAAGCTTATAGATCTCATAGGCTCACTTTTATATTTCAATTTATAATAAATTTTCTATTACTCTTTTCAGAATACAAAATTACGAATGGAACTATTTGAAGATAAAAATCGACCCTGTCCCACGATGGGGAAATATTATTTTTTGTGTCTGTACACATCAGTCCGGAGGGTTATTACCTAGTTCTCTGTGTTCTGCTTCAACCAATCTCAACTGTCCATTGGCAGAAGTGAATAATGACTTGCAATGTTTGACCTACGAGGATCAGAATAGAAAAGAGATACACCGTCGATCTCTTTTAAGCGAAGCTAGAGTAGATTCAATTAACAAAAGAGAGGTATGTTTAATAATCAGCAGAATAATGTAAGTTATTGCATCTGTATTATAGGTTATTGACCCTGTACTGTCATCGTTGGATCGAGTTCTTGGGTTGACGTTGCAGAGCTTGCGAGGCTACGTTAGGTCCAACGATGATTTGACAGTACAGGGTCAATAACCTTTTTATTGCATACTTTCATATTGTAAACTATGTGTAGAGTTGAAATATTGGTAACGTTATTGTTTTAAATGACGCAATGCACGTGCATGTGCATGACCAAAATTTCAGACGCGCGTGCCATGTAACAGTACATTGTTAACCAGTAAAAAACGTATTGTAATCATGAGATGGTATATGATAGTTTAATATTATAAAGTCACGTGAGGTATATGATAATGTAGGTCAGCTATGTTTGTTTACATAACAAAGAAGTCCCTAGCATGTTAATTATGTGTAATTGTCGCACGCCTTTATCTACGGTCATGATCACTCCGTGACACCGGTCATGATCGAAAAGTCATTACCACTGTCTGCAATGCAAAGTGTACGGGACAATATGAAAGTATGCAATAAGTAAATATATTGTGTTGGAGAAGTTCCTTCAGCAGAACTCCGCCAAATGAACTATATCCCATAGTCATGCAATTAGCTTTTAATTTTATATTTTGATAATGTGAATATGTTTCAAGGGAGACCCTCATACAAGACTATCTCTTAAGTGCACCAAATAGCTTTTTTTTCCCCATAAGGTATACACGGTTTATGTTGTGATTTTTCTTATTGTTGAAAGCAAAAGATCAATAAATGCATAGTAATTACATTGTATCAGCGCATAGGCTTTAATGCTTAAAAATGTTTCTCTTGCACAAAACATACAGACTTTAAAGCGGATAAAAAGGGACATAACCATAATTGAAGCAGAAGCCATCTGTAGAAGAGTTATACTTGGTCACCCTACTGTCACTGAGTTCAAACATCGTTTAATTGGTATAGACTTAGAAGTAGCTGTTCAGGAGTGCACCTTCGATGTATCGGTATGATCCTGACATTTTATAAACTAAATAGTTTGAGGGAACACATGTTTCCCTTGTCGTTATGTTAGTAAGTGTATGCGTGAGTGAGTGACTGATAGATGGACGGACATTTACAGAGAGGCGCTACACAAATGATCCCCATACTTCTAACTGAGAAGGCATGCGACACAAAAATGTCAACTAAGAATTATTGTCTTTTTATTATCTCAATTTATAGTGTCATAAAGTATTTTGAACTTACAATGTCATACTAGGTGTTAAATTAGCATTTCAAGAAGATAACAAAGTCGAGGACAGGCCATTTAATATATTTACATTTAAATGTAAGCTTCTAAGAAAGTGTAAACATTGAATTAAAGCTAAATTGATCATTCTTATTGCTGACAAATTCTGCCTTCCAAGAGACATAAATGTAAAAGAAGCAGATTTGTAATCCAAATAATGTACCATTGGCCCTGGCTATAGTATGCTCTTGATGTTTGGGGATCAGTTTTATTATTTTACTATTGATTTGTTTAGAATTGATGGTAAAAATGGTATTTTAACTTGTAGGAAGAGGATGACGACAGTTGGGCTAAAGTTTATCCTGATTCTTTAATCGAAATAATTGAAACTTACAACAAGAAGGACCCGAATTACGTTGAAGAACACGAAGAAGAGATTCTTATGTTCAAGTTAATGTCCTGTCCAAGGAACTGTAGCGAAAATGGAGTGTGTAATGAAACAGGTTAATATAATTAATTCTTTTCTTTGTAATATCAACCCTTTATATATGATATCGTTTAGTGTGTGCGATACTGAAAGGTCTTGAGAACCGTTGAAATGATATCCTTTTCAATTCCTTATTTATCAAAGTACGTTATACATGATATCTTACCAATTACAGACAATGTGACATTCTTATTTTACACTTTGTTATTTGGAGAAACAAAAGATGCACGGTAGAAACTGAGTCACTTAATTTTAAAACAAAATAACCCGTTTATATGAGTGTGTGCATTTCCTAAGCTAGAACATCCCTAACGAAATCGGGGAATTATATATGAAGTTGTTAGAGATCGGGATAGTGTGTTTGCTTGTCGGTTATTTCCACAAAAATGGCCGCCAAGTTCACGAATATATCCAATCAATTAAGCCTTTTGACGCAAACCACCTAGCAATAATAATGTTAATGCATGACAATGTCAATCTGTGATCGACGTAACAATTAGCGGTAATATAAGCTAATAACAAGTGAAATAAGACGCTTCATGCCTAGCGGGGCATATGCATGTATTTAGGATTCCTATTACACTGTGCAAACGATCTGTTTCATCCACCAGAGCCTTCACTCTCGAATTGTATATATAGAGGATGGATACATTTAACTTCTTCTGAACTTCTAGAATTGAGACCCTTCAGTATATCCACAAACGCGGTTCATTTTCACCCCAACTAGGGTATTTCTGCAATCGAAATAAATACTCATACATCAGAAGAAAAAGGAAATAACAAAATATGCTAAACGAAGGTGAAATTGAAGCTTTCTTGTCTTTGTTTATCGATATGCACTATGGTAAAAGCTTTACAAATCGGGTTTGAACGGGAAAATACTATTCAAGAAAAATATATACAACAGTAAAATCATGAGATAAACATTGGAATTCTTTCTCGGACTTTTTCAATGTAGCAGTCGGTTTAAAACAGTTCTAATTTCTCAAATTGTGTTCGCCATGTTTTTAGACGATATGGGACTTCTTTTACAAAATAAAGTCGACTTGGGATTAACCTTAATGAATTTATGTATTATTGTCTTTCTTTTGGCTGATGATATTGTGCTTGTAGGTAAATCGGTACAGGATCTTCAAAATAGTCTGAATCAGCTATATGACTATTGTCAGTATTTGGGCTTAGAAGTGAACAGAGAAAAGACTAAGTGTGTAGTATTTCACAAAAATGGTCCTGTACAGTTGTATTATAATGGCCAAGTTTTAGAAGTGGTTCATGGCTTCAATAATTTAGGTATTGTTTTAACCACACACAATTGAAATTAAATAATCAATACATTATTGGGAAAACCCTAAAAGCCATGAATGTTTTACTTATAATATCAGGTAATTCGATGTAAGTCCTTTAATATCTCTACAATTATTTAACGCTTTTGTGGGGTCAACTCTAAACTATGGGTGTCCTATTTTGGGGTTTAATAAATCAAAGGATCTAGACCGAGTACATCTAAAATTCTGTAAATAATTCGCGGCGTTAAAGCAACTTCTAGTAATGCAGCACTTTATGTAGAACTTGAACTGAATAATTTTGGTTTCTGTGAATATTGGGAATACCCAATTCACATAAACGAAAACTATCTTTATCTATAGGTGCTACCTATTTACGAAAAAACGTAAACGATAGTAAAAGAGCATACACTGTCCATCAAAATTGATTTTAAAAGTAATTGACTAGACGATGAAAATGTTCACGTCATGTTTTTGCATTTGAATTCGTATTGCTGTCGTCTCTTATTACGAACAGAAAATAATAAAGTTAAGACTTTCAGAAAGTTAAGAAATATATTTATAATGAACAATGTTTTAAAATGAGAGCCAAGATGACCCTTAATCGATCACCTGCATGATGGCATGGAAGCACATGTGTGAGATATAATCGGCGGAAATTTGTTCATTTTAGCCATTTTCCTGATGTAACCTGGCGACTATCTTTTCAAACCAGTCAATGACAATGGCAATGACAATATGTTATTGTCATAAGGCCAAGGGCCCAAAATAATGAATTTTGACATCATATAACATTTTCACACAGCACATGTTTGACAATTGACTTTATATGATAGTTTAAGATATGTCTGTATTTAAAGTATACGAGAATAAAACATTTGGTATCTTGAATGTGGCTTATATAAAACCTTGAAAACATTGATGCGGAATGAGAAATAGGTTATTTTGAGCAGTTTCTACTTTTCCCATCATATTTTGAATCATCATCTATGATAAAAGCATACTTTATTATGAAAAATGTAAAGGTTTACATATAGACATAGGCAAAAACTATGTTATAACGTCCCAAAACAGTTTATTCATGTACATACAACATAAATGTTATTACATTATATAATATATACATAGGCATACGTAGTGTTATAGCATTCTATAATCACGGCTGCATATACAAATAACATATGGGAACATCGATCTGACTTCATACTATGTTGAAACTATTGTTGCAAAATGGAATTACATATCTAGTATACACTGACATAAGACTAAAACATGTGATAGATTTTCAAATGTGCCAGACAGCCGACGTGTGGCATTCATAAACATCGACTGTTTCGTTTCTCTGACCTTCAATTTGCCTTTATAATATAATAGTATCCAGTATGACCTTTTCCTTTACCGCCGATAACAGTTGAATCATTGCTTATTCTCAGGCCCCGCTGTCTTAATTTGTCGCGATTACTGAATAATGTATGTTTGGTATCTGAAGACCAGTACTTTGCGAAAGTTATACGCGATGATGCACCACCCGAGCCACCAACACAATAAGCTTCCTCTATGTCGTTTGCGCCCCAAATTCCATCTGGATATGCGACATTCAACACATTTTCCACAATTGCCGATTTGACTGCTTTTTGTGATGGATTATCGATTTCGAGACCGAATATGAGGTTATCTTTGCTTCTTCTGAGTTTGTCCAAATTCTTTTCAAATTCATCTTCCAATTTATTAACTTTGTCGGCATTCTGTTCTTACAAATTATGCATCGTGTCTACATCAAGTTGCAACACTATCCTTTCTTGTTTCCATGTTTCTGCATCATGTTTTCTCTGATGTTCTTCAAGTTCAGACTGTTTAGATTTGATGGAAGTCATTTGCTTTTGTACATCATGGCAAATTGTGTTAATATTATCTAAGTTAACTTTAATTGTTAAAACATCGATTTTCACTGTTTTGATTTCATGTGCTAAGCTATCACGAGTTTCTTCTATAGCTAATATTTTATTGGTATCAGTATTCATTTGGGCGAATAGATCATTAGATGCAGAACAGCTTGACCGAATTAATGTGTCTGGTTTCATATTATACTAAACAATATCAGCTAATAGACAGTCATATTCTCAAAAGTTTGTGTACACTGTTAATGCCAGATATGTCGCGGTAAATACACCCAAATATAGAGCACAACAAATTGACACTATGTAGTGAATGTCTGATCCCAGTGTTGTTGGGACATAGCTTCCTTTCCCATGTTGTTTGTTTTTACCCCCGACCTGGACCGAAATATCAAAAGGCCGATTCGTACTCGATATGTAGTAATGTCAACACTTATCTCTATGTTATATATATAAAGTACCCTGTTTATAACAACATTTCGCCGCTAATGTACTGCTTCACTGATTACCCTATCCACTTTCCATCGAAAAATCGATAATGGCGTCTCTTTGTCAATTAAATTTGGGAAATGAACATTTTCAAGCTCAGTGTTAATATATTTACCAAGCCTTTTGGTCTACAATGGCAGCGTCGGCTTTCACAGTGATGTGCTATCATTCTTGTAACATTCAACCTGCCAATTTGTTCAATATTCTTTATTTCTTCGACAATTGATCTGATCGACGATTACATGGCCGCAGTCGATATGGCTTGAAACATTATGTAGGTGGTCATCATTTCTGTTTAACGCTTTCCCTAATATAGATGGTTTTTGACGCATCTGCAGCAAACGACTTAAGATTGTCGCCATAGGAACAATCGCTCATCATGAGCAATTTATCCTTTTGCCACAATCCTGATCAATAATTATACTTACATTTATAGATGTTTTATCTCCTTGCTATGTTTTTTATCAAATTTCATTTTTGATTTGTTTGAGTTTGTTTACTTATAGGAATTATTAAATATGGATGGATATTAGTGGGGATGGGGGTCAAGATTGACCTGTACATACACAGTCGTGGGCCTTTATGTATTTGTTGCGTATGGGGATGGGGATCAAGATTGACCTGTACATACAGTCTGATCTGAATAACACTACACAACTTATGCATTTAATACGGGTAAACAAATCGACGGCGAAGTCGGCGATGTTTCCCGTCAATAGGTAATGTGTATGAACTTTGCAAAACTTTGCTATACCGTCTTTCCAAAAATTGTGTCCAGAGTGGATTTTTCGATGCAGTCAGGATTCTGCTACGTTTGATTGGATGAAAAGAAAATATCGAAATAAAAATATAGAATGAGTGTAGTGGAACATAATTATTCTATTCTGTTCTACGGAACAAATGTCTATACGGCTATTGGGACACAATGTGTTGTAAAATTCAGCGATCTGGGGACAAAGAAATCGGTGAGAACGATTTCGCTGAAATTAGCCACACTGATAGACCACAATGCGATCTAGGTCTGGGCGGTTTCGTTATATCTGGGAAAAATCTAGTTTTAGATATTTTTAAGGTTAAAACCCGAAAAATCGACATTTTGACTACATATTTCTGTAGATCTCGTACCAGCAAATAACGGAATCAGCTAGAGACCTGAAATTTAAACTGAAACTTGTCAAAGATCCAGTGCAAACAACGGTGTTTTTAAATTTCTCATACATTTAGTTTTGATAGTTGGAGAATGCTTTTAATAGGGGCTCTTGAATCAAATATTTTCACGTGACCAAATACTTGGAAAGTGACGTCACGTTCAGCACTTCAGCGGTATGACGTCATAACATTACAGTGGTGCAGAGGTAGAGCGTCGGCCTCTCGTATCAAAGGTCCCTGGTTCGAGTCCCGTGATGAGCGGGTCCTTTTGAGATTTTTCCACACAAAACGGCACGAGTACTGGTTAAGTCTCCAGGAAGCAGACATCGAGTGTGATTAATTTAAGCTTAAAGCTTGTTTCGCAACCGATGTAAAATATAGAATGAGTGTAGTGGAACAGAATTATTCTATTCTGTTCTATGGAACAAATGTCTATACGGCTATTGGGACACAATGTGTTGTAAAATTCAGCGATCTGGGGACAAAGAAATCGGTGAGAACGATTTCGCTGAAATTAGCCACACTTATAGAACTCAATGCGATCTAGGTCTGGGCGTGTTCGTTATATCTGGGAAAAATCTAGTTTCAGAGATTTTTAAGGTTAAAACCGGAAAAATCGACATTTTGACTACATATTTCTGTAGATCTCGCACTAGCAAAAAACGGAATCAGCTAGAGACCTGAAATTCATACTGAAACTTGTCCGAGATCCGGTGCAAACAACGGTGTGTTTAGATTTCTCATACATTCAGTTTGGATTCTTGGAGAAAGCTTTCAATAGGGGTTCTTGATTTTATAAAAATCTGTGGGCGTGACTAGGAAAGTGACGTCACGTCAGTGGTGACGTCATAACGTTACAGTGGTACAGAGGTAGAGCGTCGGCCTCTCGTATCAAAGGTCCCTGGTTCGAGTCCCGTGATGAGCGGGTCCTTTTGAGATTTTTCCACACAAAACGGCTCGAGTACTGGTTAAGTCTCCAGGAAGCAGACATCGAGTGTGATTAATTTAAGCTTAAAGCTTGTTTCGCAATCGATGTAAAATAAATAAGTTTAAACTAAACTTTGGCGCCAAATCCCGATAATAATGTTCTATTTATCTTTTAGACTTACGGAGATAATTTTGGTGTTGCAAAATACAAGTTTCATCAATTGTTACGTTTTGGATCATGTTAGAATCGAAATAATATATTCAGCATTGTGTGTGGTCGGTTGGTAGTTCGGATGCAATTCTGCTCCTCTCCACTCATTCTATCCCGCGAAACCCTTAAGGTGTCGCCTTTCTAGTATAGAATGAGTGTAGTGGAACAGAATTATTCTATTCTGTTCTATGGAACAAATGTCTATACGGCTATTGGGACACAATGTGTTGTAAAATTCAGCGATTTGAGGACAAAGAAATCGGTGAGAACGATTTCGCTGAAATTAGCCACACTGATAGACCACAATGCGATCTAGGTCTGGGCGGTTTCGTTATATCTGGGAAAAATCTAGTTTCAGATATTTTTAAGGTTAAAACCCGAAAAATCGACATTTTGACTACATATTTCTGTAGATCTCGCACCAGCAAAAAACGGATTCAGCTAGAGACCTGAAATTCATACTGAAACTTGTCCAATATCCAGTGCAAACAACGGTGTTTTTAGATTTCTCATACATTTAGTTTTGATAGTTGGAGAATGCTTTTAATAGGGGCTCTTGAATCAAATATTTTCACGTGACCAAATACTTGGAAAGTGACGTCACGTCAGCGCTTCAGCGGTATGACGTCATAACGTTATCGCTTTGGCGCCAAAACCAATAGTATGGTGTGTTTATCTTTTAGACTTGCGGAAATAATTTTGGTGTTGCCAAAAAACCTTGAGTGTCATCAATTGTTACGTTTTGAATCATGTAAGAATTGAAATTACATATTCATAACATATATATTTAGTATTGCGTGTGGCCAGTTGGTAGTTCGGTATAATTCTGCTCCTCTTCACTCATTCTATCCCGCGAAACCCTTAAGGTGTCGCTTATCTAGTATAGAATGAGTGTAGTGGAACAGAATTATTCTATTCTGTTCTACGGAACAAATGTCTATACGGCTATTGGGACACAATGTGTTGTAAAATTCAGCGATCTGGGGACAAAGAAATCGGTGAGAACGATTTCGCTGAAATTAGCCACACTGATAGACCACAATGCGATCTAGGTCTGGGCGGTTTCGTTATATCTGGGAAAAATCTAGTTTTAGATATTTTTAAGGTTAAAACCCGAAAAATCGACATTTTGACTACATATTTCTGTAGATCTCGTACCAGCAAATAACGGAATGAGCTAGAGACCTGAAATTTAAACTGAAACTTGTCAAAGATCCAGTGCAAACAACGGTGTTTTTAAATTTCTCATACATTTAGTTTTGATTTTTGGAGAATGCTTTTAATAGGGGCTCTTGAATCAAAATTTTTCACGTGACCAAATACTTGGAAAGTGACGTCACGTTCAGCACTTCAGCGGTATGACGTCATAACGTTACAGTGGTGCAGAGGTAGAGCGTCGGCCTCTCGTATCAAAGGTCCCTGGTTCGAGTCCCGTGCTGAGCGGGTCCTTTTGAGATTTTTCCACACAAAACGGCACGAGTACTGGTTAAGTCTCCAGGAAGCAGACATCGAGTGTGATTAATTTAAGCTTAAAGCTTGTTTCGCAATCGATGTAAAATAAATAAGTTTAAACTAAACTTTGGCGCCAAATCCCGATAATAATGTTCTATTTATCTTTTAGACTTACGGAGATAATTTTGGTGTTGCAAAATACTAGTTTCATCAATTGTTACGTTTTGGATCATGTTAGAATCGAAATAATATATTCAGCATTGTGTGTTGTCGATTGGTAGTTCGGATGCAATTCTGCTCCTCTCCACTCATTCTATCCCGCGAAACCCTTAAGGTGTCGCCTTTCTAGTATAGAATGAGTGTAGTGGAACAGAATTATTCTATTCTGTTCTACGGAACAAATGTCTATACGGCTATTGGGACACAATGTGTTGTAAAATTCAGCGATTTGTGGACAAAGAAATCGGTGAGAACGATTTCGCTGAAATTAGCCACACTGATAGACCACAATGCGATCTAGGTCTGGGCGGTTTCGTTATATCTGGGAAAAATCTAGTTTCAGAGATTTTTAAGGTTAAAACCCGAAAAATCGAGATTTTGACTACATATTTCTGTAGATCTCGCACTAGCAAAAAACGGAATCAGCTAGAGACCTGAAATTCATACTGAATCTTGTCCAATATCCAGTACAAACAACGGTGTTTTTAGATTTCTCATACATTCAGTTTGGATTCTTGGAGAAAGCTTTCAATAGGGGTTCTTGATTTTAAAAAAATCTGTGGGCGTGACTAGGAAAGTGACGTCACGTCAGCGGTTGACGTCATAACGTTACAGTGGTGCAGAGGTAGAGCGTCGGCCTCTCGTATCAAAGGTCCCTGGTTCGAGTCCCGTGATGAGCGGGTCCTTTTGAGATTTTAATGATTTAATTTTGAGATAATAATGTTCTATTTATCTTTTAGACTTACGGAGATAATTTTGTTGTTGCAAAATACTAGTTTCATCAATTGTTACGTTTTGGATCATGTTAGAATCGAAATAATAGTATCAGCATTGTGTGTGGCCGGTTGGTAGTTCGGGTGCAATTCTGCTCCTCTTCACTCATTCTATCCTGCGAAACACTTAAGGTGTCGCCTTTCTAGTACTTCTAGAGGAAATATAGAATGAGTGTAGTGGAACAGAATTATTCTATTCTGTTCTATGGACAATGTCTATACGGCTATTGGGACACAATGTGTTGTAAAATTCAGCGATTTGTGGACAAAGAAATCGGTGAGAACGATTTCGCTGAAATTAGCCACACTGATAGACCACAATGCGATCTAGGTCTGGGCGGTTTCGTTATATCTGGGAAAAATCTAGTTTCAGAGATTTTTAAGGTTAAAACCCGAAAAATCGACATTTTGACTACATATTTCTGTAGATCTCGTACCAGCAAATAACGGAATCAGCTAGAGACCTGAAATTTAAACTGAAACTTGTCAAAGATCCAGTGCAAACAACGGTGTTTTTAAATTTCTCATACATTTAGTTTTGATAGTTGGAGAATGCTTTTAATAGGGGCTCTTGAATCAAATATTTTCACGTGACCAAATACTTGGAAAGTGACGTCACGTTCAGCACTTCAGCGGTATGACGTCATAACGTTACAGTGGTGCAGAGGTAGAGCGTCGGCCTCTCGTATCAAAGGTCCCTGGTTCGAGTCCCGTGATGAGCGGGTCCTTTTGAGATTTTTACACATAAAACGGCACGAGAAAAGCAGACATCGAGTGTGATTAATTTAAGCTTAAAGCTTGTTTCGCAATCGATGTAAAATAAATTAGTTTAAACTAAACTTTGGCGCCAAATCCCGATAATAATGTTCTATTTATCTTTTAGACTTACGGAGATAATTTTGGTGTTGCAAAATACTAGTTTCATCAATTGTTACGTTTTGGATCATGTTAGAATCGAAATAATATATTCAGCATTGTGTGTGGTCGGTTGGTAGTTCGGATGCAATCCTGCTCCTCTCCACTCATTCTATCCCGCGAAACCCTTAAGGTGTCGCCTTTCTAGTAACTAAATATGATAATACGTACTCGATACAGGAACGAGCACAAGTAATTTTATGTGTGATAATTTTCATTTAATATAGAATGAGTGTAGTTGAACAGAATTATTCTATTCTGTTCTATGGAACAAATGTCTATACGGCTATTGGGACACAATGTGTTGTAAAATTCAGCGATTTGGGGACAAAGAAATCGGTGAGAACGATTTCGCTGAAATTAGCCACACTGATAGACCACAATGCGATCTAGGTCTGGGCGGTTTAGTTATATCTGGGAAAAATCTAGTTTCAGAGATTTTTAAGGTTAAAACCCGAAAAATCGACATTTTGACTACATATTTCTGTAGATCTCGCACTAGCAAAAAACGGAATCAGCTAGAGACCTGAAATTCATACTGAAACTTGTCCGAGATCCGGTGCAAACAACGGTGTTTTTAGATTTCTCATACATTCAGTTTGGATTCTTGGAGAAAGCTTTCAATAGGGGTTCTTGATTTTAAAAAAATCTGTGGGCGTGACTAGGAAAGTGACGTCACGTCAGCGGTTGACGTCATAACGTTACAGTGGTGCAGAGGTAGAGCGTCGGCCTCTCGTATCAAAGGTCCCTGGTTCGAGTCCCGTGATGAGCGGGTCCTTTTGAGATTTTTCCACACAAAACGGCACGAGTACTGGTTAAGTCTCCAGGAAGCAGACATCGAGTGTGATTAATTTAAGCTTAAAGCTTGTATCGCAATCGATGTAAAATAAATAAGTTTAAACTAAACTTTGGCGCCAAATCCCGATAATAATGTTCTATTTATCTTTTAGACTTACGGAGATAATTTTGGTGTTGCAAAATACTAGTTTCATCAATTGTTACGTTTTGGATCATGTTAGAATCGAAATAATATATTCAGCATTGTGTGTGGTCGGTTGGTAGTTCGGATGCAATTCTGCTCCTCTCCACTCATTCTATCCCGCGAAACCCTTAAGGTGTCGCCTTTCTAGTATAGAATGAGTGTAGTGGAACATAATTATTCTATTCTGTTCTATGGAACAAATGTCTATACGGCTATTGGGACACAATGTGTTGTAAAATTCAGCGATTTGGGGACAAAGAAATCGGTGAGAACGATTTCGCTGAAATTCCCCACACTTATAGAACTCAATGTGATCTAGGTCTGGGCGGTTTCGTTATATCTGGGAAAAATCTAGTTTTAGATATTTTTAAGGTTAAAACCCGAAAAATAAACATTTTGACTACATATTTCTGTAGATCTCGTACCAGCAAATAACGGAATCAGCTAGAGACCTGACATTTAAACTGAAACTTGTCAAAGATCCAGTGCAAACAACGGTGTTTTTAAATTTCTCATACATTTAGTTTTGATAGTTGGAGAATGCTTTTAATAGGGGCTCTTAAATCAAATATTTTCACGTGACCAAATACTTGGAAAGTGACGTCACGTTCAGCACTTCAGCGGTATGACGTCATAACGTTATCGCTTTGGCGCCAAAACCAATAATATGGTGTGTTTATCTTTTAGACTTGCGGAAATAATTTTGGTGTTGCCAAAAAACCTTGAGTGTCATCAATTGTTACATTTTGAATCATGTAAGAAGTGAAATTACATATTCATAACATATATATTTAGTATTGCGTGTGGCCAGTTGGTAGTTCGGTATAATTCTGCTCCTCTTCACTCATTCTATCCCGCGAAACCATTAAGGTGTCGCCTATCTAGTATAGAATGAGTGTAGTGGAACAGAATTATTCTATTCTGTGCTATGGAACAAATGTCTATACGGCTATTGGGACACAATGTGTTGTAAAATTCAGCGATTTGTGGACAAAGAAATCGGTGAGAACGATTTCGCTGAAATTAGCCACATTGATAGACCACAATGCGATCTAGGTCTGGGCGGTTTCGTTATATCTGGGAAAAATCTAGTTTCAGAGATTTTTAAGGTTAAAACCCGAAAAATCGACATTTTGACTACATATTTCTGTAGATCTCGCACTAGCAAAAAACGGAATCAGCTAGAGACCTGAAATTCATACTGAAACTTGTCCGAGATCCGGTGCAAACAACGGTGTTTTTAGATTTCTCATACATTCAGTTTGGATTCTTGGAGAAAGCTTTCAATAGGGGTTCTTGATTTTAAAAAAATCTGTGGGCGTGACTAGGAAAGTGACGTCACGTCAGCGGTTGACGTCATAACGTTACAGTGGTGCAGAGGTAGAGCGTCGGCCTCTCGTATCAAAGGTCCCTGGTTCGAGTCCCGTGATGAGCGGGTCCTTTTGAGATTTTTCCACACAAAACGGCACGAGTACTGGTTAAGTCTCCAGGAAGCAGACATCGAGTGTGATTAATTTAAGCTTAAAGCTTGTATCGCAATCGATGTAAAATAAATAAGTTTAAACTAAACTTTGGCGCCAAATCCCGATAATAATGTTCTATTTATCTTTTAGACTTACGGAGATAATTTTGGTGTTGCAAAATACTAGTTTCATCAATTGTTACGTTTTGGATCATGTTAGAATCGAAATAATATATTCAGCATTGTGTGTGGTCGGTTGGTAGTTCGGATGCAATTCTGCTCCTCTCCACTCATTCTATCCCGCGAAACCCTTAAGGTGTCGCCTTTCTAGTATAGAATGAGTGTAGTGGAACATAATTATTCTATTCTGTTCTATGGAACAAATGTCTATACGGCTATTGGGACACAATGTGTTGTAAAATTCAGCGATTTGGGGACAAAGAAATCGGTGAGAACGATTTCGCTGAAATTCCCCACACTTATAGAACTCAATGTGATCTAGGTCTGGGCGGTTTCGTTATATCTGGGAAAAATCTAGTTTTAGATATTTTTAAGGTTAAAACCCGAAAAATATACATTTTGACTACATATTTCTGTAGATCTCGTACCAGCAAATAACGGAATCAGCTAGAGACCTGACATTTAAACTGAAACTTGTCAAAGATCCAGTGCAAACAACGGTGTTTTTAAATTTCTCATACATTTAGTTTTGATAGTTGGAGAATGCTTTTAATAGGGGCTCTTAAATCAAATATTTTCACGTGACCAAATACTTGGAAAGTGACGTCACGTTCAGCACTTCAGCGGTATGACGTCATAACGTTATCGCTTTGGCGCCAAAACCAATAATATGGTGTGTTTATCTTTTAGACTAGCGGAAATAATTTTGGTGTTGCCAAAAAACCTTGAGTGTCATCAATTGTTACATTTTGAATCATGTAAGAAGTGAAATTACATATTCATAACATATATTTAGTATTGCGTGTGGCCAGTTGGTAGTTCGGTATAATTCTGCTCCTCTTCACTCATTCTATCCCGCGAAACCCTTAAGGTGTCGCCTATCTAGTATAGAATGAGTGTAGTGGAACAGAATTATTCTATTCTGTGCTATGGAACAAATGTCTATACGGCTATTGGGACACAATGTGTTGTAAAATTCAGCGATTTGTGGACAAAGAAATCGGTGAGAACGATTTCGCTGAAATTAGCCACATTGATAGACCACAATGCGATCTAGGTCTGGGCGGTTTCGTTATATCTGGGAAAAATCTAGTTTCAGAGATTTTTAAGGTTAAAACCCGAAAAATCGACATTTTGACTACATATTTCTGTAGATCTCGCACTAGCAAAAAACGGAATCAGCTAGAGACCTGAAATTCATACTGAAACTTGTCCGATATCCGGTGCAAACAACGGTGTTTTTAGATTTCTCATACATTCAGTTTGGATTCTTGGAGAAAGCTTTCAATAGGGGTTCTTGATTTTAAAAATATCTGTGGGCGTGACTAGGAAAGTGACGTCACGTCAGCGGTTGACGTCATAACGTTACAGTGGTGCAGAGGTAGAGCGTTGGCCTCTCGTATCAAAGGTCCCTGGTTCGAGTCCCGTGATGAGCGGGTCCTTTTGAGATTTTTCAACACAAAACGGCACGAGTACTGGTTAAGTCTACAGGAAGCAGACATCGAGTGTGATTAATTTAAGCTTAAAGCTTGTTTCGCAATCGATGTAAAATATAGAATGAGTGTAGTGGAACAGAATTATTCTATTCTGTTCTACGGAACAAATGTCTATACGGCTATTGGGACACAATGTGTTGTAAAATTCAGCGATTTGAGGACAAAGAAATCGGTGAGAACGATTTCGCTGAAATTAGCCACAGTGATAGAACACAATGCGATCTAGGTCTGGGCGGTTTCGTTATATCTGGGAAAAATCTAGTTTTAGATATTTTTAAGGTTAAAACCCGAAAAATCGACATTTTGACTACATATTTCTGTAGATCTCGTACCAGCAAATAACGGAATCAGCTAGAGACCTGAAATTTAAACTGAAACTTGTCAAAGATCCAGTGCAAACAACGGTGTTTTTAGATTTCTCATACATTTAGTTTTGATAGTTGGAGAATGCTTTTAATAGGGGCTCTTGAATCAAATATTTTCACGTGACCAAATACTTGGAAAGTGACGTCACGTTCAGCACTTCAGCGGTATGACGTCATAACGTTACAGTGGTGCAGAGGTAGAGCGTCGGCCTCTCGTATCAAAGGTCCCTGGTTCGAGTCCCGTCCTTTTGAGATTTTTCCACACAAAACGGCACGAGTACTGGTTAAGTCTCCAGGAAGCAGACATCGAGTGTGATTAATTTAAGCTTAAAGCTTGTTTCGCAATCGATGTAAAATAAATAAGTTTAAACTAAACTTTGGAGCCAAATCCCGATAATAATGTTCTATAAATTTATCTTTTAGACTTACGGAGATAATTTTGGTGTTGCAAAATACTAGTTTCATCAATTGTTACGTTTTGGATCATGTTAGAATCGAAATAATATATTCAGCATTGTGTGTGGTCGGTTGGTAGTTCGGATGCAATTCTGCTCCTCTCCACTCATTCTATCCCGCGAAACCCTTAAGGTGTCGCCTTTCTAGTTAGTTTAAACTAAACTTTGGCGCCAAATCCCGATAATATAGAATGAGTGTAGTGGAACAGAATTATTCTATTCTGTTCTACGGAACAAATGTCTATACGGCTATTGGGACACAATGTGTTGTAAAATTCAGCGATTTGTGGACAAAGAAATCGGTGAGAACGATTTCGCTGAAATTAGCCACACTGATAGACCACAATGCGATCTAGGTCTGGGCGGTTTCGTTATATCTGGGAAAAATCTAGTTTTAGATATTTTTAAGGTTAAAACCCGAAAAATCGACATTTTGACTACATATTTATGTAGATCTCGTACCAGCAAATAACGGAATCAGCTAGAGACCTGAAATTTAAACTGAAACTTGTCAAAGATCCAGTGCAAACAACGGTGTTTTTAAATTTCTCATACATTTAGTTTTGATAGTTGGAGAATGCTTTTAATAGGGGCTCTTGAATCAAATATTTTCACGTGACCAAATACTTGGAAAGTGACGTCACGTTCAGCACTTCAGCGGTATGACGTCATAACGTTACAGTGGTGCAGAGGTAGAGCGTCGGCCTCTCGTATCAAAGGTCCCTGGTTCGAGTCCCGTGATGAGCGGGTCCTTTTGAGATTTTTCAACACAAAACGGCACGAGTACTGGTTAAGTCTCCAGGAAGCAGACATCGAGTGTGATTATTTTAAGCTTAAAGCTTGTTTCGCAATCAATGTAAAATAAATAAGTTTAAACTAAACTTTGGCGCCAAATCCCGATAATAATGTTCTATTTATCTTTTAGACTTACGGAGATAATTTTGGTGTTGCAAAATACTAGTTTCATCAATTGTTACGTTTTGGATCATGTTAGAATCGAAATAATATATTCAGCATTGTGTGTGGTCGGTTGGTAGTTCGGATGCAATTTTGCTCCTCACCACTCATTCTATCCCGCGAAACCCTTAAGGTGTCGCCTTTCTAGTATAGAATGAGTGTAGTGGAACAGAATTATTCTATTCTGTTCTATGGAACAAATGTCTATACGGCTATTGGGACACAATGTGTTGTAAAATTCAGCGATTTGTGGACAAAGAAATCGGTGAGAACGATTTCGCTGAAATTAGCCACATTGATAGACCACAATGCGATCTAGGTCTGGGCGGTTTTGTTATATCTGGGAAAAATCTAGTTTCAGAGATTTTTAAGGTTAAAACCCGAAAAATCGACATTTTGACTACATATTTCTGTAGATCTCGTACTAGCAAAAAACGGAATCAGTTAGAGACCTGAAATTCATACTGAAACTTGTCCGAGATCCAGTGCAAACAACGGTGTGTTTAGATTTCTCATACATTCAGTTTGGATTCTTGGAGAAAGCTTTCAATAGGGGTTCTTGATTTTAAAAAAATCTGTGGGCATGACTAGGAAAGTGACGTCACGTCAGCGGTTGACGTCATAACGTTACAGTGGTGCAGAGGTAGAGCGTCGGCCTCTCGTATCAAAGGTCCCTGGTTCGAGTCCCGTGATGAGCGGTCCTTTTGAGATTTTTCCACACAAAACGGCACGAGTACTGGTTAAGTCTCCAGGAAGCAGACATCGAGTGTGAGTAATCTAAGCTTAAAGCTTGTTTCGCAATCGATGTAAAATAAATAAGTTTAAACTAAACTTGGGCGCCAAATCCCGATAATAATATTCTATTTATCTTTTAGACTTACGGAGATAATGTTGGTGTTGCAAAATACTAGTTTCATCAATTGTTACGTTTTCGATCATGTTAGAATCGAAATAATATTATCAGCATTTAGTGTGGTCGGTTGGTAGTTCGGATGCAATTCTGCTCCTCTCCACTCATTCTATCCTGCGAAACCCTTAAGGTGTCGCCTTTCTAGTAATTCTGCTCCTCTTCACTCATTCTATACCGCGAAACCCTTAAGGTATCGCCTATCTAGTATAGAATGAGTGTAGCGGAACAGAATTATTCTATTCTGTTCTATGGAACAAATGTCTATACGGCTATTGGGACACAATGTGTTGTAAAATTCAGCGATTTGTGGACAAAGAAATCGGTGAGAACGATTTCGCTGAAATTAGCCACATTGATAGACCACAATGCGATCTAGGTCTGGGCGGTTTCGTTATATCTGGGAAAAATCTAGTTTCAGAGATTTTTAAGGTTAAAACCCGAAAAATCGACATTTTGACTACATATTTCTGTAGATCTCGTACTAGCAAAAAACGGAATCAGTTAGAGACCTGAAATTCATACTGAAACTTGTCCGAGATCCAGTGCAAACAACGGTGTGTTTAGATTTCTCATACATTCAGTTTGGATTCTTGGAGAAAGCTTTCAATAGGGGTTCTTGATTTTAAAAAAATCTGTGGGCGTGACTAGGAAAGTGACGTCACGTCAGCGGTTGACGTCATAACGTTACAGTGGTGCAGAGGTAGAGCGTCGGCCTCTCGTATCAAAGGTCCCTGGTTCGAGTCCCGTGATGAGCGGGTCCTTTTGAGATTTTTCCACACAAAACGGCACGAGTACTGGTTAAGTCTCCAGGAAGCAGACATCGAGTGTGAGTAATCTAAGCTTAAAGCTTGTTTCGCAATCGATGTAAAATAAATAAGTTTAAACTAAACTTGGGCGCCAAATCCCGATAATAATGTTCTATTTATCTTTTAGACTTACGGAGATAATGTTGGTGTTGCAAAATACTAGTTTCATCAATTGTTACGTTTTGGATCATGTTAGAATCGAAATAATATTATCAGCATTGTGTGTGGTCGGTTGGTAGTTCGGGTGCAATTCTGCTCCTCTCCACTCATTCTATCCTGCGAAACCCTTAAGGTGTCGCCTTTCTAGTATAGAATGAGTGTAGTGGAACAGAATTATTCTATTCTGTTCTATGGAACAAATGTCTATACGGCTATTGGGACACAATGTGTTGTAAAATTCAGCGATTTGTGGACAAAGAAATCGGTGAGAACGATTTCGCTGAAATTAGCCACATTGATAGACCACAATGCGATCTAGGTCTGGGCGGTTTCGTTATATCTGGGAAAAATCTAGTTTCAGAGATTTTTAAGGTTAAAACCCGAAAAATCGACATTTTGACTACATATTTCTGTAGATCTCGTACTAGCGAAAAACGGAATCAGTTAGAGACCTGAAATTCATCCTGAAACTTGTCCGAGATCCAGTGCAAACAACGGTGTGTTTAAATTTCTCATACATTCAGTTTGGATTCTTGGAGAAAGCTTTCAATAGGGGTTCTTGATTTTAAAAAAATATGTGGGCGTGTCTAGGAAAGTGACGTCACGTCAGCGGTTGACGTCATAACGTTACAGTGGTGCAGAGGTAGAGCGTCGGCCTCTCGTATCAAAGGTCCCTGGTTCGAGTCCCGTGATGAGCGGGTTCTTTTGAGATTTTTCCACACAAAACGGCACGAGTACTGGTTAAGTCTCCAGGAAGCAGACATCGAGTGTGAGTAATCTAAGCTTAAAGCTTGTTTCGCAATCGATGTAAAATAAATAAGTTTAAACTAAACTTGGGCGCCAAATCCCGATAATAATGTTCTATTTATCTTTTAGACTTACGGAGATAATTTTGTTGTTGCAAAATACTAGTTTCATCAATTGTTACGTTTTGGATCATGTTAGAATCGAAATAATAGTATCAGCATTGTGTGTGGTCGGTTGGTAGTTCGGGTGCAATTCTGCTCCTCTCCACTCATTCTATCCTGCGAAACCCTTAAGGTGTCGCCTTTCTAGTATAGAATGAGTGTAGTGGAACAGAATTATTCTATTCTGTTCTATGGAACAAATGTCTATACGGCTATTGGGAAACAATGTGTTGTAAAATTCAGCGATTTGTGGACAAAGAAATCGGTGAGAACGATTTCGCTGAAATTAGCCACATTGATAGACCACAATGCGATCTAGGTCTGGGCGGTTTCGTTATATCTGGGAAAAATCTAGTTTCAGAGATTTTTAAGGTTAAAACCCGAAAAATCGACATTTTGATTACATTTTTCTATAGATCTCGTACTAGCAAAAAACGGAATCAGTTAGAGACCTGAAATTCATACTGAAACTTGTCCGAGATCCAGTGCAAACAACGGTGTGTTTAGATTTCTCATACATTCAGTTTGGATTCTTGGAGAAAGCTTTCAATAGGGGTTCTTGATTTTAAAAAAAATCTGTGGGCGTGACTAGGAAAGTGACGTCACGTCAGCGGTTGACGTCATAACGTTACAGTGGTGCAGAGGTAGAGCGTCGGCCTCTCGTATCAAAGGTCCCTGGTTCGAGTCCCGTGATGAGCGGGTCCTTTTGAGATTTTTCCACACAAAACGGCACGAGTACTGGTTAAGTCTCCAGGAAGCAGACATCGAGTGTGAGTAATCTAAGCTTAAAGCTTGTTTCGCAATCGATGTAAAATGAATAAGTTTAAACTAAACTTGGGCACCAAATCCCGATAATAATGTTCTATTTATCTTTTAGACTTACGGAGATAATTTTGTTGTTGCAAAATACTAGTTTCATCAATTGTTACGTTTTGGATCATGTTAGAATCGAAATAATAGTATCAGCATTGTGTGTGGTCGGTTGGTAGTTCGGGTGCAATTCTGCTCCTCTTCAGTCATTCTATCCCGCGAAACCCTTAAGGTGTCGCCTATCTAGTATAGAATGAGTGTAGTGGAACAGAATTATTCTATTCTGTTCTATGGAACAAATGTCTATACGGCTATTGGGACACAATGTGTTGTAAAATTCAGCGATTTATGGACAAAGAAATCGGTGAGAACGATTTCGCTGAAATTAGCCACATTGATAGACCACAATGCGATCTAGGTCTGGGCGGTTTCGTTATATCTGGGAAAAATCTAGTTTCAGAGATTTTTA
Organism: Serripes groenlandicus; assembly: GCA_031761405.1. Classification (NCBI taxonomy): domain Eukaryota; kingdom Metazoa; phylum Mollusca; class Bivalvia; order Cardiida; family Cardiidae; genus Serripes; species Serripes groenlandicus. The sequence goes on from JASEVX010000007.1 coordinate 35,372,678, forward strand.
AGGTTAAAACCCGAAAAATCGACATTTTGACTACATATTTCTGTAGATCTCGTACTAGCAAAAAATGGAATCAGTTAGAGACCTGAAATTCATACTGAAACTTGTCCGAGATCCAGTGCAAACAACGGTGTGTTTAGATTTCTCATACATTCAGTTTGGATTCTTGGAGAAAGCTTTCAATAGGGATTCTTGATTTTAAAAAAATCTGTGGGCGTGACTAGGAAAGTGACGTGACGTCAGCGGTTGACGTCATAACGTTACAGTGGTGCAGAGGTAGAGCGTCGGCCTCTCGTATCAAAGGTCCCTGGTTCGAGTCACGTGATGAGCGGGTCCTTTTGAGATTTTTCCACACAAAACGGCACGAGTACTGGTTAAGTCTCCAGGAAGCAGACATCGAGTGTGAGTAATCTAAGCTTAAAGCTTGTTTCGCAATCGATGTAAAATAAATAAGTTTAAACTAAACTTGGGCGCCAAATCCCGATAATAATGTTCTATTTATCTTTTAGACTTACGGAGATAATTTTGTTGTTGCAAAATACTAGTTTCATCAATTGTTACGTTTTGGATCATGTTAGAATCGAAATAATAGTATCAGCATTGTGTGTGGTCGGTTAGTAGTTCGGGTGCAATTCTGCCCTCTCCACTCATTCTATCCTGCGAAACCCTTAAGGTGTCGCCTTTCTAGTATAGAATGAGTGTAGTGGAACAGAATTATTCTATTCTGTTCTACGGAACAAATGTCTATACGGCTATTGGGACACAATGTGTTGTAAAATTCAGCGATTTGTGGACAAAGAAATCGGTGAGAACGATTTCGCTGAAATTAGCCACACTTATAGACCACAATGCGATCTAGGTCTGGGCGGTTTCGTTATATCTGGGAAAAATCTAGTTTCAGAGATTTTTAAGGTTAAAACCCGAAAAATCGACATTTTGACTACATATTTCTGTAGATCTCGCACTAGCAAAAAACGGAATCAGCTAGAGACCTGAAATTCATACTGAAACTTGTCCGAGATCCGGTGCAAACAACGGTGTTTTTAGATTTCTCATACATTCAGTTTGGATTCTTGGAGAAAGCTTTCAATAGGGGTTCTTGATTTTAAAAAAATCTGTGGGCGTGACTAGGAAAGTGACGTCACGTCAGCGGTTGACGTCATAACGTTACAGTGGTGCAGAGGTAGAGCGTCGGCCTCTCGTATCAAAGGTCCCTGGTTCGAGTCCCGTGATGAACGGGTCCTTTTGAGATTTTAATGATTTAATTTTGAGATAATAATGTTCTATTTATCTTTTAGACTTACGGAGATAATTTTGTTTATGCAAAATACTAGTTTCATCAATTGTTACGTTTTGGATCATGTTAGAATCGAAATAATAGTATCAGCATTGTGTGTGGCCGGTTGGTAGTTCGGGTGCAATTCTGCTCCTCTCCACTCATTCTATCCTGCGAAACCCTTAAGGTGTCGCCTTTCTAGTATAGAATGAGTGTAGTTGATCAGAATTATTCTATTCTGTTCTACGGAACAAATGTCTATACGGCTATTGGGACACAATGTGTTGTAAAATTCAGCGATCTGGGGACAAAGAAATCGGTGAGAACGATTTCGCTGAAATTAGCCACACTGATAGACCACAATGCGATCTAGGTCTGGGCGGTTTCGTTATATCTGGGAAAAATCTAGTTTTAGATATTTTTAAGGTTAAAACCCGAAAAATCGACATTTTGACTAGATATTTCTGTAGATCTCGTACCAGCAAATAACGGAATCAGCTAGAGACCTGAAATTTAAACTGAAACTTGTCAAAGATCCAGTGCAAACAACGGTGTTTTTAAATTTCTCATACATTTAGTTTTGATAGTTGGAGAATGCTTTTAATAGGGGCTCTTGAATCAAATATTTTCACGTGACCAAATACTTGGAAAGTGACGTCACGTTCAGCACTTCAGCGGTATGACGTCATAACGTTACAGTGGTGCAGAGGTAGAGCGTCGGCCTCTCGTATCAAAGGTCCCTGGTTCGAGTCCCGTGATGAGCGGGTCCTTTTGAGATTTTAATGATTTAATTTTGAGATAATAATGTTCTATTTATCTTTTAGACTTACGGAGATAATTTTGTTGTTGCAAAATACTAGTTTCATCAATTGTTACGTTTTGGATCATGTTAGAATCGAAATAATAGTATCAGCATTGTGTGTGGCCGGTTGGTAGTTCGGGTGCAATTCTGCTCCTCTCCACTCATTCTATCCCGCGAAACCCTTAAGGTGTCGCCTTTCTAGTATAGAATGAGTGTAGTGGAACAGAATTATTCTATTCTGTTCTATGGAACAAATGTCTATACGGCTATTGTGACACAATGTGTTGTAAAATTCAGCGATCTGGGGACAAAGAAATCGGTGAGAACGATTTCGCTGAAATTAGCCACACTTATAGAACTCAATGCGATCTAGGTCTGGGCGTGTTCGTTATATCTGGGAAAAATCTAGTTTCAGAGATTTTTAAGGTTAAAACCCGAAAAATCGACATTTTGACTACATATTTCTGTAGATCTCGCACTAGCAAAAAACGGAATCAGCTAGAGACCTGAAATTCATACTGAAACTTGTCCGAGATCCGGTGCAAACAACGGTGTGTTTAGATTTCTCATACATTCAGTTTGGATTCTTGGAGAAAGCTTTCAATAGGGGTTCTTGATTTTAAAAAAATCTGTGGGCGTGACTAGGAAAGTGACGTCACGTCAGCGGTTGACGTCATAACGTTACAGTGGTGCAGAGGTAGAGCGTCGGCCTCTCGTATCAAAGGTCCCTGGTTCGAGTCCCGTGATGAGCGTTTTTTTTTTAGATTTTTCAACACAAAACGGCACGAGTACTGGTTAAGTCTCCAGGAAGCAGACATCGAGTGTGATTAATTTAAGCTTAAAGCTTGTTTCGCAATCGATGTAAAATAAATAAGTTTAAACTAAACTTTGGCGCCAAATCCCGATAATATAGAATGAGTGTAGTGGAACAGAATTATTCTATTCTGTTCTACGGAACAAATGTCTATACGGCTATTGGGACACAATGTGTTGTAAAATTCAGCGATTTGAGGACAAAGAAATCGGTGAGAACGATTTCGCTGAAATTAGCCACACTGATAGACCACAATGCGATCTAGGTCTGGGCGGTTTCGTTTTATCTGGGAAAAATCTAGTTTTAGATATTTTTAAGGTTAAAACCCGAAAAATCGACATTTTGACTACATATTTCTGTAGATCTCGTACCAGCAAATAACGGAATCAGCTAGAGACCTGAAATTTAAACTGAAACTTGTCAAAGATCCAGTGCAAACAACGGTGTTTTTAAATTTCTCATACATTTAGTTTTGATAGTTGGAGAATGCTTTTAATAGGGGCTCTTGAATCAAATATTTTCACGTGACCAAATACTTGGAAAGTGACGTCACGTTCAGCACTTCAGCGGTATGACGTCATAACGTTACAGTGGTGCAGAGGTAGAGCGTCGGCCTCTCGTATCAAAGGTCCCTGGTTCGAGTCCCGTGATGAGCGGGTCCTTTTGAGATTTTTCCACACAGAACGGCACGAGTACTGGTTAAGTCTCCAGGAAGCAGACATCGAGTGTGAGTAATCTAAGCTTAAAGCTTGTTTCGCAATCGATGTAAAATAAATATAGAATGAGTGTAGTGGAACAGAATTATTCTATTCTGTTATACGGAACAAATGTCTATACGGCTATTGGGACACAATGTGTTGTAAAATTCAGCGATTTGTGGACAAAGAAATCGGTGAGAACGATTTCGCTGAAATTAGCCACACTGATAGACCACAATGCGATCTAGGTCTGGGCGATTTCGTTATATCTGGGAAAAATCTAGTTTCAGAGATTTTTAAGGTTAAAACCCGAAAAATCGACATTTTGACTACATATTTCTGTAGATCTCGCACTAGCAAAAAACGGAATCATCTAGAGACCTGAAATTCATACTGAAACTTGTCCGAGATCCGGTGCAAACAACGGTGTTTTTAGATTTCTCATACATTCAGTTTGGATTCTTGGAGAAAGCTTTCAATAGGGGTTCTTGATTTTAAAAAAATCTGTGGGCGTGACTAGGAAAGTGACGTCACGTCAGCGGTTGACGTCATAACGTTACAGTGGTGCAGAGGTAGAGCGTCGGCCTCTCGTATCAAAGGTCCCTGGTTCGAGTCCCGTGATGAGCGGGTCCTTTTGAGATTTTAATGATTTAATTTTGAGATAATAATGTTCTATTTATCTTTTAGACTTACCGTGATAATTTTGTTGTTGCAAAATACTAGTTTCATCAATTGTTACGTTTTGGATCATGTTAGAATCGAAATAATAGTATCATCATTGTGTGTGGCCGGTTGGTAGTTCGGGTGCAATTCTGCTCCTCTCCACTAATTCTATCCTGCGAAACCCTTAATGTGTCGCCTTTCTAGTATAGAATGAGTGTAGTGGAACAGAATTATTCTATTCTGTTCTACGGAACAAATGTCTATACGGCTATTGGGACACAATGTGTTGTAAAATTCAGCGATCTGGGGACAAAGAAATCGGTGAGAACGATTTCGCTGGAATTAGCCACACTGATAGACCACAATGCGATCTAGGTCTGGGCGGTTTCGTTATATCTGGGAAAAATCTAGTTTTATATATTTTTAAGGTTAAAACCCGAAAAATCGACATTTTGACTAGATATTTCTGTAGATCTCGTACCAGCAAATAACGGAATCAGCTAGAGACCTGAAATTTAAACTGAAACTTGTCAAAGATCCAGTGCAAACAACGGTGTTTTTAAATTTCTCATACATTTAGTTTTGATAGTTGGAGAATGCTTTTAATAGGGGCTCTTGAATCAAATATTTTCACGTGACCAAATACTTGGAAAGTGACGTCACGTTCAGCACTTCAGCGGTATGACGTCATAACGTTACAGTGGTGCAGAGGTAGAGCGTCGGCCTCTCGTATCAAAGGTCCCTGGTTCGAGTCCCGTGATGAGCGGGTCCTTTTGAGATTTTAATGATTTAATTTTGAGATAATAATGTTCTATTTATCTTTTAGACTTACGGAGATAATTTTATTGTTGCAAAATACTAGTTTCATCAATTGTTACGTTTTGGATCATGTTAGAATCGAAATAATAGTATCAGCATTGTGTGTGGCCGGTTGGTAGTTCGGGTGCAATTCTGCTCCTCTCCACTCATTCTATCCCGCGAAACCCTTAAGGTGTCGCCTTTCTAGTATAGAATGAGTGTAGTGGAACTGAATTATTCTATTCTGTTCTACGGAACAAATGTCTATACGGCTTTTGGGACACAATGTGTTGTAAAATTCAGCGATTTGTGGACAAAGAAATCGGTGAGAACGATTTCGCTGAAATTAGCCACACTGATAGACCACAATGCGATCTAGGTCTGGGCGGTTTCGTTATATCTGGGAAAAATCTAGTTTCAGAGATTTTTAAGGTTAAAACCCGAAAAATCGACATTTTGACTACATATTTCTGTAGATCTCGCACTAGCAAAAAACGGATTCAGCTAGAGACCTGAAATTCATACTGAAACTTGTCCAATATCCAGTACAAACAACGGTGTTTTTAGATTTCTCATACATTTAGTTTTAATTCTTAAAGAATGCTTTTAGTAGGGGCTCTTGAATCAAATATTTTCACGTGACCAAATACATGGAAAGTGACGTCACGTCAGCACTTCAGCGGTATGACGTCATAACGTTATCGCTTTCGCGCCAAAACCAATAGTATGGTGTGTTTATCTTTTAGACTTGCGGAAATAATGTTGGTGTTGCCAAAAAACCTTGAGTGTCATCAATTGTTACGTTTTGAATCATGTAAGAATTGAAATTACATATTCATAACATATATATTTAGTATTGCGTGTGGCCAGTTGGTAGTTCGGTATAATTCTGCTCCTCTTCACTCATTCTATCCCGCGAAACCCTTAAAGTGTCGCCTATCTAGTAAGAATTGAAATTACATATTCATAACATATATTTAGTATTGCGTGTGGCCAGTTGTTAGTTCGGTATAATTCTGCTCCTCTTCACTCATTCTATCCCGCGAAACCCTTAAGGTGTCGCCTATCTAGTAAGAATTGAAATTACATATTCATAACATATATATTTAGTATTGCGTGTGGCCAGTTGGTAGTTCGGTATAATTCTGCTCCTCTTCACTCATTCTATCCCGCGAAACCCTTAAGGTGTCGCCTATCTAGTACGGCTATTGGGACACAATTTGTTGTAAAATTCAGCGATTTGTGGACAAAGAAATCGGTGAGAACGATTTCGCTGAAATTCCCCACACTTATAGAACGCAATGTGATCTAGGTCTGGGTGTGTTCGTTATATCTGGGAAAAATCTAGTTTCAGTGATTTTTTTTAGGTTAAAACCCGAAAAATCGACATTCTGACTACATATTTCTGTAGATCTCGCACCAGCAAATAACGGAATCAGCTAGAAACCTGAAATTCAACCTAAAACTTGTCCGAGATCCAGTGCAAACAACGGTGTGTTTAGATTTCTCATACATTCAGTTTGGATTCTTGGAGAAAGCTTTCAACAGGGGTTCTTGATTTTAAAAAAATATGTGGGCGTGATTAGGAAAGTAACGTCACGTCAGCGGTTGACGTCATAACGTTACAGTGGTGCAGAGGTAGAGCGTCGGCCTCTTGTATCAAAGGTCCCTGGTTCGAGTCCCGTGATGAGCGGGTCCTTTTGAGATTTTTCCACACAAAACGGCACGAGTACTGGTTAAGTCTCCAGGAAGCAGACATCGAGTGTGAGTAATCTAAGCTTAAAGCTTGTTTCGCAATCGATGTAAAATAAATAAGTTTAAACTAAACTTGGGCGCCAAATCCCGATAATAATGTTCTATTTATCGTTTAGACTTACGGAGATAATGTTGGTGTTGCAAAATACTAGTTTCATCAATTGTTACGTTTTGGATCATGTTAGAATCGAAATAATATTATCAGCATTGTGTGTGGTCGGTTGGTAGTTCGGATGCAATTCTGATCCTCTCCACTCATTCTATCCTGCGAAACCCTTAAGGTGTCGCCTTTCTAGTAATAAATAAATAACCAAAAGGAAAACTACAGAAATGATACGGGTAAACAAATGTTTCCCGTCAATAGGTAATGTGCATGACTTTTTCAAAACTTTGCTATACCGTCTCTCCAAAAATTGTGTCCAGAGTGCATTTTTCGTTTCTTCTACGTTTTGATTGGATGAAAAGAAAATATGGAAACAAAAAAAACTTCTAGAGGAAATAATTAAATATGATAATACGTACTCGATAAATGAACGAGCACAAGTAATTTTATGTGTGATCATTTGCGTTTAATAACACTCGTCGTCTATTTCTAAAACGAGTTCAAATAAAAACTCATAAGCGTTTTTTGACTTTCCAGAAGTTACAAATCCAAATTAATTATTAATAAATAACCAAAAGGAAAACGACAGAAATGATAGGAAAGGTTAGTTTGACTCGTCACAAATGTAGTTCCATAAATTATGGAATAGTTTCATTTGAAGAACTTTATGAAGGGCAAGTTGATTATTTGTTGTACCTGTCATCATAATTTCATGGATTTAAAATCTTGGCTTCATTTTAAAGTTAAATATATGCTTAACCGGATGATGATTTTTTATGTTCGTTGCTTAGGTCGGTAGGACTCGTAAATAACTGATCGTGCTGCAAGCAATGGGCTAACTGCACTTCACGGGGAATTATTTACAGATCAAAGTTAATAAATGTTTATCCGAAATAGGTAGTACCTATACTCATATTAGGAAACGTTAGTTTGCCTTGTCACAAATGTAGTTCCGTAAATTATGGAATCGATTTATTTGAGGTACCTGTCATCATAATTATGGATTTAAAATCTTGGCTATATTTTAAAGTTAAATATAAGCTTAACCTGATGATGATTTTATTATGCCCCCGGAATCATAGGTTCGGTGGGCATATAGTTTTTGGCCTGTCTGCACGTCTGTCTGTCTGCACAAAAAAAACTTTAACCTTGACCACTACTTTTGAACCATAACAGGTACGGCTACCATATTTCACATGTGTATTCCTTGTGACATGACCTTTCTGTCAGTACCAACATTTTTGACCTTGCGACCTTGACCTTTGACCTAGATGTTGCCATTCTCGAAAAAAACTTTAACCTTGGCCATTACTTTTGAACCATAACAGGTACACCTACCATATTTCACATGTGTATTCCTTGTGACATGACCTTTCTGTCAGTACCAACATTTTTGACCTTGCGACCTTGACCTTTGACCTAGATGTTGCCATTCTCGAAAAAAACTTTAACCTTGGCCATTTCTTTTGAACCATAACAGGTACGGCTACCATATTTCACATGTGTATTTCTTGTGACATGACCTTTCTGTCAGCACCAACAATTTTCACCTTGCGACCTTGACCTTTGACCTAGATGTTGCCATTCTCGAAAAAAACTTTAACCTAGGCCATTACTTTTGAACCATAACAGGTATGGCTACCATATTTCACATGTGTATTCCTTGTGACATGACCTTTCTGTCAGTACCAACATTTTTGACCTTGCGACCTTGACCTTTGACCTAGATGTTGCCATTCTCGAAAAAAACTTTAACCTTGGCCATTTCTTTTGAACCATAACAGGTACGGCTACCATATTTCACATGTGTATTCCTTGTGACATGACCTTTCTGTCAGTACCAACATTTTTGACCTTGGGACCTTGACCTTTGACCTAGATGTTGCCATTCTCGAAAAAAACTTTAACCTTGGCCATTTCTTTTGAACCATAACAGGTAGGGCTACCATATTTCACATGGGTATTCCTTGTGACATGACCTTTCTGTCAGTACCAACATTTTTGACCTTGCGACCTTGACCTTTGACCTAGATGTTGCCATTCTTGAAAAAAAACTTTAACCTTGGCCATTACTTTTGAACCATAACAGGTACGGCTACCATATTTCACATGTGTATTCCTTGTGACATGACCTTTCTGTCAGTACTAACATTTTTGACCTTGCGACCTTTACCTTTGACCTAGATGTTGCCATTTTCGAAAAAAACCTTTAACCTTGGCCATTACTTTTGAACCATAACAGGTACGGCTACCATATTTCACATGTGTATTTCTTGTGACATGACCTTTCTGTCAGTACCAACATTTTTAACCTTGCGACCTTGACTTTTGACCTAGATGTTGCCATTCTCAAAAGAAACTTTAACCTTGACCACTACTTTTGAACCATAACAGCTTGTATCATGACCTTTCTGTCAGCACCAACAATTTTCACCTTGCGACCTTGACCTTTGACCTAGATGTTGCCATTCTCGAAAAAAACTTTAACCTTGATCACTACTTTTGAACCATAACAGGTACGGCTACCATATTTCACATGTGTATTCCTTGTGACATGACCTTTCTGTCAGTACCAACATTTTTGACCTGGCGATCTTGACCTTTGACCTAGATGTTGCCATTCGGGGGCATCAGTGTTTCACAAACACATCTTGTTTTCTTTGCTAAGGTCGGTAGGACTCGTAATTGACGTAAATAATTGATCGTGCTGAAAGCAAGGGGCTAACTGCAGTTCGCGGGGAATTATTTACCGATCACAAAAGTTAATAAATGTTTACCCGAAATAGGTAGCACCTATACTCATTTTATATAACAAATCTAATGCTCATGTAAAGGAATTTGGGGTATTTCATGTTGATCCAAGCCAACATGAAGTGTTACGGAAATGACGTGACGTTGTCAGTGGCTACTATTATTATCATTGTAGTTTTACCGTTGAATACTTTCAAGTTTGTGATCTTAAATGTAACGTTAAAAATGCCTTTCAGTTTGGCATTTTATTTTTCATTAACCAATGAATAAAAAGTCTTTCTAAAAGGACCCTAGACAAATCCATGGGAGGCGCCATTTTGGTTATGTATAAAAAGCGGTAAAACACAGATTGAAAATTATTGTCGTCTAGTTAATCTTTTTAAAATAAATCTAAATCGACCTTTAAGGTCATAAAGGCACGTGTTATTTTCGTGTGATGTAACTATTGTACACAAAAATCAAAAAATAAAAGGAACCTTTAAATAAACAAGCGCAATTCGACGTCAGAACATACATTTTGACTGTACCGTAGACGTGACGTCATTTCCATAACACTTCATTTTGGCGTAACGTCAAATGGAGCGACGTCTTTTCCCGCAAAGTAAGTCGGTATCGACACGAAATACCCAACATTCTTATAGCTATAGATTCACTCATACAAAGTATAATTATTTATTAAATATTGTGGCAAAAGGATAAATTTCTCATAATGACCAATTGTTTCTTGGCGACAATCTTTTCCTAAGTCGTCTGCTGTAAGGACGTCATAAAACGTCTATATTAGGGCGTCATAAAACGTCTATATTAGGGAAAAGGTTAAGCAGAAATGTGACCCCTTACATAATTTGTTCCAGTCATATTGACTGCTTGAAAAGGGTGGTCCCCAGGTGGCATCAGAAAAAGGTTGATATATTATCAGTTACACATTTGTTTCTTTACCATAATGCAGGTGATTTATTACGGATTATTGTGGCCCTCATGTTAAATCTCGTTCATTATAAATGTTATTCATTGATTTTCTGAAAGTCTTTAATTTATTTTTTTCTGTTCGCAATAGTAGACGAGCCCAATACGATATCTGAATATTTTATGAGGATGCAAAAAATGAACATTAACATCATTATCGTCTTGTCAATTACTTATAAATCATTTGTTATAGCCAAAGTATGCTCTTTAATTTTTGTTTACAATCATCTTACGCTTTTTTTCGTAAATAGGTAGCACTTATAGATATATTAGAGTATTTTTATTTGTTATCAAACACAGCACTTGTATGACCTTAAATATCGATTTTAAATAAAAGACTGACTAGACAACAATAATTTGACCGACCGCTTTTTATACATACCCAAAATGGCGACCCTAATGATTTAATCCAGATCCATTTCAGAAAGTTGCAAGGGTTATTGACAATCAAAACGGTTCCTACCAATTGTGTACCGCCTTGGTGGTGAGGTGGTAGAGTGTCCGTTTCGGATGCAGGATGACGAGAGTTAGATCCGCGGCCGGGTCCTACTAAAGACTTTAAATATGATAGTAATGGCTGCCCTCCTTGGCGTTTAGGATTGACTAGTGTCAGGATAAATAGACCAGTAGTATTCGTAAATTATCAAGGAAACATGTGATAAAGCTGAAACCATAATGGCCCTGGATCGCTTACCACATAGTCAATGGCAACAACTCTTTCGAACTTGGCCTAGATATCATCACAAGACAATCTTTTTTCATACTCAATTTAAAAATACTGCTTCCAGACTGTTAGCAATATTTTCCTTCAATTTGGCCTAGTGACCTAGTTTTTATCAGACATGACCAATATAAATCTTACAATCTTCAAATCACCAATTCAAGTTGAAAATGGGGTATCCTGTGTTAACAAGAAATTCCTTCAATTTGACATTGTGACCAAGATTTCTTTCCGAAATGATGCATATTCGAACTTGCGCTAGATATCATCAAGACATATATTCCGACAAAGTTACAAGCTGCTGAAGAAAGAATGCAGTCTCTAAAGTGTTAACAAGATATTTCTTAAATGTGGTGACCTAGTTTTTAACCTATATTCAAGCTTAGCCTAGATATCGGCAAAACATTTATACTGACAAAGTTTCAATATGCTTAAGTTAAAAATGCGGCCTCCAGAATGTTAACAAGATTTTCCTTCAATTTAATCTAGTGACCTAATTTTTGACCTGACATGTTTAATAGTTAAACTTGGCCTAGAAATCAGCAAGATAAACAACAGAATAAGTTTCATGAATATTGGATGATAATAGTGGCCTTTAGAGTGTTAACAAGCAAAGTATTGACAACGGAAGACAAACGACGGACAAAGGGCGTTCACAAAAACTCTATATGAGCACTTTGTGCTCGGGTGAGCTAAATATGTTGACAGCAGCATTTAACACCAAACAATCAATCATTAATCTACTAGTTGTGTAAAGGAGCACTAATGGATAATGTTTACCTCTTTATTTTGAAAGCAGACAAGCATTTTCATTAGAATGAAATTTTGTCATTTTTCCCCTTTCCTGAACCCACATTACTGCCATGTTTTTCAACCAATCAATATGACTTGGACAATTTTTTAGAGGGTCACCCAAAGAAATTTCTTCCTAATTATCTTGGAATTTGGCAAGCGGATTCAGAGGAGAAGAATTAAAAAAGTTTTGCAATTTTCACCCCTTTCTGTCATTGATTTTTGTTTATGATGGTCACCAAGAGAATATTCATGTGACGTTTGATTTAACCCTTTCCCTCATATAGAAGCTTTCTGACGCCTCTGCAGTAGACGACTTTTTGTAAACATATCAACTAATTTTGCCTTTTGTCACCATGTTTTCAACTCTGTTCAATTATTGTACTTTCATTTAAGGGGTGTTTCCAAATGTTTTCGGGTATGTTTTCAAAGTCGTCTACTGCATGTATGTTGTATGTGGGAAAGGGTTAAAATTGCACAAACCAGTTTCAGAGGAGAAGATTTGATGTACGCCGGACAGTGAGTTATCACAAAAGATAACAATGAGCCTTCGGCTTGAAGTTGATCTAAAATTAAGTAAAAAGTGTAAAAAAAATCTTAGCATTAATTGTTATAGATATTGTATGTATTCTTACATTCTCACATACAGGGAATTTAATTCAAACTAGAAATATCACTGAAGGTGATGAATACCCCCAGCTTGTGCCTGAAAATATACATATGTATGTATAAAAAAAATCCAGTGCAACACGCCGACAGTATGCACAACTAGGCTTGGTATCAATCATTCTTGTGAAGTTATATTGAATTCTTACCAAAGGTTGCTGAGAAATAGTGTTTACAAGAAATGTCCACAGACCAACGGACCGACAAACCAACCGACAAACCGACCGACCGACCGACAAGCAAGACTCTTATGTAGTCATGTTTTCAAAGTCGTCCTATGCATATTTGTTTTATGTGGAAAAGGGTTCTGTATAATTATTGAATAGAATTGAAAATAATATCACTGACATTGTGGCAAAGGGAGAAATTGCTAAATTTTAGCATTTTCTCCATTTGCACTAATGTTTTCAGAAGCCCTCAGAAAGCATCTGTATGTTGAAAATAGCAATATAAGAAAGAATCTAAAAATGAATTACATGTATAAACATTACTTTTAGGGGAACAGTTTAAATTAAAATAATGGAATAATTGTAGGGAAGGAGAAATCTCTCATATTAAAATAAAAATTCATTCCTCAAAAAATATTCTATGGCCAGAGATTATATAAAGAGAAGCATTACTTGAACTTTTCTGGAAAAGGAAAATATGCTCATAATGATTAATTTATTCATTTCCATAATTCCAGGAATTACATCATACAATCATTTGTCATGATATTAATTGTGTTTGCCCCAAAGCTCTGTGTACAAGCAAGTACTAGTAGTATAGTTTAACTCTGTCCTCATGCAGATGACTTATAACTTTAAATAACATTGTTGCAAAATCAGAAAATCGTGACAAGTAACTTCTGTTTATGTCATAATGTTTCTATTGTAGACAATTTTGCTAAGTTGTTTTCAAACAAATTTTTGAAGAAATGATAACAGCTATTATTGGATTTATTTCATATGATATGAGTCAATGAATAAAATACAAAACACTTTCAGCTTGAGTGTTAATCAAAATTATCTAATCTAAAGTGTCCTCTTCAATCATTGATTCTCTGAAAATGCACAATACTGCTGTCCACAATAAGATTGTATTTATTTAATCCACTGATTAAATGCAAAGTTCTGTTTTCAGAGTGTGATATGTTTTTTAGTCGCAAATTTGCCCGCTCCACGTTAATACGATCAGCAGCTATCAGATCCATCAAGTTTCTATTGTCTCTGCTAATGAAAGTTCACCGGCCAGTATTAGGGACGGATGGGTTTTCCTCGCTTGGTCGACCACAAATAAAGTGGACTGAATATACCTGAAATATATATAAAAGAAACATAGCTAGAAACAAATGTTTGTCACTTTGACACAAGTATAACAAGTTTACTGTGTGATTTTGAATCATAACTTACATTATGGGAATAATATTAACATAAAACCATTGAAATACCACACTCACGTGATTATATGTGAAGTTGGGAACAATGCACAGGCCTCTTGTTGGATTTAACTGAAATAATGTTGAAAGCAGCTTAAACCCCAACAAGGCTTACAAAGTAGGGCACACAGTCACACACTGTTTAATAAAATCACATTTGTCTATTTTGAATAAGTGTATTCTATAACCAACAACTATGCTTAAGCAGAAATTGTCTATTTATTGGATTGCATTATTCCAAACAGGAAGGTAGTGCACAGTTTAAAAATATCCGATATTTTATGTATAATATCATGTATTATGTACGAAATTGTAGTGGTGCGAATTCACCGATTTTAACGAATTCTTTAAACATGTCAGTCCAAAAGCTATTTTTTGTTTAACTAGGAATGTAGAGTACTCATTCTAGATTCCTGGTTTAAACAATTATTGCAATTTGTAAGTTCGAAAGATTTGTCGTCAGTCAGGAATGAAGGCTTGGCTACTTGTGTGAAGACTATCATCATCCCCGCTGTTTACATGCTACAAATGCTGCCACCATTTGTAACGTGTACCGTAGTTAAGCCATAGAGTGTCACCCATCCAGGCATTAACAGCGATGAACGTTGCTTAGTTACCGATTCGTTTTGAATGCATCGAGTAAGCAAAACAAAACAGCCCATTGTTTACGTTTTACTGTACTTGTTTCTGTATTATGGGTATACTCTGGCAAATAATTTGAAAGGATTTTTAGGATCTGAGCTACATGTTAGTCATACTAAGGAACAAATAGTTTATGATGACTTATCCGCCCAAGGTTGTCGTGCACCTGTTCTGAAGTTATCTCCTAGCAACAAAATTCTTATTTTTCCGGACACTTGTTTCTTAAAATAAATTTGAATACACTTGATTTTGTTGTCACAATTTTGTCTTTCCAACTGGAATTACTTTTGTCTGCAGAAACAAGTCCATACTTTTAAGCCTTTGTGGCTTTACATGTATATTGATATACAATGACATTCACAACATTTCAAGTTGGACGGATGGAAGTTCCTTGACAACAAAACTTCGACGCTGCGGACTACTTAGATGAATGATACATGTTCTTGTTGATTGTATCTACGTCAATCATTCATAAAAACTGTCTTAGAAATATGAGATGATAAATAACCGTAACTCTTAAACGAATGCATCAACACAAATATTTTATTTTTCGAATTATATCTTATCAGAGTATTAGGTGCAAACTCGAAAATTGTTCATGAAATGACATCCGGAAAAAAGCCATACTGAATTTGATAGATCATTAAAATCTGCTGCATATTTCTTATAACAAAGCTTAAACTGGTCGATTGCTTCGCAAAGTTTGAATCATAGTAGTGTATCCCAAAAAACACTGATTTTTTTAATTTTGAAATCACTATAAAATTAGGTCTTTCTTTATATATTTGTATTACAAGGTACATGTACATGTATATGTATTCGTAAATAAAAATTATGTCAGTGTCTATGTTTATGTCCTAAAATACAGACTCAGATTAATGAGAAAATACATAAACGTTAATTAATTGACTTTTTTTATCTCAGGTAAATGTGTTTGTAAGCATGGCTTTGTTGGTTCAGACTGCAGCATTAACCGTTCTACACCATTAACAATTGACGATATATATGGAGATGGGCTATGTGATACCAGCGAGCAGAATACATGTAACTGTTTTACTGTTCAAACCGTCGATTTAGTTGATGGATTCCACTGTAATATTACCCTGAGAAAGGTAATATAGCTGTTCATATAACGATAACGAACATTTTATTGCATAATCAGGACTCCGGCTTATATTAAAAAAGGTTAAAAATACATATATACAATCCAATATCAATTTTAAGCAATGACAGGTTATGCCACACAATAAGACAACATGCTCAAATAGTAATGTTAGAAAAATTAAACTTGTTATTTCTTAACGATATTAGTATTTGTTCTTACACTTTTGAAGAAAAGTACAACAACAAACACACCATCAACAACAAAAACTATACAGTGCCTTTCAGGAACTCACATCTTATCTCAAACGCATAGTATCAATACAAAGCGAGATTCGGACAACAGTACTATGAGCTGAAGCCATGAGGTTACAAAACCTCGTGTAGCTTGCATTAGTAAGTAACATACGCTGTATTTATGTATTTTACACGAATTTCATTGTACAGGGGACTTTTCAGCACAAAATGAAATTAATCTTCAATATCATGTCCACAGTATACACAAATTATATCTTCTATAAGAAGCGTATAGTACCTGCCCCTTTCTATCAGGACAAATTAAAAGAAGCCATGCATTTTCTAAATTTACCTATATCAATTATATTCAAGTAAGGTTCGTTGTCAAAATCTATTTTAAAATCTTTGTATGTACATAGTTTTCTGCCAATTCTGCATGTATTGATCTTTAAGTCGTTGGGTATAATTCAATATAAATAGTTTATCATTTTGAACATTCTGTGCCTCCTATATGTACCCATATCCAACTCTATATAAATGCGTGTTTACCTCAGATACCCAATTTCTATAACCTATCGAGTCAAAATATGTCAACATTCCATAGCATAACTTAGAAAGACTATGAGGCAACTTTAACAATCTAAGCCAACAATTTATACATCTTTTAGAAGCATTGCTATATATCGAGAATCTGCTAAGATCACCCATTATTGCCTTGTTGCTAATCGATTCATTTACATTGAACCATGTCTTAGATGCACGTCTCTGACATGTTCGATACTTTGAATTTGCTGTAAGCCCCAAATCTCGGAACCGTAAAGCAATATAGAGCAAACTTTTGAGTTAAAAACTTTAAAAAAATGTATTGATTGGCAGATACAATAGCTCCGAAAATTATGACAATAATGAAAACAGGTGTGCCAGAGCTCGTTTAGCTTAAACAGCTATCGTCTCACCATGTTATGTAGTGACAGTCTATTTGTGAATAAACTCCCACATACGTAAAACCATTCACCACATCTACAGGTCTGCCCCTGTATATCCATTTGTCTTCTCTTGATAAGGATCAACAATTTTTTTAAAAAACAAATACCTTTACAAATAACACCAGGATACGGTTGAACACCTATTACATTTTCACTTTCTAGAAAACTCTGCAATTCATTTATGAAAATGACAAACAATATCGGACTGAGTTTGCAGCCCTGCCATAAGTCTGATGGATATGGAAATAAATCTGACAGTGTATTCTTCTTCATCATTCTCAGTATTTGTTCGTCCCTTGAGACAGTCTGATGCATAAGGTTACTAACTAGCATCACGCTCACATTATTACACAACATTAGGATAATCGTTTGTTTTAGTGCATTTTAAACGAAAGTTCTTTAATCCACTGCAAAGCTGAGGGTTTTTATTGTTCGAGTAGCCAAGCCTAAGAATTAATATAGAACGCTTAGCTTTCTCAAGATTTACTCCTTTATACAATACATAAATGGAACGGTCATAATATATTAATTCACGTTATGAGGCATGTTTAAGGTATTCTGTCTTCAGATTTGAGAATTTTGGTGTACGCAGGTCTATGAATAAAACTCTTTTTTAGCAACAAGAAAATAAAGTATAGAAAGAATTGAATAACACATTGCCAGATACTCATTGAAATATAATTGACTGATCATGTGCGAATTATACAGGTTTTGATAAATGGCAGTGCGGAAAGCGAACAGTTCACAGTGTTTGGATCGAATAGAGACATCTTTAATGGTGTATGTTGTATTAATGATAAGACGGACCGGACAAAAAGATCCACTGCTGATTTTGAAGTTTTTACAGAACAATATGATATTGCGATTAGTAACGATGGTTACCATTTTGGAGATTTTCGGACGGTGATTGTCTATGATTCGAGCTGTCAAGATGTTACCACGACTGGAATGCGAACTGCTTTTGTGAAGGTATGTTGTCATTAAATGTAATACGTCTGGCGATTTGGGGTATGAATGATTCACGGGTTAGACATCATTTTAAGTCATTGGCACAAATCTATTGAGGCTACACTTCTAAATAGCATCGGATGATGCAATTCGGTATGTATATATTATACGTAGACAATAATGCCTCAACTATTTTAGAATGTTATAATTGTGTCAAGTTGTTATCTTATGTATCTCTGTATACGTATTATAGCTGTAAATATTCAGAAATATAATATGAACATGTGGAGTGTGAATGTCCATTTAAAGGTAGTTACAATCTGTCTTACATTAGCAATAAGTATTTTCATCAGAGTAAGTATCATATTGTTAAAACAATCATGAACTTTACTTTGATATTGTAAACTTTTGTCAGAGTTATAACTGATAAACAACATTTTACCGAAACATGTATAAAGCGTAAATAGTGCTACACATAATGTATATGTTACTCGTGTTCCTGAATGAGAAAATCGGTTGGTCAGCTCAAGCAATCATTTGTCGAGCTTTTAAACAGTTAATATTTTACTCATAGAGGCTTGATAAATTACGTTCGATTACGTAACATGACATATTAATTAAAATACTTATTTCCGATGCACTTAGTATCTCGAGTATCATATTCAAGTGTCCACTTCAAAGATTTATCACCAACATTTCAATAGCGGATAAAGTTGTTTCTATTTAAACCCATATTTAAACCCATATGTTTAATATCTAGTCGCACACATTGTGACGATTGTTTTGAACAGCTACTTCTGCAAAAAAAAAGGGACCGGTATTGAGGAGTTGATTAATAACATTGGGTATTTTGACTACTATTTTGACAGACTCTACTTATTTTGCTTTATTCAATAGGAAAATACGTGCTTCATTAATAGACAATGTATACAGGAGAACAAGACCAGTGTACAGGACGAGTGCTTGGCATGTTCGCCCAGCTCAAGCCAATTCAGTTGGACAAATAGTGCGTATTAAATTTTAAGAGGATTATACACCGTACTTGTACAATATAATAATTGCTTCAATCGTGGAACTATTTTAATTTACATAGCGTCAGTAGCTAAGCAAGACCATACACAATATAAATAAATGGTTGCATAAACATGAGCGATATTGCAGGACTATAATGCTTTGCGTAGGATCATAAGGCCCACTATTATATAGCTGTTTTAACCATCTATGTCTAAGATACTAACAGTGCATATTCTGATCAAGCTGTGCGAATGCGAAGGTTGGGCTGGATCGGAACTGGTTGCAATTGCGCTAAGGTTTGTTAACGCAGAATATAGCTCATTCATTCCTTATACATTGTTTTTCAATTTGTAGCTATTGCTCATTAATTAGCAACAAACAGCGCGTTATGTTACCTCCAATGTTATGTATGATCAATTAATACGTTCACAAACCCCTTAACTATGGTTAAGTATGTCGGACTTCCTTAACACTGACTTATCTTTTCTGTTAAAATTGTATACTATTAAATCGGAACAATATCTTTTGGTATATGTACTGAAAATATAATCTTTAAACGAAAACAAAAATGTCTTTTACGCTGTTTGAGCAATAAAATCGATTTGAAAAGCAATGACAATTAGCTGCTCCAAAAAATGATAATGGTTCTTTTAATTGTTTAGTTTAGGCATTAAATAATTTGTTATGTATTGACGTAACATACATGGACCATGAACATAAAGAGAGATGTATATATTTAGTTATTTACCTCGTTGCAAAGTTATATGCATTTCAACTTGTAGAAATTCAAGATCGTTACTCTTCGGACAAATTCAATATCATTACTCTGCGGACGAATTCACGTAGCATGGTCTATATTGTGTGTAGGTCCACACAAGCACTTATATGAAAACGCCTTTATGTTCACATAGTGTAAGCTCTTCTAAGACGCCAGTGACTACTTAGGCTGGTCATATTTGTCGCTGTTTGAAATGCTTGACCATTATTTCCGAGAATATTCCGTTTAAAACACAAAATTACCGTCAGTACGAAAAGATATACTAGTTATTGTACGACGTCATATATTTCAGAGTGTAAGTTCCATGAGTTTCAAAGGTCCAATCTGCCATTGGTAGCTATTTGTACAGGAATGGCTGCAGCACTCATAGTTCTGATTGGGATATGTGTTTGTGTGCGGTGTGTATGTAGACCAAGAAAGTAAGTAGTTGTCAGATCTCGATGATATCGTGTTTTAATCTTTGAAAGACGTCTGAGGAATTCACCAATGGTTGTTTTATGTTAAATCTCTGTATTATGCTGACATTCAATCATCGCATTACTATTATCTTTCACCTGATAACCGGTAGTTATTATACCGCTTTTCCTGTATGCATGACTAACAGAAACAAATTCATTTAAAAGTAAGCAAGCAGTCAACACGCCGGGATTCGATAGAACGAACTTCTATTCTCGAAGCAGATACGGTTAACACTACATCTCGAGACATGCTGTCTGTTTTACAACGATGTTAGTTAAGTAAGAAAGACAAGTTAGAGGCTTGTAAAATTCATCATACAAACAGTATATAAAACATCTAAGACAATTTATATTCCACCTCGTAGGAGTTCATCTGAATACTATATTAGTCTGCGGGTGTATGGTACTGTTTCTGTCAAAATGTGAGCGGGGTTCTGTGAAAGCCAACCGTAAGGCATTTGTGGTCCAATTTAGCAAGCACATTCACGCAGTCTGATAAGGCCCTGTATTGTTTGCCTATGATGTATAGAAGGTTTCAAGAAACGTCTGTAAACCGATGTCCATTTAGAATAGTCACCATGATTACACAGGCAGTTTTTATTTCTCACGTGTAATAAATACGCTCATGTTTGTTTTCCTATAACAACACTTATATACCTTTACAGAAAAACAATATGTTTTCAGTCATCGCACAGGGACTTGCTCCTCCAAAAATAGATATGACCCTATCTATGCATATATATTAACAAGGGTGGACACAGTTTTCTGGGTCGCCTCGCTTCAACACATATTTTTCAAAGTATTCGAACAAATATATAAATTTGAAGTACGGAATCAATCAATTATGCTTTTCTCTATCGAACTATACCAAAATAACGTGAATTTGTTCGCCCTACGTATGTTAAGTCCTTTGAATTATTTACGATATCGCTAAAAGGACAACAACCTGGACCAAAAACGAAAGTACCTGCTATCGACATTTTGGAATGGTTCGATTTTGTTTTCGTTGCGGTAATTGTCAGTGATATTGCGATTATTTTCCGGGAAACATTTCGGAGTTATTTGGGTTTTTTCGTTGCTAAATGGTCAGTGTTGCTGTGATAATTTTCCCGGAAACTGCCAACATGGGAAAGAGAGTAACATGGACATAAATCAGGGTAAAGCTTTGAAGCATGCGATAAATGGTTTTAAATATAGTATTTCTTCTTTATTCTCAATTCATCCCCTTTTTAAATGGTACGACCGTTGGACAAAACATAATCGCAATATTACGGACAATTACTGCAGCGAAAAAATCCAAACCATTCCGAAGATTATTTTAAAAGTCTTTTTTAAATGACTGTTTGACATTTGAAAAATAATCACAATATCACTCACAATTACTGCAACGAAACATTCCGAAATGTCGATAGCAGGTACTTTCGTTTTTGGTCCAGGTTGTTGTCCTTTTGGCAAATTCCAGAATATTTCAAAGGAATAAACATACGTAGAGAGAACAGCTTCACGTTATTTTGGTATAGTTCGCATTATTCATTGATTCCGTACTTCAAATTCATATATTTGTTCGAATACTTTGAAAAATATGAGTTGAGACGACGCTGAAAACTGTGTCCACCATTGTTAATATATATGCATAGACAGGGTCATATCTATTTTTAGAGGAACAAGTCCCTGTGGTCATCGTTTAGCTTATATTCATTATTGTTGTTTTTTTAAATAGGGAAGTTAGTGATGTAACAGGTTTCGACTATGTGGTACCTAAAACAGTCCAGTATAATTACACGAAGACCGGTCCATTCACATTCGGGATTCATGAGGAATAATGGCCATATAAGTCACGACACACGTGCACGAGCATGAGGGGTGGTCAAAACATATATGTTTTCTTGTTATATATCGCTATTTTTACTATATCGTTGTTCAATTTCATCGTGTTTCAAGTGTAAATAGGATAATGCAATACTTTACTACTTTACACTGCATATGGTGTTTTCTTTTGCATTGTTGAGGAGAAATGTCATTCATAGGGTGGGGGGAGGGGGCCAGAATGTTATATACGTTGCAAGATCCTTGCTGTACGTACATGCCAAATCCTGCGCTATCATCGTGGAATGCGAAAGAGGCTTGTCGAATTTCATTAATTTGGTATTTGAAGTTATATGTTAACACATAAACAAGTAAATGTAGTGGCTATATCAATGATCATATACTAATTACAAAGAATATTTACCCGGAATTTCATCAGTTTAAAATATCGATGTATCCATGATTGACTAGACTAGTATAAAGGACCTTGCCAAACGGAACTCTCTCAGACCATAACAGGGCTCGAACCCTAGAATTTATCGGATTGTCCTAAAATATCGAATTCTTAGTCACTGCTAGTCATAAGTTGTAATTTGGTTCGTTGATTCGTCTATCACACGTCCTAGTGGTTTTATATTAATCTGAATGCGCCATTGGTCACATATACTCCGCTTTAACATTCGGTTACGAGACGAACATATAAATCAGCAAACATACATAATACAGTTATATTCAAGCGAATAATAAAGGTAACCTTGTGTAGTATGTTGTCAGCTCAATAACTTTAGAAGCCTTTGTCCAATCATCACCAAATTTAGTCAGAATGTGTATTGGGATAATATCTCAGACAAGTTTGATAACTAGCCATATCGCTTTAGTCAATCAAGAGTTATCGCCCTTTAATTATAGAAATTACCCAAAATTGGTCTTGTCAGCTCAATAACTTAAGAAGCCTTGGTCAAATGATCATTAAATTTTGTCAGAATGTGTATTGGGCTAATATCTCGGACAAGTTTGATAACTAGCCATATCGCTTTAGTCAATCAAGAGTTATTGCCCTTTTATTATAGAAAATTGGTCTTGTCAGCTCAATAACTTAAGAAGCCTTTGTCCAATCATCACTAAATTTAGTCAGAATATGTATTGGGACAATATCTCGGACAAGTTTGATAACTAGCTATATCGCTTAAGTCAATCAAGAGTTATCACCCTTTAATTATAGAAATTACCAAAAATTGATATTGTCAGCTCAATAACTTTAGAAGCCTTTGCCCAATCATCACTAAATTTAGTCAGAATGTGAATTGGCATAATATCTCGGACAAGTTCGATAACTAGCCATATCGCTTTAGTCAATCGAGAGTTACTGCCCTTTAATTATAGAAATTACCTAAAATTGGTCTTGTCAGCTCAATAAAATTAGGAACCAAATTTGGTCAGAATGTGTATTAGCATAATAACTCGGACAAGTTCGATAACTAACTATATCGCTTAAGTCAATTGAGAGTTATCGCCCTTTAATTATAGAAATTATCTAAAATTGGTCTTGTCAGCTCAATAACTTTAGAAGCATTTATCCAATCATTACTAAATTTGGTCAGAATGTGTATTGGCATAATATCTCGGATAATTTTGATAACTAGCCATATCGCTTAAGTCAATCGAGAGTTATTCCTCTTTAATTATAGAAATTACCTAAAATTGGTCAAGTCAGCTCAATTACTTTAGGAGCTTTTGTCCAATCATCACCAAATTTGGTCAGAATGTGTATTGGCGTAATATCTTGGACAAGTTCGATAACTAGCCATATTGCTCCAGTTGATAGAGAGTTATTGCCCTTTAATTTTAGAAATTACCTAAAATTGGTCTTGTCAGCTAAATAACTTGTAAAGCCTTTATCCGATCATCACCAAATTTAGACAATATGTTTATGGGCAGAATATCTTGGTCACGTTTGATAACTTACAACATTATCTTAGTCACTACACAATTATGTCCCTC
Source organism: Serripes groenlandicus (assembly GCA_031761405.1). Lineage (NCBI taxonomy): Eukaryota > Metazoa > Mollusca > Bivalvia > Cardiida > Cardiidae > Serripes > Serripes groenlandicus. The sequence continues at coordinate 35,396,868 of JASEVX010000007.1, forward strand.
GATATGGCCAAAACTGTACTAACAGTGTCCGCTCTCTAAGTTTGGCTGACGTACAACCAATTACTACTATACTTGGTCTCAAAAAAACAGGACGGGCGTATTTTGTGACATTTGGCGCTTTTGTTTTAAAAATGCAATTAAATTATAAAGAAAATTTAAAACGTGCATGCAATCCAAGTTTTTGACATTAACTCTTTCCCACTTACAAACAAAATGTAGCAAATATTTTTTTATATGCAAAAATATGGATGTTCTTAATGAATGAAAGGTTTTATATAGAAAGGAGTTGAAAACATTTTGTCGAATAGAGAAAACATACGTGATAAGCATTTTCTCCGTGTTCTACAATGGTTGCACAGGTCGTAATCGAGCTATTTCTTGAATCATAATTATTTTATATATATGAAGTGTCATCATCACGGTTTCAAAAATGGATGTCTTAGAGAACATCGATAAAAGTGTTTTTCTATCAATTCTGATCGACTTATTGAAAAGAAACAACATACGAACGTTTCTTTGGGTCAAGATCATTAAATGTGTAAATTATAACAGTTTGGTTATTAAATAAGGATATAAAAAACACCCAATATATAAAGTTCTGACTTGTCTTCTTTAATTTTAAAGAACATGTTTTAGACTTTCACAATGTTTGTCAATTAAGACCAGCATCAGATTGTGCGAATTATATGGGACTCACTTATGGAAACAATAAGCAATTAAACCATTTCTACATGATGGTGCATGTTCACGCATATCCAGCAGACGACTTTTGCAAGGCATTGTTACAAAAGTTAAATTCAATAGTGATCAAAACAGGTATAAACTGAATTACTACATTGTTCATGTGTATGTATCTTCTTTATTCTTACGCAACTGTTATGGACGTGATCTGCTTCAAACTGGTTTGACATGGGAAAGGGTGCAAGTGACAATATCATTAATAAACAGATGCGATGTTACATTTTAATAAACTTGGTTAACGTCTTGTTTTTTTACAACAATATCCTGGTTTACAGTTAATCGAAACTTTCCAACTTGCCGGATCTTCTCTTATAAGTAGAGAAAACTCTTCGAAAATCTCTCCAATCCTCAGACCATCTTCAAAGTATACAGTATGTAGAATCTTTGTAGCGAAATACAAAACTTGTGATTTAATAATAAAAAGTTGAAGTTCAAAAGGCTCAACAGATGGCGTAGATTGTTGAAAATAATTTCTTCCAGTTTAGTTTGTTTTCCGGGTGTATTCAGCACGCGTTTGCTCAGACCGATGAGAAACCGAACAAAACGTTTCGGTACAAATGCAAAATGTCTTTGTTACGAATGTGTTCGTCTATCGTCGATACCTTCGGCCTTCAAAGTTGCACATAATTTGTATACTCAGGATTATGCTGGATCTGGATTTTGGCATATAGTTCCTCCACGGATCCGTTAAGGATATATCGTATTTATGTTAGGTAACAAGCGCACGCAGTGCTTCAGATGAGATGTTGTGATCGCCCTTCGTCCGTCAACCGTACTGCGTCAACCGTCAACACATTCCCGCACTCAAACCAGTGGGTTAATTTGGAATGAAAATTCACAGAGAGCATCATTTAATGTCCTCAACAAACGTCCTTTAATTTGTTTTTTGATCGAAGTAGCAATGTTCCTAAGGTGATCTTCTATCAGATTCCTTCAGTCCATGTTGATTGGTTGAAAAATGTGGCTGTCAGGGATGGGACTGTTTTAACTGATATGGCTTAAGTGAAAACTTTAATTATCTTCTTCTCCGAAATTAGAAATTAGCTGGTTATTTTCCAAATCGTTTTGTAGAAATATTCTTTGGGTGACCCTCTACAAGATTACTTCAAGACATATTGATTGGTATTAAAGCTAGTGTTGTTGTCGTGACCAATCACATTGCATTACTCAGTTGAGCGATCAAGGGACATCATTACCCTCTTGTTACAGCGTTGACCCTATTGATAGGGTTGACTATATATGACTAATGAGACATCTGAATATTGGCACGTTTCAACTTCCGAGAAAAATACTATCCCTTTTGCCAAGAATTAGGCAAGTATACATTCGACATAATTATTTAACTAGCTGGCGGCTCATCAGCCAGCCATATCAGAACGGACCCACCGACACCACTGGCATATGAATCTTTGACATCCCGCTCCCTAATCATATGCAATTTCTTCTAAAATATCGGGATCGATCTTTAGTTTGAATATAATATACACACTGCATCATTAACCTTGAAATCGCAAAAACTGAAGCCTTACCGGTGTCAAAAAGTGATTTCAACCAGCTAGTCCAAAAATGACGAAGAAGCCTTTGAATACGACGACTTCGATTTCTGAGACCATGTGGATTTCAGCTTACTTTTGCTGATGCATCCCGTTTGACCAAATAACAACACTTTGGTGTAAGTAACACAGCAATACTCGGGTTTGATGATTATGGAATTAAAGGTCTGGCGTTAATCATACATATCATCTGGATTTAAACTGCTCTGTAACTAGTCGTGGAATGAAATTTTGACAAACAGTAATCATTGATAAAGTTATGCCAACACGTTAGTTAACTATCTACATACAGAACTATTAAAATCATATAAAACATAAAAGTATGTATATGTGATTTTAAAGCGATGCTTTTTGTGGTGATATTGACGGCCAATAGATATTTCGCCAAATATAAACACAGGCATTTCAAATTATGTTCATCAATGTATGTCATTTCACAAAGAATCTTACATATACCTTTGGAAATTATTGTTCTGTATCCTCGCATTCCATTTGCCCTGAGAGAGAGTCAACATCATTATTCGTCACAGCTATACGCCCACTTTATATAGATAAAATAAATACCCAATATTTTCCTTAAAAAAACACTTTTGTATAAATTAGTCTTCTGGAGCTTTAAACCATTTTAAAGTTGAACTGTGTGCCATATTTCTTATCCTATCGTGATTCAGTATACCCATGAATCGTTGCATGTCACATACAGAAGTCTAAGCCTCACTGTTTTGGTGTCACTCACATGTGATTGAAGGAAAAAAGTTAAGGGCAAACTAATATAGGTGTTTTTTTCAAAAGGTACATCAAGCATGTGCACAGAGGAGACCCAACATGGGACTCCATATGTTGATGTAACAATATTTCCCGTCATCTGATGCGACTCAAATCGTGTATATTGTTTACATGCTCAGTGAATTTGTGTTTGACATGCACCACTAACTCAATCTAGAAAATCCATCTTTGTAACCCGCTCTAAATTCCTTTCAATAAGAAATCGCATAATTGTACACTATCACTATCACTTGTTCAAATTATATCTTTGAGTTTAAAAAAGAAGCTCTACATGGCACATGTTTTACAAAGCAAATACTAGTGAATGAAGCTAAAGGTCGGTAGTACAGACCTGGTTCATACCATAACTCTTTTGTAAATTACAGTGAACTCGCGGAATTCAGACACGAGAACAAATTCAAAACATCAATTTATTTTATTTCTAGAGAGAACAATATCGATAGTTTGTGTCTTGCAAAAAAACAACAGCTGTGTTTCCAATTCTACTCGGTTTATGTTTTATACGTAATTGAATTTTATTTGAATATTCTTAATCACAGATAAAACGTTTGTAACGTATCTTGAAGTATGCTTTGAATTCTTAGTTTAAAACAATAAAGGAAAAAAACTAAAACATATATCAACATAGTTTTTCAACGTCGTTCTATGCACACTACATTATATTTGAAAAGTTCTCCTATGCAAGAAGAAGTTTTAAACATTCTTTTAAAGTGTACATTTCAAGATTCAGCTCTAACGATCAGCGTTTATTTGGATAAATACATCTGCTATCATGGTGGCCTCAATAACAATACTCAAAACTGGTGATGGGATCCAATACAGTGGACTCATAGTGCAAGTCTTTATATCTTCTGAAATAATAAAGTATATCATCATAATTCGTATAAGATTAGTAATGTGATTTAAAAGCCATTCAGGCAGACATACATACACAGACAAAAACTTGTTTTCCTCAAAACTATATGTTATTACAAGAGATTTATATACAAGAAAATTCATTTTTAATGTAACATCTGATAATGATTTGTTTAGCACTTAACGTTAATGATTTGGGCGAGGTTCATGTGTGGTTATCATTCAATGCAGCACTTAAATTGATCAAAGACTGCTTCCAAATTCACACATTCATCAAATACCAATAGCCCATATCATGAACTAATTTTTTCTTCGATTATTTATTCAAACTCAAGCATATTCATGCCTGATATGGTCACCGGCATAATTTGTCCTAAACCGGTAAGGGCTATACATATATTAAACACTATAAAAGAGTAGTTCGCCTTTCTAGTTAATCAAATATTTACATGGCTATATTTATGAGATTTTCATTCGGTTGATAATGTTGTTTCTGCAATTGTCGGATTGATACCAACACATGTTTGGTATTTGAAATTAAATCAACATCCAATCATAGTAGGCTGTACAATCCAATATAAAATTATACTATGTTTCAACAGACTAATAACACCTAAGATATTGCTGCATCTCATAATATATTATTCTACAGCCCACTTGACAATTCGTTTACATTTGCTCAAATGTATTCTAAGGTCTAGATCCTGCAACGTTCGTCTCGGGAGATACTATTGAAATGGTGACAACTATTATATATCTTGACAAAACAGCAGATTTGCGCATGTAGATATTCAGGGCTACAGATAAGCAGTGGATTTGCGGGGGGAGGGGAAGAAAACTAATTGTCAAAATAGGCAATTTGTTTTGTTAAATTTAGGTTGGGTAAGTAATGTACATTGAATCGAATAGATAAGTATAGACAAGTATGATAGTTTTTACCGGCCTCATTTTCTCAAGTAGTGTTGACGTATAATTACACATAAAGCAGGGAACCAGCTTAAAATCAGAGGCTTGTCAATGATGTTAAAAAAACGAAACAACACAGGAAATAACTATGATGAAATTCTTCAAAAGTGATTGCATTGTGACTAGTATTTTAAAAAAAATCCGCTTCTTAGCTCTCACTGTTAAAGGTACTAAAACCCCAGAAGATAACTCCCGATTACCTCAAAACGTAGTGGACAGTTTTGATATTAAAAGTAATTGAATGACCAGTTGAAATCTTGGTAAACCCTTCAGAACAGTATTGATGGATTACATGTATTTCATGGACATCTAAATATACGAGTACTGGCATTGTTAACTTGTAATGCACACATCTGTCTTGTCACGTAACTGGTTATCTTCCAAAACATACTTTGAAGTCAATGTTGCCAGCCGAATGACGCAGGTCGCAATGAATGTTGTATATCATTGATCGAAATAAACACCCAGGCCGTTCTTACGGCCTACGCCTCCCTGGGCGTTTTTTCTTCTTCCCCGTTGTTTTTTCCCCGTCCAAGTTCATGGTGACAATCACCATCATTTAAATCGTTATGATGTTAATCATGGATTATCTGCTGATGGTGATGCGAATATTGTTGTTGCGGCAGGTGATGAGCATGATTATAATTGTTTAAACAATTATATCTATACGACACTTTTCATAACTTACCATCTCACAAGGAGTGTTCGATAAATTATTGAAACAAAACCCAATCACAGCTTGAAAGTATACTCTAGGAGTAAGTATGTAAAAACCTTATATTGATCAATCACTTGTTAATTTGATTATTTTTGCTGTCTCTGACACTTGACATAATCTACTTGTTTGAATATGATATAAGCTTTGAATTGTCATCATTAAATAAGCATCATATGCCACTTTTGTTACCAAGTTGGATTATCAACTATGATTTGATTTTTACGTCAAAAGTAGAAAATTTAGTGCTTGATTTATTCTTCAACATAATTGCACACAGGCTTTACGATACAATATTATCAGTTGCCAAGGTAAATGGACATTGTATTTTCCCAAAAGTGCACTGTCGTCGTGATATAAATGAAATTATGTTTTAAAACACCGTAAAACCACAATAACACAAACAAATCATGAACATAGGGAAAATCTGCCTCATTTTGAAACATTCGTATTTCTAGTTATGCCTTTCTTGGACATGGATCAAAATGGACATCTGGAGAAGATCTTGTTCTATATTTTAAGGCTAAACGTGGTGCTCTAAGGCGGAGAGTCAACGCGGAAACATCAGCATAGTTTGTGGGAGAAGATTTTCAATCAACTGAATAGGAAAGATTATGCAAATACTATTATGTCTCTGAATTAATTAACTTTTTGACAGTTTTATGAATAAGAGCGTATTCAATATGAATTGTCGGTCAATTGAAAAATTAGAAAACAATTTGGCACAAATGTTACTTGGGTGACTCCCTAACAAGATTGGCGGGGCTCGTTTCTCTTTAAAAGTTAGAGCATTGTAAACCTTTCAGTTTCTTAAATAAGGTGAGCGATAAAGGACCAGCATGGTTCTCCTGTTTTGTTGTTATAAGCTCACCTGAGCAATCAAAATATGTTTATGTTGTTGGTACCAGAGAAATGTTTCGTTCTTGATTTAATTGATGCATATTTTATAAAAAGAAATATTTTTCAATCAACCACTTTTAAATTCATCAGATGAAAATCCTTCTGGGTTGATAACGACAGATATTTGTCATCTTTGTACAACATTTTGCGAAGATAGCAAAACCAAGCCAGGAACAAAAAGTTCTCCAATAACTTGACAATCACCTCTCACACATAGGGCTGGGGTCTATAACGTTTGCAAAGACAATGGAATTGTAATGCTTCCATGCCATCCCTATTGTAGTCACAAGCTACAGCCGCTGAAATGTTCGGTGGTCGGCCCATTTAAGAAGAAATGTTTTCACCCTACATGACAATGGGTAGGATGCAACTCAGCCAAGACGATGTCTATATATCACCAGTGAAGCCAAGGTACAAGGGACACTTAAATTGCATTGCTATAAAGCTAGCTCACAGTATAAGTGCAAGGCAGTATAAGTGTCATATATAAATAATAATGTTACTATGTTAAGTCACGTAACTTTTCATTTAAGATCTAACGTTGTGGTCAGTTCACATCTTTGTTAAAATACAAAACTCTTTACTTAACTTAACAACAGCGTAGTCGACAGGGCGTCACATTATATATAATATGCAGTTTGTGATATACTTCTAATGCATACTGATCTCTCTTGTAATATTACTTTAGAATCCTAATAAAAGCAGGATAAGCCATAGTAACTAAGCTGCATTGTTAATCACACGTTACTTACATCGTATGGTGACGTATTGGGTCATTTAATTTACCTCAGCATTGTTACACTTAATTACAGTTGTCTGACATCCATCCTTTGCACGGCGGCGTCTTTCAATGTACTGAATTCGCCCCGGCTTTTGTCACTGATAGGCCTAACCCAAGCACATCTTCGACCGATTATTGGTGTTGATATCAATGCTAAAATCAAATATGCTTGCTGTACCCAAAGGCCGGATCAAACAATATCAGAAGAAACAACAAACTCTTTGTGCAGGGGAGATTGAACAACAGATCGCAGATGTTATTGTGGACAACCATTTAACAGCAGTATATCTAAATATTCATTTACGATACATGAATCGAGAGGGTGCACTTGTTCCGGGAGATAAACATTGCTTGTTACATGCTGTAACCATATGTCTTGCCGCTGAAAGAATAGAAAAGGTAAACATTGGAAAGTTTTGTACAATACTTGTGACTGAGATAACAGGCCATTCTGGTTAGTAAACACAATTATTCAATGACCGTGCTGTCGGTGATCGATACATTAGATTTGAAGAGTACAATAACCACAGTGCATATTTGATATTGTCGGCACTGTGCAATTGCCTTGGTTTTTCTGCAATGATTTACCAACAAACGGTATCTGGCGTCAAGAACATCCTTGCGACTGGTTCAGGTAGACAGAACCTTGTCTGGTGGCAAAAATCGTCATTGTCATTACAGAAGCACAATAAGATACCTGAGTTTGTGTTTGGTCTGTTAGACCATCTCATTTCTTCCAGGCCAATGGCGTCTATTTTGTATACTAAAGTGCACATCATGTTCTCGTACAATTAGACCGCAGTTTGGTTATAAGGGCTGCCAGAGGAAGCTAGAGACATCAGGGAGCAGTTGAAGAAAGGTCTGAAAGAAAATCACCGAGACCAGTTTATTGACCTATATTGTTACAAAGTGTTCTAAAAATAGATTGAAAAAGTGACCTAACATATATGAATAACATATATAATATGACGTCAGAACCTTTAAAACCTTACACGCCAGCAGGTACTTTTGATTTATATAGGTGGTTTTTTTTTTAAACTGCATGCATCGTAAATAGTGTTAACTTCCACAGAAAGCAGCCCCGTGAAGTAGATAGAATAATGTGTGAACTAAACATGTGACTATTGAGCGTTTTAAAATATGGATACATGTGAGTGTGTCTAATCTATAGGTAATTTAATTTAGTACCGTTTGTTGTAACGTCATCGTTAATCAAATATTAGGTAAATTCTAAATTTAGCATATGCCGTTAACTGAAATTTAAAAAACATTTGATTAATCAATGTCTCAAACGTTAACCTTGGCGTACAACGAACGAACGGTCCATATATTTTGATAATAAATCTTGGGTTAAAAAGCCATCTCATAGCTAGGCATTTTGCCTGTATAATTTAGCCCGTCAACGGGGAAGGGTGCATGTTGCTTTTGACAACATTGTAGATCCAGATCCGCCTTTGCATACGCACAGTCTGGCATATTACTCCCACCAGCTTGTTGGACACTTATGTCAACTTGTGTAGATCCTTAAAAGACAGAATATGTACAGGCTGATTCAAATCCACTGTTCAATACCATTCAAATCCTAATTTACATTGCACTATTACTGTACATAATGTTATTGCTAACATGTTTTTAATTCAATTTCGAAGTTAGTGGAGAGGAAGATTACATCCATTTAATCTTTTTCTTGATACAGAACGTGTATTTTGACCTTTTTTAAGATTTCCATAATATTTTATTAAAACTAATGTTCAAGTGAAATGTGCCAAGAGGAATAACCCGAGTAGAATTACAGGGATCTTTGCTGTGTAAATGTTACGGTTATGTCCCTTACCTCAGGAATCAAATTCGCAAATATTTTTCTCTTCTCTCGTCTCGAGTATCTCTTTTTGCTAGTCGCTAAATCTCACGTTCCATGATTTAATGTTTCAATTGTTTTACTGACTTCCCTCTTGCAACCAAAATTAAGAACGTACAGTTGATTGATGCTGCAAGTGAACATAACATATAGGATTGTACTTAACAAAAGTAATACACATTTCCTTTGAACCAACATTGACTTCAACAGGAGACGGGTGGTTATATCCAATCGACATTGACTTCAATAGGAGATGGATGGTTATATCCAATCAACATTGACTTCCACAGGAGACGGATGGTTATATCAAATCAACATTGACTTTCACATGGGATTTATGGATATATCTAATCAGCATTGACTTCTACAGGAGATTGGTGGTTATATCCACTCAACATTGACTTCCACATGAGATTGATGGTTATATCCAACCAACATTGACTTCCACATGCTATAGATGGTTATATCCAATCAACATTGACTTCCACAGGGGATGGACGGTTATATTCAATCAACATTGACTTCCACAGGGAGATAGTTGGTTATATCCAATCAACTTTGACTTCCACAGAAGATTGATAGTTATATCCAATCAACATTGATTTTCACAGGAGATTGATGGTTATGTCCGATCAACAATGACTTTCACAGGAGATGGATGTTCATATCCAATGAACATTGACTTTCACAGGAGATTGATGGATATATCCAATCAACATTGACTTCCACATGGAGATGGGTGATTATGTCCAATCAGCATTGACTTTCACAGGGGACTGTTGATTATATCCAATCGACATTGACTTCAACAGGAGATGTATGGTTATATCCAATCGACATTGACTTTCACAGGAGATGGATGGTTATATCCAATCAACATTGACTTTCACACGAGATTGATGGATATATCCAATCAACATTGACTTCCATAGGGAGAAAAGTTGTTATATCCAATCGACATTAACTTCCACAGGAGACGGGTGGTTATATCCAATAAACATTGATTTTCACAGGAGATTGATGGTTATGTCCGATCAACATTGACTTCTACAGGAGATGGATGGTTATGTCCGATCAACATTGACTTTCACATGAGATTGATGGATATATCCAATCAACATTGACTTTCACAGGAGATGGAAGGTTGCACCCAATAAACATTGCATTTCATAGGTGAAAGATGGTTATATCCAATCAACATTGACTTCTACAGGGGATGGATGGTTAAATCAACTCCAGGTTGAAATGGAACCCATAAATTACTTCACGTTATCGACGTGTTTTAGAGACACTTCGTTTCATGCTAAATTCATGCGTGTATGTTTAGCTTCGTAAATCGTTCATGTTTAAATGTTAATTATGAATCGCGAGCCAGTGATAACACCATATCAATTCAATGACGCAGTAGCAGTTCTGATTGCTCGTACCAGCAATCAGAACTGCTGCAACGCTGTGTTAAAAAGATACATCCGTCCCAGTAGTTGGTTCAAGTTTAACGATTTATTCGATGTTCACCTTTCCTGACTACGCTATAGAACCGTTCTCAAGAGGCATCCGGGTTACTCGTTCGACCTTTTTTACAAAAAGAGAAAACCTTTATCAGATTACGGGGATGCATGAACTGATCTTTGCTAGTAGCCATTTGTGGAAGGTCGGTTGGCATCTCATATTGCCTAAATTGTGATTGTGGTCATCTTGCGTATTTTCTATTGTTGCCACAACCTATCTTCAAAGATTAATGAAGTTAGGGCCAAACTGATATTAATGTTTCCGTGCTCTGATTGATATAAAATAGCTACATTATATAACAGTATATCGAGGGCTTGGCGTGAAACGGTTGTAACTGAAATTGGTATTTTTTTACAAAGGTTAATCGCCTCGCCATAAAGTCTTTATAAGCGTTAAAATCATTTTTCTTGGTAAGCAATGGATATATACATTGTTTACAAACGGGTCAAAATTACCCCTAAACCAGGGTTTTCAAAATAGGTATTTAGTTACAACTGTTTCACGCCAAGCCCTCGATCTGCCATGAAGGCGAATTGAATTTAGTTACAACTGTTTCACGCCAAGCCCTCGATCTGACATGAAGGCGAATTGAAGGATTAGACGCTATTTCATAGGAAAATATCTATACGTTTCATTAATTAATAGTCTAAATATATACATGACAATAAAACGTTGTAACTAACCAAGCAACGATAAATCCATAAAATACATCCTTATTCTGAATATAATTCCTTTTTACTGTTGCTATTTAACTAAATTCAGCTGATGGAAACATTAGCAGTATACATAAATGTATATTATCCTTTAGAGATTCAACATTCGAGGACTTAGCGTAGATGTAGATTATCTTTTCAAATATTGTCTTGGTCTCGAAACAATTTATGAAGGTAAAGCAACATTTGAATATCTGCCATAAACTGAGACTTATTAACCAAACATTGGTACTGTTGCAATTCTCATGTTGGAATCACATATCCCTTTCCCACTTACAACAAATCTGCAGCAAACGACTTTGAAAGCATTTAGGCCAACATTTGTGGAAAATATCTATAACTATGAGTTTAATTATTTGATAGATTGACAACAATGTTGCAAACTTAGAAATTTCTCATGATGAGCAATTTCTCCCTTTGTCAAAATGTTTTTAAAAGTTGTCTGCTGCAAGAGTCGTCAGAAAGCGTCTGTATATAAGTGGATACGGGTTAAATGGTATGGGAGAAAATAAATGGACTTTAACTGAACCTGTTACAAATTGGCGGTTGTGCACAGTGTATACCCAGATGAAGCTGTGAATTATGATCACTTTTACGTTATAACTCACTAAAGCTTGTTTCAAGCTTATGTCAACTTGTGTAGATTATGATAAGTCTAAGGGGTGGATAGGCTTATCTGAGCCTACTCTGTTCAGTTACACCAATTTATAGCATTTCCTAAGGACGGGTAAAATTCTAGTTTTCCGATGGAGATTATTAATGTCACTTCTAACAGTCTCCGGACAGTGAAGGATCTGATTAGGCTGTGTGAGTATAAGACACTATTTGTCGCCAATAAATAATCATCGCCACATTAAAGTGTCACAACCTGCTGTTGGACTATTAAGTGTAACGTAAAGCATATATACCCATCATCTCATCTTTGAATATGTGAAAAATAACTCATGGATTGTCTTGCATAATAAAACAAAGATTTATTCCATCAAGGGGTTATATCCGATAATATCAGTTACCAAAAAATGCAAACGATTCAATAGTACAAGTAATTCAGAATGTTCAAAGTGAAGATGTTATATGAAACTTGTTCACATAAATATGATGTATGACCATATCATAATAGAGTCACAGGAAAACTGAACCAAATGTTCATTTAATCTAGTTCATGAGAAAATACACTGAAGCTTCTAACAAGCTCGTGTAAGTATATTGTGAACGATGTGTATGAGCCGAATTACGAGAAAACCAACAATGTGGACTCTTCGTAAAGCATCGACCCGGATCAGCATTAGCATGCCGCGCAGGCTAACCCGGACAGACACTGTTCGCCTTTAGCGGACTTTCCGTTTCAGGAATCATTACTCTAAACCTCTTTCCCCCTGTGACGGAATGTGTCGGCCCGGATAAGCCTGAGCGGACTGCGCAGGCTGATCTGGGTCGATACATTACACAGTGTCCATAATGTTGGTTTTCTCGTGGAACGGCTCATATTTGGTCAGACCGTGCGTATACATTGGCTGATCCGGATCGACAATGTTCATAAACGCGAATTAGTGCCCAAGAAACTCTTATCTTCGCCAAAGGTTAATATTGGCATGTCAATGTGTACAGTTTAATTAGACCCTATTCGAGTTGATATTAATTATTTAATTGTCATTGAAAGTGCAGAAAGCGATGAGTGATCAGACTCAACGTTAGCACATATTCACCTCCATCTCCGTGTTAACCCTTTCCTACTTACAACAAATCTGTAGCAGTTGCCTTTGAATACTCACAGGCAAAGATAAAAAATACTAATTAAATGAAAGTTCAATTTTTGAAAATTAATTTGAAAACAACGTGGCAAATTTTTCCTTTTGCCCCAATGTTTTCAAATGTCGTCTGCTACTGAGGCATCAAAAGCATATAAAAGTGTTTGTCGAGGGTTGAAAACACATGGATATTCCAACGGGCGACGTTTTCCCTTTTGCTACAATGTTGTCAAATGTCGCCTGCATCAGAGACGTCAGAAAGCGTCTAAAAGTGTAAAGCAAGAGCCGAAAACACATGGATATTCTAACGGGCGACGTTTGTTTATCCAAAAGAGTCAAGGGATGATCATGGGAATCGAATTTAGGTCTCCGATAACTACATCCAATTTTAGCCGACAACTCACTTGCCATATTGCTTTTAAACTTTATTAAAATAAATTGATAAATATCATTTTTAGTTGCGAGGCACACACGAGTCGAGATATTTTATAGCGGTTAGCTTCTGTGAGAAATTAAAGGATCACCAGTAGAAAGCTCTATGCTCGTCCATCAAAAAACAACGCGGCATTTTAAAACGGGTTAAATGGTAAGACATGCTGGATCTTATTTCTCTCATTTCTTAGAAGGCTTAGCCCTTTCCCACCTTTAGACGCATGTTGACGCATATGCAGCGGAGGACTTTTGAAAACATCGTGACAAAAGGAGAAATTGCTCAAAACGAGCATTTTCTCCCATTGCCAAAATGTTTTCAACTTTTTTTCGGTAATTATACCTACAATTATAGCCCGTCCGTGCCAATAGATGAACCGGCAGAGGTTCAGATAAGGAAGGGTAAACAGCTGTTTTCCCCACAATATCTCTTTTACAATCCAAGCAAATACTTTATATTCGAGAACTCGTTTTTCAACATTCTTGTTTTAAAATATGTCCCTTTTTAAAATTCCACGCCACGTTTGCAAACCGTTATATAATTACATCATAGTTTAATGTTACTAAAAACAAAGAAAAAAGTATTTCCGCTTTATTTATCAAATTATTCAAGATACAGTTGCTTTTAGCTGGGTTATGCTTGATATACATATTAGCAACGTTATATACTGTACCATATATCAAGAGTCAAGACTCTTGGCCTACAAGCAATTTAACCCTTTGGCACCAGACAGTTTTGAAAACATCTAGGCAACAGGAAATATTTTCCTTTAGCCACAATTGTTTGAAAGCCGTTTGCCACATATTTGTCGGAATATGTCTGCATTAATTCAGGACTGGGCTGCGCTTGGCCAAAACCAGCCGAAAGGCATTTACGATCAATATAGATCAGATCAGCCAGCGAATCCGCACAGTCTGATCTGGCCATGCACCGTTTGTTAATTAGTCATAGAAGGTTTCAAGAAACTGTTGTTAATCAGTGTCCATTTGGAGTTTCAGCATGAGGGCACAGCAATGCAATTCTTGTTTAACAGGTGTAATAAGTACGATAATGGTGGTTTTCGAATAGCACCGTTTATAACCGGAAATGCCACAAGGCTTATTTTCGCAATCCGCAGTACTTCCGGAATTGCACTCAGATTGACAGTCATATAGCAATGCTATTTCTAGTTAGTCGAGTTCGGTACCCTTTGTCCAAAAATAGATTCCATCTATAATGGTATTTAAAAGCGTTTCTGGTGTGGACGTCTGTAAAAACTGTCGGCAATTGAGAAATTTGCTATAGGGCATATTTATTCAACATTGTTTTCTAAATCTGTCTGAACGTCTCATGATTCTATCACTACTCTTTTTATTTTTCTGTCCCCCATATCGAGTAATGAAGTAATGGATAAAAAGCAAGAAACGCCGATTGAATTACGTTGGATGGAACACATTAAACTGCTTAACTCTTTCAGCGCCGAATTGTTTAAAGACTCTTCCATGTTCAAAATCAGGCGTATCCATTGCTCATGTAATAACACTTTTGAACTATTTTGATAACTAAAATGCAAACAATGCTGATTTCAGGTGAGACAGCTCGTTACCAGCTGACTCGCCTGAATCAGTATTGTTTGCAAAAAACTGAAAATTTGCCTTTGGCGCTGAAAGAGTTAAATGGAAAAGAGTGAGTGTATGTGTAATACAATGATATATAGGTTCTATAACTAATGACAGGTGTTAATGCAACTTTTAAATGAAATATACATCTTGTTCGTGGTTGAACGTATTTTAAATGTAACAAAGTGTTTATCTGCAAATCATTTTGTTTAAAATGTGTGAATTTGTATGTCGACTTTCGGAAATGCTTTCTCGGGAAACGTTCACGGAGAAACACTACCGTTGAATATTGATACTGTAACGTAATGATGTTTTATAAGCAATTAAAATCTTCTTATGGTTATTCTCGTCTTTTTCAACAGGTGTAATAATAACGTTAATGCAGTTTTTGTCGAAACCTCTGCTTTATTTGAGGCCAAACCGGAAAAGCAACAACATGGATTGTGTGCACATAGCGCAGCTCTTTTGAATTAAATGAGCCGAATTACAAGAAAACCAACATTGTGAAATATGCGTTAAGTATCGAACTGGATCAGCATAAGCATGCTGCGCAGGTTAACCCGGACAGACACTGTTTGCCTCCTTATTAATTTCTGTTTCAGGAATCATTACTCTATACCTATATACCCCTGAGACGGAATGTGTTGGCCCGGATTAGCATGCGCGGACTGCGCAGGTTGATCTTGGTAGATACATTACGCAGAGTCCATATTGTTAGAACGGCTCAAATAAAATTGTTAGTTTGAAAATGTTGATACTTTATTCTGATATCTATTGTGCGTATTAGTAATATTGAACGGAACTAGCTTGGCTACAAGAACGAGCCCCCTTTCCGGCACCTGGCGTGTCTCTGTTAGTTGTGCGATTCAAAGCAAAGTGTAGAAACCAAAATGATATTATTCCTCTATTAATAATGTTTAACGTGCCGTTTATGTATATCTTATCTTTCAAATGCATATCAACGGGCGAAAAGCCGGGTCTACTTTTAGCGCGAAAACTCATTACGGAAGTGATATTCAAAAGTATATTTTTATCGTTTCGAGTCGTTGACAATTTCCATTTTCACAAGACTACATATCTTGACGTACACTGACGGACCTATATTAAAACGAAATTCTAAATTCTAAATTCTTAAGACCCTTTTTGTATGACATGTTCCAATCATTTTATAAATGATGATAGGTATTATGGATAGCGCAGACGTTTTTAATATTTCCCATTGTTTCCCCCAAAGACTTTTCAACTATTTTTATTGACAGAGATAGAAACAAACAATAGATACGAGTCGCGACTTGCGATATAGGGTCTTATGGACTCTCCAATTCGGCGTCAGTTAACCCTTTCCCACATAAAGACGTATTTAGATGTCTCAGCAGCAGACGACTTTTGAAAACAATGTGACAAAAGGAGGAAATTGCTCATGGTGTGTTGACTATACTTCCGATTTTCTTTTTAATATGTATTAATGTCTATCTAACATATATGCGGACAGTCAATGTCTTTGTAAGACTGTGTGTATTAACAGGATCTTCAGTGTACGCAGATTTAATGAAAGATAAAGGTACATTGTAAACCACACCATTTGAACCCCGTCTTGGGATCATGGACCTTTGGGAGTGTGTCGACAGCGGGTACCAGGGGTAGCGGGTACACTCGTTGACCCCTGTATTTTCGTTACACCACAGGGACGTGCTCCTCTAAAATAATATGACCCTATGCATAAATATCAACTGCATACGATCATATATATTTTTAAAGTAGCACGTCTGTCTCTGTGGTTAAACTTGGTTTTTCGTGATGTTTCATTATTACCCGCGCGCACTTTACGAGATTCGCGTATTAACGTCATCACTGTGTGAAATGTCCGAAATACGCTTCAAACAGGTAACAAATCAATGAAAGAAGAACGGATATGAATGTATTTTGATAATTAACTAATTTTTTATTCTCAAGTAAACATAGCGAAATCTCAAGGAGCAACGCTATACTTGCGCTGCCTGGTAAAACGAGCAATTTCTCACCAATGGTCACCATGTTTTCTACTCTATTCAATGATTGTTCTTTCATTTAAAATGATTGTCTGTTCTTTTGCCTGTTTTGTAAGTCGTCTGCACTGCAGTTTTGTTTTATGTGGGAAAGGATTAATTTCTTCTGAAGTTTCCTTTCGTTGCATCTTTAACACGTGTACGTGTGTACCATGCAAATATATATAGTATGCCTTTTATCCGTGTTTTAGCTTTTTGAAAAATTCTCCAGGAAAATTTCAGATAATTGCAATACAGTTTGAGATCTTTAATGGATTCCAAACCAGTGCCTTTTAAAGATCAAATGAATCGGAATTCATATGACTTTGCTCGTCAAACCTATACCACATAAAACAGTCATGCAGCAGACCATTCGTCAATATAGGCAAAAGATAAGACCATGTTTCAACGAGCCTACCGTAGAGGCACTTTGACCAGGGGACTAGATAATGATGAGTAAATAGGTCTTTCGGTGACGATATCTCTGTTAGCACTCATTTAAACCTATATTGTGGGTACTGGACAGAATTTTCTCAAGAACGGTTTTAGAACATTTAAAATGCCCCTATCTAGAGCTCTGTTTGACATAAAATCGTTTATTAAATGTCCAGATGAAACATCAAATGTAGAACTGATAGTGACAAACCATCCCGTTTATTCTTTAAATTGTAAACATTTAGTCCAAAGACATTCGTTTTATTTATTTTTTCATGCAGGTAAGATAATCAAATTTGTTATAAAAAAAGAAATTAACCGACAATAAAAAGGTACTTTAACGTTTAGATACCGATTTTATCGCGGATTATCAAAAACATCTGCTGAGGTGTGAATCGCCGGTAGTGCGCCGCTTCACGTTTTATTGTATTGATACACCATAAAGATAGTATCACAATCGGCACGCGCTGACTTTGCCGTTGGCGAATAAATGCTGTGGTATTTAGACAACCGTAAAATATTGTTTCGATTTTTACGACTGATAGAAAAATAAATAAACATCGAAATAAATCAATTTGTACATTTGCGGTTTTTTATTCAAAATTCATTTTGGTCGGAAAAACTTTAAGAAATCTCTTTTTAATTGTTTAAAATCTAAATCAGTTTGACATTTATTTTGAGAAATTGCAAAGAAACTGCAGTGGCTCTTGAAAGTTTGATCACATAAACAGATTAGTAAAGATGCATTTAAACGAACTCCGACACTAATATGTTCTTCATGCAAATGTATTTTCTTCAAGAAATCTGTGTGTGGTTTTTATTTCTCCATGGATTACGAATCATCCTTTTTGTTTCGTAATTATACCTTACGAATTCTATATTTTCATCACACACGTTTTCTATCACATGCGAAAGGCAACTAAACAAAGGAAAATATGCATGTGTTGCTGTTACAGTTTTACAAAAAGTTGCATTCTAAACTTGTCGACCAGCGAATATCTAGATCAGCCTGCGACTTTGAGCAGTCTGATTAGGTCCTTTCCTTTTCGTGATCTTGTGAAACAGGCACCATGGAAGCCTATAGATGACGTTTAAGACCGAATTTCGTTTGAACAGGTAAGCAGTATCAGATCAATAAATTCCTAACAGTTGATGTTCAAAGTATCGACCGGATCAGCCTAAGCGTGCCGTGCAGGCTAACCTGGGCGGACCTTTTTTGCCTCCTGTGGATTTTCTGTTTCAAGAATCATTACTCTATACCTCTTTCCCCCTTAGATGGAATGTGTCGGCCCAGATTAGCCTGCGCTGTCCATAATGTAGATTTTCTCGTGGAACGGCTCATATATTCTTTCGCAAATATGAGCAGACGTCAAGGTAAAAGCAGTCGAACAAGTAATAAACGAATCAATCACGAGGATCGAAATCATTTTTTATTGTTGTCGATGAAGTAGCTTTGTTTCCCTCATACTATACACAATTAAATGAGATGTTGAATGTTTCCTGTAGTAAAAGCAGGCTTTAACCTGCACAGCGACCGCCTTCCGGTAGAAATCAGTTTGTCAAGTCTTAAACCTGCACAGCATCCACCTTCCGGTAGATACCAGTTTCTCATGTTTTAAACCTGCACAGCGACCGCCTTCTGGTAGATATCAATTTGTCAAGTCTTAAACCCATATAGTTTTTCAAAAGAGTTGAAAGCATTGTGTTTAACCCTTTCCCTCATATAGACGCTTTTTGACGCCTCTGCAATAGATGGCTTTTTGAAAACATAGTGAAAAAAGAAGAAATTGCTCAAAACGAGCAATTTCTCCTTTTGTCACAATGTTTTCCATTCATTTATTAATTTTCTGTTTTTTGACAAAATATGTTCAAAGTTGTCTGCTGCAGAATTATCGTATGAGGGAAAGGATTACAGGAGAAGTTTCACTTTTTGAGCAATTCTTCCGATTTGCCACGATGATTACAATGATTTCTGCAGATACGCTAAAATGTGGTTGTATGTGAGAAAGGGTAATGATATCAAGAAGGAGTTTGTCCCGGTGTCGATACGTCAATTTTAAGGCCATAAAATGCTCAATACGACTGCCGCCGTTACCCATTGTATAACCTGCTACCCGGGTACCTGGGCCCGCCGTAACCGTAACCATACACCATAATGATACAGCCCAGGTTCGACTCGCAGATACAAACTAGAATACTATTACAAAGTCCATAATAAAAGGGACCTAAACAGATATATATTTTGTATTATGATGTATACATGCATTAGGAATATATTACTCAAAGAATGCGAGCCGTTAGATTTTATATACGCATAATATTAAAAGGTTTCAGACTTGGGGGAATATTGATGACAATGGTAAGATAAATCGATCACAAAGTCCCTTTTCGGGCTTTCATTTTTTTTTATATTAAATCACATTTTAGAGTGACGCAGACTACCAAGAAAGCCCACTTGTCATCAGCTCTTTAATTAACTGGGGCAAAATTTACTACCTTTCTTACGCTCACGTGTATCGAGTTGAGGATGGATGCTATTTGAGACGGGGAGTCATTGTGGAACCATTGTGAGAAAAAATACTCCAATCATCTTTGCCATTCTCAAGTTTTATGCTACCTGCGACCAAAGCTTTCTTCAAACACGCAAAACGGCCTTTGCAGCCCATGGAAACATTTCTAAGTGAGCGTCTCACGCTATTTATGCGTTAGTGGAGAAATAATTACACGCACTTCTCAATAGGCTCTTCGTTTTTTACGTCGGAGCACCCAGAAATAAGCCCCGCTCGCATGCATTTATTGCGCTTTCTTTGAAAGCCCAACCCGTATCAGGAAGTTGTATACAGATTGACACTGTCTGTTTCATGTGTTTTATTTCTGTCGAAATGTCAGTCGATTCTGTGTAAACATGAGTTTAAAGGATTATGAATTTTATTTTGACATTTATTGATCGAAAGAAGGACAATAGTTTGTAGTTTCCTTTTCTTTAGAAATTGATTTCAACCACTTTCTCACAACGGCGTATGCCAAAAAGACATGTTAGTTTTTCTAAGTAAAAGCAAAACAAACAAAAAAACAACCAACCTATATCGAATTTCATCATAATTATGGCTGCACTGTCAGCCGCCGAAACCTCGCAGTGTTTGCTAATTGTTCATTCTTGAAGTTAATAGTCAATACTTCTTAAAACATTATTGACATGGGGTCCTCTATCTCAGCAATAAATACAACACCGTTTTCAAAAAAGTATTTGAGCGGCACGAAAAACAGTCGTAAGGCATTTGCGATCAGTATATAACCAGATCAGCCATCGTATAAACGACGTCTGATCTAGCTCTGCGATGTTTGCCAATTAGTCATAGACGGTTTAAAGAAACTCTGTTAAACAGACCTTTTGCATGGATAGGCAGGCAGCTCTTTGTCCACACGTACGATAATTACACTAAGGTTGGTTTTGCTGGAGCACTGCTCATTTATATTACGTATGGATATACACTATGGTTTGTGCATAATGACACGATTTGTGCGATATCATCAATTCGAAGAAGAAAGAGTTCAAACGTTCAGGTTAATGTATCATATCTCGTTATGCTTACCGAAATTAAAAATAAAGTAAATATTCAAATTGTGTGCCGAGGAAAAGGGAAATTTCTTGAAAAATGTTAACGCTAACTGTACCGTACATGTTCACGCCAATGCATAGTCGTTGTAGAAATAACGTCAACATACATGTATGTATATAGAACTCCATTAATTTGGTGTATTCCTCTTTACAAATTCGTACAGTTGGAAAAGATACAGTGATAATACAGACATGCAATTTAGCTAGTGAATTAATGTATCTGAAATTGGTTATAAAAAGATTATTTCTTCAAATAGAATGGCCATTACATTTTCCTTGGGTTGAACCAATTACTTGTGTGTAGATAGGGCCTCTATACATACCTTGTTAGCACGATCGTTGATAATAGTGCCAACAAGTAACACAATGATCAGCCTGCACTTACCGGCAGCTAAATAAGTGTCTATACCGCCCACTTCACAGCCGTTAACCCTTTCCCTCATACAGACGCTTTCTGACGCCTCTGCAGCAGACGACTTTGTGAAAACATAGTGACAAAAGAAGAAATTGCACAAAACGTGCAATTTCTCCTTTTGCCACAATGTTTTCCACTTTTTGTCATAGGTTATCCATTCAATTATGGAGATTTTCTACATTTTGACAAAATACGTTCCAAGTCGTCTGCTGCATAATTGTCGTATTAGGGAAAGGGTTAAGTAAACCTTCTAAATTCTAAATAAGTATAGCCGAACTTAAAGGCAATTATTTCTACAGTAAGGGCAAAATAATGTCACATAACAAAACATTTCTCTTTCCCCATACTCATATATTATATACATATGTATTCAAACAAATCAAATCAAATTCAAACTGAATTCCTCTAATCCTTTCCCACATACAGACGCTTTCTGACGCCCTCACATCATACGACTTTTTAAAACTTGTGACAAAAAAGGAAATTGCTCAAAATAAGCAATTTCTCTTTTTGTCACACTGTTTTCAACTGTCTGCAATCATTTTATTTTCAATTACAGAGATATTCCATAATTTTTCCTAGATGTTACCAAAGTCTTCTGCTGCAGACTTGGTGTAATGGGATAGAGTTAAATAATGCTAACCATAGAGACGATCCCTATTCCTACGGCCTGTCTAATTTACCTCCATTCCGAAGACCTGTTGCTGTGTATAGCCTGTTCGATTTCCTTTTAACCGTTGTATGTGACTTTTTTTCGTTTTAATCAAAGAATACAGAAACAAGATGCTAACTACCATGAATGACGTTGGACAATGGAGTGTCTGCAGGTAGCGAAGAGTCATGGCGTGAAACGGAAAACATCCTGTAACTTGTCGGGAGATACATGCGCTAGAATAATGGAAAAATCATCATCGGAAATTCGACATGAACTCGTTCTCTAATGCGGATTTTTTTTCCAGATGCCTTCAAAACAGATGGTCTTTGATAACATTGTAGTAAATAGAGTAATTACTCAAAAGGAATATGTCCTTGTAATGTTTCTACAATGTTCTCAACTTTGTATTTTTATAAAAAAAAAATTCGCCTGACCAAATGCCCAAGATGAAGCATTTTGCTTTCGAAACATCCGATGCTAATATAGATACACGGTTAATGAAAGTAACTATTAACAGTTTTCCAACTCACAGATGCATGTTGATACAACAGCATCCTACGACTTTTGAAAAAAATGATATCAACTCAGTTTAATGATCATAGCTTCAGATATTGAGTACGTCCATATATTTGAGTGTGTTAAGTTGCCAGAGCAATAGACGTTAGACATTAGACATTCAAAAAAGCTTCTTTCAGTCATAACAACTGCATTAGTCACCACATTGACGTCGCGCAAGCTAACCCGGCACATCAACGTAACGTCAATTAACGTTAAAATCCAGTCATATAACGTGATACGGTACATCATTCAGAGAAAGGTAAATAACACGTAATACACGGAAAACAATCAAAACAGCAAAGTTTGTTTAAAACACATTTTCATTTTTTAGATACAAAAGGCAAATTATAGTTACATGTTCAATATTTAGTAGAATCCCATTACTACAGGGATTTTAAAATTCGCAAACGTAGCCAATGCAGGAAACAATAAACAAGTATAAGACGTCAAAATGACCAAGCGTGACAATTTTCCTCCACACAGATAACTGTCGAAATGAGATATTATGTGTTGCTTGTCACATCTTTAATTTATTGCATCGAAAATATAGACATATAATATTATAAAATATAAATTATAAGGTTTTTGTTTGACTATATCATTAAATTTCGGTGCACCGATTTTTCGCATTCATAATTAAACAACGTCTTTTGACAAAACGTGACAATTTTTCTCCACACACATTTTCGTTAATTTCTGTATAATTTAGTACACATTAATGAAAGAAAAATAATACGAAAAAAAACCATGAATGGGTTTTTTCGCTTATACGTGTGAAAGCTTGAGCCGAAGGCTCGAGCGAAGCACGCCTATAGGTTACACGTACGAACACATCATACGAGATCAAAACAACGAGAATTCAGTACAATCTTACTGTTTTTCACATATCAAATCTCAACCCCATAGCACTTTTTTTCGGCCATTTTGCTTCCGGTCTTACTGGTGAATGTAGAGCGCCTATGTAATAGAGAGTGAGAGCGCCTATGTAATAGAGATTGCCAAATGTGACGTCATTGCAACGAAAAGTAACGTCATTGTAAGGCAAGTAATAAATAAATAACAAAAGGAAAACGACAGGAATGGTAGGAAAAGATAGTTTGACTCGTCACAAATGGATTTCATTCACTGGAAGGACTTTATGAAGGCTAAGTCGACTATTCTTTTGTACCTGTCATCATTATTTCATGGATTTTATATCTTTGCAATATAGAGAAGCAATAAACACTTGAAAATGATTGTAAATAATTTCAACGGAAGTTATCGTTCGTTACACTGGCCTCGGATATTATTTTAACTGAAAAGGACGAACAATTCTGTTTCTGTATCGGCATAGCTTCATTTCAAGGTAAGCTATTTATTATATCAATAATTTGCTTACAAATATAACTTCATTTCTAAATTATTTGTTGTATATCTGTTGGGAACGATCCACGATGCTTTCGTCACATCGCGTGACGTCACATGGTGTGTATCGTTTATGACTGTATCTGTCATTTGAAGCCGAAGCCGTCTTGTCAAATGTTGACTCCACTCAAGAAAATAGCTATTAAAACTATCATATCTTCGACTGTCTAGTTGTATTGACTTTAAGACGTTTATCTATTTATTGCAGTAAATGTAGCAAACAAACAAAACTACAGTCAATTTCAAATTATTTGCCTTCAATTTACATTATTTTTTTACATTGTACAGTTTAACAGTTTATGTCTATGACCTAGTCTTTGTCAAATCATGAAAGTATGACCAGAATCAGTTCACCCTGATTTTGGGGTATACATAGTAAATGTCTTAATGTCTAAATGTCTATATCCTCCAACCTGAAAGAGAGGAAAACACTTTCATGCCTTCAAATGAGTCTATTGTTTTAAAGAAATGATGTTATATGTGGACTATCAGTAAAACACATAACTTTTCTTTCAATAGGCTGAATTTCTAGTAGTTTCATATTTTTTTTTATCCAAAATTTGTTTATTGATCAAACTCAAATGAGTCCATTGTTTTAAAGGAATGATGTCATATGTGGGCTATCAATAAAACACATTACTTTTCTTTCATCAGGCTGAATTTCTAGTAGATTTATCTTTTTTTTTATCCAAAATGTGTTTATTGATCAAACTCAAATGAGTCCATTGTTTTAAAGAAATGATGTCATATATATGTGGACTATCAGTAAAACACATTACTTGTCTTTCAACAGGCTGCATTTCTAGTAGATTCATCTTTTTTTTAACCAAAATGTGTTTATTGATCAAACTCAAATGAGTCATGATTGTTTAAAAGAAATGATGTCATATGGGGGCTATCAGTAAAACACTTTACTTTTCTTTCAACAGGCTGAATTTCTAGTAGTTTCCTTCTTTTTTTTTTTATCCAAAATGTGTTTATTGATCAGATTTGACAAACTTGGTACTAAGAATTTAAACATTATTTTCACTAGGTTATTTTAAATACTCTGCATGTATGTATTCAAACAATATTTGAAAAAGATTCAACATCTATTGACAGATTGACAGCACTATTTTCATACTTGGGAGCACAACAACCAATGATGTCATAGAACTCTTCAAATTGAAGAGCAAATGCAAAATAAAAGCCTTTTACGGTCACCGATTTAGGTCCGTCTATGAAACAGGGCAATGTACACTAACTATATCAAACTCAAATAAGGTAAAAACAAACTGAGCATTGAAATCTGTAGATAAAGAGGATCAATCTCTTTTTAAATTCAACAAACACTCAAAATACTTTTTATTCAAATAAATTTGTATAAACATTTTGGTTGAACAATAAAGAAAACGTAATCTGTTTTTCAACAGAAAAAGGCTATAAGGCAGTTCATAATTAATGTCAGTTATGTTAGTCCTCCAGTGACCTCACATAAGTGTTCTGTCCTCTGATATAACTGAAATACCACAGAAATGTATCTGTTTTCTATATAATTTATTGTGAAATCCATTTTTCTGTGTGAAATTGTATAATCTATACAATAGAAATGGTAAAATTTAAATTGGTATACATTCATTGTAACAAAAAAATTCTTATACTTTACTGGTAATAAAAGTACACATATTTTCATGAACTGCTGCTCAAAATAAAAACCTATGTACACTGTAGTTTAATGGTAAAACACCTGGTCTAACAAGAGTTCTAAGATCAAATCTCAGCAGGTACATGTTTTGAAAGAGGCAACTAAACTTAACAATGTATACATGAAACAATTATGTTGTGGGGAGTTGTCTTACTTAAACACTTATTACATTTTTATCCAGGCTTCTAGTGAAAATAGTTTACTCCCTGTACCCTTTTCAAAAGCTTTTATAATTGAGCAATAACAATTAAAAAAAGGAATGGTTATCAACATTGATAACTCTGAGAATCTGTACATGTTCAAGGATTGATCCAGCTTTGATAACCGTTCTAATATCAAAGTTTTAACGAAATTTATACATCATATGTTTATAATAGAGCAATTTTAACATGATCACTAACAATGTTAAATTATTGCAAATTCTTCTGGAAAATCCATTTCTCTGTTTGTACTTTTTATAATTTCTTTATTTGCTATAAACATACTGTTTATTGTTTTATGCAATAAAATGTATATTGAATATATTGATCAGATCTTATATTATCCATTTTTTTTTCAAACAACATATTTCAGATACATGTATATATATTCAGTAACTGTTGTTGACACTAAGTCTGGTACTTATTAACAAATAATCTGATGCTGTTTTCATGTTTTACAAATTAAAAACCAGAAAAGGAGATAGGTGTTCAAAGTGAAAATGTTGTTGAATAGGAACATATTGTTCATTTTGGATATGTTCATTTTGGATCAATTACACCATTCCGACAATGTATTCGGATTAGTCACAGAAATCAAGTAATTTACATCAGACAAGGCCGGCTAAACTTTAACCTTTCCAACATACATCATTATAAATGGGACTTTTGAAAATATTTGTCAAAAATTACATTTTTCTCAGTCATCTTAAATTGTCTCAAGATTATACATTCAGCCAGATCATGCAAAGTTAGCCATCTGCCTTGTAAGATTGTTGTGTGGAGTAATGTTAAGCGCAAGTCATTCAATCAACCATGGTAAGAGTCAGTTTTCAATTATATGTATTACTAGTTTACAAATAACTGGCATTTGTAAAAATAAATCAGAACATTCTTCAATGCCTTCTAGTGTTGTTTTCCATCAACATCCTTGGAAATCTTACAGTCTATTACAATCCTGACCTAATAAAAAATAAAACAGATATATATGTACAAATTAAACTTAAATGCATGCTAAGTTTCGTTTTTTTCAATATGTTTTTCAAATTCTGTTTTTGTAACTTAAATTTCTACAATTTGCCTATTAATTTGTTTCTTGTTGGGGGACAGACAGTGCTTAATTAATTGTTCTTGCTTTCACACGACCTAGGCTTTGCCTATTAACATATTAGATAACAGGTGTGAGATTTTTTTTTTTTTTTTTTCAATAACCCATGAAGCTTTCTGAAATGAAACTGGAAAAATTCAATGGGGGCCGCCATTTTGGATATGTTTAAAATGCGGCCGGTCCGACGTATAAAACAGAGTTTGAAAAATATTGTCGTCTAGTCAATCATTATTAATTCTGAATCGATGTTTAAGCTAATAAAAGAACTGCGTAATTTCGTGTGAACAGACAATTTTAAGAAAAAGCGAAAAATGCGTGGAACTGAGAATGAAATATTTTGTTCCAGTTTGTCAAAATAGCCGACTAGTACCGTACTAATCAAGGTGATCTAGACGTACGCCATTTATAGCAAAGCGCTTTACAGACACAACGAAAAATTGCCGTTTGAAATCTTAAATTTTACTGTATCCCGAATAATGACGACTTAAGACGTATCTGGTGAAATATTTAAATAGAAACAACTCCAATGTATCGTCTAAAGTGTTGGTAAGTAGGCCTAACATTATATTGTAGAGATGTCGGCAGTTTTCGCGAAAATCTTCAATCATGACTGTCGGACAACAAATTCTTCGAACTGACAAATATTCAAACACATTCTCATTTTCAACCATCTGATTACTTTTACAACCTGGACTACACTACATTTACATTACAGTTGGGAATTATGCAATAAGATATAGTGAAAGAGAGTGGGATACATTTTAATTTTAATGGTACTGTGGCAAATATACAGTGTAGCGAATCCGACTTGTAGTTATCCAAAGTTGTGTCCCTTTGTTTAATTAGATCCATTTGTATAAACAACAAAAAGGAAAAATTAATTCTGGTTAGTACGGGTTTAAATATCCTATAAACTAAAGCCTTGAGATTTTTTAGAATCAGATACATGCATATATGGTCATTGCTCACAATGCATACCAAGCCTGTTGTTTATTTTCTTTATAATTTACCCTTTCCCACATACAATAAAGATGCAGCAGACGACTTTGAAGTTATCAAGTCCGAAAGATCTAGATTCAGCTAACCAAGTGTTCAAAATAGCTAAATTAGTTATCGCTTGAGTCTACAGCAGTACAAAAACCAAATGAAAAGTATTTGTAGACAAAGACCATGGCTGTATTCATATTAAACTAACTAACCGAACACTAGGTCATGTGCTATTAAAAGCTATTATTAAACTGGTTGATCCAGTTAACAAAATCCTAGTGTAAATATTGGTGTATTGCTATTGCGATAGAGAGGGAGACCCGTGTTATCGTCAAGCTTTTTTATAAATTGTCTATTATAAGTAATATATCTATTTACATTTGAAACTTATTTTCAACAATTGAGTATATGATGGGTAAATCAACAATTTCTCTCATGTCACATTATTTATGTATTAAAATCCATCAAGGGGCTTGTGAATTGTTCCCAACTTCACATGTAATCACATGAGTGTGGTATTTCAATGGTTAGATATTAATATTTTTCTGATTATGTAAGATATGATTTAACATTGTGTAATCACACAGGAAACTTGTTATACTTGTGCCAAAATGACAAACATTTGTTTCTAGCTATGTTTTTATTTATATTTCAGGTATATTCAGGCCACTTAATTTGTGTTCGACCAAGCAAGAAAAACCAATTTCCTGTCCCTGATATGGGTTATTTTAAATAGTAGACAACACCAGCAAGAAGACCTCTTGTAAGACGGCCAATTGAATTCAATGTCCCTGTACAGCTCGATACAGAAAAAGATAAAGGCGTTAATTCCCATCATGGAATGCGATACTGAGTCAAACCTGTCCTACACAGGCTACATTGGACCTCGTTTAGTGACCACTTATATACAAATTACTAAGAATTCAGAAATTTCTAAATTAGTTTTTGCTGGGTGATAAAATCATGGCTGTGAGAGGTTTTACTATAGCCGGTGATTTTTGTGCTAACATTCTAGATTTCATGAAGGGAAGGAAACAACTTTCATAAGCAGAGACAATAGAAACTTGATGGATCTGACAGCTACTGTCGGAGCATATTCATGTAGTGCTGGCAAATTTGTGATTAAAAAACTCTGAAAACAGAGCTTGGCATAATAGTCATTGGAAAGAATAAATACTATTCTTTTAAGGACAGCAGTATTCAGAGAATCAATGATTGAAGAGGACACTTTAGATCAGATAATTCTGATTAACAATGAAAGTGTTTCGTTTTTAGCTCTACTGGCCAAAGGCCAGAAGGGCTTATGTCGTGGCGATTTGTCTGTCGTCCGTGCGTGCGTGCGTCCGTCCGTCCGTAAACAATTTCTTGTTAACACGATACAGTCTTCACTTTTGATTGTATCTCAACCAAACTTATACAGTAGTTAGATATCCATGAGAGCTCGGTTCCTTTCGAAAACCAGCCAGATCCGCCCATGTATGACTGGATTATGGCCCTTGAAATGGTCAAAATTGCTATAAAAGAGCTTGTTAACACGATACAGTCTTCACTTTTGATTGTATCTCAACCAAACTTATACAGTAGTTAGATATCCATGAGAGCTCGGTTCCTTTCGAAAACCAGCCAGATCCGCCCATGTATGACTGGATTATGGCCCTTGAAATTGTCAAAATTGCTATAAAAGAGCTTGTTAACACGATAGTCTTCACTTTTGATTGTATCTCAACCAAACTTATACAGTAGTTAGATATTCATGAGAGCCCGGTTCCTTTCGAAAACCAGCCAGATCCGCCCTTGTATGACTGGATTATGGCCCTTGAAATGGTCAAAATTGCTATAAAAGAGCTTGTTAACACGATACAGTCTTCACTTTTGATTGTATCTCAACCAAACTTATACAGTAGTTAGATATCCATGAGAGCTCGGTTCCTTTCGAAAACCAGCCAGATCCGCCCATGTATGACTGGATTATGGCCCTTGAAATGGTCAAAATTGCTATAAAAGAGCTTGTTAACACGATACATTCTTCACTTTTAATTGTATCTCAACCAAACTTATACAGTAGTTAGATATCCATGAGAGCTTGGTTCCTTTTGAAAACCAGCCAGATCCGCCCATGCAAGACTGGATTATGGCCCTTGAAATTGTCCAAATTGCTATAATTGAGCATGTGAACACAATAGAGGCTCCATTTACTATCTGATCTTCACCAAACTTAGATAGTAGTTAAATACTGATTAGAGCTTGGTTCCTTTTGAAAACCAGCCAGATCCGCCAATGCAAGACTGGATTATGGCCCATGAAATTGTAAAAATTACTATAATACAGCTTGTGAAAACAAAAGAGCCTCCATTTACTATCTGATCTTCACCATACATACATGCTCTGGATTGAAAATGACCAAAGAACCATACCAGTAGAGCATAGGCCCTCATGGGCCTCTTGTTTATTCATGGACTCGTAATCATATGAAATAAATCCAATCATAGCTGTTATCATTTAACGCATGAAGCAAATAAACTGAAAAATAAGCAAATTCTTAAAAAAATTGTAGCATATCTATTAGCGTTTTCTCACATAAATCAGACTACAGCAGACCTATTTGAAAACAACTCTGCAAAAACCTGTGCAACATCTATCAAAGGCCATGTAATAATTGTATACAATAGAAAACATTATGACAAAAAGAGAAATTACTTGTCAGGATTTTACAATAATGTTATTTAAAGTTATAACTTCATCATTTTAAGTCATCTGCATGTGGGACAGGGTTAAACACTTATACATGCTTGAACATATAGCTTTGGGGAAAAACATTTTATATTGTGACAAATGATAAATATAATTTGATGTTATTCCTGAAAAGAAAATATTTTTGGAAAGGAAGAAATTCATCATTATCAGCATGTTCTCCTTTTCCAACAATTTTCGAGAAAAAATTGGAATGCATCTCCTAATATAATATCTGTCCATAGAAAACTTTTTAAGGATGGAAGAATTTTTTCTAATAGGAGAAATTTCTCCTTCCTTACAATTATTCAAGAAGTTGTCTGCTACTCTTCCACAGCCAAGCATTACAAGTTTTGAGCATTTTAATTTAACCTGTTACCTTAACCCTTTCCCTCATATAGACGCTTTCTGACGCCTCTGCAGCAGACGGCTTTTTGAAAACATAGTGACAAAAGGAGAAATTGCACAAAACGTGCAATTTCTCCTTTTGCCACAATGTTTTCCACTTTTTGTCATAGGTTATCCATTCAATTATGAAGATTTTCCACGTTTTGACAAAATACTTTCGAAGTCGTCTGCTGCAGAATTGTCGTATGAGGGAAAGGGTTAAAGTAAATTGTGTACATGTAAATTATTTTTGGATTCTTTCTTAGTTACCCTTTCCCACATACAGACACTACATCAGAAGTAGTCTGTTAGTGGTAAAGGGTTAAACATTTTCTACATTTAGATGCTTTCTGACGCCTCTGCAGCAGACACATTTTGAAAACATTTTTGCAAATGGAGAAATTGCTCAAAATTGGCAATTTCTCCTTTTGCCACAATGTTTTCATCTCTATTAAATTAATTGAGATTTTCAGTATTTTTAGCCCACCTATGCATGAAGTGCAAGGTGAGCTTTTGTGATCGCTCACCGTCCAAAGAATTCTATTCCATGCGGAACTTTGGTTGCCATGGCAACAAAAATGGGAAAATTAACCAAAACTTAAAAAAAATTCTTGTCTGAAAGTAGAAGGCCGATGACTTTGATATTTGGTATGTAGTATCATCTAGTGAACCTCTACCAAGATTGTTCAAATTATACCCCAGGGGTCAAAAATGACCCCCTTTCCGGGGGGAGGTCACTTGTTTTTCATAGACTCATATAGGGAAAAAACTTTAAAAATCTTCTTGTCTACGAATAGAGGGCCCAGGCCTTTAATATTTGGTATGTAGCATCATCTGGTTGGCCTCTACTAAGTTTATTCAAATTATAGCCCTGGGGTAAAAAATGACCCCATCCCGGGGGTCACTTGTTTTGTATAGACTCATAAAGGGGAAAAACTTAAAAAATCTTCTTGTCTAAAAGTAGAGGGTCCAGGCCTTTGATATTGGGTATGTAGCATCATCTAGTGGACCTCTATCAAGATTGTTCAAATTATAGCCCTGGGGTCAAAATGACTCCTCCCCTGGGGTATATTGTTTTACATAGACTCATATAGAGAAACAACTTAAAAAATCGTCTTGTCTAAAAGTAGAGGCCCCAGGTATTTGATACTTGGTATGTAGCATCATCTAGTAGACCTCTACCAAGATTGTTCAAATAATAGCCCTGGGGTCAAAATTTTTGACATAGACAGGGGAAAAACTTTAAAAATCTTCTTGTCTCAAACTAGAAGGCCCAGGCTTTTGATATTTGGTATGTAGCATCATAACATATAGTGGACCTCTACCTAGATTGTTCAAATTATAGCCCTTGGGTCAAAATTTACCCCTCCCCAGGGGTCACTTGTTTTACATAGACTCATATAGGGAAAACACTTAAAAAGTCCTCTTGTCTAAAAGATATTTGGTATGTAGCATCATCTAGTGAACCTCTACCAATCTTGTTCAAATAATAGCCCTGGGGTCAAAAATGATCTCTTTCCGGGGGTCACTTGTTTTACATAGACTCATTTAGGGGAAAAACTTCTTTTCTAAAAGTAGAGGGCCCTGGCCTTTGATATTTGGTATGTAGCATAATCTAGTGGACCTCTACCAAGATTGTTCAAATTATAGCCATGGGGTAAAAAATGACCCCTCCCTCTGGTCACTTGTTTTACATAGATAGGGAAAAAACTTTAAAAATCTTCTTGTCTAAAAGATATTTGGTAATACCGTATGTAGCATCATCTAGTGCACCTCTACCAAGATTGTTCAAATTATAGCACTGGGGTTGAAAGTGAGCCCTCCCCAGGGGTCACTTGTTTTTCATAGACTCATATAGGGGGAAAAACACTGAAAACTTGTTAAGTTTGATTAAATCAGGTGAGCAATATAGGACCATTATGGTCCTCTTGTTAATTATACATGTACATACATACCATATAGTACTTTCTCTTTACTAAACCCTTTCCAACCTGGAACAAATCTGCAGCAAACCACTTTGAAAACATTTTGGTTTTATTTTGGAAAATGTATTAATAGGAAAGTGTAATTATATGATAGAGTAAACAAATTGTGACAAAGGGGGAAATTGTTCATCATGAACAATGTGTCCTTTTGTCACAATGTTTTTCAAAAAAGTTCTTATGCAGAGGTGGCAGAAAGCATCTACATGTCGAAAAGGATTAATCCTTAACCACTTACAGACTACTTCTGATGTATCCAATGAAATGAACACATAAATTTCTCATGATGAATATTTTTTATTTTCAAACTAAGATTTGAATTAAATCTCAGAATTGCAATTTCTTATATTAAGATTTATCATGCTTTACTCAAGACTATGATCATTTTTAAGTAATCACCTTCAAATTCCTTTTATGTGAAAATGGGTTAATAAATGCTTCTCTTATGCCATTTTGTGTGTAAAATATTTTCTTTCACAATATCTACAACAATTAAAGTTAAGATTTGAGCTTTAATGTTACACTTTTACTTTTCAGCTCACTTGTGCACGAAGTGCTCAATGTGAGCAATTGTGATCACATTTTGTCCTGCGCCTGCCCATCGTCAACAATTGCCTTGTTAACACTCTACAGGCTACGTTTTGCATCAGATCTTCATGAAAGTATATTAGAACATTTATCTCTATCAGATCTTTGACAAGTTAGAATATGGGTCATATTGGGTCAGAAACTAGGTCGCTAGGCCAAATTGAAAGGAAATCGTGTTAACACTTTGGATGCTGCATTTTTAACTTGAGCATGTTCAAACCTTTTCAGATGATTGTCTTAATGATATGTAGTCCCTTTTTCAAATATTGGTCATGTCTTTTTAAAAACTAGGTCACTAGGACAAATTGAAGGAAAATTGAGTTAACACTGTAGAAGCCGAATTTTGATTCAGCATCTTCAAATTTTGTCAGAATGTTTCTCAGAATAATATTTAGGTCAAGGTCGAATATGAGTCATGCCTGATCAAAAACTAGGTCACTAGGCCAAATTGAAGGAAAAAGTTGTTAAAACTCTGGAGGCCGCATTTCTACTATGAGCAAATTGAAACTTTTTCAAAAGGATTGTCTTGATGATATCTAGTCCATGTTCGAATATGGGTCATATCAGGTAAAACAAAAAAAAGGTCACTAGGCCAAATACAGGAACATCTTGTTAACACTGGAGGTTGCATTTTAAATATTTGTCAAAATAATTGTCTTGATGTGTTTTGCATTATAAATCATTCAGGTGAGCGATCTAGGGCCATAATGGCCCTCTTGTTTAAAGATCAATTTCAAACCAAAGGCTCAATGTGTTCCATTGTTATCACTCACTGTACGGCGTACGTCAAACGGTCAAATATTCTCTGAAACTGCTGATGCGATATTAACCAAACTTGACATGAATGTTACTTTGGTGACCCTCATTAAGAATTGTTATACAATTTATATTCTACCTATAAATTGGTTTGCTGCGATTTCAGAATGAGGTGGAAATTGCAAAACTTTA
Source organism: Serripes groenlandicus (assembly GCA_031761405.1). Lineage (NCBI taxonomy): Eukaryota > Metazoa > Mollusca > Bivalvia > Cardiida > Cardiidae > Serripes > Serripes groenlandicus. The sequence continues at coordinate 35,431,742 of JASEVX010000007.1, forward strand.
AAAATTGTTCTCCTGTGAATCCGTTTCTTCGAATTCCAAGATGTTCTATGGGTGACCCTCTACAAAATGGTTCAAGACATATTGATTGGGTGAAAAGGGTAGTCTCCAAGTGGCATCAGAAAAGGGCTGGAATAATCGTCTGTTTTAGGGATAGAATTAAGCAGAAATGTTACCCCCTACACTATTTGTTCCAGCCTTTCAGACCGGTTTTAAAAGATAGTCGCCAGGTGACATCAGAAAAGGGCTGAAAAGAAGAAATTACCCAACGACCCCCGTCTAGTCAAATACTTTTAAATATTAACTGTAATTGCCAAATTATGCTGTTTAATTTTAAGTGTTTTTTCGTAAATAGGTAGCACCTATAGATATATTATTGTGTAGTTAAGATTCCAACCCGGTTGAAGTGAATTTGATATTAAAAATATACATGCGATCTCTGCCATGTTTATTTTCAGACGTCTTTTTTCAAATCTTACATTTTTTTTCAGAAATATGTTACTAAATTTGCCAAAGAACCGTTAAGCCTATTTCTATTTTCGGTAAGGATGTTGAACCACCGTATCCCCGGAAACTCGTGCAATGTTTTTTCCTCGTGGATAGAGCACGCGAAGTATAAATCATAGGTGTAAATATAGAAAATGTGCTTCCGACTGTTACATCTTACACAACGTTTTTATCATGTTTTGTATTGGTTATTACACTGTATTTTAAATACTGTTAAATAATTGACCCAATAAACCATACCATATTTATCTACGATTTGTAAAGCACAATTTGATATATAAAACTTCACATTCATTTCTAAAACTGATTATCATCTTGGTATAGGCGTATTTCACGTTGTGCCGGGTTAGCTTGCGCGACGTCTTTACCAACACATTGTTGTGTGGCTGGTATTCACCTTCTCGTGTCGTTGTATCTGGGTATATGTACTTGCTGGGCGACAACAATAGAGGGCAAGAATCCGCGACCATAACACTGCCATGTCGATGCGATATAACTTAACGTTATGTCTAAAGGAAGTTATATACCATATTTCTTTATGTTCTGTCCATTATTAATTTATTATTTTGGTTTAACTCCATTTTCAATTCATATGAGCCGTCCCGCGAGAAAACCAACAGTATGGCCTCTGCGTAATGTACCGACTCAGATCAGCCTGTTCAGTCTGCGCAGACTGATCCGAGCCGACACATTCCGTCTCAGGGGAAATGAGGTATAGAGTAATGATTCCTGAAACAGAAAATCCACAGGAGGTCTATCCGGGTACGCCTGCGCGGCATGCTTAGGCTGATCATGGTCGATTCTTTAAGCAGAGTCCACAATGTTGGTTTTCTCACGGGACGGCTTATATATTTTTCATGGTTGACTTTTCAACCAATCAAAAAACAGATACTTTTAGTAGCTGTAATTTTTCATGTTGTGAGTTTTCATAACTATGTTAACGGCATTGTCCGTCATAGCATTTCATAAGAATGACTCATTCTCTTGACGTCGAAAGTACCTTTTGAGGAACAAAACAGTACTTAATGACACAAGACCCATATACTTGAGTCATTAGAATGACTTAATAACTCGGCTGTCACTTTTTCCCACGCGATTGAATTCATCTTTAGCCTTAGTTTCAGTTTTAAAGGACCTTCTATTTGTAGTGAATGTCTGAATTATTAACACTGTACACAGGTATTGAACGAGCGTATAGGTCAAAGTGCCCTGCCAAGTGAGTTTGGAACATAGTGTATGTTCGCTGAGTGAAAGAGTACAACGAGCCGGTGCATCCGTAAGGTTTCACCAGAGCATTCGTAAGGTTTCACCAGAGCATTTACTACAAGTAATATTTCTCTAAACGCAACTATTGTAAACAATCTGCAATTGTACCCCAACTTACATTTTTCAGTCTCGTCGAGCGATTTGGTTTCTAAATACATATGTGCTCAGTGAAGACTCCGGCGAGCCTGTGAGTATTCACTGTCTCACTAGAGCATTCACTGTCCGACTTCTTGTTCGTGTTAATAAGTATTACATGCATGATGGTATCCGAACGTCTACCAATATTGACCAATCACTGTCCGACTTCGTGTTAATAGGTATTAAATGCATGATGGTATCCGAATGTCTAACAATATTGACCAATCATTGTCCGACTTCGTGTTAATAGGTATTAAATGCATGATGGTATCCGAACGTCTACCAATATTGACCAATCACTGTCCGACTTCGTGTTAATAGGTATTACATGCATGATGGTATCCGAACGTCTACCAATATTGACCATTCACTGTCCGACTTCGTGTTAATAGGTATTAAATGCATGATGGTATCCGAACGTCTACCAATATTGACCATTCACTGTCCGACTTCGTGTTAATAGGTATTAAATGCATGATGGTATCCAAAAGTCTACCAATATTGACCATTCACCTTCCAGTGATGCCTTTTTGGAGTGGCAAACAGGCCATAGACGCGGCTCAAGAATATACGTGCTGTTCAAGACTCTTTTCATTCAACCTAGAGGCATGCATCACACGAAAGCCGACCGTTGTACAGATGAAGAAAAAGATCAACGAGACGTTTCTGAACAGTGTTGGTTCATATATTCCTGTCCACCGGCTCATTCTTATCAGAACCTACACACATTGACAGAATCTTCTTATATAAGTTGTATTCATATCTTGATCAGACTGAGCGTATGCACTGGTTCATATGGATATATAATGTTCACAAAACCAACTTTTTCCATACACTGACTAAAACGGTGTTTATTGACAGCTTCCGATCATTTTCTGTGTATTTTGCAAGAAAACATACAAAACATAGCTGCAATACTATATATTTTATTATGTATTTACAATAAATATAACTTAATATTATTGCTTATCAACTGTACATAATTCAGACAAAAAACGAAACAATACACAAAATGTTGAATCAATTAATTAAAGAGTATTCAATTGCCAAGAAAGTTCCTTACCCTCAATGGTCTAAGTGAGTCGCGCCACACCAAAGCCGACACCCACTGTACCACTGTCTACCACAAGTGTTAAATATTGTAATTGAATAATTGTTTGTAGAATAAGGACGAAGTGGGTCTTCGATGATTTCGACATCCTGTGTAAGCAGTTTTTGTTGTGTCATATTGCCCATTGGTAAATGTTGTTATATCATAGATTTATTAAAAATCTTTAACACAACTTCTCATTTCAAATAAACATTGTGGACTACGATCAGATGTAGTATTATACCTCGGTCGATTATTTCGGAACAAAAATGAGAGTATATGCATGTTTATATCTCTATTGTCCTTCTATGCATGAACTTAAAACAGTTCAGGGCGTACTGGTCTAAGATCAGGCGTGCAATCGTATCTTGGTCTATACTGTCCGTTGCTCGTTGATTAATTATTCCCAAAAACTACTTCAAAATGTGTAGAATTTCAATTTTTGAAAAAATAAGGACGATGACTCTGATTGCATAAGAAATTCAGCTTGGTGATGGTAATAAACCTTTCCCCAAATCAAAAATATCCCATTCACTTCTAGTATATTACTTATCTAAAAGAGTTCTCGACATTGTGTTACATAATCGATCGAAGTTCATTATAAGTATACAGACATTTTTCATAACAATCAAAACGAAACGTCAAAGACAATAATCCAGTTGACCCTTGTTCCATATTCTATAAGTACATACATTGTATCGATTTGTCAAAATTTAGATTGGTTGATTGGGGTTTAACTTAATTTTCAACAATTCTTCTGTAATATCACGGAGATCAGTTCGCCTATGTATGTGTTTCCTGGCTTTCTCACACCCTTATTCCACTCAACAGTCTTTCCAAGCAAGTGGGTGCTTTTCCACATAGACTGTTAGCCCATTGGTGGAAGACGAATGATGCTTGTCACAGTGACTTTTGTCAAACGTCGAAAAGAATGTTAGTCGAGCTTGGTTGGGTTCATGCTCACAACCCCTCGATTGACAGCCCGCGTCGCTACCGACTGAGCAACCTTGGTTCGGGTGAGAAAAAAATAACTATCAGCTTCATCAAGTAAGACTTTGCGTATCGAATATTACTAATAGTTACTGTCGTTTCAACCTTTGAAGAAGATTGCATACATCTATACCTAAGTGTCATATACCCTTAGACCCTTTACTACATACATCAACTGTGCAGCACACGACTTCTAAAACATTTAGACACCAACAACTGAATAAAGTTTACATATTGAATAGAGCTGAAAACATATAGGCAAAATGAGAAATTGCCCATGATGAGCAAAGTTTTTAAAAGTCGTCTGCTGCTATTGCGTCAAAACGCGTCTGCAGATCGGAAAGGGTTAACATGAAGAAAGATATAATGGATGGGCCTTCTAGATAAAAACAATCTTAGCACTATAGCGACCAATGTAGATCCTGATCAACCTGCACGTCCACGCAGTTTGATATGGTTAAGAAATAAAACCGTCTGCAAAACAGTTTTCATTTGTCTCATTATGCAATGATAGCAGACGGATGTATATTTACTAGTGTCACAAATACCCTCAGGTTGGCTTTCCTGGAACACAATTATATGTTTACATCAAAGACGACAATTTATGGAGAAAAGAGGACGTATCAGGTCCGAATATAAACGGCTGGATCACACTACGCTGGCATGTATATGGAGACACTTGATTAAACATGCTTTGCCGGGCAAAGTACGAATGTGGACTTTGTGGTATCGACAAATTCGATTGGTAGAAACTAGCACTCGGAAGTGACGGCATTCCCGTTGGTGACGTATTCGGGGAGCTCTGGGAATCAACTGACTTCACAGTAACACCTTCGTGTAGTTTCCTTATATGTTTCTTAAGATCGAAATTTCGGCAAAAGCCTTTCGAACAAATAGTACATGTATACGGTTTCTTATCGTTGTGAGTATGCATGTGAAATGTCAAATTATAAACCTGATGAAAGGCTTTGTTACAAATAGAACATTTATATTGTTTTTCAGCGCTGTGCGTCAATTTATGATTCTTGTAATTCCCTTTCTGGTGAAAACCTTTCCCGCAATATTCACACGTCCAGGGCTTGTAGTTGAGATGAATCCGCATGTGTGTGTTGAGGGTGGAACTTCTGTTGAAAGCTTTACCGCACGTGCTGCACTTGTGTGGTTTGTCCGACGTGTGGATTATCTTGTGTCGGCATAGCGTGCTCGCCTGGCGGAATCCCTTTCCACACACCTTGCAGATGAACGGGCGTGCTCCTGGAAATAGATAAATGTATGGAAGTTAGCAAACATATTATTTACGTGAATCTATCCAATCTATATAGGTCGTCTGCTGTATATGTGAGGTATGTGGAAAAGGGCATTAATCACGTGACTGTGAAACAAACATATAACAAATCTAGATCCATTCCAAATGTAAACAGGAAGCGATAGTCCCTTCACTTGAAACGGCGCGTTTACATGTTATGATTTTGTGACGTATACAATGTACATGTATATGCCATGTAAATGTGTTTTACTAGCATTGCGTCCCATGGGACTGTTTGGTAATTCAAGTTTGATTACGGTTCGTACCAGGGGTGGAATAGCTGTAATTTGATTGGTGGAGTGGCTAACGCTAGCCAACATTTAATTTCACTGAACGCGAATATAAGTTGAATATAAGTCTTAACAAAATCAAAGTATCGCCGTTATTCGTGTCACCTGATTGTGATTGATTTACATCAAACAACGTGTTCACTCTTCATCATGTCTGTCATTCAGCTAGTGCATATTACATCCATGTATTGACTGGTCTAGCGCCAGTAATCGGAACGTACTGATGGGGCTTACTATATACGCTTGTGTATTTATGTATGTATATGTGTATATAGTAAGACTTGAATATCTACTAAGATTTGAATATCTACAAAGACTTGAATATCTACTAAGACTTGAATATCTACAAAGACTTGAATATCTACTAAGACTTGAATATCTACTAGGACTTGAATATCTACTAAGACTTGAATATCTACAAAGACTTGAATATCTACAAAGACTTGAATATCTACAAAGACTTGAATATCTACTAAGACTTGAATATCTACTAAGACTTGAATATCTACACTTGAATATCTACTAAGACTTGAATATCTACTAAGACTTGAATATCTACAAAGACTTGAATATCTACAAAGACTTGAATATCTACTAAGACTTGAATATCTACTAAGACTTGAATATCTACAAAGACTTGAATATCTACTAAGACTTGAATATCTACAAAGACTTGAATATCTACTAAGACTTGAATATCTACTATTTCTGAATTATTATTAACGAGCTTAACTTGAAAATTCATGTTTATGTTCTGTAAGTCATGGATGAAAACGTTTACTTGCTCCTATTTCAATGTATTGGTGGTTACATAGATTGAAATTAAACAAAGAAATAGGAAATCAATCAGACAATCAGTAGACGTTGCTGCGCACGGTGTTGCTCCCGTCATTTATAACGTCAAAATCAGAGGAAAACTTTCGCTTTGCATTAATTTGTAAATGTAATTTGTAAATGTAATTTGTTACATTTTAATTCAATGTAAGGAAACGTTTTATTCCTAACTCTTAGTATTGAGCTATGATTTCTTATTACTAATATTGTCCGAATGCATATGAAATCATGGTAACAACATATTGTGTTTTCCGGACCCAAATATTGGTTTAAAGATAATAACAATTAGTCTCTATTTGAGCTATTGTCTGCTCACGAGAAGAATATCAAGTTACATTGGTTTCGAATTTCGTCCAAACTTTATGACTAATTCAATATTCTCTTAGCAATGCTGATGTGCTAGGATTAAGAATCAACATCGGGGTATTTAAAAAAAAATAGTATTAATAGTATCGAAGGGTCTGACAAAAATAAAAATAAACGGAGTTTGTATTTGCGAAAAGCCAATATTCATACTAGTATGTATATTTGAACAGTCTCACCAGAGATTTCGCCGTCCACTTTCAGTTGGAAGAACCATACATGTAACTTCTGACAAAAAAAAACAGAAATTTGGACCCAAATATACTACCCTATCTCTTAATACCATGCTAAAACAGGGATGACATAAGATTCATTTCGCAAGACATGACTCCTGGAATTTATTTTTAATTTAAATACAATGCTCTTGTTCCAGTACGCAAACTGAAATATTATTAACATTATCTATTTTTCTTTATTTCCTAGAAAGGTTAAGACAATCAATCTATTTTATAAACTCTCATTTCAAACAGAAAAATGATCGCATTCAAATAATTACTACTTATTAAAAAGACTACATTATATTAAAGGCGCTGAACAAATGATACATCCACCTATACCCATCAGATAAATTCCCGTGAAAGTATCAAAGAAAGGTAACATAACCCTTTATTGAACCCTTATTGAATGTTAAAAATAGCGCAAACTGAAACTGAAAATAATACAGAAATGTAGAGCCTTTATTTGGTAATTTAATGAAGAATGCAACGTTTTCGATTTGAAGTGAGGTTGTAAAGCTATCACGAAAGAATAACGTATCAGCTTATATTGACGAGTGTCGGATTTTGATCCCCGGGAATTCAACCCGTACTCTAGCCGGGTGTGCGGGAAAACCTCTTATACTGACAAGAATCGCACCCAAGACGAACCTTTTAGCCAGTGTCGGTGGTTATATTTTAATTCAAATAGATTATGAAAATATGACGTCTATAATGTAATAATCATATAATTAGCTGTACAAGTTTTCGTGTTTCAACGTTACTTTCCTACGCTGCGTGTACTGGGGAAGAATCGCGTATTACCTTAAATAAATCGTTTAAGTGTGGCGTTTACATTGAACAGATACATAGACTTATTTATATAAGGATACGTGGTTTTAGAAGGAGCCTATTAACATGAATGTCTTTAACTTTAACTTTTACATTTCGACGCTTCTGCAGCAGACAACTTTTTAAAACATTGTGACAAAAGCGAAATTGCGCTTAACCCTTTCAGCGCCGAATTGTTTAAAGTAGACTATTCAATGTTCGAACTCGGACGACTCTATTTTCATGTTATAGGATTTTTGGAATATTTTTATAACTCACTGCCAAACAATGCAGATTTCAGGTGAGACAGCTCGTTACGAGCTGACTCACCTGAATCTGTATTGTTTGCAAAAAGCTCAATATTGCCTTTGGCGCTGAAAGAGTTAATGAGCAATTTCTACCTTTGTCACAATGTTTCCAACTCGATCAACTTATTTTAGTTGCATTTCCGGAGAGTTTTCATATTGTGGCCGAGATCTATTGAAAGTCGTCTGCTATAGATGTGTAGTGTGTGGGAAAAGGGTTAACGGACGACAATTAAGTGTAGGTTTACTTTCAAGTTTGTTTGTTAAAACTATACATTTAACTCTTTCAGCGCCGAATTGTTTAAAGTAGACTCTTCCATGTTCAAGATTGGGCGTCTCAATTTCTTACGTAATAAAAGTTGGGACTATTTTGATAACCAAAAGGCAAACAATGCTGATTTCAGGTGAAACAGCTCGTTACGAGCTGACTCGCCTGAATCAGTATTGTTTGCAAAAACCTCAATATTGCCTTTGGCGCTGAAAGGGTTAAGTCTATATAATATAAAGACGAACATCAAATGCACAGATTCATCTAACTCTTCACTGTACGCAGATGCAATATGACCCCCAAACATCACCAGACACGGTTCGATTCCACGTGTATATCGTTATTCTATCCTTTAGTAGAAAACACTTATGTCTACATTTCAATATTCCTACACTATCGGCATTTTGTTCGGAATCAGGGACGTAGATAAGCTCTTATCTACGTCCCTGTCGGAATGGATAATATGAAACATGCAGGCCTAGGACTTATATAGCCTATATACCCTTTGACCAAATGTTTACTATTCCGGGGTTCCTTTTACAATTTAGTAACACCGAACTTTGACATTTTTCATTTTCTGAGAACAAAATGAAAAATAAGAGGTAATATTTTAAACAACGAGTGTCCAGCGAAGAAGGTTTCGATTGTGTTGTTTGCATGATAAGACGTTATAATTGTCGCCAGCTATGGAAATGCATGTGAAATAATGTGTTACCTAAAGTAAATTATGAGAATTTTCTCTAAAATGGTTCGACTGTCTTTTAAGTTATTTAAATTATTGACTAGATTGCCATCCTTTACTGGAGATAGTTATCGTCGAGGTTCTATTTGGATTTACAAAGAAAGAGCACAAAAAAGATAATAAAACTATTTTTGGAGAGTTTTTTTAACATTGGTTATTTCATTTTTTTAAAGTGACTACATTGCTTGATAAGACAGATATTTTTCTTTAACGATTTGATTCGAAAATGCGTTCTTGGGAACAACTTTGAATAATCCAACCCCGTAACAGCACAAACTTCCTATGTAGCACAGGAATATAATGTAATGATGTAACAATCTTTATAATATTATCAAAGTATAAATATGTATGGTATATTACCAGGCTTTGTAATAAAAATTAAAACTAATAAATTATCCAACCTTTAATTATAAAATATTTTAGTGATACTTCACGTTTCTACAATATATCACTTTTGAAAACATTGTGACAAAAGCAGAAATATAAAACGTTTATATATCAATCCTAATTTCATATGTTTAAAACAATGTTACTACAAAAATGTACGGCAGGTAACACTGTCATAAACAGGTAATGAGTAAAATGCACGGAGGTGGCACGCCGTTCACGAGTCATTGACATGGAATTAAAAGGCACATCCTTTAATTGCATTATGTGATGAAAATATTGCGAGCTAAACTCATCTTTATTAGTATCTCAAAACACCGTGCGATATTTATACAGAATTACCAAATTAAGTGCCCATAACATATGCTGAAATTAGTCCCTTGGCGAATTGCTGAGGCGGATCAATTTAGAATTGGATTTTTACAAAAGTGCTTATCTGATAAAATATAATTATAACTCTTAAATGAGGCATGTTTAAATTCTTTGATATCTGTTTTATTGTAGCTGGTATCAGGTTAGTAAACTTTCAAAAGTGTGTTTAAATATGTTCGTGTTATTTTATTTAACGAAATTTATTTTCAAACCGTAAGCTATATTCAATACTTATAATAGTAGCCAAGAAATATTATATTCAGTACTTATCGACTAATGTTACTGTTTGAAATGTTTTACAGTATGTATACGCACATTGACGCACCTGCTTTAGACGAGTTTTGAAAAGTTACAATGAAAGATTGAATGGCCCATAATGAGCAATGTCTCGCTTTACCACAAAGTTTTAAATTCAGTAAGTATTCCTTCATTCAGGGAGCGATTTCATACTTTTGTCAAAATATTTCCAAAGCCGTGAGCAGGAGATTTGTAAAATAAAATGCAATGCAGATAACTCAGATGATCTTCTTACAATCATCATAATCAACAGATTAATTACAATACAAATAAGAGCGGTGCTCTGTGAAAACCAGCCGAAAGACATTTGCGATCAGTGCCATATCAAGACCAGCCAGCGCATCTGAACAGTCTGATCCACCTCTGCACGGTTTGCCAAGAAACTTCTGTAAATCAGTATTTATTTGGATGCTGACAGCGAGGTATTTTTCCCCGCGTTTTATTAATACGTTAAGGTTGGTTTTCCTAGATCTACGTTCAAACGTTAAAGCTGTTTTACTCAAGCACTGTTCATTTATTTGCCAATGATTAGGACGTTCCCGAATAAAATGTCGATACAATAAGACTTTATATCGCCGTATTTCTGTGAATGAGCACTGAAAGGCCGTGTAATTTTAAATAAGTATGTATAAAGTAAATGTCATATACGTAACGGTATGTGTAGTGATAGAGATCTTAATGAATGAATATAACCTTAACATTAATTATTGTAGTTCATCATTGTATAATCCGAGCACATTTAGTATTGAAAAATCACTTTTGAAATCGTCTTCAAATAAAATATGGTTTATTATTGCCTTATTTTCAATAGTTTCGTGTTTGGTGTATGCCTCCACGGGGGTAAGGGGGGTAACCTGTATGCAAATATAATCAATCAATTAGCGGTAAAAGAGAATATTACTTTATTCACAGTATAAACATATCGATATTTGTGTTGACTGTTTTGTAAGCGGTGCTCTACGATAAGCAATTTTAGCTTCATTATTACACGTTCAAATAAAGTTCTACATGTGCATCCATGTTAACCCTTTCCCTCATACAACAATTCTGCAGCATACGACTTTGAACGTATTTTGTCAAAACATGGAAAATCTCTATAATAAACCTATGACTAAAAGTGGAAAACATCATTATGTTTTCAAACAGCCGTCTGCTGCAGAGGCGTCAGAAAGCGTCTATATGAGGGAAAGGGTTAAAGGACTCGAATGGATTATGATTAACACAGTCTTGAAACCTCTTATGTCTTATATTTGATACAGTGTAGAGTCAGATCAAACTGTGCGGTTGCGCTGACTGAACTTGAGTTACATTGCTCGTAGATGCCTCATGGTTGTTGTTTTTTTGCAGAGTATAGTTCAATGGACTATTTTTCAGTCTTTTATTTATCATTTACGTATTCGGATTTATCTTCTAAAGAAGAATAACGTTCGGTTCATATCATGTTAATCGAAATAAAAGCAAATGCGAAATACACTTGTGATTACGCAAACATTTTGATATTTATAGCAGAGATAGATGTTTTGAGTATGGTATGACTTTGATGTTTTATGCACACTTTGTGATCCCTTTTAAACACTATATACAATAATACATGAGTGTACATTGATGAGATTGAGATATATACAAAAGTGAATAATTTGAATAAAACAAAAGAATTAAATAATTATGTATTACCTGTATGGACTGGCATGTGTCTCGTTAAGTTGTAATGGGCGTTAAATAACTTTCCGCACTCGGGGCATGAAAATGATTTCTGAGGTTTCGCAACTACTTTTTTACTGGCTGGTGGCACCTCTGTTTCTTCATTCGTTTGTTTTTTCGGTGATGTATCGTCATTTTTGGTAATTTTTATTTCTTTGTCAGGTTTAGAAACGTCCGCTTTAATTTCATTTTTATGATTCACTACATCGTGAGAACTCTTGATTGTTTCTTTTACGGAATCCACTGATTTTAATTGTTTAGTAGGCGATGGATGATTTTTAGATTCGTTTGTCACTTTGTCGTGTTCCTGTGAATAAAACAAGTCTTTTGAAACGTTCGGCTGTTGCAAAAACTGAAAGTTTTGTAGAACCTGGTTCTGGTACCCTTCGGCAGTCATCCTACCCATCATGAAGGCCGGATGTAGATAGGACATGTTCATGTTGACGTCACAAACATCGCGACCCAGATACGGGTACATGTGACGTCTTTGTAACTCTGTCTTGAGAAGTTCGGCCGCAAATGTTTGGTAGTGTTCGGATTCTATCTGATCCTCACTACAAGAAATATGGTCCAGCCTCCGCCTCTTCACCGGCTTAAATCCACGTTTTTCTAAATCGTCATTTTCTAAATGCCTCTTGTTAAACTTATCTCTGATATTGCACTGTTTGTCCGTACCTTCATCTTGTACTTGTTTTGGAGTTTTTTCGTCCTTTTCGGATTTTAAATTTGTTCCGATAATTTTATCGATGGAAAACGTGAGGTTTGGTTTGTGAGGTGCGGTCATGTTACCTCGACTGGTTAAAACGTCCATTGTTGGGTGACAACTGAAACAATGGTAAAATATGGGTAATTAGTATAAATAACTCAACTCTACTCATAAAGTATGTACATTACTGGATCATTAACTCATGTGATATTGTGAGAATCATCTGCTTGTCTAATATTTGATGACTGATGTAGATCTACTGTCTGAAAATTTGGTAGTATTTCTTTTCATACAGAGTTTAAAATATGCAGTTCGCCATTCTGAAATTATCAAATAAGACTCAATGTTCGAGGTATTTTAAAATTAACACACTTATTTGTTGTATACATTCATATTTCATTATAATTTATTTCTTATTCAACAAGCTGAGAAAGATAAATGCAAATAGGAATATCAAACATAAAAGTGTATATTAGAGTATTTTATTATTGAACGACTTAAGTGCATTTAAAAGTTAAATGTATTTGATCAAATTTCAAAGAATACCAAAGAAAAACGTTTGCTATGTTTACAAAGCAATATACATTTCGTCAAAATTTACCATTGTTTGTTTACACATATTAAAATAATATAAATAATGAATGAAGAATAGCTGGAAAGTAGTCTTAAATATTATCCGACAGACATGCTGATAGTTGAACCTATTAATAATATATATTTTCAATCCTGTCTTTTAAAAAATTTAAGAATAAAAAAGATTAAAATAGTCTTAAACTTACAACAGAATATCACCACTGGAGGATATCTTCCACGGCGGCTTGATTCGATGTGACACTCCGGTTCCTACTTATATCAAATTGTGAAATCTCACCGAGCTAACACCCTGTATATAACGGCGAGTATCCAAATGTAAACATCGGCGATCACTTCATCATAATTAAATGACAACTCTCACCCCTCAAAAAGTGTCAAATTATGTTTTTTACCCATTTTGCTATATTCTAATGAACTCGACTTTTCAGACCATATAGGCCCCGCCTTATTCTCCAACCCAAACGATTTTTCCTATTCACTGCGTGGATAAACTTTCATCTGTAACATCCAATCGAATTGCTAGCTTCATCTGTCCATAGCCTGCGACATCTATAAACGAATAGCGAGGTTTTTCAAATAAATCCTTTTAATGGATCTGCGTAACGAGTGGGCGGAGACAATTTGTCTTCTCAAACTGATGTTTTATTTAGTGTTACAGCGGCGCTCTAGGATGACAATATAAGCGCGATCGTGAGCTTTGCTTACTGTTCACATAGAACTGAGCCGTTCCATGAGTAAACCAACATTATAGATTCTGCGTAATGTATCGACCCAGATCAGCCTGGGACGGAATGTGTCGACCCGGATTAGCATGCGCGGACTTCGATGGTTAATCTGTGTCGATACATTACGCAGAGTCCATAATGTTGGTTTTCTCGTGGGACAGCTCATGTGAAATCGACGATGGTGTGCACAAAATGTCATTTTTTCTCTTTATAAGTAATTCCGAAAAAGCTGTTTGTAATGAAGCTTACAAAGCAATGCAGAACATTAAGCAGTGGTACACTTGTAGAGCGTCGGCCTTTCGTACTAAAGATAGCGGGTTCGAATCTCGTGATGAGCGGGTTCTGTCTTTGGGATTCTTCCACACAAACGGCGCGAGTACTGGTTAAGTCCTTCCAGGAAGCAGACATCGTCAGTGATTGATTTCGCAATCGATCTAAAATAAGTTATAACTAAACCATTTAATCATTTCTTTTTATCTAGTAGCAAGGAATTAAAGTGTTACGAAAGCATCGGAATATTGTGACAATAGGTGAATAATTGTTAAGACTAAATGATTCTAAACTTCTCTTTAGGATACACCAATAACAATAACAAAAACAACCAAAACAAACTAACAGAAACTACCGACAAAAAGATGTTGAATTATAACAGACAATTTTAAAATGTATACAAAAAGTTGCAGTTTCTTTGAGTTAAAACAAAAGCAAAATCAAAACAGTATACTTGGAATAGCGTGAGCAAACTCACTTAATCAAATCGGCAACAGTTAAGTACGATTTATATAAGTATGAAACAATACAAATATAATTATTGAGGCACTACTGGGAAAATGCGATGAACCTCTTTGCTTATCTTTTTCATTTGTACCGGAATCATATGACTAAATATGTGAGTAAATAAAAATGAATAAATAAATGAATAAATAATTGCATGAGTGAAAAATGTATTGAATGAATGCAATATTAATAAGTTAATAAATAAAGTATTAACATAAATATTCTAGACGATAAATGAATTTGTTAAATAAATAATAGTTGTCATTTGATCAGTGGCGATTTTATACAAATATATATCAATATTCATTTCCATTCAAAAATAATGTTAAATAATCAGTTAAACTCTTAGCAAGTCGGAAGAGGTATCTGCGCTTTTAAACTACGTTTGACATCTTAAACATTAGACCGTCTAATTAAGATCACAAAATACATCGTGGTTGATCATTTGGGACATGTCACAGATAGGCAGAGCTACACAACATTTGCTAGGAGCAACCTACCTTGGCACCCTTACCTGTCCAATTGGCGACCAGTCTATTTAACACTCAGTCATTAATACATATTAAAATATTATGATATATTATATAGATATAGAAGATGCCAGATCAAGTACGGTATCTGATCTTAATCCATACGCGTTGATATCAAGCCTCCGGTAGATGTGTTTCCCCGTGTCGTGGTCCACAGTTTCCCTGGACGAATCTATGCCTCTTTCACCGTTCTCACAACAATGGTTAAACTCGACACCTTTCATAGCTCTCTAGTTTTTTTTCATCTTCAGGGCACCCAGCAAGCCATCCTGGATGCTCTATTGTGCTCCATACTCGTTCTTAATGCAAGGATGGCTCATGGTTACACGTGACTCTTGTCACGATGTTAGGTGTGTCGGTTCTCCGTCTCCTTGTGATAAGACTAAAAGTAAATGAAACAGTTGAATGATATTTACGACCACATCAATGATTGAATTGAATATACTGTTCGACAGTTCTATATGATGGTACGTTTTGTTACTATTTTCCATATGCCGAATTCATATCAATCGATTTAGTATATCATAGCACGAACGTCGCACAGATACGATTTAGTACGAAGGGTAAAGAGGGTGAATCAACGATGAGGCGAAAGATGCTGGGTACAAGAGGCGTTTAGGAAAATGCTTAAAGCAACCCAGAAAACAATGGGCTTGGGATACAAAATCACAGGGGGAGTCTGGCTAATTGACAAGCATGGCAAAATGGTCAGCGTGATATTTACACCCGAATGGCAAAGAATGGCCGTCTTGCTCATTTGCCGTTTTTTCTGAACATCCTCCCCGCTTAAGGACAGATCTTAACAATGATAATTGAGTTTGAAGTGTAAAATTTCGAAGTTTAGTTCGGTAATTGAATTGTGACAAATTGAATTTACACAAAAAAGGAGTTCGGCCTTCCGCGGTTGTGAATGTCAAATAAAATGTTTTAATTTGTAACATTTTAAGCTGTTACGATATGAGATCATCGCTAACCGGGGTCCCGTTCTATCAATCCTTTCCCACATAAAGCAAGTATGCAGCAGACGACTTTGAAAACATAGCGACAAAAGTCTTAAAAATATCCATAAAAGATAGATTTAAAACATTGTAGCCAAAGGAGGAGTTACTCTATTTGAGCAATTTCTCCTTTTGTCACAATTTTTTCAAAAGTCGTCTGCTGTTATTGCGTCAAAACGCGTCTGCAGGTGGGAAACGATTAAGTTTGGTCTCAGCTAAGCATGTTCTTAATTTTGATAAAGACTTTTTGTTTAGTAAAATATACTAGAAATATATCACAATGTTAAACCCTTCCCACATACCACAAATCTGCAACAGACGAATTTGAAAATATTTAGAAAAAATATGGAAAGTTTCTTTAAATAAAAACATATTTGTTTAACCCTTTCCCTCATAAAGATGCTCTATGACGCCTCTGCAGCAGACGGCGTTTTGAAAACATATTAACAAATAAGAAATTGCCCAAAACGTGCAATTTCTCCTTTTGCCACACTGTTTTCCACTTTTTGTCATAGGTTATCTATTCAATTATGGAGATTTTCTATGTTTCAACAAAATACAAATACGTTCAAAGTCGTCTGCTGCAGAACACATTGAGGTAAAAAAATAAATCGCTTCCTTGTCAAAATGCTGTCAAAGGTCGTCTGCTGCAGAGGCTTCGAAAAGCGTCTGTATGTGGTGAACGGACAAGTTCATTTACTGTAGTGTGAAAGACAATAATTGACCGTGGACAGCTGAATATATCATTAGGACCACTTCACTCTAAAATATTCATTGTGACTGTTAGCATATGTTTTGGGAAGTCAGCAGATCAACTCCGTCGCAAACGAAGCGAGATTTGTACTGTATTATATAGTTGTGTATATAGCGACAGATTATATGAGTCAGTGCATGTAGTGGGGAAAGCTAGAAGTTACAAGTTGGCAATATTTTAGAAATGTAGGTTCGGATCAGCATGCACATCTTCACTGTCTTATCATGAAGCTTCACAATTTGACAGAAACGTCTAACAAGCTTATGTTAACCCTTTCCCTCATATAGACGCTTTCTGACGCCTCTGCAGCAGACGGATGTTTTGAAAACATAGTGATAAAAGGAGAAATTGCACAATACGTGCAATTTCTCCTTTTGCCACGATGTTTTCCACTTTTAGTCACAGGTTATTCATTCAATTATGGAGATTTTCTATGTCTTGACAAAATACGTTAAAAAGTCGTCTGCTGCAAAAATTGTCGTACGAGGGAAAGGGTTAATAGTATGTGAACAAGCCATATTGATCAGACTGTACTGGATCTGCACTGTTCCCAAAAGCCAAATTGTACCTTTACCCATGGACGGGCTGAAGTGAACATTCACGAAGATTCTATGTTCGAATAATGTATTCAGATGTCCGTGGTCAATTCCTTTTCATGGAACATGCCTTAAAAAACCCATTAACGCAGTAAAGTACCATTACTACACCAAGGACGTAGAACACAAACCTCCGTATGTAAACCCTTTCTCAAATGTAGAGGCTTTCTGACGCCTCTGCAACAGACGACTTTATGAAAACATTGTGACAAAAGGAGAAATTGCTCAAAGCGAGCAATGCCTCCTTTTTTCACAATTCTGTTAGCTTTATTTAATAATTAAACTGTCATTTATAAAGTGTTACCATATCTTTGCCTAGATTAATTCAAAGTCGTCTGCTGCAGATTTCTTGTATGTGAGAAAGGGATGATGAACAATATTTCAAAATGTACCCTGAACCAGATTTAAACACGAAAAAATGTTTAAGATAGGAAGAGCGTATTGGTAAAAAGTCAATTAACAGTTTTAAAAAATGTGTGTATATCTGTTCTAATCTCTCAATAATATTTTTGGATGATAGACAATATTGCGAAATGTACCCTGAACAAGATTTAAACACGAAAAATTGTTTAAGATAGGAAGAGCGTATTGGTAAAAAAAAGTCAATTAACAGTTTTAAAAAATGTGTTTATATCTGCTTTATCATCTCAATACTATTTTTGGATGATGAACAATATTGCAAAATGTAACCTGAGCCAGATTTAAAAACGGAAAAAAAATCAAGATAGGCTGAGAGTATTGTGGCCAAGTACAATTAAAATTTAAAAAATGTATTTATATCTGCTGTTACATCTCAATAAAAGTTTTATTAATTTACTTTTTTTTTAAATTAGTGGCAACACCATGGTGTATATCAACTTCTTTCAGGTTTCGAGTAACATGTGGTACAAACTGAGCACTTTCTCCTTTTGCCACAATGCTTTCAAAATTCGGCAGCAGCAGATGCGTCAAAATGCGTCTACATGTGGGAAAGGGTTAAACATAGCCGAGGAAGTAACTCTTCAGCAGACAACTTTACTTTTGAAAACATTGCTTTCAACTTTATTCAATAAGTGGTCGGTCATTTATAGAAAGATTCAACTGTTTTGACTACATTTAATCAAAGTCGTCTTTTGCAGGTTTGTTGTATGCGAGAAATTGTGAAGTAAATTCTAGACATAGATTTCGCAATATACCATAGAGAGTTAACTGAAAACAAATAAAACAAAAACTGTAAAATATGTTTATAAATATTTACAAAGTAAACATTTTAATCTTGACGCATAGAAAATCTGCACTAGGTTTTTATTTTGGTCATCGAATGACACCATACTAAAAAATCTAAAATAATATTTGTCTACAAAATGAAAATTAATGAAAAAGATGATGGTGTATAATTGTACAACAGCAGGACAATACGAACATTTAAGTTCAAAAGCCACTTAAGAGAGGAAGTGGGAGATACTGGCCATTTTAGAAGCAGAAAAAAAACGTTACCAAAGAAACTAGTTTCCGTCAACGCCTGTTCTCCGAGAACCACTAATTATATAGGGGGGAACATTGTCATACATGCAGAGAAAGTCGAACAATTCTTTATTATATCAACACAGCATAGCAGGGAGTGACACAAATGAAGCCGAGTATGGAGAAAGAGCTATATTGATGGAGGTTACAATATGTAATTGTTATTATATCTAAACGTTTCAAAGTTAGTAAACAAACTTTACTAATAAGTCGACGTGCAACTCTCCACCAGGTGTGTTTCTTTTTCGTAATAATATCGGGGACGTCCCTAACTTTTGAAAAATGAGCCGCGCCAATTAAAAAGATGCAATATCGTAATAAACCATTTACCTACGTACATCCAATTTGCTGTAGATGACTATGAAAACATAAAGGCAAAAACTCTATTTATGAATGTATTCATACTGAAAAAAGTTGAAAAAATATTGTCAAAAAGATAAATTGTTCCTTTTTCAAAAGTCGTCTTCTGCAGAGGCCATAGAAAGCGTTTGTATGTGTGAAAGGGTTAAACGTCGCTTCAGCTATACCAATTCTAGGGGTATTTATGATTAATGTCGATAAACTGTTATCTTCATATCTCTGTAATATTAATCAGAGATGTGTTGAAATGGTTTATAACTTATTCTCAAACAGTGCGGATTTATCTGAATCTACACGTTTCGCAATTGCATTCAGGCTCTTTTGCGTAGATCGTCGCTCATATAATACGTTCGAGATTGTATGTCTATAGTAGCCTTATTTAAAAACAAAATGTGTGTGGAAAGAAGAAAAACATGTTTAAGATGGACATTTTAACCTGTTCATGCTATGTGTTCTGCTGTGTGTAAGACTACAGTTTTAGTTAGTTTGGTATTGCATCAGACAACTTCAATTTGGAAGATTCCATAAAAAGAAACATATTATTTAATGAGACAAACTATTGCATGCTGCACTATCATGAACACTCTTCAAGATTAAATAAAAAAGACAGAAAAACACTCCTACAACATTTGAAACATGGAATGGAATTGCAAAAAATGACTGAACTGAGAAATTGTGCTTTCACCAATGACTTCGTCTTCGTCTGCGTTTAGTTAAAACTTATTTATTTAACATCGATTGCGAAAAGAGCTTTAAACTTATATTATTCACGCTTGATGTCTGCTTCCTGGAGCCATAACCAGCACTCGAGACGTTTGTGAGGAAAATCCCAAAGGCAGAACCCGATCATCACTAGATTCGAACCCAGCGCTTGCGATACCAACTGCCGCTCACATGTTTCACACTACACGCTTAGAGACAGTACTATTCGTCAATTATTCATAGACGGTTTCTAGAATCTTCTGTAAAGCAGTAGCCATTTTGGATCATAAGCATGGATTCGCATTCAGGGGTTTTTATCCAAATATGTAATAATTACGTTAAGCTTGATTGTCCAGGAGCACCGCTCAAATGCTGAATCTAGCTTGTTTTTACGGGAGGAAAGGCTCAGGCCTGTAAATTATGAAGGTCGACCTTTTTCTCAGTTCACGACGCAGACGATAATGGTGCCTCTTTTTCGTCTGTCGCTGCTCTTTTGTTAAAGATCGTTTTGCTTTTATTGTATGCGTTAGAGAGCTACTCAGTCTTTACGTTGCACTGAGTTTAATTGTCGGTAAATTTTGGGACTCGCGTTCGTGATATTGTGTTTATTATCCTCAATGATACAGGCTTGATTTAAGTGGTTAGTAAATATTGAATCAATTTTTTAACGAAACACAGACAAAATATGTCACTTGTTCATTAACGACTTCCATTGTGAGATGTGCACATGCGTAAGAAATGCCCTCTTTCTCTAGCGGTTTGTCCTCGTGATGTGCTTTTAAATGTGTTTTAGATAAAGTGGTTTGTAACAGTTGACATCATCAGTTTTATTTTATCTCGTGTGGCACTAAGCTAAGTCATTTATGACGAGGGCTTATCTACTAGCTGGTCATTAGTTCAATTGACTGATTCGGCCAATTGATATTGGCAGGCAACAATAAGTCTTGATGCATCTGAGAATAGTGGAGACTCGTGTGAACTTACATTGTATAACACGAGGCTTCATTGTTTCTCCTTTATCGAAATGAGCTATGGATATATGTTTTGAAGAATTGCAGCCAAACTAGTTACACTCCAAAATCACTCATTTCCCAATATAGATAAGATTTTTTAATATAAATAATTGAGACAGTAATTAATTGCTATGCTTTGTGTTGGTGTTGGTGTTTAGTTGTATGTATTGAAATATATTAAAATGCAGTTTTCTGTTGACAAGCATGAAAGAGCTCGTGAAAAACAACCATGGCGTCATTATTTTAGCCTTTGAAAGAGGCTTGCCTGTGCATCTATGATAACGGTCGAAATTGATTCTGCTTTATCGAAGTTTCTTGAAACCTATGACTAATTGGCGAGCAGTACATCTAGCCAGATCACAACGCGCGATTGCCCTGGCTGATTTGGATCTACACATGTATGAATTGCCTAACTGTTGATTTCTGCCAGATCTAGTTCTATATTGGTAGCAAATGTCTTTTAAAAATGTTGATAACTTTGGAATCCTAATTTAGAAAAACAATGTATCCACGGGAACGTAATTATGAAATATTATTTATAACCATAGGAGCATAAATTTGAATGATTGTTAATAATGACGGGATCCTGATTTTGAAAGATTGTTAATAATGACGGGATCCTAATTTTGAAAGATTGTTAATAACCAGATTTTGAAAGATTGTTAATAACCAGATTTTGAAAGATTGTTAATACCAGAATTTGAAAGATTGTTAATACCAGAATTTGAAAGATTGTTAATAACCAGATTTTGAAAGATTGTTAATAACCAGATTTTGAAAGATTGTTAATACCAGATTTTGAAAGATTTTTAATAACCAGATTTTGAAAGATTGTTAATACCAGAATTTGAAAGATTGTTAATAACCAGATTTTGAAAGATTGTTAATAACCAGATTTTGAAAGATTGTTAATAACCAGATTTTGAAAGATTGTTAATAACCAGATTTTGAAAGATTATAAAATGTTTGTTAGTAACGATGGAATTATGCTTGTGAGACGTTTGTTAATATTGGTTAACAATTATGAAATTTTGTTGAAAACATTGTGGCAAAAGGAGAAACTGCTCGTTTTGTGTGATTTCTCCTTTTGTCATATTGTTTTCAAAATTCGTCTGCTGCAGAGGCGTCAAAAAGCGTACGTATGTGAGAAAGAAATCTGACCGACGTGATGAAAAGGAAAAACTTGAAAACGGCGTAAGGCTTCAATCAATTAACCGTTCACTGCACAGGCTAGAATTATAGGACATAATTATTCGAGATAGTGCATGTTATAGTTACATGTTTGAGTCAGTCAACTGTTATTTAAAAACCTATACTGTTAATGCTCGTTTATCCGAGCTGTTGAAGATAATGAACATATTAATGCTCTGAGGTAACGATGTTCGTGAACTCAACTATATAATACATGCCGCTGGAAATATGAAATTCATTAGTTTGCGCATTTTTGCAACAATGCATTTGGACTGTTGATAATTTGCATATAGGGTAAAACTATCAGTAATATTGATAAAAGCATACATTAAAAAAAACTATGAATCCGTTAAGGTCTCACTCGTTCAATATATGGCCCTTCAATTAGGTAAGAGATAAGATAGGGCCCCATTTCACGGCTGTACGCGGCGCACGTGCGGTTATCATGGCGTTATTCTCGTTCCATCCGTTATCTCAACGATATTTCATAAGCCGCAATAATGCTTCCTGTAACAAGTGAAGCATGGCGGTGAGATTTTGATCTGCTTTAAACACCTGCACGTGACGAATAATAACGTTTGATGGGCCATGGCATGCTAAAAGATTCCATTAACTACCGTCCTTACGCCCCGGCATGAGTCCACATCATTCTTTGAAAATTAACCATTTAATACTTTCCCACATACAGCAAATCTGCATCAGACGGCATTGAAAACGCCTCAGCAAAACTGCAGGAAATCTTTCTAAATGAGAGCATAAATATTAAATAGTGTTGAAAACACTGTAGCAAAAGGATTAATTAATTATTCTCCTTTCGTCAAAATTCATTAGCTGCAGAGGCGTCAGAATGGATCTGTATTTGGGAAAGGGTTATTTCTTACCAACACATTTACAGATGAGAAATTTGAAAACAGCTATGCACAAATCTGGAATAACTATACGCTTAAACCGTTATGGCAAAAGAGAAATTATGACTACTTATGAGAAAAATCCTTTTGCCACACTTTTTTCAAAAATCGTTTGATGCAGATGCGTCAAAATGCGCCTACGTTTTTGAAAAGGTTAAACATTATTTGATTAACAGCAGTATGCATATATAAGGTGTTCACATACAGTCATATTGCCGTTAAACTCGGTATGAATTTTAGATAAACATGGACATTTGATACGACGCGTTACGATACTTTTTTGGGGCCTTTTCCTCCACAGCGCTCAGGGGGGAGGGGTTACAATTGATTTGCTGGTTTTACTATTACAAACAGTAATACCGGTGACTTATACAGGAAACGCTGTGATATAACATAATAAGAGTTAAGACTGGCGTTAAACACCAAACAAATAAAATAACACTATTTTGCATGATGTATGACACATCCCGCATCTAAGTCAACCTTTGGGTCATTTACTTCCAGTCTGTTTCTGAGTGAAGCCTAATCAGGGACTACCCTATGGTTTATCTAATCCTATTCGCAAAGATAAAACAAACTCTTGTAGATATATTCAAACCACAATGCTGCCCTGTACGTAAGCAATATAATCTACAGTGTGTACCTCAGCCGTGCAAATCGATTGCAGCGAGTCAGTTGTAATAATAACTCTAAAATGTCGAGCGCCAAGGAGGGAAAGCCATTGCTATCAGTATTTAGTATGAACCGGCCCGGGATCGAACTCATGACCTCCTCCACTCGAGTTGGACGCTTTACCACTGTATCACAGAGACAGTCTCAAAGCAAAACGAAAGCCGACCTTCTGATGACTTTCAGATCAGAAGCACGAGATTAGGGAACGGGGAGGAACCTGGTAAAAATGCAGACACGGTCTAATGTTCGCAAATGCCTTTGTTTATTGGCCTGGCTCAACTGATCTATTTTGCAATTTCGAAGATAATATGTTCAATAAATTCTGGAAGTAATCCATCAATGTTCGGTATTTGGAGGTATTGTTGCATCTGAAATCGGTTGAGCATTAATCTGGAAGAGATATTGTTGTAGCTCCTGTTGTAAATCTGTTATTAAGCGGTGCTTCGTGAAAAACAACCTTAGTGTAATTATTACACCTGTAAACAAATATAGGCATGCATATCCATGATATCGGATCCAAATAGCCAAACTTCTTTTCTTTAAAACTGTTATGACTTTGGCAGTTCAGATGTGCTTGCTTGTCTATTTCTTCACAGGTAGAAAAATCATTCAGGTCTGGGTTTTTTTTTTGTGGAGCACCGCTTAATTGTAGTCCTATTTGTTTTACTAAACTTATTCAATTTAAGTACAGAATTCATGTTTGCATCTTTGGCGCAGGATCATAGTTGCATGATTTATGACATTTAAAACAATATTGGAAAGGAAGACACTGCCTATAATGCGCAATTGTGAATTAATTCGTTCCCACCTGTAGGTGATTTATACTTGCGTATGATGTTTTCCACTGGTAAAAGAGACTTACACTTAAGTTATATTACGGTTCTGTTAAATGTGGTAAACAAATACTAATCATACCATTATAAATGAGAAATTACTTGAACTTGGTGATCATCTATTTGTGATCATCTAGTGGTGATCATCTATTTGTGATCATCTATTTGTGATCATCTATTGGGGATCATTTATGTGTGATCATCTATTTGTGATCATCTATTTGTGATCATCTATTTGTGATCATCTAATTGTGATCATATTTTGGTGATCATCTATTTGTGATCATATATATGTGATCATCTATTTGTGATCAGCTATTTGTGATCATCTATTTATGATCATCTATTTGTGATCATATATTGTGATCATCTATTTGTTATCATCTATTGGTGATCATCTATTTGTGATCATATATTGGTGATCATCTATTGGTGATCATCTATTTGTGATCATCTAATTATGATCATATTTTGGTGATCATCTATTTGTGATCATCTATGTGTGATCATCTATTTGTGATCATCTATTTGTGAACATCAATTTATGATCATCTATTTGCAACTAGATACGTTGAACCAATCGTTTACCGGGTACTTTTTGAAGGGCACCAATAATCATGATTTCTTTATTGCATGCAAATTAAATCGCTTATCTGAAATATGATAAAAAAAAAATAGCGCTACTTCATTCTGTCATTGACCGAGGACCGTTTTTATGTAAATTAGGGTGACTCGAGTAACAATTGTTCAAATAAAGTTATCTTTTAATGGAATAATGGGAATTCTCTTACTAATGACTTTTCGTTTGGTCTTCTTTCCTTCACATACGAAAATGCCACAAACAGACGAAATAAATAAAACAGTATGCAAAGCCGCTGCTGGAACCATTGTATTTACATTCAACTTGATGTTGACGACGAAGTCTCTAAAATATTTCGATGGGAACATGTATTCCAATGTCCACTGGCGACAAGAGTCAATGGATGTACAGCCTAATACGACTCGTGTTAACCTTTTATACTGGAGCAAAGAGTTAGATTCCGTTCTTTCCTGGAGATTCAAATTAAATGACGAAGAAGATACGTTTAATGAGATAACACCAATGAAAATGTACGACTTGTTTACATTATACCTGACACCTAGATCTTTCATCATAGAGTTCATCATTCATGTAGTATCACGTAGAGGCGCCGTTGTTGTCAGTTAACTATGGATTTCAGTAAAGTGACTAAATCCATGCAAAATGTCGACATACTCAGAAAACCAGTACCGTTTAATGATCTTATAGACATGAATTGCGACCAGAAATCCTTTTGGAATATAATAAACTCGCTGGACAGACAACAACCAAAGATAAGACAGTGTCGCAGTGGCAGAGTGTCGGCCTTTCGCACCAAATGTCCCGTGTTAGAAACCCGTGATGAGCGGGCTCTGTCTATTATATTTTTTCGACGCAAACGGCGCGAGTACTGGTTAAGTCTCCCGGCAAGGAAGCAATCGAGCGTGATTAATATAAGCTGAAAGACTGTTACGCAATCCGATGTAAAATAATCAGTTAAAACTAAACTTATCCAAACAAACATATAATAAGTATGGGGGACTGGATTTACCAGTTCTCCGTGGCTCGGCGCGTCCTTAAGAATACATATTTCCTCAAAATTTGAAAATGTTAAAACGTTATGACCTGCCTTAAATTTTCTGTTTGAGTTTTGTGGAATATATACATTTTGCAAATCAATTCCGGATGGTGTTTGTTTCGCTGGTTATCGAGCTATTGCTAGGCTATATTAGTAATGAAACATAACTGCCTTCAATCATTCGTATGTATCTTTTCGAAATATGTTAGAAGTATTAATCCCCTATCGGTCGGAGACCGGTTTGGGGACTTTAGGTTTGCTCACGTCCGTCCGTGCACCCCTCAGTCCGTCCATGAGTCCGTCAGTCCGTCCGAAATGTCGTGTCCGGGCTGTATCTTCCACATGCTTGAATGGATTTTGATATTACTTCACAATTCTTCTCCCTAATACGACGAGATGTCCAAAATTGCTCATACAATACACAATGGACTGTCCTTGTCCGGCAGGTGACTTTTGTATTGCTTGCAATACTCCAATTACTTATGTTATAGAACTGGATGCAATATTGTGAAATACCACGGAAATCATCTGACTTAAAGCAGGGTTATTTCTCTTTACAAATCTACAAATCAAGAATCAGCAATTATAGGGGATCATTTGTTAAAAATACATTAAACTGATTCCGTCCGTCCATTGAAAAAAGAAACAAGTTAGATTTTGTGAAGAGTGAAGACTCATATCAGCCGGTGCACCCAGTCCGATGTGCACTGTTGACATATTACTCACACAAGCTTGTTAGAAGTTTCTGTTAACCCTTTCCCTCATATAGACGGCTTTTTGAAAACATAGTGTTTTCCACTTTTTGTCATAGGTTATCCATTCAATTATAGAGATTTTCGTTGTTTTGACAAAATATGTTCAAAGTCGTCTGCTGCAGAATTGTCGTATGAGGGAAAGGGTTAACTTGTATAGAATATTTCGAAAAGAAGGAAAAGTTTTACAAGGAGATATTAATGGTCACTGTTCAGAAATGTCAACTTTTCGTACAGATTAATGAATTAATTGGGGTTTAACGCCGTTTTAAACAATATTTCAGGCTTATCACGGCGACTAGTTCACCTACTCATGTGTTTCCCGGTATTCTCACACCAGTAATCCACACACCAATCTTTTCAAGCAACTGGCTGCTTTTCCACATAGACTGTTAGCCCATTGTCTTTTCGTACAGACGGGCTTCAATGGTAATAACAAATAGAAGTGCAAACGTCCAAAGCCGTGATTTACCTTACCATGCAGATCTTTTTAGCGACAGGCGGACTATTTCTTGACTAGTTTATTATCATCGAGGGCGGAATATCACATTTTATTGGCATCTTTAATCGAATATAAACCCAGGTGGGTGCCGGCATATTTAATTTCCTCAATCAAATGCTGATGGAGGCAAAATTCCACCTTGTTTCATCCCGATTTACTTTTTAACATTGGGTTTTAATGACTAAGAGCGAGGTAAACTGGTTATTTGTAGCCCGGATTTGGTCTTTGATATGTGAGACTGCCTCGATTGGCATTTGAACCACCGCTCGGAACGGTTCCCTGTAATTTCTCAGGGTACGCCCATCTCGGATCGCTCAGTATATCACAACGTGGTTAAACCCTGTCCCCAATACGACATATCTGCAGCAGACGATTCAGTTTGAAAACAAACAGGAAAAACTATAGATTAGTCCTATATGTGGAAGTATAATTATTGCATGAGTTAAAATGTTATTGCAAAAGGAGAAATTGGTCATTAGGAACAGTTTATCTTTTATGCTGCACTGGTTGTTGTTTTTCAATCGTCTTCTTCAACAAAATGTGGAAAAGGGTTCATCCCTTAGGTCTCTTTGTAGCCATCGTATTTACATGTATCTACTGATTTCAAACTTTGTTTCATCATGATTAAAGTATATTTACGGAAATGTATGTATTTGCTAATATATATTGTATTATATTGTAAGAAAAGAAGAAACTGCTCGTATATACTAAGGGCTACATTAAAATGCTAAATGACTTAACCGTCTGCTTCAGACGCGGGAAAGACTCGTTGTCATGGAATCAGGGATTAAAATGGCGTAAATTGCTAGGTTTACAAAGCTGTCACTACCAATATTTAGCAGACTATAGTTTGACCCATTGAAGCGCGTTTTATTGAGGTTAAATATGGTTTCGACATATCAAATTGTTGCTATCATTGTTGAGCGTTAATAAAAGACCTACGCATGTATCAAATTGAGATATAAAATCGTGCCACGCCAAGAAAAAACAAGGAAAAATGTTTTAAAGAGGTTCAAAACGATCTACTCACATATTTATTTATTTTTAATTCATCGTTTTTTTAATAACATCGGCAATTTCACATAGAAAACTAATGTTTATATTAAATCCCTCCTGATATAATAAAATGTCCATAAATACTTTCACAATTGAAGGGTCAAAATAAAAATAAAATCCAGAGTATGTCTAACCATTAAAATCAATTTAAATACATAAAGTTTGAACGCAGACTTGAAACAGATTGTTGTCAAGTGACTAACTAATGTTAATTTATCTTAATAGTTGAGGTCATAGACTAGCCCTGTCAGTATAGTAAATACACATTTATGAACGTAAACTTTATATTAAACAGAATATTATCTGCGTAACGGGTGTTTGTTTATGTTTTTGCAAAGATGCGAGTGAACGCAACTTTTTGTAATACTTATCGAATTCAAACACGTTAGACCCCGGAATGAATCGAAGGTCAATGTGCATTTGATGTTTATTCTCTCTGTGGGACAAACTTTAAAATTAGCCATAAATCATTGAGCTGTCGGTTTCAATGTTTTCGTATTCACCAAGAGTATATTTCTCATGACAATACCTTTCTAATGACACAATTTCTTTATTTTGTGGTCTTGGCATTGACCTTTGACATCACTGTGTAGCCATATATGGTGTGAGTACTCAGAAAAAGAATCGTTACACTGAGACGATACATGTGCGTACTCACAACAGTTGGTTTGAGTGTCAAATAAGAGTTCTAGTAACATGAAAAATGCCTACAGTTTAGACAATAATTGTATTGACGTAAACTGTACAGTTTCTTGTCATTTTAACAATATATACACAAATTACAATTAATTCACACACATAAAAAGAAGAAAAAAGTCATACATAATGATACTCTTAATTCAAATCGAAATCGAAATCTTGTCCTTTGTAATGAGATACTAATTGACAGGGAAGAGAAGCCTTTGATTTTTCCTTATTTAAAGAACTGATCACTTACAACAGATGACGTTTGATTGTAGTTTATTTAAAATGATGTAGTGGTTAGAGAGTCCGTCTCGTGAGTGGGGGACTAAGCGTCGATCTCCGGTCCGGTCATACCATACAGTTATTAAATGGTAGTAGTATAGTAGGAGGAGGACAGCTTTCCTCATTGGCACACAGGGTTGCGGGGATAACTAAGCATGACGACTGATGAGGCACGATAAGTTACTATCAGTACTGCTGATATACCTAGGAAGAGGCCGTGATATGACTAAAACACTGTTGAAAGCGGTGACAATGAAAATCAACAACTGCAATATGTAAAATGCGTATGTAGCCCTATTATTACTGTTGAGTTTTTACATTAATTTTAAAAATCTGAGCATATTGCAGTCGTTGCTTTTTTTGTTGTTGTATATGTACCGTTTCACAAGAAAACCAACATTATGGTCTCACCGTAATGTATCGACCCAGATCAGCCTGCAAAGTCCGCGCAGGCTAATCCAGGCCGACACATTCCGCCTCAGGGGTATAGAGGTATAGAGTAATGACTCCTGAAACAGAAAATCCACAGGCGGTGAACATTGTCTTTCTGGGTAGGCCTGCGCGGCCATCCTCGGTACCCAGGCTATTCATAAAATATATGTCATATATTTTATGAATAGCCTGGGTACCGAGGATGTGCGCGGCATGCTTAAGCTGATCCGGGTCGGTACATTACGTAATGTCAATAGTGTTGGGGTTTTTCGCGGTACGGCTCATATGGATAGAGTAAGTTTTTATATGTGCACGTTCATGGGAAAATATGCAAGTTGGCTTTTGTGAACTATGTAGGACCAGATTAGCATTGTATACAAGCAATCTTATATGGATCTACACGGTTCGCCAGTTAGTTAAAGACACATTCAAAGAAGTATCTGACAAACATTGTAAATGTAGATCACACATTATGGATGTGTGAATTTATTCAGTTCTTCACCTGTAAAAATACTTTAAGGTTGGTTTTCTCAGATTAAATGTCGTGTCGCGTTTAAGAGGGTTTTTTTTCCTGGGAAGATAGTGTTAAGTTGAGGTAGATGAAAGGACAAGATCGAGATTTAAAGACAATGCTCATTTTGAGCATTTCCCCCACTGCTTCGCTGTGTTAAAAGATCGTCCACTGTTAAAAGTCGTCTATATGCGGCCTTTGTTTAATTCCCGATCTCGGTGGCATACGGCCATCGAGTAGCAATGTTTAATACAGACAGATAATAAAAATTCCATTATCTTATTAGTGAACCGATTTAACCTGTTTCTACAGAGCGTCTGAATGAATGGCAGGGCTTTTAACAGGTCATTCTGGGTGATGCTTCTTAACATAGGGAACAGAACATCGACTCTATACTCGAGGTTTCATTAAAATGGTTTTGTCTTGAGCAGATCAATTGCTTTTCTATTTACACTGTATTAACCCTTTCAGCGCCGAATTGTTTAAATTAGACTCTTCCATGTTCAAAATCGGGTGTGTCCATTTCTCAATTTATGAAAGATTTGGACTATTTTGGTAACTTAAAGGCAAACCATGCTGATTTCAGGTGAGACAGCTCGTTACGAGCTGACTCACCTGAATCTGCATTGTTTGCAAAAACCTCGATATTGCCTTTGGCGCTGAAAGAGTTAAGAGGTACGCTTCATCGGGGGATGAAATAAAAAGTATATATGCTCTTATCCAATTGTTCTTAAACCATTTTCACAATATAGCAGCCGACTTTGAAAACATGTTATCAAACGTATGGAAATTCTCTTTAAATGGAAGCATTATTATTCAAATGAGTTGAAAACAGTGAGTAAAAAGGAGAAATTGCCATCGCAATGTTTTACAGAGTTGTCTGCTGTAGATATTTTCAAGTTGGAAAGGGTATGTTTCATTTCCGTTTTGATTTTCTTAAAAATCTTAAAAATAAAGTCCCTGGTGATTATCTTACATATACACACGTGTAATTCTGCTTGCTTACTCATAGATTTAGCAGGAATTGGCCAGAAGAAAAACAGATCTCAACGAAAATACATTCTAGTGTTGATAATTAGCTCCCCTACACATTTCGATAGAAAAACAAAATGAATAATTTAACAGTCAACCAATTAGTTACCAGTTTTATTGAATATTCAACCCACCAATCTAACATAAAATTAAAATACAATCCATCGGCAATAAATCCTTCATAATCCGTAAAACAACATCTGTGTACAAGAATGTCTACAATTTTGTGCCTGTTCCACCTTCTTTCTGTGATGTCATTCTACGCGACATGACGCAAACAGAAAGTTTGGTACTTCTAAACATTTGATCGAGTGTCCGTACCAATGTATAAAGGTAACACAGTGACGAAAACTAAAAGGCTTATGTAATGAACTTCATGTTATCAAACTTACTTCGATTGAATGTAATGCATGATTGATAAATTCCAGTTTATTTAGGATTTGTCTCATTTTATTGTTAAATTACGACTGGTTGAAGTGTGTTTCTGTGAGGGTAGTTCTTTCACACTGTTATTCATGTTAAGTCACGCAAGATTGGAGCGAATCATGGAGCATTGACTAAAACGTATTTGAAGATTATACATGTTCCGCTGAAGTGTGTTAATGACCTATATCAGAAGAAATGTTTTTAGAAAATCGGAGCACTGCGAATTTTCCATAACGGTAATCGTTAACTTCGGCTGTGTGGTGTGATTCAAATGATTTGGAAACTATAGGAAAACGTTCAAAGCAATCAGGGGCGTAGCTCCCTTTAGGCACTGTAGGCACGTGCCTATACATTCTTTTTTCAAAATACCCCACAATGCAGCTGCGGCGATATACATATGCGTAATGTATCGACCAGACCAGCCTGCGCTGTCCGCGCAGACTGATCCGGCCGACACGATCCGTCTTAGGGGGACAGATGTATAGAGTAGTTATTCCTGAAACAGAAAATCCACAGGAGGCAATGTGTCTATCCAGGTAGACCTGTGTGGCATGCTTAGGCTGATCCGGGTCGATACTTTACGCAGAGTCCACATTGTTGATTTTCTCACGAGACGGCCTACACATTGATTATTGCAAAGCTACGCCCCTGGCAATACATAGTTATTATATATATGAAGTAGATTCCATTGAAACCCACAGTAGCGATAGTCCTGTTAAAACCGCACTGGACGTGTGACAGCTAAGATGTTCGGCTCGTCGACGATATGTTAGTGTTCGAGTCATATCAATGCACATTTAAGTCCATCAGGGGAAGTATAAGTTGGCTTAAGATATAAACTGTTTATATATGAGCCGTTCCACGAGAAAACCAACATTGTGGACTCTGCGTAAAGTATCCACCCGGATAGACCTAAGCAATGTCGCGCAGGCTAACCCAGACAGACACGTTTCGCCTACTGGGGATTTTCTGTTTAAGGAATCGTTACTGTATACCTCTAACCCATTGAGACGGGATGTGTCGGTCCGGATTAGCCGGCGCGGACTGACTGTACAGGTTGATCTGGGTCGTTATATTACGCAGAGTCCATAATGTTTGTTTTCTTGTCGAACGGCCTATATTACCTTCATAAGCTTGATAGAAAGTTCATGTGAACTTGTAGATTCTGATAAGTCTGAATATAATAACCGTTGAAAGTGTTACGAATGATGCTGACAGCTATTATTCAAAATGTTAACATCATTCATAGTTTAAGGAGCGATTCTTTGAAGTTTATTGATTGATTGATTTCGATCAGTGTCAAATGTCAAATATAAATTGCATAATCTATACTTCATGTGTTAAAGCGGTATTTCGTTTACATATACATTTCTGTAATTATTTCATTTTTAGTTAGATTATCAGATCTTATAGGTTTCCGGATTGTTATCAGATCAAATGAAGTTCCACAAATAAGATCCGTGGTAAAGAAAGAAGAAGCAGGAGTTTACTAGACTCAACGCAATGTTATTTTTAATCTCTAATTTCCAGGATTGGTCTTAATTATGATTTTTTTATTTTGTTCCAAAGTATATACTAAATACAAAACATATACACAAAGTATGTGAAGTGTGAACATCATTACAAAAATAAGTAAATATACAATTACATGACTTTTCTAGCAAGTTTATGAAAAAAATATGTAAACAGTATAAATCTTAAGCCAACTTATACCTTTTTCTACAGATGTACTTATAGACGCAGTGATATGACTTTTTCAGGTTTATTCAAAACATGAGATGGAAAGAGTTAATATCGTATATCACTGAATAAAAGACAATGAGCGATGAAGATGATGAAGTTGTTTGGGAAAAAGGGTTTTGATCCTGTAAAGGGTAGAGCGCCCAGCTTGCGTGATGCCTGTATTAATTGATGTTCAAGCGGGCGTTCAGAAGCCAGCGTTCAGGTCGACCATTACCATTGTCCTCTGACGGTAGCATCACCTTTAATTGACGGAAATCATCGACCCTTTCCTCTGATAGTCTTTTACTCCTCGTATTGACGGCAGGATGTTTTAATTTCTTCTGAAATGTGTTCGAATATCAGGATAGAAATATAATAATTGCAGCTGAAAAAATGGCGACTTATTGAAAGATAGTATAATTTTATGTGACTGACCAATTCTCTTTAAACGACGCTTTCAACATTTGATTAATATCACGAAAGTAAGAGCACCTACATATGGCAGCCCAAGCTTTCTGTCCGACCTCAACAGATCGTATTGACGTTGCCGAAATGACTTTTGTCAAGTTCAAAACGAATATCATTAATGTGTTAGCGGAATATAATTAGTGCCACATTATATAGGTGTAAATGGCAGAAATAAGTTGTTATCAAACAGTTTGCACCATGCGTATTTAATTAAAATATTATACGAATTCTTTTGAAATACAATGCACAGGAAACATTATGAAGCCAAGAAACTGAAGGAAAATGTCTAAAGAAGGTCTCACATGTGGCCAGTCATTTGGAACGTTCGTATTATACCAAACATTGGTCCAATCCTTCGCTTCTGTCTCTTTCTTCAAAATAAAATACATTGAAGACTCTTTTTATGAACGGTGTAGATCAAGTAATGTGTGCTATGAGGTGTCGTGACGTTCATAGACGATATGGGTTTCGTTTGATAAATATGGACACAGTCAAACCTATCTGGATGCATTCATTGTATATGTACATGTACAAGATGAAAGCGTCAACCCTTTTCCAGTTTCAGACACATTCGGAAGCCTCAGCTACACGCGTCTTTTAAAAATATTGTTGCAAATGAAGACATCGCGAATAATGAGCACATTTCCCATTTGCCAGTATGTACAATAATTGTACTTTCATTTTATGAGTTTATCCATATTTCACCCCAGAAATTTCGAAGTCGTCTGCTTCATATTAGTTGTATGTGGGAAAAGGTTAAGTGGAAAAGGAAATAGTGAAAGGTGAATTCTGCTGAGCTTGATAAGATTTTATAGAATTTATACGAGGTTTTGATTGTGCTCTAATAGATAGTCTGTCGTATAAAAAGGGAAACCGAGCAGAAAATCTATTTTGATTGTTTCCTGTAATGGTTAGCCTGTGTAATTCGCATTGTGCAGTAGAAGGATAATTGAAACATATGAAAATACAATCAAATATTTAACTACTTCCTCATTGTCTCTAAATATATTAATATGCAATTTGGAAATAGATCCACAAGACTAATTTTAGAAATGTGGTTTATAACGCTTTAGAAATTTGTTCGCATGTATTCGAATTTATGTATACATACAATTCGTTATAAAACATAAGGTAAACCAAACAGAAAACATATTTTTGTTTTTTTCCTATTATGGGTTAATATAATTCTAATTCTAATTAAATTATTGATTTATAAAGTAACACAATTAATTTAAAACGTTGAGTAATTTAAACATTAGAAAGCATCTAATGATTGTTTGGTATTTTACGCCGTTTTGAAAAATTGTTCAGTTATATCACGGCGTTTCCTGGGTATGTTACCAGTACTACTGGTCTGGTCTATTTATTCTGACACCAGCCGTGATGCTAAACCCGCAACCGTGAGCGCCAAGAAGACCAGCCATTACTATCATTTTTATAACGTCTTTGGTATCAATTGACCGGGGATCGAACCCGCGACCTCCCGCACTCGTGGCGGACGCTCTACCACCGGGGAATCTAAACCATTCGTGAATGAATACAACTTTGCTCTTGCTCTTATAGTTCAATGTCAGGTATGCTACATGGGGGGTGGGGGGGGGGGGGGAAGAGAGCTTACGGCTGTCGCATCGTTGACGGGCCAAATGATACCGGTAGTACTGGTAACTTAACCAGGAAAAGCATTGATATACCTGAAATACTGTTGAAGATGGCGTAAAACACATTCAAACCAATATGCCGTTCAATACAGGCAAGGAACTGAACTGTCAACGTTAACACTTTTTTCAAACAAAAGAGGAAATGTCCCATGCTGCGCCATTGTTGTTTTAGCGACAATATTTTCAAAGCCGTCTGCTGCAAATTTGCCAAAATGCGTCTGCAAGTGAGATATGGATACCTACATAGTATGCCGACACAATTATATTACTTCAGTGCTGCCATATGCTTTATAAATGTGTTATTAGTCGCATGTGATTTCGCTTACCAAGAACTTAGAACGCATCACTGATGTAGAGGAAGAGCTTCCGACTCTGGTGCGGGAGGTAGTGGGTTCAATCCCCGGCCAGTTCCTACGAAAAATTGAAGTAATTGCAATCCCTCCATAGCGCTCAAGATTGTTAGGTTAGCACTACGACTGACCCGCTGGTGACAGGAACAATGGATCAGAAGTACTGGTAAAAGATGTTAAATGTCGCTTAAACACCATGCAAACAAATAAACCAACCACTTTCTATGCGAACCTACAGACAGACACTAAGTTGAAAAATGTCTTGGCCAAATAAGGTGAAATTGATTTTTTCACGATGACTTTTCTAAAGGTCAAAATCAGTACAATTCAATGTACGCGAACAATCAGTTCCTTTCCTGATTTTAACGAAAGGCACCTGTGTTTGAAACAAGTGTAAATGTGAAAACTGACTTGAACGGGACCACGAAGTTTAAAGATTGTGACGTTAGAAAATGCGGTGTTTAAATCAGAAATTGAGTTCAACCTGATTGTAACGTAGACCTGGAGTGTATTCAGATTGTCCTTAAACACAGAGTGCTATTCAAAAGCTGTAATTTGATTGGTTTATTAGACTATCACTCTCCCTGTAAAATAGCGTTGTTGTTGGTAGTAGACTTGTTCCAGTATATTTATAAAAAGTGTCGATGAAGACTGTTTGCAAAACAATGTAACCTGATAAAAATGTGAGATTTTTTTGGAAGTTTCGTGAAAGCTTGAGTGCCTGATTTGAAATAAGTGCAGATGAAGACTCATGGGTATACAGGTCGATCTTAATTCTAAATGGTTGCAAATGATCTTTATTAGGTTTTCTGGGAACTCATCTCTGTTACTACTGATTAGTCTCCGAATGTTAGAATAATTTGAAGGAAAAAAAAATGATTTTAATATTGTAACACATGACATGTCATTCTCATATACCTAAATTTTCTTCACGTAGACTTGTTCAGTGTTCTGTGTTGAATTTGACACAATTTGCTTTTGGTAACAACACGTTCCAACCACACAAAGGCGAAACAATGAAGACAAAAGATAATTGATGATGTTTTAATTGTAACCGGATAGGCAGGCAATATTAATCCTGCGTACATAAAGAGTGGAACACAAGTTAACATTATATTGAATAATATTATACGGTACTTCAAATGACAAACAGTGTATTGTATTACAAGATACGATCCTTTGTGACTCTCTCAAAGCGTACGTGTAAAGGCAAAGAAATATGTACCCGAATTGTGCTACAACCGATTTTAAACAACACTTATTTTACCCATAATACCTAGCTCGTTTAACCCAGACCTAAATGTTGCTGCAGTATCAAAGGCTCGTATATAATTGAATACTGTGTATTACAGGTCGTCAAAGATTCACCTTTGCGTCAGCCAATGGAATTGTGACCTACAAAAACGTTGGGTATCAACAAGGGAGATAACCCATATACATAATCGAGAAAAAGAATCTGTTATTGTAGAGAGTCCCCCGATTGAACCTCGTCTAGCAACTTAAGTCTTATTGCATCTGCGTACGACAAAGACCCAGACGAGCCTGTACATCCGCACAATCTAACCAGTATCTTCACCCTCCCTATATATGTTATGTATATATGTTACAGTCAATCTGTGAAATCAGCCATTTCATGAAATGGCTAAAAAAAATAGCCTTTTCGTGAAATGACCAATTCACTCAGTCATTTCATGAAATAATTAAACATTTCAGGCTTTTCATGAAATAGTTAAACATTTCAGGCTTTTCATGAAATAGTTGAACATTTCAGGCTTTTCATGAAATGGCTGAAATTTCAATGCCAATGTTACACAGATTGGCTGGTGCAATTTCATCAATTTTCATAAGATGTTTTATATCATGAAAAGTATAGTTTGTTTGATAAAATGAATATAAAAGCATGTATATCTTTATTATATTCAAACTCAATAATAAATGTTATAAATAATTCTTTGTTTGCACCTTGTAAATTTTGTTTCACATATGATGACATATATTACAGTCAATCTGTGGAATCAGCCATTTCATGAAATGGCTAAAAAAAATAGTCTTTTCGTGAAATGACCAATTCACTCAGTCATTTCATGAAATAGCTAAATATTTCAGGAATATAATAAAGATATACATGCTTTTATATTCATTTTATCAAACAAACAATACTTCTCATTTAATCAACAAACTATACTTTTCATGATATAAAACATCTTATGAAAATTGATGAAATTGCACCAGCCAATCTGTGTAACATTGGCATTGAAATTTCAGCCATTTCATGAAAAGCCTGAAATGTTTAACTATTTCATGAAATGACTGAGTGAATTGGTCATTTCACGAAAATGCTATTTTTTTTAGCCATTTCATGAAATGGCTGATTCCACAGATTGACTGTAACATATATAGATATGAGCCGTTCCAAGAGAAAACGCAACTTTATGAACTCTTCATAATGTATCGATCCATATCAGCTTGCGCAGTCCGCGTAGGCTAATCCGGGCTGACACATTCCGTCTCAGGGGGATATAGTTATATAAAGTAATGATTCCTGAAACTGAAAATCCACAGGAGGCGAAAAATGTCCGTCCGGGTTAGCTTGTGCGGCATGCTTATGCTGATCCGGGTCAATACTTTACGCAGAGTCCACAATGTTGGTTTTCTCGCGGAACGGCTCATATATATATAAACATATTCCGACAGAACACAAAAAAACTGGAAATGAGCCCTATAGTCGTACGCCAATATAACTTAAAATGACGTCAATCGCCTCTAGAGGCAGCTTATATATAACTAAAGAAGTAAAAATGTAAGTTATATCAAAATGAATATGATATTTTAGATAGGAAACACACGAGACTAACAAACGCAAAAGTATGCGTAATACAGCAAAGTCAGGTCATAAATACAATAAAACTGACGTCAGTTGGAAGCAGAAGAAACGTTCATGTATAACGAAGAATTGCTAAGACGATTTATCAATTGAACAGCGGACTAACTACATCTTTTAGCAACATAGAGTTACACGCATTTAGAGTCAAGAAACATGTGTATTTAACCCACAACGTTTCATACATTTGGGGACAATGGAGTAATTGCTTTAAGCGAGCAAATTCTCCTTTTCATACAACTCTTTAACTCTGTATAGTAAAATTAAACTCCATATTTCCGAATTGTCTCGACATTTCCTCAGATGTTTCCAAAGTTTCCGACTCATAAAAAAAAACATTTTGGTTGAACGATTTTAATAAAACATCGCCTATGAAGGGAACCAGCGAAGATGATCTGCTGTAACTTTATGCGATGAGTTATGGGTCCCTCGGTGGTATAAAACAACACGGGTCCGAATTAAAACAATGAAAGTATCACATTTAGTGTGGCCTAAAATTACCGCGCCGTGAAAGGATCGTACAGTCACAAAGACGTAATCAGTTCTGAATGTCATAAATTATTGGTTGAACTTCATTGTGAAAAGAAAAATGAAAATAATAATAATAAATAAAATAATCGTTTCAGATTAAGATCATTTTTCTTTGACCATTCGACATAATATGCGTATTGCAAGTATGCGAATACATTGAACAAAACATTGGAATCAGCCCGTCTTAGTTTATTTTTAACATTTTAGAAAGTTACCATTACTTAAAAAAAGATGTACATTAATGGAAAATAGAAAAATAAAAACGTTATTTAGAATAATGGAAAGTTACACTGTTACAGAATATTGTATTAATTTTTCACTGATATTTTAAAACTTATTCAAATATTAAACATACAAATAATGTCATCAAGATCGACTGAACATTCTTGATCAAATGGTGGAAATGCCTTTTACTTATATTAATTCTGATATCTGAGTAGAATCCCTTTCCGACATACAAACAATCTGCAGCAGCCGACTTGAAAAAAATCCAGGCCAAAAAATCGAAAGCTCTATAAATGAAGGCATAGTTATTGAATGAAGTAAAAGATATTGTGGCAAAAGGAAGGAAAGTGCTCAGTATGAGTAATTTCCCCCCTTGTGTAACATTGTTTTTAAAAGTCGTCTGCTGTAAATATGTCAACATGCGTCTGCATATCGAGGGCTTGGCGTGAAACGGTTGTAACTTAAATTGGTATTTTTTTACCAAGGTTAATCACCTCGCCATAAAGTCTTTATAAGCGTTAAATCATTTAACTTGGTAAACAATGGAAATTTAGGTGCCATTGCTCGTTCTGAGCAATGGCACCTAAATTTGCATTGTTTACAAAGGGGTTAAAATTGCCCCTAAACCAGGGTTTTCAAAATAGGTTTTGAGTTACAACCGTTTCACGCCAAGCCCTCGATATGGGAACAGGTGTGCAAATTACAGTTTCACTTTGATATGTGTTGTCTTACATGAACTCGCTTATGATTTTAACCGCATTTTCCCAAATCGAATACTTTCTGTTAATAGTTCTCGAACAGAAATTCAAAAACACTTTTAACCCTTTCCCTCATACGACAATTCTGCAACAGACGACTTTGAACATATTTTGTCAAAAACTAGAAAATCTTTATAATTGAATGGTTTACCTATGAGTAAAAGTGGAAAACATTGTGGCAAAAGGAGAAATTGTTCGTTTTGAGCAATTTTTTCTTTTGTCACTATGTTTTCCAAAAACGTCTACTGCAGAGGCGTCAGAAAGCGTCTATATGCGGGAAATGGTTAATTAAAGACTAGTCGTTTTGAAGATCTGTTCTTTGAAATCCAGCGAGCAAGACATTATTCATCGGCCAACGCCTTAAAGTTGCATGTGGTTATAACAAAACGCCCAAAACATGTTTTTGCCAGCTAATTGATGTCATCGTTATAAAGATAAATTACTTTGTTTGGATGGTATCTAAGGTTTTAAAAACAACACAGATCGCCAGTCTACTTTGCGACTTGGTATGCATAAGTTTGTCTGAAATAAACAGGAGCGTAAACGCATACGTGTATATTATATAAGTTACTTCGAAATTGTAATATTCATCGTTTAGTTCGTAAGAAGTAAAGCTCTGTCAGTAAAACTTTAATTCAAACTAATGTTATACCATTTATTCTGTCCGAATAAATAAATCTTTTTGAAAAAGAAAGTAAATTTCTTAAAAGAATGGCAATAATGTGTTATTAAGCGCCAAACTAAACCGATAATATAAACGTCCTATACATAAAATAGAGAATTATTAGTTGAAATGTTTCTGTTCTAACATGTAAAAATGTGTTACATGTAAACATGTAACAGTAAAAATCGCCACTTTTCGGTGCCTGGTGCTAACTGAGAGCGGGATAAAGCGTCCCTACGGTGAGATACATTACACAAATCGTTGACAGGCCCGCCGATACGGCCTCCAAGCCTTAAATGCACCACAATTCTTAATCAATCATTCGAAATGATTACTACAAATAACCAGGGGTGTTGTTCTTCACATGTTTAGCTATCCAAATGACGTATCCAATATTGTTTCGCGAGCGCGAGAAATGTCTAGAGATTATGACGTCAACAATGGAAGACTCGCGAGAAAACGCGAGATATTTCCTGTACCCGCATTACACTATACTGTTACTGAGCATCAATAAAAACATCTTCTTTCTTCTGAAAGAATCCCTTTTTTTTTCTTCTCAATTTCTTAGAAGTCAGATTCTCAAAGTAGTAGTATTCTGGAAATTATATTTCTTACATATAGATGTTCCCAAAAATAAAATATATCTATAGGTGCTACCTATTTACGAAAAAACGTAAGAGAGTGTTAACAAAAGTCAAAGAGTAACTTTAGCCATAACAAATGATTCAGCTCGCGAAATAATAAGTCATTTCATGAACAAGTTACGGTTGAAAGGATCGATTCAATGGAAGTGTTTGTTTCATGAAGGAACATCCTTTCACGTCAAGGTTTTTCAACCTTTAATTCAGAAATAATCTAGTTCTTATCATACGAAATGCTTATAATGTATACTTGCGTAGCCTGAATAAGGAAGCATGATTTCATATTCCTTGTCACTGATCTACATCTGTAGTGTTTGCTAAGGTTATCTCAACCCTTTTTCACATACAACCAATCGGTAGCCAACGACTTTGAAAACATTTATTTAAAATATGGAAACTCTATTAATGAAAATAAAATATTGAATAACGTTTAAAACATTGTGACAAACGGAGACATTGCTCATTAAGAGCAGTATCTCCTTTTGCGACAATGTCTTAAAAGTTGTCCGCTGCAGAGGCCTCGGAAAGCGTTTGTATGTGGGAAAAGTTTGTTGAAGCCATGATAACAGGATAAGGGTTAAAGTGAACTGTCATGAATAAAGTTGATTGTCAGCCATTGTTCCGTTGATTGATTTATAAAGCATCATTAATATTATACTTCTTTCTTGGGGGAAAACAAAACCCAATGGACATGGTAGGGTTACATGGGAGGGGGAGCCTGAGGCCATTTGGTGGATTGATTGAAGTTCATAAGGGTTCCATGCTACTCTCATGGCATACCAAAGACAAAGGGGTAAAGTTACAAGGAGCACTTCTTCCTGAAACTTTCATACTGCCACAGAACGTACAAATAAACGAACAGTTTATCTTAGTCACAGACTGATTCAATTATGACCCTAGAATTTGACCTTTAAGATCAAAGATTAAAAGTTAAATTCCTTTTCAATACAATGTAAATCAACAAGTGTCAAACAACAAGTTTCAACCCTTAGTTGTCAAACTTTCTTCATTTACCTTTAACCCTTTCCCTCATATAGACGCTTTCTGACGCCTCTGCAGCAGACGGATGTTTGAAAACATAGTGACAAAAGAAGAAACTGCACAAAACGTCATAGGTTATCCATTAAATTATGGAGATGTTCTACTTTTTGTCAAAATATGTTCAAAGTCGTCTGCTGCAGAATTGTCGTATGACGGAAAGGGTTAAAATTACCTCATGAAAATAGGGGGTCATTTTCCAGGAATTAAATCATGGCGCGAATATTGTTTCTGTCGTTTAGCACACAATAGGGCTTGGCAATAATAAGCAGTTTTTCCTTATTTTCTTCTTTTCAAATATTGAACAAGAAATATTTCCATGCAAATCATCAAAGACGCCGCGCATGATTTTGAAGCATGACTTAAAGGAAGCAGATGCAGTTAAGTACATTTAAATAACCTGTGCAAACAGAAAGGATGTAAATATTTCGAACAAGAAGGCCAAATGTCCCTTTATTTTAAACAAGAAGGCAAAAATATGCCCATATTGCTCTCCTGGCTTCCATGGCCTATATAAACAGGTTAGAAAGGGTCAATATTGACGTAGGGATTAAACGTTTTATATGCTACGATATATGTGATATTCAGCATGTGAAGTTTAGTCGTGAAATGACAAGTTAACTCCTGAAACCATTTGGTTTACAGTTTGCTTAACATTCACTGCAAGTATAATGTGTCATTCAAGCTTTTTTTTTTTACTAATAAACTGTTTTAAATCCTTTAACTAGATCAATTAGATAAAAATAAAAAATAAATGGTGCTTAAATATTAACATATATTACGGTTTATTGCCTCTAGTTATAAGTTAAGTGTGACACAAACATTTGGAAGGAGACGGCGAAGTCTATTCTCCTTTTAGTTTAGTAGAAGTATGATAACAAAAACGGGAGTATATAAACAAAACATTATTCTCCTTCCAGTTTAGCAGAAGTATGATAGCAAAAACGGGAGTATATAAACAAAAAATACTAAGTAATTAAAAAAGAAAAAGACATTTATGATCAAGATTGAGCATTATGAATGTTCACATGTATAGTCAACATATAGCAATTATTTAGTCTGTTTTGTTTGTTTGTGATGTCAATTTAATCGTTTGAACATGCCAGTAGAAAACTGAAAAATAAACAAAAGAAAATGGTCAAGTCAGTTCCCAAAGAGCAAAGAGCGAAAACCGATTGGTACGAATCGTTCCTCTCGAATGAAACATGAAAAACCGGGTACGAATCCAATGAATTTTAGAAATCGGTTGAAATCGTGAAAACAGCGAAGTATTCATAACGGAAGGAAGCAGAGACAACTTAATTACTCGATGGGAACCGATGACACCTTGTTGTCTATTATATAAGAATGACCAAAATCTCCAAGCGATGTCATGCTGCGTTTGCAAATAATATAATAATGGGTCTCGTTACGGCCCTGCCTATTGCATAGTTGGGTTAACGTTGTTTTTACAGTTTCTAGAATTATACTGTAATATTTAGTAATTAAAATGAATCATCATTGATTTTTTAAAGATTACCCATTCATTTAAAAATCTCAATAT
This sequence comes from Serripes groenlandicus, assembly GCA_031761405.1. Taxonomy (NCBI): domain Eukaryota; kingdom Metazoa; phylum Mollusca; class Bivalvia; order Cardiida; family Cardiidae; genus Serripes; species Serripes groenlandicus. Next base: position 35,476,275 of record JASEVX010000007.1, read on the forward strand.
TGTTAATAGGCAAAAACATCGCCAGAAACTTTTGTCTGAGTTTTGATAAATCGGGTCGTAAACCAAACTATAAGAAAAAAGCGTAGCCTAGATAGTTGGTTATTAAAAAACCATTAAATTTGTCTAAAGTTTTGTAATAACGGTAGAAGACATACATATTTTGTATCTTGCTGTTTCTTAAATCATTTAAAACAATTTATTTATTCATAAAGGTTGGGTTTTTTCAAACATGTAACAGAGTTTTTCTTAACAATAAAAATGTTGGTTACTCCCTTTTCGATTACGTCACTCCATGGTACAAAATTAAAACTTCCACGCGGCGTCAAAAACTAACACATATTGATACGCTTAATAACATTTTCCCACTTGCAGACACATCTGCAGCAGACGACTTTTAAAAACATTGCAATTGTTTATAATGTCATAAGCTGTCCAAATGATTTCTGTAATATTCAATTATTGAACATAATTTATTTGTAGAGATTTACTACACATATCCACAGATATGTTCAAAGTCGTGTGCTGCATATTTGATGTATGCGCGAAAGGGATAAACTGCAATGAACACTATTTACAATGTTCTTCAGAAACGAGCATGACGTAACGTAACGTGACATTCTTCTGTTGCCCAAATCTCTTAATAATTTGGGTTCAAGCCTATAGTTGTTCGTGGACTTGAATATAATTAAGTTATTTTGGATGGGTTTATACTGTCTATCATGTCCTTAACAAGACTACGTTAAAACAGCTCATTTTAAGGAGTGTTTTACAACAAGAATGGGACTTGCCTGATTCCAGACGACATATTATTTTCAATGGAGATCATAATGACAATCAAATTGGGCTTCTATATTTATTATTTTGAAGGCTTAAACAACAATCCGATTTGATTGTGTCTAAATGTCCGTACATACTATTGCATTAATAATCGCCGAGATCGAATCAAAGTTCATTTTGTAGAATTAATGAAAACACTTTATTATCCCCTCGGCCAACGAAGTTTGCGATGGGGATATAGTGTTCGTTCGTTCGTCCGTTCGTTCGTCTGTGCGTCCGTCCGTAACAACCGTGTGACCACGCTACACTGAACATCCTTTGACCGATATTAACCAAACTTGGTATACAGTTAGTATATGGCAAGGTCTAGAAGCCTATTTTCAAGGTCATAGGTTAAACGTCAAGGTCAAAATTGGACTTTGAATACCGAGGGGATGCATCTGCTTTGCGGTGCCTTTGTTATGATAGAGACTTATACCGTAGACTGATCAACAATCTCCGAGTATTTTGTCAACTATAGAAAAAGCGATCAATGTACACATTCTTACTATGTGATCAACGTGTACACTGTATGTAACATTCGTCCTGAATGTTTCTTTGACTTATAAGCGATCGTTGCTGGTTCAGATCAGATTGTGCGAATGGGCAGGTAAATTTCGATCTACACATATAGCACATGTCCTGAGGTTTGATTTCCTAGAGCCCCACCCCAATAGCATGTCGAATCACACAACTGATAAGAAACTGTTTAGCCGAGTTTATTAACCGAAACTGTAACGCATATCCACGGAAGGATAAGGAAAAGCTTATATCAACAGATAACGGATAAAAGACAACTGAGCCGTTCCACGAGAAAACTAACAGTATGGACTCTGCGTAATGTATCATCTCAGATCAGCCTGCGCAGTCCGCGCAGGCTAATCCGGGCCGACATATTCCGTCTAAGGGGGATAGAGGTATAGAGTAATAATTCCTGAAACAGAAAATCCACAGGAGGCGAAAAGTGTCAGTCCGGGTGAGCCCGCGCGGCTGCTTAGGCTGATCCGGGTCGATACTTTACGCAGATTCCACAATGTTGGTTTTTTCGTGGGACGTCTCAAATGTATGTTGCAATTTAATTGTGTGTGCAATAAAGGAGCGGCGATACAAGTAATCTAACCGCAATATTTTGAGAACAGTGTAGACCCGGATCATCCTGTGCATCCGCGCACTCTTATCCTGATCTACAATGTTCGATACAAAGCAAAGGACTCATTGAGGAAGCCTCTGTCACAGATGTAAATTCAAATCACGCTGCCTGGAAGGGCAAAAAGATCATTTTTTACACATGTAAAAAGTACAACATATTTTAATATTCTAAGACTGGTTTTCATAGTCCATGAATCAAATGCACTTTAATGTTTATTGATAAGAGTTTTCGATAACCAGTCTGATCGCCTATTAATAATTCACTGAAATATTGTTCAAATTACAAACAATGTCCTCTTATCTTTTTAACAGTTCAAATAAAAAATGATGATAGAAAATCTGATGTCATTCCGAAAATTCCAATCGTAGTTTCTCAATAAACGATAGGAAAATGTTTGTTAATTTCGATATTTTAAGGTCACCCGATGACAGCATTTAGCACTAATCACTTTTATCACAATTAGAGTAATTGCTAGCGCGGACAGAATAAAAAAAAACTGGTCTCATAAAATATTCACAAACGCTTAATAATTGAACCTCTTATTTTCATACAACAGTGTAAAGGGCATGCCATTAGCTTTAATTAAGTTCTGTTGAGCCAAGAGCACAGCTTAACTCTTTCCAATACGCAGGCGCAGTATTGCGAAATCTGCAGCAGACGACTTTTGAAAAACATTGTGGCAATATGAGAAATTGCTCATCATGAGCAATTTCTCACTTTGCCGCAATGTTTTCATTCTTTTCAATACTTATACTTTCATTAATAGAGATTTTCCATTATTTTGCATAGATATTTTAAACATCGTCTGCTTCATATCTGTTGCATCTGGGAAAAGGGTTAAATGGTTTTTCCTTCCCTATCGACACAACAACGAACGTTCATGCTTGCAAAGAAAAATTGAGAAAAGAAGCATTTGCTCCGATAAAAAAATTCTCCATTGTTAGTAACTATAACTTGGTTGCCATCAATTTTAGAATCTACATAATATTGTTAAATAAAAAAGATGAGAAAATGAGATAATATAAATTGAAGACTGAGTATTAACAATATGAGTTTCCTATTCAGTCATTAACCACTGTTCAATATTTGATTTCAGTAGACACGCGTTTACATCATGTAAGTATTTTAAGCATAATTGCAAAGGTTGTTTAATCGTCTTGATATTTCGGTTCTATAAATGATGAAGGAAATGGAAATATTCTAGATGTTCTACCGTTGCAAATATCAACATATTCCCCCCTTGTATTTACCCAATACCTGCCCAGCAAAGGGTCAGTAGTTATTGTTCACAGGAATAAACAGTAAATGAATCATTTAGATCAAACAAAATGGAGGGACCGTTATCTGTAAATTAGGAGGTTAACAGTCAACAAATAAATGGTAGTTATCTTCGATATTGGATTCATAGGTGCACCTGTCCTCTATTAAAACAGATTTACTATCTAGGTATCCATCACAGTTTAAATGATTCAGATTTAGTTACAACATCCAGGAGTCAGAAGTTCGATTCGATCGCACAAATGCAGTCCGATTTTATACTTGTATCATAGCAATGGTTTGTTTCATTTATGTTTTAAGGGTTTTCTTGAACCTTTCCTTTATACAATTAATCTACAGCACACGACTTTGAAAAACATTGTGGCATAAACCTGAAAGATTTCCATAAAAGATAGCTTAATGGTTAAATAAACTTGAAAACATTGTGGCTAAAGGAGAAATTGCTTATCATGAACAATTTCACCTTTGGTCACAATGTTTTCCCTAGTCGTCTCATGCCATTGAGTCAAAATACATCTGCGGGTGGAAAAGGATTAAATAAGGGAAATGAAATCAGAAGAAAACAAAACCTTATCTGCATCAACGTTGAAATTTTAATTTCCCAGATTTCATCGACGAAGGTATATCAAATTATGCATTCTACAGTGGAATCGCGCTAACTCGAAGTCGAAAAGCTACCCATGAATTCCTCCGAGTTATAGATGTTTTCAAGGATCCCTCAATGTATGCTTAATGCACTTATGTCAGTATTCTCATCTTCTTAATTCATTTATTCTTTAATATTTTAAATTCATGAAAAGAAAGCCATTAAAAAGCGCATTAGTAGTTCTGATTGTTCGTCAGTTTCAAAAGACGGATTCGTTTCCGGAATTGGTTCGAGTTAAATGTTTTATTCGAATTATAAAATGTTCGAGATATCGCTAGTCTACTGTATTGTAGCAATACGTAAATTATGGCCAGCGTGCAGGTAAACGTTTAACGGGCCATATTACCAAACGTAGTTCCGTCTGGCGCCTATTTAGATTGTAACCATTTTCTGCTAATAGAAGACTATTGACTATCTGTAGCAGACTCATAATGAGCAATTTGTCTTTTTGTCACAATGTTTTCAATTCTTTTCAATAATCACGTTTTCAATTATAACTATATGATTTCTAGATTTTCTATTGTGTTCCCTCGATGTTTTGTATATGCAATGAAGACTCGATGGTCCAGCCAGAGTAATTGGAATGGAACATCGTCGACAAAATAAAAAAAAGTCACTGGCGTTAAAGAAGAACAATGCATAACAAAATAATCAGATAATTCGAATCTCTGCTGTCATGGCACGAGTCAAAAATCGCCTGTTTCGATGAGCACCAAATTAATAGCAAACATTAGAAAACCGACACTGGGGCCATAAAGTCAACAGAGATCACTCTCCCATTTTTACTGATTGGCAAACAATTTACTTGGCGATATTAGACCTTCCCCTCATGGAAACGCATTTTGTCCTGTATGCAACTGACCTGTGAACCTTCATACGGACGGAGTCTTAAGCATGGCATATGGCAGCAGACGACTTTTGACAATTTTGTCACGAAAGGAAATATTTCTTATTTTGCCATAATCATCTTTAAATCAATGATTATACTTTCGTTGATAGATTTTCCTTTTTTTATTTTGCCTAGATTTAAGTCGTCTCTGCAGATGTGTTGGGCGTGGGAAACGGTTATACGACTGTTGGGTATGGAAAATGCACATAATGAGTATGTTCTGCATGTCATGCAATTGAATGTGTGCGTTTTCTGTTCATTCATGAGAGATTAGATCATATATCACATTTGTTAACACAAAATGTGTTTAAATTAACAATTCCTGCCAATAATATTTTCATTTTTATAGTAACAAATTTCCAAACGTGTTGGACAGCATCGAGTACTGTAACAATCTGTGCGAGTTGTGTGTTCTACATGTTAAAACGTCACCAAAGTGTCTGTCAGAAAAAAGCCTTGTTTAAAATTCCAAACCTCTCTGATAAAATCCGCAGGTCTCGGGCGTTATCGTTCCAATCGAGATTTGGTTTCATGATCGAGGAGGGGCTTTATGAAAGTCGAGTAACGTCGTTTCAACGAATCATTGGGATACTTTCGTTTTTCGGATAGATTAACATTTAAACCCTTACCGTCATATAGACGCTTTCTTACGCCTCTGCAGCAGACGGCTTTTTGAAAACATAGTGACAAAAGAAGAAATTGCTCAAAACGAGCAATTTCTCATTTTGACACAATGTTTTCCACTTTTAGCCATAGGTTATCCATTCAATTATAGAGATATTCTATTTGTTCACAAAATATGTTCAAAGTCGTCTGCTACAGAATTGTCGTATGGGGGAAAGGGTTAAACCCTTACCCTGTTGAACTTCAACAACTGGTATCGTCAGACTTGATTTTCACCCTTATCCTGCTCAATTCCTTCAACCGTATTCATTAATCTCTGGGTTTTTTTTATAAATCGTTTATGAACTTGTCTTTACTAAATATTGATATATGAGCCGTCCCACGAGAACAACCAATAATGTGGGACTCTGCGTAAAGTATCGACCTAGATCAGCCTTATCAATCCGCGCAGGCTAATCCGGACAGATACGTTTCGCCTACTGTGGATTTTCTGTTTCAGGAATCATTACTCTATACCTATTTCTCCCTGAAACGGAATGTGTCGGCCCGGATTAGCATGTGTAAACTACGCAGGCTGATCTGGATCGATACATTACGCAGAGTCCATAACATTGGTTTTCTCGTTGAATGGCTCATCAAAAGTCAATGCGACATGCGTCATAAGTCTTCCACCAATGGGCTAAGTCTAATGTAGAAAAGCAGCCAGTTGCTTGGGAAGATTGTTGTGTGTAGTACTGGTGTGAGAAAAACAGGAAATGCATGAGTAGGTGAACTGGCCGCCGTGATATAACTGAGAAATTGTTAGAAATGGCGTTAAACCCCAATCAATCAATTGAACAGCTCATATGTTTGGCGAACGGTGTCGACCAAAATTAGAAGGAAAGAACGAGTAGGCTGGTCTTTGGTCTATATTGTTCACAAATGTAGCTTAATTTAATGCATTACGACTAACATAAATGCTGTTATTAAACCTTTTCCCACATACAACACATATGTAGCAGACCGCTTTGAGGGAATCATGTTAAACATATAGAAACTGTCTATTAATGTAAATGGTGTTATTGAATAGTGTTGAAATCATTGTGGCAAAAGGAGAAATTGCTCATTATGAGCAATTTCTCCTTTTGCCACAATATTTTCAAAGTTTATCTCCTGCATAAGCGTCAGTAAGCGTATGTATGTGGAAAATGGTGGAACATTCGCGTACTTCGGGATAACGGTTAACACGTTCGTAAATTTTAATCATATTAACAGATCAACCTTTAAAAGAAAAAGACACGAGATTATTGAGCAATGTTGTGCACTAATAGGTTGAACGAATATAGAAAATTATGTTGGTCTACACTCTTCGCAACAGTATGTTCCCGATACGTCGATTTCTATACATTAAAACCTATCACTAATCCGGGATTAGGGGGTGCAGAAATATAAATATAAATCTATTTTTTTTTTTTTTTTAGGATAGATGATAATTGTTCAGAATAATAACAATTTAATGCAATTTAATAATTCAATTGTTCGCTTTTGAGCGTAAAAGTACCATTTTCTAGACATTAGTAAATCAGTTCAAATTGTCAAAATCTGTTACATGCAAGAATTAAGAACTGTGCCTTTAAACTTTTTTCCTTAAAGCAAAAACATACACGTATGCTGAATTTGAATCTCAGCTCCTATACTTGGGTTGAAACTAACAGTTTTTAGAAAACAATCGTTTTTTCGAAATGGGTTGCTTTTCCAGAATTGTTAAGCAGGCAAAGGGTTAACATAACATCAATAAAATCCTTACTTGACCATCTCAATATTCTAAATATACGAGTCATGTTTGAAGAATGGGTTAAAACAACAGATACACTTGCTCTGGATAACCATTGCCAACACACATAATTCTGCGGCATACGACATTGAAAATATCTCGGCAGTCTGCAAAAATATGAAAATTCCTGAAAGGGAAAGTGTCGTCCATGTAAATTGATCTGTCACGTGATATATGATAACGAGGTCGGTTTGACTAGAACTATATACTGGACTCGCGATAACTCGAATGCGAATTGATTGATTGATTGGTGTTTTACGCCGCTTTCAACAATGTTTCAGTTATATCACGGCGTTTCCACGGTAAGTTACCAGTACTACCGGTCCATTTATTCTGACACCAGCCAGTCAGTCGTAACCCTGCAACCCCGAGGGCCGAGAAGGGCAGCCATTACTACCAGTTTTATAAAGTATTTGGTATGACCTGACCGGGGATCGAACTCGCGACCTCCCGCACCCGAGGCGGACGCTCTACCACTTCACCCATCGGGGCGACCAACTCAAAGACGAAAGGGACTCATCTACTTGGTATGACCTGACCGGGGATCGAACTCGCGACCTCCCGCACCCGAGGCGGACGCTCTACCACTTCACCCATCGGGGCGATCAACTCAAAGACGAAAGGGACTCATCTACTTGGTATGACCTGACCGGGGATCGAACTCGCGACCTCCCGCACCCGAGGCGGACGCTCTACCACTTCTCCCATCGGGGCGATCAACTCAAAGACGAAAGGGACTCATCTACTATTTTGGTTTTTCGAAGTGTTTGGATGACAGGGTTACATTCATGTACATGTATGTGATTACAGCTTCGTAATTCGTTAATACTTTTGTGTGTTTATTAAAGCGATCCAGTGATAACATCATATCAAGAAAACATCGCAACAGCGGTTCTGATCAGTTCTAGGAAATAGTTGGAGTTAAACAATAAGTCCGCCTTTGAAATCATTCTGATGTCAGAGATATGTTCACTTAAATACAAATGACTTGATTAAAACCGAGTTAGTAAAAGGTGATGAACCATTTACCTTTTATAAATGACAGTTGCCTTATCACTGCAGCATAAGAACCCTCGATTTTCTTATTTCTGTTTTAATCCTTTCCCATATCCAGAAAATCTGCAGCAGACGACTTTGAAAACATCTAAAAAGATATATGGAAAATCTCAAATGAAAGCATCTTTATTGGTTAGAGTTGAGAACACTTTGGCCAAAGGATAATTTTCTCATTTTGGGCAACTCTTCTATTGCCACAGTGTTTTCAAAAGGTGTCTGATGCAACTTTTCCAAAATGTGTCTGCACGAAGGAAAGTGTTATATTTTTTTCTTTTTAAAATTGAAAACGGTTTGCACATTTCTTTCTTTCCGTTCTACATTTCTCTGGAAGCCGCCAGGAATCGGCTCCAGCTAGGAATGCTTTCAAAAGTCAGTGGAAAGAGTTGACTTGTTATAAATTGTAATAGACTAGCCTCTCCAATGAGGAAATGGGCTAAACAATACGTGGTCGCATTTTCATTAGAGACCCTCGCTGATTTTAACAGGTTCATGTGAAGATTTATCGGTAGAAATTAATTTTTACGAGGGCAGATCGCATCTCTCCGAGCGTTCCAACCACTCTTTGATGATGACACCGCTCGTGACCAGGTAATAAAAGGCCGATGGCTTTCATTGGAGACTACACCTGAGTTTCCATTGTGCATGATAAATTTTCTGTAGATTTGCATTAATTAATGAATTGGTGTTTAAACCCTTTCATATACATAGCAACTGTTTATTAATTATATTCGAAATGTAACAAAAAAGTATCTTTATAGGAAGTATAGATATTTTTGTAGCGACAAAAAAGGAAAAACATAGAATTGAATACCTGGAGGACTTGGTTGTTTTTCACGATAAATTACCACTTTATTAATTTTATACTTTGTATAAAAATAATTATGCAGTCAGCGATGGAAGCGCGAAAAAGCCGTGTTGCTAGGAGCTTTGGGAATGGTCTAAAGTAGACCTATGAAGCCGGCATTGTCGTCGTGGAATTAACTTTATTGTTTTAATTGAATGAAACGTGCGGCCATATAGCCCTCCGTTAATAGAACGTTTTCATACCGCACGCAGAACTAATACAATGTCTTATAGTCTTCTGTCAGACTACCTGATATGCAACTGTCAGCTCTTCCTTAACGAAGAATATAGGCGAGATTCACTTTTCGAAAACCAACCGTAATGCATTTCCGACCAGTCTAGATCCATAGGAGCTATCGTATCCACGCAGTCCGCCCTTGCTCTACGCTGTTACAGTATTAACTATACACGGTTTCAAGAAACTTGTGTAAGGTAGTATTGGTATCAATTTCATATTTTATTTAAGACTCATCCATGTACAATTATATATCGAGGGCTTGGCGTGACACGGTTGTAACTCCAAACATATTTTGAAAACCCTGGTTTAGGGGCAATTTTGACCCCTTTGTAAACAATGCAAATTTAGGTGCCATTGCTCAGAACGAGCAATGGCACCTAAATTTCCATTGTTTACCAAGTAAAATTATTTAACGCTTATAAAGACTTTATGGCGAGGTAATTAACCTTGGTAAAAAAAATACCAATTTAAGTTACAACCGTTTCACGCCAAGCCCACGATATATTTACATGTATTTTTAAAATAATATTACAAAAAAAAGCACATGGCCTTTCATGAAATGAAATACAAGAGACTGTCATACGTATATATAGTATGTACAACATCAATATTTGACACATATCACAAGCATGTATATATATGGTACAATAAAGATTCGGATGCTAATTTCGTCTTAGATATAATAAAAAGTGAAGAAAGTCGACCACCGAAGGATACAATGTGCACAAACGCACGCATAAGAAGTATATTTAGAAATAAGATTCTGTAAGGTAGTAATGGTATCAATGTTTATTCCTCAGCAGGGTGTTTTTGTAATAATTACGAATAAGGTTTGTCTTCCGCTAATATAAAGATAGTGGTGGAAATGCATTATAAACGTATTGAAAACTACTGTGATAAAGAATAAGGAATACGTCTTTTTTCACTACGTTTTCAAAGACTTTAATTTCTAAAACTTTTCAAAATATTTGAGTGAAAGAGTGAATTAATCCTGTGAAATAACTGACTTTTCTCAAATATATGAGCCGTTCAACGAGAAAACCAACATTATGGATTCTGCGTAATGTATCGACCGAAATCAGTCTGCGCAGTCCGCGCAGGCTAATCCGGATCGACACATTCCGTCTCAGGGGGAAAGAGGTATTGAGTAATGATTCCTGAAACAGAAAATCCACAGGAGGCGAAAAGTGTCTGTCCGGGTTAGCTTGTGCTGATCCGGGTCGATACTTTATGCCGATTCCACAATGTTGGTTTTCTTGCGGAACGGCTCATATACGGTTATGCAGCCAGGATATATGAACCGCGGCTAGCGAATTGGGGTCTTATTGTATTATCTCTATCGTTTGGCATTGTTTCAGCCAATGCATGAGAAAATATGCAATTTGGCATTTCTGAACAGTGTAGGTTCAGATCGGCATGTCGACCTGCCCACTGTTATCAGAATCAACACAAGTTGATGGAATATTTTAACAAGCTTTAGTGTAAGTAACGTGTGTAGTGTAGGTCTTGATCAAACTGTGCGGATCAGCAGGTTGGTTTCCATCGATACTGTTAAAACAGCACAACTTGTACATTTTACAATTTTTAAAAGTAGTAAAAGTAGTGTAGCTGTCAAATAATACATGTAGACGGAGAGTGGGCACTTTGTTGGGACTATGCGGATACACATACTGTCAAATAATACATGTAGACGGAGAGTGGGCACTTTGTTGGGACTATGCGGATACACATACTGTCAAATAATACATGTAGACGGAGAGTGGGCACTTTGTTGGGACTATGCGGATACACATACTGTCAAATAATACATGTAGACGGAGAGTGGGCACTTTGTTGGGACTATGCGGATACACATACTGTCAAATAATACATGTAGACGGAGAGTGGGCACTTTGTTGGGACTATGCGGATACACATACTGTCAAATAATACATGTAGACGGAGAGTGGGCACTTTGTTGGGACTATGCGGATACACATACTGTCAAATAATACATGTAGACGGAGAGTGGGCACTTTGTTGGGACTATGCGGATACACATACTGTCAAATAATACATGTAGACGGAGAGTGGGCACTTTGTTGGGACTATGCGGATACACATACTGTCAAATAATACATGTAGACGGAGAGTGGGCACTTTGTTGGGACTATGCGGATACACATACTGTCAAATAATACATGTAGACGGAGAGTGGGCACTTTGTTGGGACTATGCGGATACACATACTGTCAAATAATACATGTAGACGGAGAGTGGGCACTTTGTTGGGACTATGCGGATACACATACTGTCAAATAATACATGTAGACGGAGAGTGGGCACTTTGTTGGGACTATGCGGATACACATACTGTCAAATAATACATGTAGACGGAGAGTGGGCACTTTGTTGGGACTATGCGGATACACATACTGTCAAATAATACATGTAGACGGAGAGTGGGCACTTTGTTGGGACTATGCGGATACACATACTGTCAAATAATACATGTAGACGGAGAGTGGGCACTTTGTTGGGACTATGCGGATACACATACTGTCAAATAATACATGTAGACGGAGAGTGGGCACTTTGTTGGGACTATGCGGATACACATACTGTCAAATAATACATGTAGACGGAGAGTGGGCACTTTGTTGGGACTATGCGGATACACATACTGTCAAATAATACATGTAGACGGAGAGTGGGCACTTTGTTGGGACTATGCGGATACACATACTGTCAAATAATACATGTAGACGGAGAGTGGGCACTTTGTTGGGACTATGCGGATACACATACTGTCAAATAATACATGTAGACGGAGAGTGGGCACTTTGTTGGGACTATGCGGATACACATACTGTCAAATAATACATGTAGACGGAGAGTGGGCACTTTGTTGGGACTATGCGGATACACATACTGTCAAATAATACATGTAGACGGAGAGTGGGCACTTTGTTGGGACTATGCGGATACACATACTGTCAAATAATACATGTAGACGGAGAGTGGGCACTTTGTTGGGACTATGCGGATACACATACTGTCAAATAATACATGTAGACGGAGAGTGGGCACTTTGTTGGGACTATGCGGATACACAACATACTGTCAAATAATACATGTAGACGGAGAGTGGGCACTTTGTTGGGACTATGCGGATACACATACTGTCAAATAATACATGTAGACGGAGAGTGGGCACTTTGTTGAGACTATGCGGATACACATACTGTCAAATAATACATGTAGACGGAGAGTGGGGACTTTGTTGAGACTATGCGGATACACATACTCGTCCGAGACTTTACCGTTCGCACGTGCATCAAGACCCACACTCGCTTTATGCGGCTTATATATAATAGTAATCAAATCGTTTCGTTCCCGTATGGAATTGTCTTAGGACACATCCTAACTGTAACACTTGAAAAACGTGTTCAATTCAATTCAATTCAGTTCAATTTCTTTTTTCAAGCATTAAGGCTTCCGGCCCATCTATATTAATATTTACAAATAAAACAATAAGAATGACACAATTGGAACGAGTTAAATTACACAAATAGTTTCGACAAAAGATATTTTTAGATATTGAAATTATGAAATAGTGATATGATTATAAGCTGACAGTACGTGTGAAATTTCGAAATGCTGGATAAAATGTCGATTCCAATGAAATCATATCTACCCTTAAGGGCGTATGCGCGTCAAAGGTGTCATCAAAACCGTGTATCAAATTCTATGAAAATCCATTTGTACAAAAAAAAATGAACGGTGAGCATTGAGAGATAATGTAATGGCTGAAATTAAAAATAGCCTCTTTTCTGTGAGTAGAAAGTATAATTAAACCCTTTTGATCACCTAATGGAGTTTGATTAGTTTGAACTAAATAAAAAACCCGAGCATTAACGCAATCATAAGTGCAACATTTTAGCGTTTTTAATGACACTATCCCTCAAGAATTGAGGTCCTTTTAGTTCATTCATCGATGAAGTCAACAGAGACAATATTCTTGTCAGCTAGGGTTTTATTCCGATTCTCGCTTTAACGACCATTTAAAGTTTTCGATTTTCCGGCGCACGATTTGAGATCTCCCCTGAGACCAAAACACATATGCCGTTGAATAGTACAATCAAGTCGGCCAACCATTTCAGAAATCACGGGTCTATTTGCACGTGTTCGATTCTATTGATAATTACTCCTTTTAATTTCAAATGAACGAATATCTCAATATTACTGATCTAAACTGTATAGAAATGGGATATCGTGTCAATATTATTGCATTACCATATTGTGTAAACCGAAAGGCCATGATGTGAGTTGGAACTACTTTTTGAAGCGGAAGTCTCAGAGGAATTGTTGCCGTTGTTATTTTGTCTGATAAAGGAACAGGACTATTAACCGAACAATGTTTTAAATGACTTGTCATCAAATTTGCAATTAAGTTATTTGATCCGGGAACAATGTATGAACAGTGTAGATTATGGAAGTGAGGTGAAATAAATTAACTCTCTGTCTATAAACTATTGGCCTTAAAATACCCCGACATTTGTCCGGACCGATGATTGCAGCAATAATCGCTCAGCGTCGAAGTAAAAAGGCTTTTCCCTGATGCAGACGACCTTTTGACCCTTATCAGCCGAAGAACTAAAAGACATTGCCAAAAAGACAATCATGAGCAATTGCTCGTTTTCTTCAACGTTTTAGTCTTTGAATTAGAATTCTTACCCTTTCCCACATACAACAAATATACAGCAGACGACATTGAAATCATCTTTTGAAAATAAAGTACATCTCTATAAATGAAAGTATAATTATTGAATAGAGGTGAAAACATTGTGGCACAAGGAGAAATTGCTCATTATGAGCAAATTCAGCCTTTTTTTGACCCATTTCTTTCAAAATGTTCTGCTGCAGTGGCGTTTGTTAGCGTCTAGAAGTGAAAATGGGTACATTTTATAATATTACAGTTTCCTTTAAATGCAAGATAGTTATCAAAGAAGACACGACTATAAAATATAACAGCAAGTGAGTGAATTATATGCGTCCTTTTGCAAAAAGTAGGATCCCTCCATGCTTTTATATAAGCATGGTCGACATTTGGCTTTAATTTCTACAATATATTGTGAAGTAGGAAAAATAGCCTTTTCAGTATTTGGTATAAAATTATATATTTATCATAGGCAATGGTGCCGCTGTTTAGTTGTGAATGCACATGGCCAAATGGAAACTCTCGACGAGCTTCTTTCATTGCTCGCCAACCGACAGTACTGCCGAGTGCGAGGTAAACAAACCAAGAACATCAAAACAGAGAAATCGTTTAGACGAAAGTGACAGTCCAGGAACCAATCTAACAGATCAATCAAGAAGCAATTAGCCCTTTAATTGGTATAAGTGATTTGAACCCTTTATCAAATGCAACAAATCTGCAAAAGTATGGGAAGTCTCTAAAAATGAAAATATTCATTGAAATGCGTTATGTAAAATGGCGAAATTGCTCCTATTGCCACAACATTAAGAAAAGACGTCTGCTGTAGATGCATCAAAATGCGTCTGCAAGTCAAAACGGGGTAATCCACCAAATCCACTAATTGCATGTGAAGATAAAATGACACTAACAGGTTATTTTTTTCTAATTGTTCATGAAATATGAATAAAGAAAATTAATTTTATTTACAATAAACAACATGTATCTTCAAAGGTAACGTTCAGTTCTATTCAATTCTTATGTTCAGTTCGTTTTAAAATCGATGGAAAATTAAATAGTGTTAAACAGTTCCCTTCTTTGGTTAATTACTTGAAAAGGCAATGCTAATCGAAAACAGTTAATTATCGTATATGTTGAAAGTGATCTCCACGATAACCCTTTCCCGCATACAACAAATCTGTAGCAGCCTAATTTAAAAACTACTACAGAAATATAAAACTCTCTATAAAAAAAGGAATACTTACTGAAAAAGCTAAACACATTGTGACAAAAGGAGAAATTGCTCATCATGAGCAATTTCTACTTTTGCGACTATATGTTTATATGTTGTCTGCTGCAGAAAGCGTCTACTTGTGGTAAAGGGCCTGATTTTTAATCGATACAAACCAATATTTGGCATGATCATAGGAAACAAGCGACACTGCAGATCAATTCACGATGTCGTGCAGGTCAATTATATTTTAAACACGCGACAACGCAGATATATCCATGCTGACACCGCAGATATATCCATGCTGACACCGCAAATATATCCATGCTGACACCGTGTATATATATATCCATGCTGATACCGTGTATATATCCATGCTGACACCGCAGATATATCCATGCTGACACCGCAGATATATCCATGCTGATACCGCAGATATATCCATGCTGATACCGCAGATATATCCATGCTGACACCGCAGATATATCCATGCTGACACCGCAGATATATCCATGCTGATACCGCAGATATATCCATGCTGACACCCCAGATATATCCATGCTAACACCGCAGATATATCCATGCTGACACCGCAGATATATCCATGCTGATACCGCAGATATATCCATGCTGATACCGCAGATATATCCATGCTGACACCGTGTATATATATATCCATGCTGATACCGCAGATATATCCATGCTGACACCGCAGATATATCCATGCTGACACCGCAGATATATCCATGCTGATACCGCAGATATATCCATGCTGATACCGCAGATATATCCATGCTGACACCGCAGATATATCCATGCTGACACCGCAGATATATCCATGCTGATACCGCAGATATATCCATGCTGACACCCCAGATATATCCATGCTAACACCGCAGATATATCCATGCTGACACCGCAGATATATCCATGCTGATACCGCAGATATATCCATGCTGATACCGCAGATATATCCATGCTGATACCGCAGATATATCCATGCTGATACCGCACATATATCCATGCTGATACCGCAGATATATCCATGCTGATACCGCAGATATATCCATGCTGACACCGCAGATATATCCATGCTGACACCGCAGATATATCCATGCTGATACCGCAGATATATCCATGCTGATACCGCAGATATATCCATGCTGATACCGCATATATATCCATGCTGATACCGCAGATATATCCATGCTGACACCGTGTGTATATATATATATCCATGCTGACACCGTAGATATATCCATGCTGACACCGCAGATATATCCATGCTGACACCGCAGATCTATCCATGCTGACACCGCATATATATCCATGCTGACACGGCAGATCTATCCATGCTGACACAGCAGATATATCCATGCCGACACCGCAGATATATCCATGCTGACACCGCATATATATCCATGCTGACACCGCAGATATATTCATGCTGACACCGCAGATATATCCATGCTGACACGGCAGATATATCCAGGCTGACACCGCATATCTGTCCATGCTGACACCGCAGATCATTCATACCGACACCGCAGATCAATCCATGCTGACACCGCAGATATATCCATGCTGTCAACACAGATATATCCATGCCGACACCGCAAATCTGTCCATGCTGACACTGCAGATCTATCCATGCTGACACCGTAGATATATCCATGCCGACACAGATCTATCCATGCTGACACATATATATCCATGCTGACACCGCAGATCAATCCATGCTGTCGTGTTTATTATGTTCACAATCACATAAAGCAAACTGCGTAGCGTAAGATGAAGACCAATTGACCCGTTTCCACATACAGACGCTTTCCGACCCCTCTGTAGCTGACGACTTGTGAAAACATTGTGACAATAGGAGAAATTGCTTATAATGAAAATGTTCTCCTTTTGTCACACCGTTTTCATATTTATGCAATAACTGTTCTTTCATTTCTAAAGAGTTTCCAAGATTTTCAAAGGCCTCTGCCACATAGTTGTTATATGTGGGAAAGGGTTTAAGACAACAATGATTGAAAAAACAACATATTAAGTTCTCTTTTAAGTAAGGGGTCACAAGCCCATAATACAACATATATACAATTCAGTAGTTGTACAAAAGTGACAAACGGTTATGAAAGTAAGAATATTTTGTTTTGAATGTCAATCAAATTAATTGTATCATCTTACCAAATCGTATGTACTTTATCTAATTTTTCTTCATTTGGAATGAAATCTTTTCCAGATGTAGATGACTTCGGATTTATTTGCAGCTAACAATAAGTTTGAAAACATCGCGAAATAAAAGAAAAAAGATAACCGATACAATATAACAACAATAATACAAATCAAACACGGTTAATTAATGGCCGAATTTAAACTTGAAATCGAAAATTGTATTGGTAACTATGTTATGCTTAAATTACATGTATATGTCTATCGATAAGACCATTTGTTTCAGTTTCAATTCCATTCAATTCAATTTCTGTATTCAAGTATTAAGGCCTCTGGCCCATAAACATAAATATTTACAAATAATACAATAAGAATGAGTTGAATTACAGAAACAGTTTCGTTGAGAATATTCTTGAAATAGTGATACGAGTTGCATACACTTTAGTAGCTATACAGTGTTTGAAGATATCAGGCGAAAGATGGTTTTAAATGTTCGATAACCTCAGATAAAAAAATGTTGAGTTTATCAATTCAAACCATTCATTAAATAAGTATTAGTGCGCTGTCTTTAAATATGTATAGGGACAAGTAATTCTGTTGTAGAATTTCCATCATCAAACATTTGTAATATGGCATAAGATGATCACATTGCCTTACCAAAGAGATATCCTCGATATACAAGGGTATATTTACCCAGAAACGTATCAGCTAATGTGTATTGCGTACATTTGTGTAGGGATTAAAGTAGAACTCACATTTCTTAATTACTATAATTTAATTTTACACAATACTTATGCCGTAAATAAATGAGCCCCGTGAAGGGATTTGGGGTGTTAATGAGACACCGCTTTGACATTGCACTTTTCCTCATATGACAATTCAGCAGCAGACGACTTTGAACATATTTTGTCAAAAAAGTGGAAAACATTGTGACAAAAGGAGAAATTGCTCGTTATGTTTTCAAAAAGCCGTCTGCTGCAGATGCCAGTCTATATGAGGGAAAAGGTTAAAGTTATATTGACATAAAACTGGTGGGCCTATTCTTCCAAGGATGTTTTTATCAGAGGATGCATTTTGATTTGTATAACATATACACGAACGGTATAGATTCTGGTGATACTGTGCGGAAGCACATGCTAGCATGATACTTCACTGTACGCAGATGCAATATGCACACAAAATAATTATAATTACGAACATCAATTTATATATACACATGTATCTACGCTTTATATACATTGGTGGTTGGTGGATAATCATCTTCGGCTTGAAATATAATTTCCTATCTTCTATAAATAGAAGACACCAACAATTTACTATAAAAATAAAAGCCTAAGACAGTGTTACTTAGTAAGGATGTTAATATGGTTAAATGAAACCAATTTCAAATATTCATTTAAATAATATTTTGTTAGTTCTAATATGTATAGGTTAACACATTATTATATTCCAATGAGCGATTTTGGGATAGATTTGTTTATGTATCCCCTCGGTAACAAGGAAAATCGTCATTATTGATGAAATCTCTTATTTGGGGTTCGGAGCTACTTTTCATTAAAAACAAGCATATTTCTAGAAAAACTGTCAAACATTTATAAACAGTTACAAGTATTCATCCTCGCATGTTCTGTGAGGAAGTGGCGCCTCCACAAGTGTTCTTCCGACTTTCCCATCAATGAAATAACTAGAAAGGTTTATATATTTTTTTTATATAACTCGAATAAATTTTAAAACCATTTTTCGGCGATAGCTGTTTAACCTCAGTTTTGACCTAGATGTTAAACAAATGATCTAGATTGTAGACCAATCAAATGTTGTATTTAATAAATAATGTCGAAGAAATAAAGGAAATGAAACGTTTTGATTGGTTCATAGTTCAGTTGGCGAGCCTACGAGAGGCACTAATAAGATGAAGTTTTAAAATGAAATGTTCTACATACTAATTTATAATTGTTTTCCTTAAGAAATAAATTTCAGAAAACAAATCAGTGAAAACGTATGAAATAATATTTAAGAGCAAAATATTAATTATTTTTGAAACATGATAAGTTTTCAGTTATTTATCGTCAATTGAAACGTATGTATACACCTCTTGGGAGCCTCGCATAATCTCCAGTCATGTGGCGTATTCTCGGCCTTGATAATCTATTTATAGAAACTGAAGCTGAAAGGAGATAGCCGATAAGCCTTTGGTAAACCTTTCTGATATTGAGATCAAATAATATGCGCATGTTCCATTTCTTAGTGTTTTCTCAGATTGATCGCCGTTTATCTTTTTTAAAGATATTTCTTGTTCGGACCGATTACATCCAATTCTCCTGACATATTTTTAAAAAAAGTTGATAAGCTTCAGTAAATTGACAGAGAAGTCAGATCATCGATGTATTTCCACTTCGGGGTTTTGTTTTTCACATTTCAAAAATCGTGTTTCCTACGTATCATTTATGTGTATGAGCCTAAAACAGTATTTGAACCATTGAATGAGAATGTTGGCATTTTTTAACAGGGTAGGGTCAGATCATCTTGTCCATCTGATCAGTCTTAACATAATCAGCAGAGGTTGATAGAATATGTTAATAAGCTTGTGTTAGTTATACGTGAATAGTGTAGATCTGGATATATACTGTTCACAAAAGCCAATTTGTAACTGTAATCAGCACAGGCTCATTTTCATAAATACAATTGTTCTTTCTTAGAAGTCACATAGTCCTCTTTGCTTTATCTTAAAAGAAGAACAGCTCTATTCTTTGAAATTATTTTATGCCTACACATGTACTAGGCAAGGAAATGTGCTTTTTCCAAGTTTAAGATTAACCCTTTATCACTTGCAGACTTTTTTTACGCATATGCAGCAGACAACTAAAAAAGCATTGTGTCGTAAAGGAAGTTGCTGTTAATGAGCAATTTCACCTTTTGTCACAATGTTTTACACACTTTTCAATAAACAACACTTTCATTTATAACATATGTTTGCAAAGACATGTTTAATTACGTCTGGTGCAGAGATGTTGTATGTGGGAAAGCGTTACAATGGCATTGATACTAAATCTACTGTTTGTATAGCACACACTATCCCGGCTATATAACACGTCATGTCGTAGCTTAACATGATCTCTAAATTTCTGGTTTGGGATGAGACAGGGCTTACGGATGCTATCACAAGAACCACTCTTAATTAATCATTCATGTACGTTATACAGACAACATGGACGCATTATTACGAGTAATTATAACCGAATGTTTATAAGTAGAATTACGGGTACCAAATATAGATAAACGGGTACCCAGAGGTCCATTTAAAATAGTGGATTTTTGCAGAAAACATCAAACGTATCAGCTTCCCAGCAATCGTACACGCCAGCCTGATCCACATCGAAGCATTGTTTAAAGACATGGTGAATGGCTATCACCGACACACCTTCGGTCACCCATCCACACTTGCATAAACTAAAGCCAAGGTCATATGCCAGCTGGACTTCATCTTTAGAGGCCAACGACGTGTTCAGGGATTTGCAGAGGTCCTTACCCTGTTCAAAATTGAACGCATATCTTCCTTTGTAGTTTTCATCGCTATGTAGGATAGGCATTTTCTTGAAATAATATCTCCACTCTTGCAAATTCTTAGGTTTATATGGAGTGTTCAAGCCTGGCTGTATACTTGTTGAAATGCATGTCCCGTTTTCCGGGTTGAAATTGACCCCGACACAATACTTCGTTGACGCATTACATTGAGCAAGACAAGAGTCGAGATAATCGGATTGAAACATGAACGAGTCGAAGTGTTCAAAGTAATAAATACCCGTCATATCCACCAGCATAAAAGTGTCCGTTCCATACAGGTCGTACGCTGGTGAATCACATTGCAGATCGACGGCCGTCCATGTACCGTTTACCTGGCATTCCAAGATTGTTTCCTTGGTGTACATGTTAATACAATCGTACCGTAGTTTGGATCTCACCTGAAGTCGGTTACCGCTTACTGTTGTACCAGGTATGGGTGGAGGGGCGGGACATTCCGTCACGATACAGGCGCCGTCACAAACCTCGCCCGAGCTGCATTCCAGTCCATGACAAGCCCGTGTTCGATTATTGAGCTGAAATACAAATAAGGAAGTAAATTGTTTAATATTGTGACATATTTTGCATCATAGTAAAATTATACGTTCGGGATTCAACAATTAATATTTGATCATTTACATCCGGCCTTAGGGCCTATACGTAACCAGACAAAATATTTATTTCACGATGCCATTCACATATATATGATATATATAATTATATATATACAATATATTGTCCTCGGACGTGCAAGCATTATTAAAGATGTTGAACTCCGGCATTATTAAGCTCGTAAACAACTATTTATCAAACAATTATCAAACAAGTATACATGCAAACAACTATTTATCAAACAATAATCAAACAAGTATACATGCAAACAACTATTTATCAAACAATTATCAAACAAGTATACATGCAAACAACTATTTATCAAACAAGTATACATGCAAACAACTATTTATCAAACAATTATTAAACAAGTATACATGCAAACAACTATTTATCAAACAATTATCAAACAAGTATACATGCAAACAACTATTTATCAAACAATAATCAAACAAGTATACATGCAAACAACTATTTATCAAACAATTATCAAACAAGTATACATGCAAACAACTATTTATCAAACAATTATCAAACAAGTATACATGCAAACAACTATTTATCAAACAATTATTAAACAAGTATACATGCAAACAACTATTTATCAAACAATTATCAAACAAGTATACATGCAAACAACTATTTATCAAACAATTATTAAACAAGTATACATGCAAACAACTATTTATCAAACAATTATTAAACAAGTATACATGCAAACAACTATTTATCAAACAATTATCAAACAAGTATACATGCAAATAACTATTTATCAAACAATTATTAAACAAGTATACATGCAAACAACAATTTATCAAACAAATATAGAAATTATCAAAAAGTAAATTACCATTTTAAATGTATTTTAACAGCGTCAGACAATAGATGTGTGTTATATTATTTACTATTTGCATATATGCGAATAATAGAGGCTCGGATGAGTATGTGAATAGTTAGTCTGTTTATGTTTTTTTTTCTCAACCGATTCAGAAAAATACTTGTCCAACGATTTAGAACATCAATATTATTAGTAGTACCTTCACACGCTTCATTGAGCGACATTGAGGGGAGTCTTTAAAGGTGCTGAACTCCAGATGGAGATCAACATTTTGAAATGTTGAAACTTCTGCAAATATTGCTAATAATGACAACAATGTAAGTAATAAATACACCAACACTATTTTGGCAGTAAATGTTGAAAAACAGGGAGTTGAAAGTCAAGAAAATATACACAATTTAGCTTACTGAGTATGTCTGCATAAAAGATAATTATTGGGATATTTATTGTACTAGAAAGAGAATTTATAAATCTACTTTTATCCCAGAATTATGATTCTAATATTTCAATACATCTTTTGAACAGTATTAAAACTTGACTGTTCTATATATAATCTGGAGTTCAGCACCTTTAAAGTATTCGGTCTGACCCGGCCGGGGATTGAACACGCGTCCCCTGCTCCTTGTCCTCTACACCATGGATACGGTTCGAGTATTCAGAAACGGATTGTAATGATGATTCGAGCACACTCATTATCATAGCTTGTTGGTAGACACTGACGGCACATATTAGCCGGTACCTACTCACAGGCCGATCTGGATATTCATCATATTAGCCGGTACCTACTCACAGACCGATCTGGATATTCACCATATTAGCCGGTACCTTCTCACAGACCGATCTGGATATTCACCATATTAGCCGGTACCTACTCACATGCCGATCTGGATATTCACCAAATTAGCCGGTACCTACTCACAGGCCGATCTGGATAGTCACCATATTAGCCGGTACCTACTCACAGACCGATCTGGATAGTCACCATATTAGCCGGCACCTACTCACAGGCCGATCTGGATATTCACCATATTAGCCGGTACCTACTCACAGGCCGATCTGGATATTCACCATATTAGCCGGTACCTACTCACATGCCGATCTGGATATTCACCAAATTAGCCGGCACCTACTCACAGGCCGATCTGGATATTCACCAAATTAGTCGGTACCTACTCACAGACCGATCTGGATATTCACCAAATTAGCCGGTACCTACTCACAGACCGATCTGGATATTCACCATATTAGCCGACACCTACTCACAGACCGATCTGGATATTCACCATATTAGCCGGCACCTACTCACAGGCCGATCTGGATATTCACCATATTAGCCGGTACCTACTCACATGCCGATCTGGATATTCACCATATTAGCCGGTACCTACTCACAGGCCGATCTGGATATTCACCATATTAGCCGGTACCTACTCACAGGCCGATCTGGATATTCACCAAATTAGCCGGCACCTACTCACAGGCCGATCTGGATATTCACCATTTTAGCCGGTACCTACTCACAGACCGATCTGGATATTCACCAAATTAGCCGGTACCTACTCACAGGCCGATCTGGATATTCACCATATTAGCCGGTACCTACTCACAGACCGATCTGGATATTCACCATATTAGCCGGTACCTACTCACATGCCGATCTGGATATTCACCAAATTAGCCGGTACCTACTCACAGGCCGATCTGGATAGTCACCATATTAGCCGGCACCTACTCACAGACCGATCTGGATATTCACCATATTAGCCGGTACCTACTCACAGACCGATCTGGATATTCACCATATTAGCCGGCACCTACTCACAGGCCGATCTGGATATTCACCATATTAGCCGGTACCTACTCACAGACCGATCTGGATATTCACCATATTAGCCGGTACCTACTCACAGACCGATCTGGATATTCACCATATTAGCCGGTACCTACTCACAGACCGATCTGGATATTCACCATATTAGCCGGTACCTACTCACAGACCGATCTGGATATTCACCATATTAGCCGGTACCTACTCACAGACCGATCTGGATATTCACCATATTAGCCGGCACCTACTCACAGACCGATCTGGATATTCACCATATTAGCCGACACCTACTCACAGACCGATCCGGATATTCACATGTACACAATTCATGAAGACCGATTTACATGCATCTTTGTCTGTATTACGTTGCATAGCCCTTTCCCACAAACATGCGCTTTACGACGCCTCTGCAACAGACCAGTTTTAAGACCATTGTGGAAAAAGAAGAATTTGGTCAAATCCTCTCCTTTTTCCATTTTTCTCTGTTTAAATGTTAAACTCTCGTTTTTGTGGACATTGTTTACGTGTTTGCCAATATATTTCAAAGTCGATTACTCCAGATTTATTGTACATGCATTATCTCTCTATCTATATGTTGACTTCCACTGTATTTTATCTTGTTGTATACATATTTCGCCATCAACAATGTATAATGTCTGTATTATTCTCTTGTAAATCATTGAATTAATTCTGAGTTTTAAAGAATTTGAAAAGAGATCGTCAAAAGGGAACAAACCTCCGGCCACTGTCGAGCATCTCGGTAAATTATTCCAGGTCTTCGTCGGCGCCCTGATCCCGGTTCGAAGAACGTCCTATCAAACAGTTCACAATAGGCCGCCCGTCGGCTGTACATTACACTCCGGCAAGATGGTCGTTTTGAACATAGCTCTCGGCAACCGTTTATAGTAGTTCCAATAAAAGTAGTTAGCGGCAAAGTTGAAAAATTAGATGTTACATGTCCAAGTATACATGCAAACAAACATGTTACTATGCACTTAGCCATTTCCCGACAGTGTCTTTCTTGGGCTCAAAAATAAAAGTGAGTCGAAAGCAAGTTACATTTCATTAATATGCAAACCAATTAAACTATTTTAGCTCGTTTGAGAAAGAATATATGAATATAACCTAGTGTAAATAACCTCATTAACCAATGAGCCAAGTCGTGTTGTCACGGATTCATGGCAAACACGTGGAGCATCTCCTGAAACCTGCTAGTCCGAATTGAATATAAGTTCACAGACATTATCCTAAATTTACGGATCTTTCAGATTCCTTTAATAATAATAATGATAATAATAATAATAATAATAATAATAATAACGACTTTATTGTATGAGGCTAAACATATGGATAGTCCCAATCTTCCATGTAGGCCTTTATTTGATTATCAAAGGACATGACCGTCAGGGGTGTAGCGGTTTTGCTTTTCTGCAAAAAGTAAAACACTTTAAGAATTCTCCTCAAAAACTACTTGCCCAATGTTAAACTTATTGCATAAAGGTACTCCATGGGTATAGTTCATTTTTAGATTCATTCAAGGCACTCTATTTCGTTTAGAAACATGTTTCCCAGCTTACGGGAGTTTTGTGTTAAATGGCTAAATAGTTAATTATCAGAAAAATTATCCTGAAAAACTCATCGCCTTTTTTATTACAAACACACCAATAATCCCTAGGTGATCCTCTGTTCGATATCTTCAACTCATGTCGAGTCGTTTGACCATTTTATGACTAAGGAGTGAATTTCGAAAACCATCGTCTCAAACACCATTGATTGTGCTTTGGAAGTAATTCGTAAGATTGTTCCTTAATGGACGCTCTACAATACTCACAAAAAGACCATGGCTCCAAGGGGTGCTTTTCTTATATGAACTGGCTAATAGACAAAGTTTAAAAATATTCCTCTGAAAAACTATTTTCGCGATTTTGAAATATATCTAAGACGACCCCAATTATCCAATTATTCATAGCCTTCTTGTTATTATTTTTCTCGGTACAGAGAAACCAAACGTTAAGTGAGAAATATTGTCTTTAAATGAAAATTAAATTATTTAGTTCTCTCCGTATAAAATCTGCTTACAGACAGATTTTCTTATTATCACATAATTTGTATTCGAGGTCTTGATACTTGTTCAAAGAAACAGTTTAGGTTTATACTAATTTGATAATTTAAATTAATAGAAGAGTTTAAATTTATTTTTTGACAATGTTAGAAATGTATTCTTCGACGAGAAAAGATCGTACGTATCGATCTAACCACCTTCCATGTTAAACGAGTTTAGTATCTTTAGTTATTATAGCGTACAAAGCGAAATGTATTGAAATGCAGAATAATAAGTATCAAAGTTTACACTGTTATCATACAAATTGTATGTAAGTGCAGATGGAAAGAGAGCTTACAGTTTTACCATTCAAATTGTATTGAAGTGCAGATCAAGAGGAATTGTTCATGATTACCTTTCAAATTGTATTGAAGCACAGATTAATAAGTATTTTACACTGTTATCATACAAATTGTATTGAAGCACAGATTAATAAGTAGTTTACACTGTTATCATACAAATTGTATCGAAGCACAGATTAATAAGTATCTTACACAGTTATCATACAAATTGTATTGAAGTACAGATTAATAAGTATTTTACACTGTTATCATACAAATTGTATTGGAGCACAGATTAATAATTATTTTAACCTGTTATCATACAAATTGTATTGAAGCACAGATTAATAAGTATTTTAACAAAGTTATCATACAAATTGTATTGAAGCTCAGATTAATAAGTATTTTAACACTGTTATCATACAAATTGTATTGAAGCTCAGATTAATAAGTATTTTACACTGTTATCATACAAATTGTATTGAAGCACATATTAATAAGTATTTTACACTGTTATCATACAAATTGTATCGAAGCACAGATTTATAAGTATTTTACACTGTTATCATACAAATTGTATTGAAGCACAGATTAATAATTATTTTACACTGTTATCATACAAATTGTATTGAAGCACAGATTAATAATTATTTTACACTGTTATCATACAAATTGTATTGAAGCAGATATTAATAAGTATTTTACACTGTTATCATACAAATTGTATTGAAGCACAGATTTATAAGTATTTTACACTGTTATCATACAAATTGTATTGAAGCACATATTAATAAGTATTTTACACTGTTATCATACAAATTGTATTGAAGCACATATTAATAAGTATTTTACACTGTTATCATACACATTCTATCGAAGCACAGATTAATAAGTAGTTTACACTGTTATCATACAAATTTTATTGAAGCACAAATTAATAAGTATTTTACACTGTTATCATACAAATTGTATTGAAGCACAGATTAATAAGTATTTTACACTGTTATCATACAAACTGCATTGAAGCACAGATTTATAAGTATTTTACACTGTTATCATACAAATTGTATTGAAGCACAGATTAATAAGTATTTTACACTGTCATCATACAAATTGTATTGGAGCACAAATTAATAAGTATTTTACACTGTTATCATACAAATTCTATCGAAGCACAGATTAATAAGTATTTTACATTGTTATCATACAAATTGTATAGAAGCACAGATTGATAAGTATTTTACACTGTTATCATACAAATTGTATTGAAGCACAGATTAATAAGTATTTTACACTGTTATCATACAAATTGTATTGAAGCACATATTAATAAGTATTTTACGCTGTTATCATACAAATTTTATCGAAGCACAGATTAATAAGTATTTTACACTGTTATCATACAAATTGTATTGAAGCACAGATTAATAAGTATTTTACACTGTTATCATACAAATTGTATTGAAGCACAGATTAATAAGTATTTTACACTGTTATCATACAAACTGTATTGAAGCACAGATTGATAAGTATTTTATACTGTTATCATACAAATTGTATTGAAGCACAGATTAATAAGTATTTTACACTGTTATCATACAAATTGTATTGAGCTGCAGATGGATAAGGAATTTACATTTTTACCACACAATTTGTATTTAAGTGCAGATCAATACGGATTTTACTTTTGAACATACAATTTGTATCGAAGTGCAGATTGATGGGGACTTTTTCATGGTTACCATTCAAACTAATTTGAAGCGCATATTAAGCTTGATATCACACGATTTCTTTTCAATTTCGTTTATCAGAATACTACATGTCCGCCATTTAGTAATGTAAACTTCATATGGCAAATGGATATGTTAGAAAATTGAGTACGCAAGTAGGCATTTTGAATAATAACAATCGATTGAAAACGTTTTTCGTGTGGCCATGCTGAATAGTATAGCTAATTGGTAACACCACTTAACCCTATGGCTTTATGTGCGCTTTATATCTCAAGACACTTTCCTATTGTTATGCGCTAAAGTATATAAAAGTGGGGTGGACTTTAACCTGTTCCCACTTGCAGACGAATGTTGACGCATCTGAAGCAGAAGATTTGTTTAAAACATTGTGGCCAAAGAAGAAATTGCACATAATGAGCAACCTCTTCTTTTGCCATAATATTTTCAACTTTAATCAATAAACATACTTCCATTTATTCAGATATTCCGTCTTTCAAATGCGTAAAATTATTGTAAGTGAGAAAATAATGAGTCCTCTCATTTCAAGTCACTTTTAAATTGTAAAGAAAAGGCGGAGTTTCGAGTTTTAATTGAAATGTGATTATCAATACGATAAATCCATCTACGTTTCCTGAAAGCAACGTTTAAATGAAAGGATAAATAATACAACGTGTGAATAAACATCAACAAGTAGTATTTTCTTTTACAAAAGCATCTTTGTTTTCCTGATTGTCGATGGATAATGAAAAAGTACAATAGTATGTACAATACAGGGCTATATTGGCTGATAGGTGAAGATCTGACACTTATATGAGCCTCGTCGTGCGACATTGGGTCGTTATTGCGAGGGGTATTAAGTGCAACTTTCTTCAACCCTTTGACTGCTGGAACCGATTTCGTGCAGCCAGTGCAACCAGTATAGAGCCAGATAAGTCGGCGCATGTCTGGCAAAGCTCTTACTTGTTGGCGGCACCCCAACACCACCCTTGTACCTTGATACTCCTAAACTTTGCATCTGCAATGTCTGGCCAGACTCTTAATTGTTGGCTGGTTAATTCATCATATTTTTACAGTACATGGCTATTACTAGCTAAGACGTGAATGTTCTGATACATATAATTGAGCCTTTCCGCGAGAAAATCAACGGTATGGTCTCTGCGTAATGTATCGACCCAGATCAGCCTGCGCAGACTAATCCGGGCCGACACATTCCGTCCCAGGAGGGATAGATGTATAAAGTATTATTCCTGCAACAGAAAATCCGCAGGAGGCGAAAAGTGTCTGTCCGGGTAAGCCTTTGCGGTATGCTTAAGCTGATCCGGGTCGATACTTTACGCAGAGTCCACACTATTGGTTTTCTCATATTATGAGAGTCTCGTCTAGTGATTTAGGGTCATGTTGCGTCGTCTCCTGTACAATAAAAACTCCGGTGAGCCCGTGCTCCCACACAGTCCTACAAGAACCGTAACTGTATGTACCCATGTAGTATAAGTCCATGTAGTGTAGCCCCAGTTAAATATGTTCCTGTGCTGTCATATTAAAGCGGTAAGAAGACACCAACTTGCCAGACGCGCCCCCTATCATTCTCAATGTGGGTGGTAACAAGTGCAAATCTCTTTAATCCTTTAACTGCACGAACCGATTTTGTTAAGTCTGCCCCACCATGGGCCCCTCCGCGCTGTTTTATAAAGCTCTAACTTGTTGGCTCCTAAATTCAACAAATGTATCTCGATACTCCTTAAATTTGATTATAGAGTCTTAACAATGCAAAACTGCCCAAGTATATCTAACAAAATTATCATTGAAAATGTTAAAAGGAGACTGGTTTGAATTATTCAAGGCTGCCAGCAGAACGTGTCTGAGTGAGATTCGACTACATTGCCCGGTGCTGTCAAATAATTCATAAGTTCTGAAGTATTACATGAGCCGTCCCGCGAGAAAACCAACTTTGTGGCCTCTGCGTAATGTATCGACCCAGATCAGCCTGCGCAGTCCGTGGAGACTGATATGGGCCGACACATTCCGTATCAGGCGGATAGAGGTATAGAGTAATGATTCCTGAAACAGAAAATCCACAAGAGGCGAAAAGTGTATATCCGAGTAAGCCTGCGCGGCATGCTTTGCCTGGTCCGGGTCGATACTTTACGCAGAGTCCACAATGTTGGTTTTCTCGTGGAACGGCTCATATCAATATATCTGCGTAATGTATCGACCAGATCAGCCTGCGCTGTCCGCGCAGACTGATCCGGCCGACACATTCCGTCTAAGGGGGGATAGATAGAGTAGTGGTTTTCTCGCGGGACGGCTCAATTATTGACTTTCTTTCATGTACACATTTTACAGTCAGAAAATTGTTATCATAATTTAGCCAGTGCATGAGGAAAGGGTAAGCGTTGGAATGTCTGTACTATGTAGGTTCACATCCCCCTGGTTCATCTGTTCAGTCATATCAGAATTTAAATAAATTGACAGAATCTTCTTAAAAGATTGTGCAAGTAATTTGAGAACGTGTTTGTGGATGCACAGATTGATCGGGTTTTACACTGTTATCAAGGGGCATTGTTTACCTTTTCCCATTGTATTGTTTTCAACTGTTGTCAATAACTATACTTCAAAAGATGTCCCATACGTTAGTCTATATGTTTTTCAAGTCGTCTGCTTCAGAACATAGAAAATACTTGATGAAAATATATTAGGTACAAAACATTTATTTTTTATTTTTCACTTTCTTGTCAAACAGGTCGAAGGTTGTTAATTATTTTCCAAATTTCGTAAGGTTGACAAAAACCCAACTTCTTTAGGTTAACCCCATGTTTATGTCTCCGTGTGATCTCCTATTCACCTGTCAATCAATTCATTTCAATGTACTAAGAGTCCCTACTGAGAGAAAAGCTTTAAACCTTGTCAAAAATGCAAGTGGTCCAAGTAATTATATAGTGACACATTTGAGTTACTTCCCTCAATTTACTTTGTAAAGATGAACTTTTAGCAGTTTGTGTTGGTAACTGTTACATGTACACGTTTTCCCACATACAGCAAGTCTGTAGCAGACACCTTTGAAAACAGTAAGCATAATGTATGGGAACTCTCTTTTAGTGAAAGAACAAGTATTGAATTAAGTTAGAAACATTTTCGCAAAAAATAAAACAATGTGCATTTTCCCCCCTTTTGTCACGATGTTTTCAAAAGAGCTGTCGATTAAAGTGTTTTTCTTTCTTAAATCCGGTTAAATTTCACACCAGTTGAATGGTCTGACCAATGTTAGAATATGGGTTTTTTAAGGGTCATTTGTGAGAAGCTATTTTGATCTTGGGCAAATGGTTTAGGAGGGGGTGTCGTTTAGAGCAAGCTGTCGTACACGTAGTTGGAGCTCGGATAGACGAACGGCCAATGGACGGACGGACGGACGGACAATGGGTGGAGGGACAACGGGCGATGGACGGATAGACGAACGGGCGATAAGCTATTGACCAAGGACATCCAACGGTCATAAATGTTCACTATGAGCATTTTCAGTTCAGGTGAGTTATCCCTTTCCCTCATACGACAATTCTCCAGCAGACGACTTTGAACATATTTTGTCAAAAAATGAAAAATCTCTTTAATTGAATGGATTACCTATGACTAAAAGTGGAAAACATTGTGACAAAAGGAGAAATTGCACGTTTTGTGCAATTTCTTCTTTTGTCACTATGTTTTCAAAAAGCCGTCTGCTGCAGAGGCGTCAGAAAGCGTCTATATGAGGGAAAGGGTTAAAAGGGCTGACTCCCGTATGACTGGTTTATCTCACCATATTACTCATTGCTGCGGTTACAGCGAATGAGCATACCGTTTAATCTTGTACGCACAATTGACTACTGTGTTTGATGTCACACTGGTATGTGAAATAAAGGTAACAGTCCGGAAATAATCTTAACAAATCGCAGCGTTTTGTTACTTCTCTTCAGCGTAAGATTTCGGGATAAATCGGGCATGACCTCCTCGTAACTGCAATCCGGTTACAATGGGAGGTGTCTGTTTCAATAAGCCGTGATTTAAACAGACAGGACTACGACATCAGATACCTAATCCTACCTGCAGACGCATTGCAATGCATTTGTAGTTCTGTACTTTTAAAAAACATTGTGGCAAAAGGAAAATTAAATATTTCTGCATTTGCCACAATGTTTTCAACTATTTAACAATAATATTTCATTTATAAGGATTTACCATATTATTTTAAAGATGTTGTCGACGTCGTCTGCTCCCGATTGGAAAGTGTAAAAGTTACTGTGAGCTGTCTAACTTATGACCAAATGAACTATTTTCTGTTCATATTTCCATTTTCTTCTTAACTGGAACAAGTAGTTGGGTTGCTCTCTAGGAAATAGCACACAATACTTCAATCTTCACATTTTTGCAATGGCGTCACATAATCTTTCAATAAATCTCTGATAACCAGTGTCAATTCAGATCAGATAGATGGTTACGCAGTCAGAAAGTGCAATAGCTGGTTACTAATAGAAGAGGCATTCCTCGGCATCATAGAGTCTGCAACATCTGTAATCCTAACAAATTATCGGACGAATTACATTACCTTTCTAAGTGTGAATATTTCAGTGATAATAGGTTCAAAGTAATGAATAAACCTCTATGTAGAAATCCAAAACATGTACACGTTTAGAAAAATCATGAACTCTACGAACAAATAAGCATTAACATCTCTTTCAAAACTCATCTATGATGTGTTGAAGAATTGCAAAGAAAGCACCTGACAATGTGCTTTACATTCTCTGTTATGCCTACTAATGTGCTAAGATTAATATCACTGGACTTTCCCCCTCTCTGTTTTATTGTGTTAATAACTGCGTCTCCTGCTATAAACACCACTTAATAAAAGAAAGCGAACACAGTGTGCCATGATCAGTTTGTGTGTTCATGTAGTCTCATCCTGACTAATTACCTTAAAGGTGAGGCTAGATTCCAACAAAGCAGACTGTCCAGTCCATATTCAAGTAATCAAATTAAAACGGAAGATATATATGGTCAAAGTTGTGTGATTGACCATGTCAAGCTTATCTTTCCAAACAATCAAAAAAAGGCTAACCGAGCTCTGGCGACATTACAGCCGATACGCATAGGCAGATAGTATAGATAACTATTTTGACAGAATATTGTATCATTGTATTGCACATATTTAATCCCATGATGACAGACAGTTAATGTTCTACTAAAAGACGTTTCACAAAATAAAGAAAAAAGACAAATGCCTCATAACATTATGATGACCTTTTAATGACCTCATAACTTTTCGGTGCGCCTGCACAATCGATTACTACACAATCGATTACTTACTAAATTAAAGACACAACGTTGACCTATGGTGACATCAAGTTGTCGGTATTTCGGTTCTTCAGGTGAGCCTAACACATTATAATTTAACGACACACTGCAGACATACGTAAACCTCGGAACGTTGTTTTTTCGTTTTTCCCCTTGCAGACGCATTTAACGCAATAGCATCAGACGACTTTTGAAAACAGTGTGGCCAAAGGTGAAATGGCTCATGATGAGCCATTTCTCCTTTGACCACAATGTTTTCCACTTTATTTATCAGTTAAGCTATCTTATATGGAGATTTTTCAGGTTTTTGTCACTATATTTCCAAGTCGTCTGCTGCAGATTTGTTGCATGTGGGTAAAGGTTAATTGATTATTTTATCAATTTTAAGACACAACGATGCCCTACTGTGACCTAGACATATTGATTATTGAGTGCGACTGAATAGTTACAAAGAAGATACCAAGCTTACATACAGAGACTTCACAACAATAACCTTTCCGTGAGTCTATTTAAACAATTGCTTTACTAATTAAACATTCAATGCTGACCTACGGCGACATTAAAACGTTGACCTTTCGTTGAAACTACTTATTATAAATTTACACATGATATTTCGAGAATAGATCAGTTTGTTCATGAACTCTTACATTGTTTGTTAAACGATGGCAAATTCTTCTGAAAAATCCATTTCTCCGTTTGTACTTTTAATAATTTCTTTATTTGCTATAAACATACTGTTTGTTGTTTCATGCAATAAAATGTATTGAATTGAATACAAGATTACTTTAATGATTATATTTCGGTTACACTGTTTGTAACGAATCTAGAAGTTATCTTGCCTAACATTGGCAGTATGTGCTGTTTGGTACTACCATTCGTTTACACATTAAATCATAAGACGTATTTTACCATGACATGGCATCTTACCATATTCGAACAGACGGACTATTTAACAAAACATTAGCATCGTTAAACAAATGATGCCATTCACAAA
The DNA here is from genome assembly GCA_031761405.1 of Serripes groenlandicus. NCBI lineage: Eukaryota > Metazoa > Mollusca > Bivalvia > Cardiida > Cardiidae > Serripes > Serripes groenlandicus. The sequence goes on from JASEVX010000007.1 coordinate 35,510,970, forward strand.
TGCATTCAAAACAAAATGTCTATTAAATCATCTTTGTTTACACTTGTAGAGGCATTAAATGTCAATGCAACGCAGGCTAATGAGCTTCTGTGTATAAAACCTGATTAAACCGGAACTAGTGCTCTGACAATATGGGACTACGTCAAACACCGGAAGTGATCTCGGCAAAATGTGGGTTCGACCGCAGAAAGAACAATTAATTATCTCACGCGACCGGAAGTGTAAACCTGGGATATTTCTTCTGATTGGATAAACTCGGATTTTACCGTTGACATAGCAAAATGATCAATTTCACTTAAGGTCTATAAATAAAACGGTAAACACGATTGGAAGACAATATGAGGTCCATTATCTCGTTAGTGGCGACATTTTAGATGATGCCTGGGTCGCTAATTGTCCTCACAATGTCGCGCTCTCCCTTCTCTACAGAGAAGTAAATTGAAGAACAGCTAAGCACAAAAACTGTTCGGAACAAATTACCATTGATTGTGATAAGTAGTTGTTACTTTTTCAATAATGTTTTAAGTTCATCTCAAAGAAATTATTTGCACTAACTGTTGTTGTGAATGGGTTTCTATACAGACGTGGCTTATATTTGTAAAACTAATGCCGAACGAAGGTAGTGCGTTTAAAAAGAAAAGTGAGCCAGTTTATCCACCGGGAAATTCCGGGTTCAATGATGGATCATTTACAGACACATAGTCATAACAAAAGACAGTATATGTGTTTGTTTCTTTGCTATCATTTATACGGCTTTCAAAATATAAATCAGTCAAATCACAGCGTTTATATGACTGGTGGTAAGCTTATACTCACTAAGGTGCATCAGTCGTAATGATTTCAGCGCACTTCTGAGTGACGAAGAGAGAGCCCCTGCTACAATTTTTAGAATCTTTGGTATGACCCGATCGAGGATCGAACCATGATCTCCCAGGCGTACGATCTAACGACTACACCGTAGTGTTTAAATTATAGATATACATGATAGATAGAAGGATCAAAATAGTATATCTAGAAGTGAGGTAGGAATAGTAGTAGTAGTAGTAGTAGTAGTAGTAATATTTGTACAAATATTTATAGTAGTAGTAGTAGTAATATTTGTACAAATATTTATAGTAGTAGTAGTAGTAGTAGTAGTAGTAGTAGTAGTAGTAGTAGTAGTAGTAGTAGTAGTAGTAGTAGTAGTAGTAGTAGTAGTAGTAGTAGTAGTAGTAGTAGTAGTAGAAGTAGTAGTAGTAGCAGTAGTAGCAGTAGTTGCAGTAGTAGTAGTAGTAGTAGTAGTAGTAGTAGTAGTAGTAGTCACTGTTTGCAAGTTTACACCAACACGGCTTACACGTGTGTGCTGCAGACTTACAAGACATTCGGTTTACATGTAACCATTTCTACTTGCAGCCGACTTTTGAAAACATTATTGCAATAGAAGAAATTGCCATTTTTAAGTAATTTAAACTTTTCCATAAAGTGTTTTACTGTATTCCATAATTATACATTCATTTTAAGAGATTATCCATATTTTACAAATATGCTTTCAAAGGCGTCTGCTACAGAGTTGTTGTATTTGGTCTGAATGGGTTATAACCAGGTTCTGCTGCATAATGCAGCATTAAGCGAAGAATAATAGAAACTCGCCATTTTAGGACTATGACAACTTACTCGTACGTTTATAACAAGAATTGACTACTTATTTGTCCGAAGTCATGCCGAATGTAAGTTAACTAGTCGGGAAGAGGACTCAGTCATAGCACACAATATACAAGAAACCGCTTACTCTTCTTTCGGGCTGTTCGTGTTTGAAAAAATACAATTAAGCAGTTATACAGCACATTTCAATATAAATTATATCTAGCGTAACTATATAAATGGTGTATACAGGTCAATCAACTGTGCGTGCGAATAATCTGACCTGGCAATGCTTCTTTTCACCAAAAGGTCAAAGAAGGTTTCAAGAAATTCTGACAAATATCGTCTTTTTTTTTATCCAATAGTATGGTTAAGCAGGAATAGCTTAATCTACCTGCCTACAAATGCGTTACGGTTGGGGGGGTTTCCTGAAAAACCGCCAATACACACGTGTTAAAATGCGCTGAGCTGAGTTTTACTTGAGCACCACTCAATTATTAAGTTCATGAGGTAGTAACTCCTGTAATTTTGTACATTCAGTCAACGGAGAAGTGTTGAAATATGTTCTGGTGTCTAAAGATTCAGCTTATCCGTGGCAGCGTGGTTCTTTGTATGCTGAGACTTAAGAACTTCGGAGACCCGAGTATACTTTCAACAAGTATCCACATGGGTAAAGAACACGCTTAGGTTGATTTTCCTTAAGCTATGCTCATCAAAATGGGTAAAGAATACACTAAGTGTAGTCATAAACAAAGGGTTCAGCATACGCTACCTATCCACAAGGGTACAGCATACCTTAAGGTTGGTTTTCAATTAGCACCGCTCATCCACAAGGGTTAAATATACCCTTAGATTGGTTTTCGTTGAGCACTGCTCATCCACAAGGGTTAAATATACGCTAAGGTTGACTTTCCTTGAGCACCGCCCATCCACAAGTGTTTAAATATACGCCAACGTTGGTTTTCATTGAGCACTGCTCATCCATAAGTGTTAAATGTACGCTAATAGTGGTTTTCCTTGAACACTGCTCATCCACAACTGTTAAATGTACGCTAAGGCTGGTTTTCATTGAGAACCGCCCATCCACAAGGGTTAACTATACACTTAGATTGGTTTTCCTTGAGCACTGCTCATCCACAAGGGTTAACTATGCACTTAGATTGGTTTTCCTTGAGCACTGCTCTTCCACAAGGGTTAAATATACGCTAACGTTGACATTCCTTGAGCACCGCCCATCCACAAATGTTAAATATACGCTAACGTTGGTTTTTCTTGAGCATCGCCAATCCACAATGGGTTAAATATACGCTTAGGTTGGTTTTCCTTGAGCACCGCCCATCCACAAGGGTACTGCATACGCTAGGGTCGGTTTTACTTAATCACTGCTCATCCAAAAGTGTTAAATATACGCTAAAGTTGACTTTCCTTGAGCACCGCCCATCCACAAGGGTTAAATATACGCTAAGCTTGATTTTCTTCGAGCACCGCCCATCCACATGGGTTAAATATACAACAGTCTTGATTTTCCTTGAGCACCGCTCATTCACAAGGGTTGGTTTTCCTTGAACACTGCTCAATCACAAGGGTACAGCATACGCTAAGGTTGGTTTTCCGTGAGCACTGCTCATCCACAAAGGTACAGCTTAACCTAAGGTTGATTTTTCGCAAGCACTGCTCATCCACAAGGGTTTAATAGACGTTATGGGTGGTTTTCCTTGAGCGACGCTCAAAGGTTGGTTTTCCTTGAACATCGCTGAAATATGTTCATGACCTATGATAAATTGAGTGTACGGGTTATACGACGAAGTCCTTTCACCTGCTTTTGTGAGGAAATCTTTCTTTCCGAAACATCATTTGAGGGTACATATTGACATACCCCTCGCTGCACGAGTCTTTGAATAATGGATTTAAATAAATAACATCTAATAGTTCCAATTATCTAAATAAAAAATTCAAGCTTTTCAAAAGCTAATATTTGACACCTGTGAGCATTTGCAATTGACAATGACCACGCGTTTGTATCATTTTAATAAACTTTCTAACTTGTATACCATATAATTTTACCATTGAATATTCGTGTGGGAAATTATACCCGTAATACAGATCTCACACTATATAGATTATTTCTGTCTTAGAGACCATTGTGTGTCTACCCTTAACGCATTCCAAACATACGGATGTGTTTAACACATTATCTCATATGCATCTCTTTTTATTTCTTTTTAACTCGAAAAGGATATAAAAACGAATATGTACTGACAAATAAATAGTATTTTTAAGATGAACTAGAATTTATCCTTACATCAATAAAAAATGTCTCCTTTTCTGTCAAATATGAGCATATTACGTCTGTTGTAAGCGCAAAAAAAATAGTTTAATCGGATAAAGGAGTAGAATGTATGCATTTCAAGTGTTGCGCTGTAGTTTATAGACTACAAATTGGCCAAAATACGCCTGCAAACTTGTATATGAAATTTATTTAAAGATTCAGTGAATAAATACATTTCATAACAATTAAGGGCGAATGTTGTATTAAGGTTTTGTTTTAAGTGTCAAATACTTTAATAAATTGTATCTGTAATAAAAACGTGTTCTCAATTCCAAAACAAGTTTAATATTATTGAGAATTCATTTCTTTTACCAAGAAAAGTAGGGAAAAAAACGTGATTTTGTTCCTTACTTTTTTAGATTTTGACAGGAATTAAAAAGAGACTTTTTTCTCATTGCGATTCTTGTGGATGTACAATGATATTTAGAGTAAAGGTGTAAAACCCTTCCCCACATGCAATACATCAGCAGCAAACGATTTTAAATTCATCTAGGCAATATTATAGAAAGTATTTTTTAATAATGATATAATTATTTAATCAAGTTGAACATTTTGCGATAAGACGCGAAACTGCGGGTAATGAGCAATTCAACCTGTTGCCACAGTGCTTAGAAGAGTCGTCTACTGCAGATGCGTCAAAATATGTATGCATTTTGTGAAAGGATAAAAGGCAGCTTTAACATTACCAGAGAATAAAAGGCTGAAGAGCCCATGCTGTTAATGTTCGCTTTCCTTTTTTGTAGACGTTCCGAAGTGTAAACAATATTTTTTTCTTCAATAAATAATTGATTTTTGCCGATCACAAAGGTACGCCTTTTCTAAATTAACAAACCATCTCATAATGTTCATTATACCTCTATGTATACAAGGTGTCCTTCATGACAATTGCAACAGAAATTGATTAACCCTTTCAAAATGTTTCTTGTCAAGATTTACATTAGGTAGAGTCCATTTGAGCCGTTCCACGAGAAAAACAACATTATGACCTCTGCGTAATGTATCGACCCAGACCAACATGCGCTGTTCGCGCAGGCTAATCCGGGCCGAAACATTACGTCTCCAGGAGGTAGAGGTATAGAGTAACGATTCATGAAACAGAAAAGTCACAGGAGGCGAAAGGTGTCTGTCCGGGTGAGCCTGCGCGGCATTCTTAAGCTGATCCGGGTCGATACATAACGCAGAGTCCACAATGTTGGTGTTCTGGTTTTTAATCGCATATGGCCATTTCTAGAACAATACAGATAAAAGATGTTGAATTGAGAAGACAGTAATATAAATCCCTGCCAGACGATGCGAATACCACTGCTGGCCTGCCTCTATTCTTCACAAAATCGGCGCAATCACTGAAAGGGTTGATCCATTGTCTGTACATTCGTATTTGGTACTTTTCTTAGATCAATTATACAAAGGAAGTACTAATCGTTACTGGTTTAAGAAGTGTCAACCGCGAACAGTCACCGAGTTTTTACCACATTGTCTAAGAACGATCAACAATGAAACGATGAGAGATACCTGCCAAATCGTTTGAACGTCTAGCATTTAACGGCCTTGTGAGAATCTACTTTTGAGAGTATTCTATAAGACTTGCTACACAATTTGTGGTATTCTCAGAAAAAAGTTATTTTATCCCACATAGAAAAAATCTGTAACAACTTTAAAAACATTTCGACAGAATTGTGGAAAATCTCTATATAATAATGGATCGTTACATTTTTTTTAAAAAAATAGTCGAAATCAATGTGGCAAAATGAGAAATTGATAATAATGAACAATTTCGTCTTTTTCCGAGATGTCTTCAAAAGTCGTCTGCTGCAGGGGCGTCAAATAGCGTCTACATGTGGTAAAGTCTTAAATAAGAAATCCATTGAAACATAAGGACAATGTACTCGAATGGCAACTTCTATGTATGAGCTTTCTAAGATATCTTTATTGTGGTCGAACATCGTTTTGACACTTCCACTTTGTTCAAATCTCTGCGTTTCCATTTAACCCTTTCCCTCATATAGACGTTTGCTGACGCCTTTGCAGCAGACCGCTTTTTGAAAACATGGCGACAAAAGAAGAAATTGCTCAAAACGAGCAATTTCTCCTTTTGTCACCATGTTTTCAACTCTTTTCAATTATTGAACTTTCATTTAAAGGGAGATTCCAAAAAAAAAATCGGACATGTTTTCAAATTCGTCTGCTGCAGAGTTGTCGTATGTGGGAAAGGGTTAAAGTGGATATTTAAGTTATTTCTGTTCAACATTTTTGCTGTAAGAGATGGGAATGTCAGCGATCATTTCATGAAAGGGTAATTGGCTAAAGCCTCAAAGCAACGTAATAGATTCACTTCAAGGAGTTTGACAAATATGGATCACAAATATTTGCCTCGATCTAACGTATCATTTCTATAATAGATGTTACAATAAAAACAGTACTGTACAAAGGCAATCTAAAAAGGTAGGGTCCATCAGAAAAGTGGGTTCCAAAACCTTGTACTTGATACCGACGAGAATAGGCGAATGAAAACAATTCATTCATTTTCCCACAATGTTATCATCTTTGTATCAAATCTTTACTGTAATTTTTCAGACAGTGATATATCCTGTTTTCTTTGAAATATCATCTGAGGCAGAAAGTAAATGACATTCAGGTTTCGATCTTGACACGTAGCAACAATGCTTTTAAAAATACGTGATCTTAAGTGGTAGTCAGCTTCGTTCTGTTAATTCTAAATACGACCAACCAGAGCTCTAGATAAGTGCATCGTTTCATGTTCAAAAATCCCTAAATGCCACACAAGCCATGTGTTTCTGGAAATAAGTTAGATAGTGAAGGGGAATGTCAGTTTACTCTAGTCATCTGTTCAATAAAATATGACTAAAATTGGACGTTTTTCAAAATCTGTCATAACACAGCCTGCGATGCAGACAAACCCATTTTGTCATACGGCGACACATATAAATATGATGATAGCTTCCCTATGGACACTTGAATTTAGTATAGCCATATAAGCCAGACCACAACAAAATGTACAATTTTCTTTGTGCTTGAAATGAATACAAAGATCAGGCATGGTGTACTTACAAACTTGGCAGAAACTTTACATGTCGAGGGAATACAATGGTTTTATTCGGTTGACGGAATGATTAGACGGTTGGAATACACACGAATAGTCTATACTTCACAGGACGCATGAACATTGTTGTGTGTTTTTTTCTGTGACGCGTCTCTAATTAATTTGTCGCGGTTTCAACACCATTCAAAAAGTTCAATTATCTTTTTTTTATAGTAAGCCTACAATTCGTTTTCAATGCTTACCTTAAAAATATCAAATATGTGTGTTTTACAAAATCATCCGCAATTCTTTTTGCTATGGTGAATACATATGAGCCGTCCCGCGAGAAAACCAACATTATTGACTCTGTGTAATGTATCGACCCAGATCAGCCTGCGTAGTCCGCGCAGGCTAATCCGGGCCGACACATTCCGTCTCAGGGGGATAGAGGTAAAGAGTAATGATTCGTGAAACAGAAAAAACACAGGAGGCGAAAAGTATCTATCCGTGTAAGCCTGCTCGGCATGCTTAGGCTGATCCGTGTCTATACATTACGCAGAGTCAATAATGTTAGTTTTCTCGTGGAACGGCTCGTATATCTTTTAGAAATGTTATTGGTTGAATCCATTGTTACCAACATTTAACATAGAGGTTCCGTTTATAAAAATGGTCTTAAAATTACAAACATTTTATTTCAACAATAAGTCTAAAATATGTATTTATATTTTGGAAGACGCTCTGGATCATTTTTACAAATGATTTAGTAACAGGAATTTATTTTTGGTGACATTTGGTCAAATGTGGAAGCAACTTTATATATGCTACAAACATACATAGTTTCATACGAATACAGAAATCAATCGAAAGTAATTATTATCATCAACAGCTGTCACTTAACCCTTTCCTTCATATAGACGCTTTCTGACGCCTCTGCAGCAGACGGCTTTTGAAAACATAATGACAAAAGAAGAAATTGCTCAGAACGAGCAATTTCTCCTTTTGCCACAATGTTTTCCACTTTTAGTCATAGGTTATCCATTCAATTCTAGAGATAATCTATTTTTTGTCAAAATATGTTCAAAGTCATCTGCTGCAGAATTGTCGTATGAGGGAAAGGGTTAAGACTAAATTACATGGTGATAAGTTTTGTTTGTTTTGTTGTTTTGGTTGCTTTAAGACTTATTTACACGAAGACGGACAGTTAATGCTCTAGTGAGACGGCGCATATTCACATGCTCGCTGAAGTCTTCACTGATCACAAATATATTTAGAACCCAAACTCGCTCGACGAGACTCAAAAAAATGTAAGTAGGGGTATACAATTGTTCATTTTGACAAGAGTTGCATTTAGAGAATTATTATTTGTAGTAAATACTCTGGTGAAACCTTACGGATGCACCGGCTCGATGTACTCTTTCACTCAGCGCACATACACTATGTCCCGAACTCACTTGACAGGGCTCTTTTAGCTATACGCTCGTACACTGTTCTTTTGTAAAGGGTTAATAATTCAGACATTCACTACAAATTGAAGGTACTTGAAAACTGAAAGTAAGGCTAAAGATGAATTCAATTGCGTGGGAAAAAGTGACAGCCGAGTTATTAAGTCAAATAATTATTTGATTGTGCTACAATTCCGTGCCAATAACATACATGGTAAAATAACTTACGGAACAGCATTGTCAAGTAGAATGCCCGATTTAACCTCGGCCAGGTTCTTTACTTGTTTAAACTCTTACCATATATACGTGTTTGTATTCCCGTCGTTTTCCGAAAATTTGACGACAATCATAATATTGTTAGGATTGTTTCTGCCGCCTCCATAAGCAAAAAGAAAATACTCGTGCTACGTTGATCAAAATATCATATTTGTAATCAAATATTATATTCATAATTATTTTGGTGTTACGTCGATCAAAATAGTATATTCATAAACAGTCGCATGCTACGTCGATCACAATATTATATTCATAAACATACGCATGCTACATCGATCACAATATTATATTCATAAACATTCTCGATCTCCGTCGACCACACTATTATATTCATAAACATACGCATGCTACGTCGATATACATATTGTATTCATAAACATACGCATGCTACGAAGATCTTAATATTGTATTCATAAAAATACTCATGTCTCGTCGATCTAAATATTATATGTATAAACATGCTCGTGTCACATCGATCTAAATATTATATCCATAAACATAATCATGATACGTCGATCTAAATATTATATTCATAAACAAAGGATTTGTGTGTACTTTCGCCGAGTTTTCCGGATGTTTTCGCCTTCATTCTATTGGCTTTAAACTGACGTGGACTACCTTATTCGCATGCTTTCCGGTGAATTTAGCCTAAGTTCGGAATTTGCGGAAAATCAGGGCTACCTCCAAGTGGCCGTTATGGATGGGATAGCTTACTCACTGATAAATCTAAAATAACCTATCTAATGGACGATATTAATTCTTATTAAGTTAAGTATCTCAAAGTTATAGTTTCAAAATTACAAAACGTTTTTAATTTAAAAGAATTGTTTAATGACTGGTTTATCGTTAAGTCTAAACAGGGACACTATATTAGTGTCCCTGGTCTAAAAATAGATGATGTTAAGTCCAAGAAACGACCAGAACCAGAAAAATGCATTTCCCGACATACACTTTTAACTCAAATATTCTAAATTTGCATATTCTAGATAAAAGGATTCAAATCTTAACCTGCTGGAAACGTAAATGAAGCTTGTACCAAAGGTGCGATCAGCCCCGTCTGACAGTCTCTATATATTTGACAGCTCAAACTCAACAACTTTATCTTCATATTCTTAAACTTGGTAAGACTCTTCCAACTGCAAATAGGTACATGTTTATGTTCGAACCGTCAGCATTAAATGGGAGCGCGGTACACTCATGGTTCGAAATCTTGCTAGCTTCTACCAGGGACTTTAATGGCTTCCCTCCTGCCAGGATACTAGTACTAGAACAATTAGTCTTGCAGGCGGCGTAAAGCATCTTTCAAAGAAGCATTCGTTCATTTATTGATACTTTAGGTGCACACATGACACACAAAAAAATGCAGCCGTTGTCCACATGAATAATCAACGGTACACGTATAATACACGTCTAAGTTATTTCAAAGTGATAAACATAATGGGGAGGGGAGTGTGAACGAGCGTGATTACGAAAGCACCTATAAATTGGCATGTGCCATCATGGTCTAAATATGTCATGTCTTCCAAATCAGCTTCCAGGAGATTTTGTTATAAGACTAGACTTTGTTTGTTAATAGACACCTCTAAACTGAAATAAGAACTCATGTGTAGTACGGTATACTTTGTTGTGTACCGGTCGTGTTTTGGGTCCAACACTCATTGACAATAATTCACACGCAATGGCATCATTTTACAGGATTCTCTTAATAATGGAGAACGGCGTCTTCCATTCCCAATACGGCATTTCAAGTTGACGTCGGTACCACTTTGAACTCCACTTGTTACTGTCTCGAGTGCACCCGTGCCGTTGGTGTGTTAATATATAACAGCTCTCTATCAGAGTAACGGAGGTTGATATACGGCGCCTTTGCAGGATGCCGTTAATCGGTTCCATAATAAGTTTCTAACTGAAGCCCCTCTTAACCCTTTCCCTCATACGACAATTCTGCAGCAGACTACTTTGAACGTATTTAAACAAAATACTATCCTGGAAAAAAACATTACACACTGCCAAGGCTGTTATTTATATATTAACCCTTTTCCCCCATACCTGGTAATAATCTTCAACATTAAGAACTATTTCTATTAAATTGAGCCAATTTTGAATAAGTGAAGGATTTTTCTATGCATGCCATTTGAATTATTTATGCAATGAATAGTGAAAAGAATCATTCATCTTTAACTCTTTCCCACATACAACAAATCTGCAGCAGACGACTTTGAACATATTTTGTCAAAAAATAGAAAATCTCTATAATTGAATGGATAACCTATGACTAAAAGTGGAAAACACTGTGTCAAAGGAGAAATTGCTAATTTTGAGCAATTTCTTCTTTTGTCACTATGTTTTCAAAAAGCCATCTGCTGCAGAGGCGTCAGAAAGCGTCTATATAAGGGAAAGGGTTAATGTTATTTGAAAGCCGTATACATTCTCGAATACAAAGAGCATTATGTAACGACCTTTATCTACCAAAACTATCTCAGAATTGTGAACAGAAAATGACTCATGTCACACGTAAGCTGGTCTTCGGGTTTTTTCGAGCAGCGCAGATCCAGATCAGGACGTGCCTCCGCGTAATCGAGCAAGAGAGCCCGTAAGACAAAAGTGAACCGATTATTTAAATATATTTACATGTTTAAACTTATCCCACATTCAACAAATCTGCAGCAGACGACTTTGAACATATAGCCGAAAAAAAATGGAAACTCCCTTTGAATGAAAGTACAATAATTGAATAGAGTTAATTTGAGCAAAATCTTCTTTTGTCACCATGTTTTCAAAAGCCGTCTGCTGCAGAGGCGACCGCTTGAGCGTCTATATGGGGGAAAGGATTAATTGTAACTACTAATATCAATACCTTTAAATGTCACTTTTCGTATGTCGTGTCTGTTACATGCAAATTATTGATTTTGCACATTGCCTGAGATGATTTTTGAATACCACAACACTTCCCTTGCTGACAACAATTAATGACTTAATTGGAAGACAGAGTTAGGAAATAAAATAAATACCTGTCGTCGTTATAATTATAAAAGATTGTTTCGCATGTTGCAAGATCAATAATAGATTTTGTTTTGGAAATGAACCTCTGTTGTATACTTTTCAGTAATTAATTTCTGAACGAAAGAGTGAAAATGTGCTTAATTGTTGGCAATTTGGCTAAATCTGTATGATTTTGCTTAGATTTGATGTTAAGTAATAGTTTGACTATTTTTTTTTTATTTGAAATGTGAGACCAAAAAGTGTGAGACAAATGTCTTATACATTGTAGATAAAGATCAGACTGAAAACAACGTACCTATCGATCATGGTCTACAGTGCTATCAAATAAACTGGTAATGTCGCGTACATAATGATTATGGTTGAATGGTTTAATATAAGTGTTGCTCTATGAGTGTTTGTATAATTGAATGCATTTCATTGTGCATGAACATTTGATATAAAGGGTAAGTTTTTCATTCTGAATGTGAAAATGTGATTCGCCAAAGATTAAATTAAATAAATTGATTTACAATTATGAACAATCGGAGAACCTCTTTATACTAAACATATTACAGCTAATTTGAACGTCCTTTCTCGTTAGAGGAGGGCCATCAACGTCACTCGACTCCACCCACTTGAGAACTAAGTAGCAGATTTTAATTGAAAAAATAATCTCGTAATGGTGTCAATCATGATGTCGACGAGTTTCTTCAAATACGTTGTAACTTCATCGTGTACAAACAAGGTGTAGCAAAGCCTGTTTTGACAGAATACGATGTAAAAACCAGGTGTGAACAAGTAAAATCACTGTTTTAATTGTTATTATTAGATGTGACAAGCATGGACCATGATCCACCGAATGGTAACTTTCAAGACTTTTATTTCGACAGTCAAACCTGTGTCTGTGGTTACCTTTAAAACGCAGCCAGTTTTTGGACTGTTAAATTGGCATTTCATATTATAGTCACGTGGGCTAAGAAGTCACATTTTCTGACACTCTTGTTTATGTGTTTGTGACATTTTTACTTTATTTTAATTATATTATTGGTATTATTATTATTATTATTATTATTATTATTATTATTATTATTATTATGGCATATACACCAATATTAGCCATGAAGTATATCCTGAGCTAGCGCTTGCATCCAGTGAAACTTTTTGATGATGGTTTTAGGTGCAAGCCCTATATCAGTCACCACTGATTCAGAGTTTTACTTTTTTCGTCGCAAAGCGATAATATTCGCATACAAATGTTTCAACGGCCAATTTTAGACGACACAATGACTCTGTGTATGTGTGTATACCTGGGTATATATGTTTATATGAGTATGTATATGTATATTTGTGTATGTGTATATATGTGTGTATATATATAAGTATATATATTGTGACTATTTACAATCTGTGTAATATTATGTAAAGATTGATTTTCAATTTCAATATCATTGTATGTATAGAAACTAGTTCAATTACTTTTTGTTAACAGTTGATATAATAAATGTATTCAATTAATCTCCGAAAGGAGGAAATAAAGAGAATGAATGAACATTATTATTATTATTATTATTATTATTATTATTATTAATTATTATTATTATTATTATTATTATTATTATTATTATTTATTATTATTATTATTATTATTATTATTATTATTATTATTATTATTATTATTTATTATTATTAATTATTATTATTATTATTATTATTATTATTATTATTATTATTATTATTATCATTATTATTATTATTATCATTATTACTAGTAGCATCATCATAATTAGTATGTCAAGTAACTAAAAAGCTCGTACATCTATCCTGAAAGTGTTCAATGTCCGTACATCTTGGCTGCGTCTTCCGATTCGGGTCTGATAGTCTCTTCTTAAAAGTAGTTGGACTATACCTCTAACGTGTTTGTCAGAATATGTATATCTGACTAAATTTCATAAAGACAAGCAATGAAGTATTGTTGAATATGTGCGGGTAGCACCTTCTCACATGAGATTTCAATGTACGCAGTTACGTGCATGATGTTACTTCAGCGGATTGGATGCCATATCCTACTGACTCCCATTTAACCCTTTGCCTCATTTGACAATTCTGCAGCAGACGACTTTAAACATATCTTGTCAAAACATAGAAAATCTCTATAATGGAATGGATAACCTATGATTAAAAGTGGAAAACATTGTGGCAAAAGGAGAAATTGCTCGTTTTGAGCAATTTCTTCTTTTGTCACTATGTTTTCAAAAAGTCGTCTGCTGCAGAGGCGTCAGAAAGCGTCTATATGAGGGGGAAGGGTTAACAATTTAAATGTCATACATTGCTTTGAAAGTTAGAAGCATTTCGACTTGATACTTATATCGCTACATATAATGCACCGAGGTCGAGATAAGCCTAACAGCAGCACTGGTGCATATCTCAGAAATAGTGTGATTTAATTATCGGTGAATGTGGTATAAAAACATCTCTAAAACTTATCACACAGAACAAGCATAATATGTCACCAAATATTGTTTCGCCTGTTTTGTATTGAAGTAACAAACGATTTACGTCAGACGAAATCGTGGTTTGTTACATCTGCGAAGAGGAAGGATTCAGGCGATCCGGTGCATACGCAGTGTCGTCAGAGTCTTCACTGTTCGTCTACCCCTCTTAGTGATACCAATCCGAGAGGAGAAACGCAATACGACTCATTTTAGTGATACCAATCCGGCAGGGGAAATGCAATACGACTCATTTTAGTGATACCAATCCGGCAGGGGAAATCCAATACGACTCCTTTCAGTGATACCAATCCGGGAGAGGAAATGCAATACGACTCATTTTAGTGCTACCAATCCGGGAGGGGAAATGCAATACGACTCCTTTTAGTACTACCAATCCGGGAGGGGAATGCAATACGACTCCTTTCAGTGATACCAATCCGGGAGGGGAAATGCAATACGACTAATTTTAGTGCTACCAATCCGGGAGGGGAATGCAATACGACTCCTTTTAGTGCTACCAATCCGGGAGGAGAAATGCAATACGACTCCTTTCAGTAATACAAATCCGGGAGGGCAAAAGCAATAAGACTCCTTTTAGTGATACCAATCCGGGTTAGGAAATACAATACGACTGCTTTTAGTGATACCAATCCGGGGGGGGGGGGGGGGGGAATGCAATACGACTCCTTTTAGTGATACCAATCCGGGGGGGGGGGGGGAAGCAATACGACTCCTTTTAGTGATACCAATCCGGAAGGGGAAAGCAATACGACTCCTTTTAGTGATCCCAATCCGGGAGGATAAATGCAATACGACTCCTTTTAGTGATATCAATCCGGGAGGGGAAATGCAATACGACTCCTTTTAGTGATACCAATCCGAGAGGAGAAATGCAATACGACTCCTTTTAGTGATACCAATCCGGGAGGAGAAATGCAATACGACTCTATTTAATCTGACTCGGTTCGAGTAAATCGCGCCAATAGCATGACACAGCCTCTCATAGAGTCGAGCATATGTCGACAGTAGGATAAACCCTGTAAAACAATCTTAATTGAAAGCTGTCTCTTTTCTATCAAACTTGTTAATTTCATTGACTAGATTTGATCCGTTTTATAGTTAGGTTACGATCGTTCGCGTATCTCGGCGAAATTAATCCATTACTTGATATGTCATTTATAGGCTCTTCTTTCGTCAAAACATCTGAAGAGTATAATTGAAAATATACCGAGAAAAGTCATATTTTTCAGACACGGGAATTCATGAAAAGAAACGCAGATACAGTTCGTAATGATCAATATCTCTTTTTCTCACTTTATGTTTTAAGGTTTTCTGTTGTAGATGCGTCTAAATGAGTCTCCGTAAAGAAAAGGGTTAATTTGATGGTTTTAATTGCGCGCATACGAGCGTATAAAAGAGACAGTACAACGCGCGATGTTATCTGTCATTCACGGTTTGTTCTGTTATGATATAGCTGATGCGATGTCAAACTCTTCCTGAATCGGATTTACGCATCATCGCAGCCTCCGTCCTTTAACCATATCCTTCTTATTGCTAAACTTGATTCGTCAAATTGCAGACACAATAGAACAATTTCCTAAACAAAAAAGGAACAACATCTTCTATTACAATGAAATGGATCGAAACATTGATGAAAATTAATCATTAATTATCAACGCGCAGTTCATATTTTGATATTTCTCTGAGTATTTTATATATACAAATTGAATGTTATCTAGTCATTGTATAACATATGAGCATGAAGGAAATAATAAAATCATCGTCGTGATCAGAAAGATTGTTTCCAAATTGATTAATTCATTAATTGCCGCCCGATGACACAATGTCATCGATTGTCTAAGGTTGCCATACCGAGAGTCTCCTTTAGGTGAAGAGTGGCGGCTGGGACATGCCACTAACTGTTTTATTAATGTTAAATGAATTTGAACGGTGTTGTTAAGTTTCCGGATCAAGCCGAACTACTTTTAAAGCGGAGAGATTCGACCACTTCCGGCAAATTTGTAATATCCGGCTACAAATATGGCGCGGATTTGGATCCCTGTTTAATATATTATTATGCGTTAGTAAGCCGGTAGTGGGCAAACGACAAGTTCTCTTTCAGAGAAACCAATGAGCGAATAATTACGATTTAAGTACACATAATCCAGTAATATTCGATTGAAATGTCGGCAATTCCCATAAAATCTCTGACTCATTTTCTGTTATGGGGTAGGTTGTCTCTGTTTGGACAACTTTAATATTGTTTGTGTTATCATTATTATTTAGTTCGGGAAAAAAATGACTTTCTGTTTAAATCATATATTTTAAAAGAAATCGATAACAATCGCGATATTGTCCTCGCTCGCACGTAACACTTTGGGTACCATCAAAAGCGTACGACTGGCACCCGTGTAGTTAACCGGGGGAAATCGGTATATAGCTTAGATACCGTTTTATGCTGTATTAAAAACGAATAAATCAAACAAACAATTTGTGTTTACTTCTTTCTACATTAATTATACAACAGAGTCGGGAACTTGAGGGATTATGGATAATACAGACTTTTTTAATACCAAATAAAACAGATTTGCCCTTCAATTTTATCTCTGCGTTCAATTTAGCCTTGGACATAAACAATCATATAATTTAATACTTAAAAAGAAATTGGTAAAGTCATAGAAAACGCTACTCGTCACATATTATGTAGGCGAGCTCAATAATAATGACTGAACGGGGTATAAACGCTTTTCTAACACTTTCCCTGTAACTCCATACGTTAATTGGCGCCTTTGCAACAGTTGATATTTGGCAACATTGTGGGTATTTAAAACATGGTTATGAGAACTGGCCGCCGTGATATAACTTAAAAATTGTTGAAAAGGATTTTAAATTCAAATCAATCATTACATCAATCATTGTTTCCATGCTGCAACTTGATGCCTGTCAACTAAAACATCATTAATTAACATTTAAGACGAACATGTTGCAAAACTTAATTGCTGTGCAACGGAGAATATGTTGATCGAGTTTATGACGCATGAAACCCAGATTTGGTGCCCTTGTTAGGACATGAACCACGCACGAATTAAGCATATGTGTAATAGCATGATATCATTCTATTATATTTATAAATTCATACAAAGTAACACAATTTCTGATTTTCTAAACCAGAGTATGCTACTTTGAAATGTAAAATATTCTTTAAATTTAGAATTAAATTGGAATTAGAATGGTTGGAATATCTGCCCATGTCTTTATCAACTGGAAATTAACAATTGTTTACGTGCTCTGACTGTGTCGGCACACGATTACCACAGCATTCACTTTCTGTTGTACAATGTGAACAGCCGGGCATCCCGGATTCAAGACCCGCTCGGGACGGTCATAACGGAAAGCCCTGGTACAAGATACATACCCTAGTCTATAGCTGGATAGTCTCCCTGAGATGATGAATACTTGTTCTGTCGCCGGGATGTAACTGAAATATAATTGAAATCGGTAGAAAGTCCGCTTAAACAAAACATTGAATTATTATGCAATAGGATGGTTAATTTCATGACGTGGTTTAAGCCAAAGATAGATGGCGTTGTTTAGTCTACTAGACCCAATCCCCGGGGGTGTCTAGGTTCAAACGGGGTGATTTGTCTGTCAAATCATAAAACGAGATCCCGAGATAGCTCATGCTTGAAAGCGTAAACTTTATATATTGAAGTCATTCTGCGTATTGACCTTTCGATAACAGAATGATCATTTAAGACCAAGTTGTCATAAAATGGCTAGCATCCTCTCGACGTCAAACGGCCAACAGTATAGAGACTGGTCATACGGCTCGGATACGCCAGCTGGTCTGGACCAATACTTGTGGCAAGGGCTTCACAAAAGCAGTTCCAGCAGTCAAAGGGTAAACGTGTCTTTTAAAAATACAGTGTATTTAAATGCAAGCTTTGTATTTGGAAATGTAGACAATTACGTTCAGCTTTTCAATCATTATTACACTATATTTAATATCTATGTGTTACTTATCGGGTCGGTGAGTTGAGAATTCATGTGAATCTGATATTAACCTTTATTGTTCTTGTATTGAAACACTAGTCAGTTAAACACGTGTGGAGTTGCTGCTCCAGTACAACTAACATGTTACAGACTTAATAATAAGTAATTCCCTTTAAGAGTCGCCTGCCATGATACAAAAACGTCATCTAGAACATTGTTATATGGTTATGAGTTGGAAACATGGTAGGGAGAAATGTATTTATGCTTTTTAACGAATTTTCATATGTACTCCAATCCTTTTCCAACACTCATCTACTGTAGAGGCGTCAAAAGTCGACTGTTTTAGTTGTCGTTGTTTGGACTACCGCGGCTCACTTATACAAATTGCTTTGCGCATTGAAATGCACATCGGTCCTTTGTTTGCTTTATCGTTATGGTAAATATTTTATATGAGAGAATTAATGGCCACACAAATATCTGTCAAACAGCGCTAAAAGAGCACCCTGGGGAACCCTAGCACACGGGGTTATACTGATGGTAAAGGTTTTCATAACAGATTTGGCCTTATCATGCAGTCGGCTTTTGGTGGTGTCTAACCTTTAAAAAGTAGTCCGGTACGGGGTTCATGTGTAATTCTCTGTCCCTGTTACTCAACTGGTTCTCGATCGAGAGGTCGAGGTGTCGAGTGTTCACATATCATATCGTCTCTATCATTTATTTTGAAGACTGAGAAAATGTGTTGGAACCAGCCTTATTGACTAGGAAACAACAAGTGATCACTTATTTTACGAAAACGTTCGTCGTTGCTGAAAATTGCATATCATGTGATGGTATCTCTTGTTCGACAATTTAATCGTTTTCTGTAAAAACTAAACGTTCTCAGAACTACGATATATACCTCCCCTAATGGCCATTTTGAGAGACATATTCCTTATATGTTTAAAAGATGAAAAAATAAAACATTAACGCCCCCATGTACAAACTATAATTAACCCTTTCCCACAAACAACACATCTGCAGCAGACGACTTTGAAACAAAGTAACAATGCGTCTGCAGGTGGGAAAGGGTTAAAAAGCTGATATAATCGGATTAAACAGAATCATCAACGAAATATGATTGTCAAACTCAAATTCCTATCTGTTTCATAACTGTTCCATATTGTTTTAAATACACTGTGTTTTATTGCTTATCATATTTGCCTATCACAATGGCCGACACGGTATGTAACTATTGTAGTTCCAGGAAATACTTGCAAACTATTCAAACCATGGCTTGTCTTCGAGTTAGTTTTATACGTAACAAATGACAAAAGTCACATGAAAGCATGGGAAAATGTACACATTTTTTATTTCGGTAAGATGTAGGTCCAGATCTACTCCATTATTATCAGAATCTACACTATTTGATCAATACTTCTAACAAGCTTGTGTTTGTATCTTTTAACAGTGAAGTATCTTGTTGATCTGGAGCTGCATCGTTCAGAAAAACCAGTCTGAACCTTATCTCATGGTCGGGCTCATTTATGAAACTATGCAGAAGCACAGGGTTATCTGGATCTTCGCTTGTCGCGTGACATAGATGATCGTCCTTTTAATTTATGTTTAGGTTCAACCCAGCATGAATTTTTTAATGTGAACTTTTGTAATTGCCCTATGTCCGGCGTCATAGCATAATGATATTCTTTAACTCTTTCAGCGCCAAAGGCAATATTGAGGTTTTTGCAAACAATACAGATTCAGGTCAGTCAGCTCGTAACGAGCTGTCTCACCTGAAATCAGCATTGTTTGCCGTTTAATTATGAAAATAATCCAAAAATTCTATAACCTGAGAAATAGAGACGCCCGATTTTGAACATGGAAGAGTCTACTTTAAACAATTCGGCGCTGAAAGGGTTAAACATATTCTACTCCTATATTCCTAGACTGACCATCTTCTACATTAATTCAAGCCATATTTATTAGTCCAAAATTATTTTTTGCCAATACAACAGTAAATGAAAGCGGTCGGACATTTGATTATGATCAGATGAACAAACAATCAGAAGGATTGACAGACGGATGGACCAACAACGGAAAAGGGATCCCTAGAAAAGCATTACAAAGCATGGTATCAGGAATGACAAGAAAACAAATGAATATTCATTTGGTTTAATAGATTAGGGATTCAACGCCGTTTTCCACTCTTTTTTCAGTCACATCACGCTGGCCAGTTCACCCACTCATGTGTTTCCCGTACCCAACTAATAGCTTTTACAATCAACTGGCTGCTTTACCACATAGACTGTTAGCCCATTGATGTAAGACAAATGAGGCATATCGCATTCACTTTTGTCAAAAAGAAGGAATAAATATTTGCCAAGCTGGGTTCGAATGCACGACCCCTCGATTGACAGCCCGCGTCGCTACCGACTGTGCTATTGGGGTCCTGTCATGTTCCTTTCGTTGTCCTCATCCAAATACTTTTTATATGTGAGAATTGCTGCCCGAAGAAAGCTGAGTTGTTTATGTTCTCAGGTGGGACGATCATGCTTCTCTTGTTATATTTACGTCCGAAAATCATAAATGCTAAAAATTAAATGGATTTTAATCATTTTACCCTTTCCATATTATATTTTTTCTGCTCTGTGCCCCAATATTTTGAAGAATATTTGATACATCGCGTATCGTGTGAGGGGTTTATTTGTCACTAATTGAAATAATATTCCATCGATAAAATATTGCTACTCTTAATTATAGGGTAAATTGATTTTTAAATTATAACTTTCATAAGGCAAACCACTTCCTTCACTCTACACTTAAGGTTAGTTACAGTATTACGTACACTATAGCAAGTGTGTTCTGCGATTGCATTGCTAAAGCTTTATATCTGATGCTATTAAGAGTAGCGTTAAACTGAGAGAAAAACTCGGATAAGATTGTTTCTTTGCAGTAGTCACGATATTCAATGTATGCCAATAGGTTTTGATGTTTCAGCCACAAATTTATCCCGCCGTTTTCTTTCAAAGCTAATGTAAGAGACAGACAGTACTTAGACATGAATTAACATCAAAGAGCTTTGGCATAAGCATACAGAAGACAGCTGATTGTTTGGCCAGTATTTAAATATGCTGGGAAACATGCCATAGGGTTTGATTATCAACTCGCGAGATGAAAATGTGTAAGATGAACGGGTTAACCCTTTCCCTCATACGACAAATCTGCAGCAGACGACTTCGAACATATTTTGTCAAAAAATAGAAAATCTCTATAATTGAATGGATAACCTATGATTAAAAGTGGAAATCATTGTGTCAAAAGGAGAAATTGCTCGTTTTGAGCAATTTCTTCTTTTGTCACTATGTTTTCAAAAATCCGTCTGCTGCAGAGGCGTCAGAAAGCGTCTATATGAGGGAAAGGGTTAATAATGATTTCACAGTGTGTTCATTTTACAAAGAAAAGTGAGAATCACACAAAAAGACTTTATTAATTATGAAATTATGATGTGAAAAGAATGAACTGCGTCATTTGAAAATATGTCAAATTATAAATTGCAATTATCTCTGAAATGATGATGCGAAAAATATGATCAGCGTAATTTCAATATGTTTCAAACGAAAAATTGCACTTATTTCAAAATATTCTGGGGGTTTTATTAATCGTTAATTTTTAAATTTAACATTTTTTAACATTTGTACTTAATAAATATTGTTATAAACCATAGCTCTTCAAATTAAATGTTTTCTCATTTGGCATCTCTAGCTTAATACAGATACATCAACGATATAACAATTGTTTTTAGAGTTCAAATTTTAACTGTGGTGTGTTTGGAGAAAGGAAGAAGCTAAAATGATACTACGTTTACGTCCTTTGTAAAGAATGAATAACCCCTGCTCACATACAACTAATCTGACTTTGACAACATTCCGGTTAAAATATGAAAGCTTTCTATAAATGAATACATGTATGTTTTTATTAAATATAGTTGAAAACGTTGTGGCAAAAGGAGGAATTGCTCATTATGCCAAAATGTTTTAAAAAATTCGTCAGAATCAGAAGTATAGAATTGCGTAGACGCAATTTGGTAAGGGTTAACCCTTTCCCTCATATAAACGCTTTCTGACGCCTCTGCAGCAGGCGGCTTTCTGAAAACATAGTGACAAAAGAAGAAATTGCACAAAACGTGCAATTTCTCCTTTTGACACAATGTTTTCCACTTTTTGTCATAGGTTATTCAGTCAATTATGGAGATTTTCTATTTTTTGACAAAATACGTTCAAAGTCGTCTGCTGCATAATTGCCGTATGAGGGAAAGGGTTAACTAAATTAAGACAAATGACGTCATTCTTGAATAAACACAAGGTCATTCTGGTCCACGGCGGTCAATAGTAATGGAAGGGGCGGGTAACTGCAGACTAACAATACATACTTAAATGTATTGGTATAGGTGTTTTACGCCGCTTTCAAAATGTTTCAGTTATATCACATTTCCTGGGTAAGTTACCAGTACTACTGGTCCATTTGTCCTGACACCAGCCAGTCAGTTATATCACGTTTCCTGGGTAAGTTACCAGTACTACTGGTCTATTTGTCCTGACACCAGCCAGTCAGTTATATCACATTTCCTGGGTAAGTTACCAGTACTACTGGTCCATTTGTCCTGACACCAGCCAGTCAGTTATATCACGTTTCCTGGGTAAGTTACCAGTACTACTGGTCTATTTGTCCTGACACCAGCCAGTCAGTTATATCACATTTCCTGGGTAAGTTACCAGTACTACTGGTCTATTTGTCCTGACACCAGCCAGTCAGTTATATCACATTTCCTGGGTAAGTTACCAGTACTACTGGTCTATTTGTCCTGACACCAGCCAGTCAGTTATATCACGTTTCCTGGGTAAGTTACCAGTACTACTGGTCTATTTGTCCTGACACCAGCCAGTCAGTTATATCACATTTCCTGGGTAAGTTACCAGTACTACTGGTCTATTTGTCCTGACACCAGCCAGTCAGTTATATCACGTTTCCTGGGTAAGTTACCAGTACTACTGGTCTATTTGTCCTGACACCAGCCAGTCAGTTATATCACGTTTCCTGGGTAAGTTACCAGTACTACTGGTCTATTTGTCCTGACACCAGCCAGTCAGTTATATCACGTTTCCTGGGTAAGTTACCAGTACTACTGGTCTATTTGTCCTGACACCAGCCAGTCAGTTATATCACGTTTCCTGGGTAAGTTACCAGTACTACTGGTCTATTTGTCCTGACACCAGCCAGTCAATTATATCACATTTCCTGGGTGAGTTACCAGTACTACTGGTCTATTTGTCCTGACACCAGCCAGTCAGTTATATCACGTTTCCTGGGTAAGTTACCAGTACTACTGGTCTATTTGTCCTGACACCAGCCAGTCAGTTATATCACATTTCCTGGGTAAGTTACCAGTACTACTGGTCTATTTGTCCTGACACCAGCCAGTCAGTTATATCACGTTTCCTGGGTAAGTTACCAGTACTACTGGTCTATTTGTCCTGACACCAGCCAGTCAGTTATATCACGTTTCCTGGGTAAGTTACCAGTACTACTGGTCTATTTGTCCTGACACCAGCCAGTCAGTTATATCACGTTTCCTGGGTAAGTTACCAGTACTACTGGTCTATTTGTCCTGACACCAGCCAGTCAGTTATATCACGTTTCCTGGGTAAGTTACCAGTACTACTGGTCTATTTGTCCTGACACCAGCCAGTCAGTTATATCACATTTCCTGGGTAAGTTACCAGTACTACTGGTCCATTTGTCCTGACACCAGCCAGTCAGTTATATCACATGTCCTGGGTAAGTTACCAGTACTACTGGTCCATTTGTCCTGACACCAGCCAGTCAGTTATATCACATTTCCTGGGTAAGTTACCAGTACTACTGGTCCATTTGTCCTGACACCAGCCAGTCAGTTATATCACATTTCCTGGGTAAGTTACCAGTACTACTGGTCCATTTGTCCTTACACCAGCCAGTCAGTTATATCACATTTCCTGGGTAAGTTACCAGTACTACTGGTCCATTTGTCCTGACACCAGCCAGTCAGTTATATCACATTTCCTGGGTGAGTTACCAGTACTACTGGTCCATTTGTCCTGACACCAGCCAGTCAGTTATATCACATTTCCTGGGTGAGTTACCAGTACTACTGGTCTATTTGTCCTGACACCAGCCAGTCAGTTATATCACATTTCCTGGGTAAGTTACCAGTACTACAGGTCCATTTGTCCTGACACCAGCCAGTCAGTTATATCACATTTCCTGGGTAAGTTACCAGTACTACTGGTCCATTTGTCCTGACACCAGCCAGTCAGTTATATCACATTTCCTGGGTGAGTTACCAGTACTACTGGTCCATTTGTCCTGACACCAGCCAGTCAGTTATATCACATTTCCTGGGTGAGTTACCAGTACTACTGGTCCATTTGTCCTGACACCAGCCAGTCAGTTATATCACATTTCCTGGGTGAGTTACCAGTACTACTGGTCCATTTGTCCTGACACCAGCCAGTCAGTTATATCACATTTCCTGGGTGAGTTACCAGTACTACTGGTCCATTTGTCCTGACACCAGCCAGTCAGTTATATCACATTTCCTGGGTGAGTTACCAGTACTACTGGTCCATTTGTCCTGACACCAGCCAGTCAGTTATATCACATTTCCTGGGTGAGTTACCAGTACTACTGGTCCATTTGTCCTGACACCAGCCAGTCAGTTATATCACATTTCCTGGGTGAGTTACCAGTACTACTGGTCCATTTGTCCTGACACCAGCCAGTCAGTTATATCACATTTCCTGGGTGAGTTACCAGTACTACTGGTCCATTTGTCCTGACACCAGCCAGTCAGTTATATCACATTTCCTGGGTGAGTTACCAGTACTACTGGTCCATTTGTCCTGACACCAGCCAGTCAGTTATATCACATTTCCTGGGTAAGTTACCAGTACTACTGGTCCATTTGTCCTGACACCAGCCAGTCAGTTATATCACATTTCCTGGGTGAGTTACCAGTACTACTGGTCCATTTGTCCTGACACCAGCCAGTCAGTTATATCACATTTCCTGGGTAAGTTACCAGTACTACTGGTCCATTTGTCCTGACACCAGCCAGTCAGTTATATCACATTTCCTGGGTGAGTTACCAGTACTACTGGTCCATTTGTCCTGACACCAGCCAGTCAGTTATATCACATTTCCTGGGTAAGTTACCAGTACTACTGGTCCATTTGTCCTGACACCAGCCAGTCAGTTATATCACATTTCCTTGGTAAGTTACCAGTACTACTTGTCCATTTGTCCTGACACCAGCCAGTCAGTTATATCACATTTCCTGGGTGAGTTACCAGTACTACTGGTCCATTTGTCCTGACACCAGCCAGTCAGTTATATCACATTTCCTGGGTGAGTTACCAGTACTACTGGTCCATTTGTCCTGACACCAGCCAGTCAGTTATATCACATTTCCTGGGTAAGTTACCAGTACTACTGGTCCATTTGTCCTGACACCAGGCAGTCAGTTATATCACATTTCCTGGGTAAGTTACCAGTACTACTGGTCCATTTGTCCTGACACCAGCCAGTCAGTTATATCACATTTCCTGGGTAAGTTACCAGTACTACTGGTCCATTTGTCCTGACACCAGCCAGTCAGTTATATCACATTTCCTGGGTAAGTTACCAGTACTACTGGTCAATTCGTCCTGACACCAGCCAGTCAGTTATATCACATTTCCTGGGTAAGTTACCAGTACTACTGGTCCATTTGTCCTGACACCAGCCAGTCAGTTATATCACATTTCCTGGGTAAGTTACCAGTACTACTGGTCAATTTGTCCTGACACCAGCCAGTCAGTTATATCACATTTCCTGGGTAAGTTACCAGTACTACTGGTCAATTTGTCCTGACATCAGCCAGACAGTCGTAATGCTAACCCCCGAAACCCTGAGCGAAAAGTAGGGCAGCCATTACTACCATTTATTTAAAGTATTTGGTATGACCCAGCCTGGGTTTGATCACGCGACCCTCCGCACCCGAGGCGGACGCTCTACACCACCGTGGCGGTAATAGGTGTAATGCAGCTATAATATGGTAACCATGAACGAAAACAACAGAAACTATCCGCATCGGCATCTTTTTGGACAGTCGGGTCTTATTGGGAATATTGTCCGAAATGGTAGGTTAGTATTTACGGGGTCAATTTCCCTAAATAGCCTGTATGATGTCTGATAGTCCGTTTTCATGTTAAGTAACAAATTACATTCCTTCCCCTTTATGTACGATTCTACCTCTTATGTCTACCTCTTGTGTCAGTGTGCTAACAAGGTTCTCTGCGTTTTTTAAATTAATTTTGCTTTGAAGAAAAAAAACATACATTGTCAGCATCGTGATGAATATGCGATTTCGACAGAGACAGAAGTATTTAAAAAAAATGGCTAATATAATAAATACATTAGAACACTTTCTTCTTTTAACATATTTTTCCAAATCTGTCAGCCGCTCCTTATAGGGGGACGGGTTAAACAGTATTCAGAGTATGCGCCAACTAAATTAAGTCGTCTTTCCGAGTGTATCGATTATACAATGTAAACAACTGTATATTACCACATTTGAACAGAAACTGCCAGTTGGGCTGAACTGAACTCGGCACCATGTCGTGCAAGTCAATTTAGCCACGGCATCGATTAAGGTGATAGAAAATAATGATTAGCGAGCTGTTCCAGAAAATCAAACATCCATCCTAAACCCTTTCCCGCATGCTCACATATTTTGACGTGTCTGTAGCAAAAGAATTTTGAAACAGTATGGCAAAAGGTTAAATGGCTCATTATGACACGATGTTTCTTACTATATTCTATAAATATAACTTACTTTATTGATATTGTTGATATTTTCTGCAGCAGATTCGCCCCAGGTGGGAAAGGGTTAATGTTTCATATTGCTACTGTGGATGGTATTGGTTTTTATACCTTATATATTTTTTATCTCGATGTAAATATAAGGTGTGAGACCAGTATCATCTTTCCAATCCGCCGTGATATGAAATAGCTGTTGAAAACGGTGTGTAAAACCAAAGACAAACAAACTTATGTTACCACTCATTGTTTTTGCTTGAAGTGGGAGAGCGACTGCCTCAGGTGTGGGAAGTCACGAGTTCGATCCCTGGCCGGGTCAAACCGAATACTTTAAAAAATGGTAGTAATGGCTTTCCCTTCTTGGCGCTCAGGATTATTGGGTTAAGCATAACGACTGACTCGATAGTGTCAACGATAAATGAACCCATAGACGTGGTAACTGACACAGGAAACGCCGTGATGTAACTTCAAAATAGTAAAAAGCGACGAAAATCACCAAACAAAAACAACTACTTGCTTGACCTAGCAACTATCGTCCAGTAAACGTCATAATAGCATGAATATGGACAATTATGGTTGGTGCCTTCAATCTTTCAAAACTGTTATCCTTACATACTCTGTCTAATTGTGTCAAAAGTTCTCATCTTTCTTTATCCTAAGTGTAAAAGTAATTAAGGTAAATCAGGTGATAATAGGATTTAAATACCACAGTAGATGTGTTGTGTGTGGGAAAAGCTTAACAAGCTATACACATAATATCAAAGCACTGAACGTACTTGTGGGACGGTTGTATTGGTCCCTTTAGTACTTTCAGTGCTTTGATCACATTATCTGTTTGGCGTGAAAATTACTCCGTTTACAAATATTGATTTCGGCGTAGCTTTGTTGCGGTGGAGCTGCATGTGTTATTAGAAACGTAGTAACTCCGAAAAACTGTTTATTAATTGTGTAGTTTGTTGTCTCTGGAACGGCTGTCTGTCGACAACCCTCCCAAAAGTAGTAAATAATTGAAGTAAGTAATGAAGATTGATGATTATCAAAGGGGTACAATATATCTACAGTAGATGTTTGGTGTGGCAATGAAAAGATAATAGTAATATTGTTTAGCATGTACTTTTATGTTCACACTGTCAAATCGGAGGTACCAAGTAAGATCACCGCTCGTAACGTACATACCACTGTTTGGTTTCACTGTGACAATGCTAATAATAACAGAGCGATGTTACAGGAAAATCAAGAAAATCAACCATTGTGTATAAGCGACCAGTGTAGGTCCAGATAATTTAGAACTCCTCGCAGTCTGATCTCAACCTCTACAGTTCGTAAATAAGTCAGAGAATCGATCAAGAATTATCAGTGTTCATTAAGACCGCATAGTGTGGATGAACTAATTTGTCGATTTCTTCATTCGTCAGATATTTTCGCAGAGCTCTGTTAGACATTTGATCTTCGAATAAAGAATGTCAAACCTTTAATTTGGGCCATATATATTCTCATTTAGACCGCATAGTGTGTGGATTAGCTTATTTGTCGTTTTCTTCATTCGTCAGAAGTTTTCGCAGAGCTCTGTTAGACATTTGTTTTTTGAATGAACAATTTCAAACCTTTAATTTGGGCCATATATATTCTCATTTGTTCTATTATTCGGATGTCTAATGTCCAATAAGTGACTAGATATTCGGGTTTTATTTATATACAAAGTCTAATTTGGGCTATAGAATTTCACATTTCGAGGGCTTGGCGTGAAACGGTTGTAACTAAAAACCTATTTTGAAATCCCTGGTTTAGGGTCAATGTTGACCCCTTTGTAAACAACGAAAATTTAGGTACCATTGCTCAGAACGAGCAATGGCACCTAAATTTTCATTGTTTACCAAGAAAAATGATTTAAAGCTTATAAAGACTTTATGGCGAGGTGATTAACCTTGATAAAAAAAAAATACCAATTTTAGTTACAACCGTTTCACGCCAAGCCCTCGATTTGCGATTGTCTATTCGAATGTCGAGTGTCTAACTAGGTAATTAAACATGCGTTTTTAATGTACTATGTCCAACGTCTAATTCGGGCTATAGATATTCACAATTGCGAATGTCTAATCGAATGGCTTCTGTCTAAATAGGCAATTAGACATTCGTTTGTTTAATGTGTAGTGTCTAACGTCTAAGGCTCATTTCAAACACTTGAATAATGATACACAGTACATTGAAATTAAGGAATTGGTACAGCAATGCACTATAATCCACGAACTTCACGATAATATTTAAGTCTCATTCAATGATACCGTAAACTTTGACTAGCAGGAGTGTTTTTACGTGTACATGTGTATTTCTAACCTTAACTGACAGTTTAAGCTTTCAGAATATGTATGTTTTGTTTATGTGCCAAATGTGACTTCAAAGTTTTAATTGCTACAAAATGTGAAAATTTGGACAATTTTATTTCTCCATGTGATATTTTAACCAGATAACAGGTGTACAGGTCCCTGTTATTTACGTCCCTGACCAAACTTACAAAAAACGTTTGAATTGCGATCCTATGAGTTGACCCGAAATTTCGTTTGTAATGACGAAACGTCAAACAAAAATAATATAAAACCCCTTTTGCGATGCTGTGAATCGTATGAGCGTGATATGTTACACGTTTCACGTTACGGTAGTCATTCCGGTTTAATCACGCGGAATTCATCACCCTTTTATGAGCGGCTATCATTTCAAAGCGTTACCTGCGTGATGGGATTCGGGTTGACGTGTTCATCTTACCATCGCATTTTATTTACTCTGAATCAGGCTTTAATTTATTGGGTGATGTCAGTTTTATTGAGTGAAGACGGCGAAATTAGAGGTTTTCCGATATTAATTGTCCGGTTCCCATTCTTTATCGGGAAACCGAATAAATTCTCGTTTTCAATAGGCAACAGATAACCCGTCATTTATGTTTGCCTCGTTGGAGGCAGAATGTTCGTTTAGATTGTTTCTTTATTTTTTGGTCTCAATTCATATAAAAAAGAATCATTGTACCCGAAAGTATTTCCTGTACAAAGTAAACATTAGCCAAGGTCTGGGATTATTATAAACAGGTGAAAAAACGATAAATGTGCAGATCAGTTGTTGTAGTTTATTGTGGTTTAACGACTCTTGCAACACTGTTTCAGTCATTATCACGGAGGCCAGATCACCTACCCAGTACTCCACACAATATTTCCAAGCATTTGGCTGCTATTGCAGATCCGTACTATATCTATAAATGTACACAGAATGATTTTTCGATTCATTGGCGAACAGTGCCGATTCAGACGAGACCGAGCGGAGAGACATGTTGATATGGATATATAATGGTCTCAATTTGTGTGTATGGTCGCTATTCTTTAGTATCGCTCACATGAACTTCAGTCATACAATAACAGTTCAACTGTTAATCTAATATGTACACAACAGACACCTCGATCAAAGAATGAAACACTACACGATTTGGAATATACAACTTCACGTATTGGTAGAAGGAATTATATGGATAAGAAACTTAAACTTGCTCATTGTTTGATAATTGTGTTATTCGGAAAGGAATACTGTTTAGACAAATTATATAAAATAACGTCTCAGATTTTCCAATAAAAATAAATGTAGTGCATCCATCCGATCCAGATAGCATAGTGGTAAAGGCATCCGCTTCGGGAGCTGGAGGACGAAGGTTCGAATCAAAGTGGCGACAGTAGGGTCCGTTCTGAAATGGTCCCTTTGTTAGCTGCCAACCAGTTAAATAATGGTACCGAAATCCCGTCTGCCTGGTACCTGGTATCTGGTACCTGGTATATTGTTAGGACTCGGAAAGTCAAAATGTGTTCATGACAAAGACATCTCATAAGTCAGGAACCGCTGGCCCTTTCAATAAAGATGACACTTTAATAAACAAATACTTTAGTTACTTTACTTTACTTAACATGATAGTGCATTAATGAATACTAGATGGGTGTTTTACAAAGTGCCAAACTGCATACCACTATCTCCCATCTGTGTCGAACATTGTCATACTTTATCCAGAAACTCAAGTTCCGTCTATATTCTTGTTCTTTTTTGTAGGATTGTGTTAGTACTATTTGACGATCATAGGAAATTATGGCCGATTATGGGTTGAACATTACTGTTTTGGTTTATGCCGTATTTATAAATGTGCATGGATGTATAGAATATTCTAACCTTGCAAGTCACATGCATGCATTTCCAAGAATTACAAGATTTATTATTTTATATTGCTGGAATTATAAAGGGATTGGTGTTTGAAATGGACATTTGATCAAATACCCTGATGAGAGAGAGACAAGTCCATTTTGAAACAATATTGCATAGTTCTTTTCCAACATCTAACAAGGTGCAAGCCGAACAGAAAGTAGTAATTGGAGAAAATCGTGGAGAACAAATGATGTTGGTTTCCTGTGACGATGGTGTCTGATACTAAAAATAGTCTAATTTTGCCGATTGGTTCACGAGTTTTTGTTTAAATTACGTCATCTGATACCATGCAGTTTGCACTCCTCTTACACTATTAATATCTAATGAAGCAAAAGTCGGGGCCCATCTCTTGTTTTTATCGTGCAATTAACCTTTCCTCGCGCGGTAATCACGTGTTATGCAGAAATCTGGCGCCTTGTCTTACTTTATGAGGACTCTAAACTAAGATGTGAAACTGTAGCTTTGTTTTGAAGTTCATTATAACCAAGCTTTAAATGTGGCTTAATTTAAAAGCCATAGGTAACGCGTGTGAGAGATTCACCAAAAATGGGGGAAAAAAGTATTTCGTCTGACCTTTAAACAATATTTATTGTCGTCGTATCTAACTCAAGCGTAATCAAGGCATCAAATATAGACGTTAAAAACTATTGGGTGAATGTTAATCATAGTGAAGAATCGAATGATAAGCATAGTGAAGACTCGAATGATAAGCATAGTGAAGACACGAATCTAATGAGCAAATGAGTCTTATAATAGTATGTACACACACTTTTATATGAAAACATGCTCATATATTTAATTTGTGTTTATGTCTTCTTTGATATCTGTATGTCAATATTCATTGTCGTAGGCAGTAGTTAAAAAGTGACGTCGGCCTATAAGCCCGTCGGGCCATGTCATTCTCTGCGTTTGTTTACCCTCGCACTCAACTATACAGCCATTGGGCGAGCAAAAGAACGGGAATTAATACTTGTATTGCAACATTATTTCATAAGTGTTAAACTATACACTGGCCAGTACAATAAATGAGATCGTATCTTTTCATATCAGATCCTTTATAACAACAAGGTTCACACAACTGTGCCGTTTTGTGATAGCTACAAGGATCCTTTTAGCCTGCCAAGACTCGTGTTATATAAACGTTTGTCTTTGGAGGAGCTGGTATACATGACATGACCATGCTTTTACAAGTACCTCTTACAATGTTTGCAATGTATCCCAGTCAGTATGTTTGATTTTGTTAATTACACGTAAATAGTGTCTCTCACGTATTCATCGGTCGCCTAATATTTTTCAAGTGTTTCCAGAGATGACACCAAGTTATACACAAAAAGAACAACTTGAGACAATTTCAAAATTAAAAGCACAAAATGTAAACAAGTGTTCGTGTGAGGGTTAAACCGACTATTTGTTCATTTGGATCTCCTGCGTTTATTTTGGCAGATAACATACCTGGGTTATAATCGAGTCAACACACATGTGATATAGGGGGCCCGGGCATATTCCGTAGGGAATTGTTTGAAATCCTACATACGGTTAACTCAAATAGTCTTTCTGCTCATACGAAAAACACAAACTAGCTATATCCATATAAGGATTTATTGACACAACCCTTACCACTCTTAGCCTTTAGTTTTAATGTAATTCCCCTTGTTTACGTTTTCTATCACGTACGTGCGTATGCCTGGGATGGCGCATGACATTGGACTTATGTTCACGTTTTCTATCACATACGTCGCGCCTGACATTGAAACTGTCTTCCATTTGATGTCATTTACCCTATGTTAAATAAGTTATTTACTTGTTTGTGTCCTATAGTGAAACAATCGTATCATCGAGTCACGTTATCTAAAAAAGGATACCATTAATTGAGTGGTGCCCCAAGGAAACCAACATAAGTATACTTATTACAAGAGTACACAAATATCAGTGTTTGCTGTTCATGCTAAGGATAAAAAAGAATACTGCTTTAGGCCCACAGATATTTCAATATACTACGTCCTAAAAAAAAGGTCATTTCAAACAAGCATATAGTGCAGATCCAGATTAAACTGCTCCGATGTATTGCTGATTTGGATCTACAGTGTTCGCAAACGCCTTACAGTTAGTGTTCGTTTAGCGCTGCTCATGTGTACATGTATGTAACTGGGTCTAAACATAGAAAATTGGCTGAAATATAGTGAAACGACCAACGGGTATATATATTTTAAGCCAAACCTTTGTTCAACCTGTTAGTAGAAACAGTATCAGATAGGCTTCTTGGATAGTATTAGAAAAAGTTATCAAAGTATTCACCAAAGGCATTTCATTGTATTTAAACTCTTTTGCTAGTATGTATGGGATTTTACGCCGCTTTTAAAGATCTTTAAAATCGTAATGATAACCCCACAATCCTAAGCGCCAAGGAGGGAAGGCCATTACTACCATTTTGAATTATTTGCTGCGGCCCGGTCGAGGATAGAACCCGCGACCTCAGACTCTCGAGGTGGACGCTCTACAATTATATCCTCGAGGTGGTCATGGAGCAAACCTCTGTCTTTGGCAGAATGGACAGAGATTCTTATTAATGATTAACTTAATGAAAAACGAATGTAACTACATCTTGTACCAAGATGCAGTTACATTACTGTTCACGGTGTGATGAACTAGATCCTCAGTTCAAAACGCTCGGCATGAATCAACGATGTTCAAATTATCATAGTGTAATCATTTATTCGTGACACTTATCTCTCATTAGTTCAGACCATCCTCCCCATTAAAAGGACAAAACTACGAAATTTAGAAACACATTAAGTGGCTTTCAAATTGCACATATTAGTTTGGTGTTTATTTTGGAAGGTCGTTTAGTTCAAAACCTTTAACTTTCAGGTACACCTTCGGTTTCCTCTTAATTGCTTTACCTATTAACCCTTTCCCTCATATAGACGCTTTCTGACGCCTCTGCAGCAGACGGATTTTTGAAAACATAGTGACAAAAGAAGAAATTGCACAAAACGTGCAATTTCTCCTTTTGCCATAATGTTTTCCAATTTTAGTCATAGGTTATCCATTCAATTATGGAGATTTTCTATGTTTTGACAAAATATGTTCAAAGTCGTCTGCTGCAGAATTGTCGTATGAGGGAAAGGGTTAATGCAGAGGAAAGGTGCAATTTTATATTTAAAACATATTTGTGGAATATATACATGCGCAACTAGCTGAGAAGAAGCGACGTTATTGTATGTATAAAGCTTAAAACCCTCTCCATCCTACATACTCTTTCTGACGCCTCTCCAACGGACGCTGTTTGAAAGCTTGCGACCACGTGTTAGAGATATTCTGCCTGGACATTTTCAAAGTTGTCTGCTGCAGTCGCGTGTGGGAACGACTTAACGTGTAAATATAGGAAATAATTACAGCTTCCTACTGCTGTCAAATGATCATGAATCAATTTCTTATTACGGATCGAACCACGTGATCAGGTAACGCCATCTTGTTAACTATGGTCGGTATACAAGAGTTGGGTTTGTATTAATCTTTCTTCGTCCGTTTCTATGTCATGTAGACAAGTTGACAAATAAAAATACTGGACTTCCGTAATTGAAATGTATAGCCCGTGTAAATTGAACTGTCACATGATGGATACGTAACAATGTTAGTTTACATAGAGCTAAATAATGTTCGCCGTCATGGCAGCTACAGTTAAATTTACATTGAAATATTAGTAGAGGTAAAACTGAACCTATGTAGGGCAAAACGAACTACGTAAGCAAACACACTAAACGCCTATATTAGAATCATGTATAAGAGCTTTAACATTGAAATGCCAACGTGCATATGTATTGAAAATACATCTGAGCCGTCCTGCGAGAAAACCGACATTGTGGACTCTGCGTAATGTATCGACCTGGATCAGCTTAAACATGCTGCGCAGGATAACCCGAACAGACAGTTTTCGGCTCCTGTAGATTTTCTGTTTCAGGTATCATTACTCTATACCTCTGAGGCGGAATGTGTCGACCCGGATTAGCCTGCGCGGACTGATCCGGGTCGATACATTACGCAGAGTCCACAATGTTGTTTTTCTCGTAGGAAGGCTCATGTTTTGATGAAGTTCTCTTAAGGCAGCTCAACACTTTCAGTGAGGAATTGTAAAATATCTTGAAAATCCGTTAGATTTGGAGTGCCTTATACGTTAAATACATAATAGACTTTCAAATGACAATATCTAAAACAATGAATACGCATGATATAAATATCGGGTTGCACAATGTTTAGATATGCCCCTTGCAATTTCATGAAATGATTTCAAATGATGCGCTTATTGATCGTCTCACAAACGAATGTACCCGGTCGCGTCATACCAAATACTTTAAAAATGGTAGTAATTGGCTGCCTTCCTTGGCGCACCGGAAACGCCGTGATATAACTGAAAAACTGTTGAGCGGCGTAAAATAAAATAAAAAAAACATTATAGAATGCATGCTATTAAAACAGTATTGAATGGTATAAATATTCTTTTTATTTCTATAACACCACTCTCCAACGTCGTGTTTTCTTCAACTCCTACGGTTGAATGTCTGACGTTTTTATCTCAACATTTAGTTCCATGAACCTACCTTTTAATGTTAATCTGGAAACATTTAAGCGTGTTATTATGGAAAAGCATCGACATGTGATTGGGGTCGACCTTGAAATAATGTTAAAAAAGTATGCCAATTATGTCGACGTCATCCAATATCTTCAATCGATAAGGTTTCTTTTTTTCTTCTCTGTTTTTATTTTTTCGATCATCATCTTTAACAAGGTATCATTCACAAAAACTTCGTACAGTAACTGTAACAAGAGCTTTTGAAGGAACACGTATGTCGCCTGTAAAAACGTCATTAGTAAAGGCGTGACGAAGAGACGGATGCAAGAGTGAGAAGTAAACGCTGTGTCTCTCTGCAAAGACAGGCGACGCAAAAACCGTTTGCTAGAATAAACAATAAACTCGCTTATTAGTCACTTTAATATCACGTTATACATTGAGATTGAACGGACTAGAATTACTGGTATTTATCATCGTACACGTCAGGGCAAGAATTATTTCACGGATTTCTGAATATCGCTTTTGGGATAAAGACAGTTTTAGCAAGGGGCTCTTTAGAGCCAATAGTAGGCGAATTCCGAAGACACTCGCCGAAATATAGGCTGGAATCAGTCCCTATAGTTAAAGTCTTGTTACAATATCGGCAATGAATGAATTAAAATATCTCTTTCTATAGTAGCTCTCCATTACTAACCACCATTTCCTGATCAGAGAGATGCCTTAATATTCATAGATTGTATATCATGTCAATGAAAGCACATGCATCTGTGTAATATTTGCTAGAAATGAATGTACTGGTTCCAGAGTATCCATGTCTACAGTATCGCACCGCCAAAACAGTCCGTCACTAAACAAACTAATTGCCGTTTATTTATGCTTATTCGCTCTAGATCCACAGTTTATAATGTGCGATAATAACCGACTCTCGTCGTAACTTCATGTTGTAAAGAAACAAACCAATATGCATGATCCGTATCAATTGATTGATTGATTGGGGTTGAACGCCGTTTTTAACAATTTATCAGTCATATCACGGCGGCCAGTTCACCTACTCATGTGTTTCCTGGTTTTCTCACACCAGTACTCCACACAACAATCTTCCCAAGCAACTGGCTGCTTTTCCACATAGACTAAGCCCATTGGTGGAAGACGAATGACGCATGTCGCAATGACTTTTGTCAAACGTCGGCCGAGCCGGGATTCGAACTCACAACCCCTTGATTGACAGCCCGCGTCGTTGATCCGTATCAAACCCCCACCTGACGCATTAGATAATCTGGGAATGTAGAAAGTCTGTAATGAAGGAATGCTAGCCAATAACAATAAAGACACACGTCCGGAGTTTATTCCATGCAGGTCGTATTAAAAGATGTCTAATATTGCTGATGAGCGGTGAATTTACGAGAATTTTATCAGCGCCACCATGCGTACCATGTCAAAACTTTGGCCGTTTATTAAAGCTCGTGTTTCCAATAGATACACTTTATCGCCCGTTAAGTAAACTAAGGCAGAAAATCAATCTCAATTAATTAAACAGTGGTTTCCTAACATGTCATAAAATCATAGGCACCGTGTTCTCTTAATCCTTTATGATACAGACAACTTTCTGCGTATCTTCGACAGACGAATTATAAAAATATTTGCTGGAAAGTAAATTGTTGCTCAAAACGACAAATATTCTTTTTTTGCTACAATGCTTTAAAAAAATTGTCTAAACTTTCGACACTTTTCCTTTGATGTTTTCAATTAAGGTGGTGTAACACCACGTCTTTAAACATGACAATGTTGCGATTGGTTGTAGTTTAAAGCATTTTTCAACGATTTTTGGATATACAACCGACGACCTGTTGACTTAACGTATATTCCCGCACATGTACTCTACACAACATTCTTCCCAGGCAGATAGCTACCTCGACTGTTGAGCATATCGGAAATGTTATTGAAATCAAACCAAAATAGTTATCCGTACGTATATTAGATCTGACGAAACCGCATATAATGTCGTCTCGAAACGACCCTATACAATCGGAAATCGGCAATCACCGCTTCTATATCTCGTTTATTTATATCGAATATCTCCCCTGTTGTAACCTAACGTTGTTGCCCAGGTGGGTTCTAACTTTCGACCCTTGATGTATAGCCCTCGTGAATACCGACTGCGCTTTCGCGGCTCAAGTTGCAAGATCGTAAAGGGGATATAGGGATTCGCCCATACATACGTGTCTCAACGACGTCATCGCCCAAGCGGCTGCGATACTTATGAAATTAGACACCTATGTTCACAATCAACGCCTTTTGTACGGGTTCGCGATTCACTGACCTAAAAGGTCACGTGAGTATGTAAGTGTCCTAACGACTTCATTTCTCATCCGATTGTTATGTAACTTAATACATGTTTTCACAAGTATTGCATCTTGTATAATTTTGCGTTCCATCGATACTAGGTCAACGTGACTATACTACCTCAGTACAAAACAACGTCATCGTTCTAGGATTTGTATACTGAATTTCCGTCATTCTTGATCGTAGGTCAGATTCAAAAGAGATTGCACGGGTTCGAAGGTCAATTTCACAATGACGAAAGTACGTATATCTGAAATGACGTCGCCGTCATAGCATTTGGGAATAATTGCTTCATATTTCATACACTGGTTCATCGTCAAGAAAACTGTTGTAAAAACGGGTAATCGTTTCACCGAGGTCAATGTCAAAGTGCCTAAAATATGTATGTACGTATCGAAGTCATTGCTCTAGCAATTTCATTTTCGGTCGGACTTCCTTCAAACTTCATACAAATGCCCAGTGTCAAGAGAGCTTGGACGGGTTCGTAATTCACTGACCTAAGGCAAAGGTCAAGGTCACAGTAGTTTAATACATCTGTACAAACCGACACTACGTGGGGATTTGTATCACCGGCGATTCTTACTTATGTTACTTATCATGATGCATCGTGATATAGCGATATATCTTTGCGAGTTCTTAACATTGATCCTGTCATACACTGAATTGATATAAATATCATCTTCTTTAATAACATAATAGACTTTGTGGAGAATTAACAGAATATCATTTTGTGTTTCGTTTTGCCATACTGTATTTTGGATCCTTTTTCCTGTAGTGTTGACTGAAAATTTGATTATTAGCCATTTTCTTATAACCCTGGCAATTAATAAAGAAAATCGATCAGAAAGGGATTTTATGGGTGAGGAGAGATAACTGCATACTATTCAACCTATGAATAAAGTAAGTTATCTCCCATGTTTACATTCGCCAGTGTGTGTGGCTTCCTCCTTCAATATCAAGCAAACTATAAGATCAAATATGTAACTTGTGTTAATTTGATGAGTATTAAAGATTTAAAAAGTCATTTTTATGATTTAATTTCGAACATTTAACAATGTGAACAAAGTGACAAATATATATATCAACAACATTTTACTTGTTTACAAAAAGCAATAACAATACACAATATATCCCAATATGTACATTAACAAGTGCAAGGACTGATCACTTTTTTAACCAAATGATGCTTTACCTTTAATTGGTTGACAATGTAATTTTTTGAAAAACGTTTACATATTTTATCTGCAGTAGAATAAGAAATAGTTTGGAATAGTTACTCAAAATTCATAATGATAAAATTGTATATCTGCAGCCTGCTGCATACATGTATAAAGATATCCACCAAAATAAAAGTATTCAAAAATATTTAAAATTTACATCCTATACCAGTCTTTTCTTTTTATACACCCTATAGTTCAAAACATTGAAGAAAAGAAGCATTTTCTTCTTTTCCAAAAACACTTTTCATCTATGTATTGAAAATATCCTTTACGGTTGTTACATTTTTTCTTGACATGTTTTCAAAGGAGACAACTCTGATAATATATGGGTATAAAATTAGAATATAATCCTTTAATAAAACTGCTTCAATTCTTCCTCTCACAAATAATTTTAATTTTAACTTATTTATTTTACATTGATTGCAAAACAAGCTTTCAGCTTATATTAACCACACATTATTTCTGTTTCCTGGAGACTTAACCAGAACTCGTGTTGTTTGTGTGGAAGAACAAGATTATCACGACATAATTGATTGCCTGCCATTTCCTTAAATTTGATGGTATTCTTACAGTTATTGCTACAGTAATGATTTTCAAAAATGTAATGCATGAATTATCTGCAACAGATTACTTTTGCCATAATATTTTCAACTCTATTAAAAAACTATACTTTCATTTTTTATAGATTTGCGTAATTTGTCCAAGATGTTTATAAAGTCCTCTAATGCAACTTTGCTGCATGTAGAAAGGGTTAATCAATACACATATATAATTGATTGGTTATAATTATCTCACATTTCATCAACACCCATACAATTTTATCATAATATAATAAACCAGCTTAATAGATGGACAGGAGGTGACTTTGTCTTCTTGTCAAACATTTCATTTAAACGAATATGTTATTATTGAATACATTGTGGCAATAGAAGAAATAGCTCATCACGAGTAAGTTCTTCTTTACCTTCAATGAATTCAAGAGTCGTCTTCTGCAGAGGCGCCAAAAAGCGTCAGTATGTGGGAAAGGGTTAAATGTAAGGTAGAACACAAATGTCTCAGAACAGGTTTTCTCATAGCATTGCTAAAATATACCACGACTCACAAAAACCAACCTTCAATTTCCTAATTGTATAATAGACGTTTGCTATAAACTTCCTTGGTGTTTGTGAACTTTGATGGTTTAAAGGGAAGATCCCAATCAGACAGTGAGAATGCTGATCCAGATCTTCACTGATGCTAGAATCTGGAAGGTCAGTTTTTGCTTGATGTAAATAAAAATCAATGCATTAGCATTCCTA
Source organism: Serripes groenlandicus (assembly GCA_031761405.1). Lineage (NCBI taxonomy): Eukaryota > Metazoa > Mollusca > Bivalvia > Cardiida > Cardiidae > Serripes > Serripes groenlandicus. The sequence continues at coordinate 35,551,673 of JASEVX010000007.1, forward strand.
ATACATTTGAAGTTTGAAGTTTGAAAGTGAACACATTCTAGCCAATCTCTGACAATAAGGGTTCTAACACAGTCCTCTAATACAGACAATGTTTGATTGTCATGTAAGATATGACTTACGAAAACAAGAGGGCCCTGGATCGCTCACCTGAATTATGCAACGTCCTTTGTCATGTTTTTCACATTTTTATTTTTTTACCAACCAACATGCCTTGAAGTAATCCGGTAGAGGAACATTTCAACAAATAATTTGAAAATTGGCCAGATCCTTTTGGACAAGAAGAGTTTTCACTAAAGCCATATAAGGCAAAACAGCCCCACCATCTGGTGGTCATGTTTTTTGACCAATCAATATGGCTTGAAAGAAATATGATAAGAGGGTCATCCAAGGAACATTTCAACAAAATTCTTTGGAAATCAGCCTACCAGGTTTAGAAAAGATTTTTTTTTAAAGAAAGAATCTGATAAGGGATAACCCCAGGAACATTTCTACAAATTTATTTTGACATTTTGGGAGGAGAAGATTTTTAAAGTTTTCACTATAGCCATATATTAAAGGCAAAACAGTCTGCCCCCAATCATCATGGATTGAAGGAATCTGTTAGAGTGTCACCCAAGGAACATTTCTACAAAATTATTTGAAAGAAGGCCAACCAGTTTTATTCATTTGGTTGCCATGGAAACCTGAATTCTACATGGATCCCAAAATTTGAGGAATTCTGGTGATTACAATATTGAGAGGATGCTTGCTGTGAAGTTTCATCCAAATTGACCCACTGGTCATAGGGCGATCATATAACCTTCCCTTGAGCACTTCGTGCTCAGGTGAGCTAAATATAAGAAATAAGAGAACCAACTTATGATGAGCCATTTCTCCTTTTACAGCAATGTTTAACCCCTTCCCTCATAAGACAATTCTGCAGCAGACGACTTTGAACATATTTTGTCAAACAATGGAAAATCTCTATAATTGAATGGATAACCAACCTATGACTAAAAGTGGAAAACATTGTGGCAAAAGGAGAAATTGCACGTTTTGTGCAATTTCTTCTTTTGTCACTATGTTTTCAAAAAGCTGTCTGCTGCAGAGGCGTCGGAAAGCGTCTATATGAGGGAAAGGGTTAAAACTCTCTACTAAGAGTATTTCTCCTAACCCTATTTATCCAAATCTCCAGCTTAATTCCCCAATAGAAGTTTTCAAAGCAGACAACGACGTTTTCTTGAATTCAATAACACCAAAGTATCAAATAGTCTTACTGTCAAAATACATATGGAGTGAGTTGTGAACAGCTGTACAGAGTCCATGGTTATGTTTTTATTATGAATAAAAAGTCCATTAATATTATAAGTTTCTGTTCATCCATCAGTGCAGAACACACAACACAATGTCATACAATATCACAGAAACGCATATGCTCTATAGTATACATGTATATGGATTGAAAAGATATGAGTTACTGGCGTTAAGAACAAAATTAAATGTTGAACTCTGGCACAATCACTTTACATCCTTTGTCCAAATGAAGGCTTGCCAAAAACTTCTTTTTGTGGTTGAGACTTTAAGAAGATTGTGCCAACATTTATCTGACTTAAATAACCATTTCCCACAAATAACAAATCTGCAGCAGACAACTTTGTAAACAAACCTGCACAAATTTGGACAATCTTTATATAAAGTAAGTATAATTATAAAATAAAGTTGAAAATATTGTTTCAAATTGAAAAATTGCTCATAATGAGCAAAATTCTCCATTTGTCACAAAGTTTTCAAAAGTCGTCTGCTGCAGAGGCGTCAGAAAGGGTCTTTATGTGCGAAAGGGTTAAGTTCTAGAACAGCAATTACCAATGTGCTAAAGCCTAATACAATTATGGCCCTTGCGTTAAACATGAACATACAAAAATTATGTTGTAGCATTAAAATAATCGACAAAAAAATTGTTACAACCGGGAAAGGACAGTGAAAACAAATTAAGAACAGGATGTGTCAAAAGTTGATACATTTGATATATAATTTTATGGAATTGAAGATACTCATAACTCATGATAATTATGTAAAGCATAAAAACAAATGATCACAGTAGGAATGGGTTCATATCACACAACTGTTTCTCTCTCCCTCTTCTTCCTTTCAGTTATGTCAAAATATCTGAAAAAAATAAAAAATCCATTTAATTTTAAAATTGGATCAAGCTTGGAGAGATGGGTCGAAGTCAAAATTACATCATTTTAATAAACAATAGTGAACCAACGATCCTGTGTTTCGCCTGCAAAAAAACATATAAACTATTGTCATAATTAACACTTTACCAGATATAAAGTCATCTGCTATGAATAAACAATGCAATATTTAGGTAATTCTTATTTTTAAAACATTTTGGGTAAAGGAGAAATGACTCCTTTTTCCAAATGTTATAAAGTGCAGATAAAAGCGCTTTTATCTGGGAAAGAGAAAGTAATAGAATGCAGCCTAAGAAAAATAAAAAATAAAAAAAATAATTGCATCAGACAACTTTCAAAACCTCAAGGCAAAAATATGGAAAATATCTTCATAAGAAAGAATAGTAAATGAAAAATGGCTGAAAAACATTGAATAAAAAAAAATATTGCTCATGTTGAGCAAATTCTACTTTTAGTCAAAATGCATCTGTATGTGGGAAAGGGTTAAGGAACACACCTGTCAATTAACTCATCAAGCCATGCTCTGTGTATCAGGGGCTCAAACCAAGGTTTGGGTAGGGCATCTAAACCTAGTTTACACCCTAACATGGCTCCAGCAACAGCACCATTAGCATCTGCATCACCACCCTAAATGTAAAGATCAAATCATTATCAGTCATGCTACAAATTGTTTACCATATTTAACTCTTTCAATGCTGAAATTTTAAAATGGCTTTATTCAGCTTTGCATTTGAAAGAGTTAAAAAAATACTCTAGGAATGTCAAGATAAAACTAGAAATATCACTGAAGGTGATGAATACCCCCAGCTGGTGCCTGACAATATACATATGTATGAGAAATTCAAGGGGCCATAACTCATTTAAAAATAATTCCAGTGCAACACGCCGACAATATGCACAACTAGGCTTGGTATCAATCATTCTTGTGAAGTTATATTGAATTCTGACAAAGGGTTGCTGAGAAATAGTGTTCACAAGAAATGTCCACAGACCAACGGACCGACCAACAGGCGTGACTCCTATATAGCCCCCATATACTATGTATCTGGGGGTATGAAAGGTTGAGTAGAGCAGCCAACAGTCTAGAGCTTGGTCAGCTTCACAGTTGGTCCAATATCACTACACTTCCATAAGGCAGAAATTAAATCACAATAGACAAATAAGGCTAAACCAACCCCATCCCCTGGTTGACATGCTTTTTAACCAATCAAGCTTGAAGGAATCTGGTAGAGGGTCACAAAAGGAACATTTGAACGAAATTATTTGAAAATAGGCTATACTCTTTCGGAGGAGACGATTTTTTTTCTAAAGCCAAACTAAATTTATAAGGCTAAGACCCCAACATCCTGGTGGCCATGTTTTTTCACCAATCAACATGACTTAAAAGAATCTCATAGAGGGTCATACAAGGAATATTTCTACAAAATTGTTTAAAACCCGATACTTAATAATTTGTTCCTCAGAGTTCATATGCCATATTGATTGACTGACTAACAGAGCAACCAACTGACATGATGTTATCAGTATATCCCCTACAAGCTTTGTTTGCTGTTGAATAACAACTTGCCCCTAGGTTACTACTAGGGCTGTAACGAATACACTAGGTGGCGAATACGATATGCATCACGAATACAGGGTAATGAATACGAATATTTATTCATGAATGATGTCATGCATTTAACAACATGTAAAGTTTGTAAACACAAATTTAATCAGAAAATATCAACTTAATATTTTCAGTACTTTGATTTTATAATAGGCATAAGCAAAGGAAAGAAATTGTGAATTTAATGTACCGTTTTAATGAGTTTTACCTGATGTCATAGTGTGAGATCGAATGTTTACCTTGAATCCTTTCGGAAATCCGAAATGTTTACATACATTCAACGTATATTTGGCCGGAGATTCAATGATTTAAATTTCAGTGTGGGTAGCCATTGCTTGTTGACGGGTTTTTGTTGTCATTAAATGAGAATTCTTTATTTTCAATCTAATTATAATTCAACATTCATTAAAAACACATTTTAAACACACAAAAACGTATGTCAAAATAAATCTTAGCAAACACAATATCAAATATCTTTTTTTGAGATAATGAAAAAAAAAACATGTCGCAAAATCAGTGGTCAGTTGTTGTGGGTGGGGAACTATATAAATATAGCGTCAAATGCGATATGAAACTAAAGAGGCTTTCAAGTGTGACAAAGTTGTTATGTTTGTAGTTCAGTTGCATTGAATTTAATTTAAATCATACAGCTTTTGATAATATTCGTAAATATTCGAATATAGATGAGGCGAGTAACGAATACGTATCATACAGACCTGTATTTGATTATATTGAATATTCGAATGTATCGTTACAACCCTAGTTACTACCTACCTCCAACACGATAGTCTGTAATGCCTGTCTGAAATCTTTTTGTTTCAATGCCCAGAAGCCAGCACCCACAGCTTTATATGTAAAACTTGTCCTGCCCAGCTCATCCAATTTTAAATCTTTTATTGATTCACAGTACAGGTAAAACTTCAATTCCTTAATCTGAAAGTAAATGTTTTTCCTTTCCAATATTCATTTAATTATTTACATGGTACTTTCCCTTTAATCATTTTCAAAGAAAATAAATATAAACCAAAAGGCCCATCGGGGCATGAACCACTGTTCTTGCTATAAGAAGAGTTGTCTGCTATTTTAATAATTTTCTTGCTGTCAACAAACCAATCAGAATCGTGAAAACTGTGATATCCACTGCACTAATAAATGGCTTTCAGTTTTGATAGAATCTGATGTAGAATAAGGAAGTGGCATATGTCCATCTTTGATGTTTTCAAAAGTTTACCAGTTTTGAGTACATCAATTGGAACATTGAAGATGCAGTTGGCTCCATAACTTTCATATAAATAAAATTTAAAAAAACCTGAGGGGAGATAACTTTTTCATAGTAAAACAGATTTCATCCTAAGTTATGTCTTGCAAATCTGCAATTCATGACTATAATCTTGACCTAGTGCAGGTCCTTTTTACCTGTAAAATTGTGGGAATACATGGGAACAACCCCATCCCAAAGGCCTTTCTACCATTCAGCTAGTTGAGCTACAAATTGGAGGTATGATTTCAGAAAATAAAACATTGAGGAGACGGGTAAACGTTTGCTTTCAGTCGTTTCAGGGTACCAATATATAAAATCATGAATAAGAGAGAATAAAGCATTACTGCATATGCATATAACTCTGAAAAGATTGTAGGTTCAATCCAGAGGTGCTTGAATTCCTTTGTGAGCTAAAGGCAGGGTATTTCACAAAACATGTTTTAGTTTAAAATGTTGGCAAAAGCAGTCATAATTTAGGAAAATATCACATGTCTGGTCATAAACCCTTTCTCACATAAAGACGTTTTCTGAAGCCTCTGCAACAGACAACTTTTGAAAACATAGTGACAAAAGAAATAGCTCAAAACAAACAATTTCTCCTTTGGTTACAATGTTTACAATTCTATTCAATTATTACACTTTTATTTACAGAGATTTTTCATATCACTGTTAATGTGTTTTCAAAGTCGTCTCCTGCAGATTTGTTGTATGTGGAAAAGGTTTAAAGAATTGAATATCTTATATGATGTGAATTTCTATTTTTTATAAAAGTCACTATAATAGTATTTATTCCAGCATAGCCCGAGTAGTATCAGTGATATTTAACTCTTTTAGCGCCATAGGCAATATTGACGTTTTTGCAAACAATACTGATTCAGGTGAGTCAGCTCGTAACAAGCTGTCTCACCTGAAATCAGCATTGTTTGCCTTTTAGTTATCAAAATAGTCCATTTTTTGTATTACATGAGAAATGCAAGCATTTTGAACAAGGAAGAGTCTACTTTAAACAATTCGGCGCTGAAAGAGTTAAGTATACTTCTATATATATAGATTTTTCTCTTGTGAGGCACCCACCTGTTTTTCTGTTCTAAGTAACTTAGATGAGTACGCAAACGCATCATTGATCAGAGCATCTACATTGTACTTGCCACTTTTCTTCATGTGCTGTTCTTTCTTCTGTAGCATGAGAGCCAATACTGTTGTCACAGCCACACAGGATGCCTCACACCTGTTGTCAAACAAAACATACAATTAATCTCACCATTCTCCAAATTCAGTTTAAAATTTAAACTTTATTGTTTTACATTGATTGCGAAACAAGCTTTAACCATTTCCCCCATACGACAATTCTGCAGCAGAAGACTTTGAACATATTTTGTGAAACAAGAGGCCCATGAGGGCCTATGCTCTACTGGTGTGGTTTTTTGGTCATTTTCAATCCAGAGCATGTATGTATGGTGAAGATCGGATAGTAAATGAGGGCTCTTTTGTTTTCACAAGCTGTATTATAGTAATTTTTACAATTTCATGGGCCATAATCCAGTCTTGCATTGGCGGATCTGGCTGGTTTTCAAAAGGAACCAAGCTCTAATCAGTATTTAACTACTATCTAAGTTTGGTGAAGATCAGATAGTAAATGGAGCCTCTATTGTGTTCACATGCTCAATTATAGCAATTTGGACAATTTCAAGGGCCATAATCCAGTCTTGCATGGGCGGATCTGGCTGGTTTTCGAAAGGAACCAAGCTCTCATGGATATCTAACTACTGTATAAGTTTGGTTGAGATACAATCAAAAGTGAAGACTATCGTGTTAACAAGCTCTTTTATAGCAATTTTGGCCATTTCAAGGGCCATAATCCAGTCATACATGGGCGGATCTGGCTGGTTTTCGAAAGGAACCGAGCTCTCATGGATATCTAACTACTGTATAAGTTTGGTTGAGATACAATCAAAAGTGAAGACTGTATCGTGTTAACAAGCTCTTTTATAGCAATTTTGACCATTTCAAGGGCCATAATCCAGTCATACATGGGCGGATCTGGCTGGTTTTCAAAAGGAACCAAGCTCTCATGAATATCTAACTACTGTATGAGTTTGGTTGAGATACAATCAAAAGTGAAGACTGTATCTTGTTAACAAGCTCTTTTATAGCAATTTTGACCATTTCAAGGGCCATAATCCAGTCATGCATGGGCGGATCTGGCTGGTTTTCGAAAGGAACCGAGCTCTCATGGATATCTAACTACTGTATAAGTTTGGTTGAGATACAATCAAAAGTAAAGACTATCGTGTTAACAAGAAATTGTTTACGGACGCACGGATGCACGCACGGACGCACGCACGCACGGACGACGGACAAATCGCCACGACATAAGCCCTTCTGGCCTTTGGCCAGTAGAGCTAAAAATAGAAAATCTCTATAATTAAATGAATAACCTATGACTAAAAGTGGAAAACATTGTGGCAAAAGGAGACATTGCTCATTTTGAGCAATTTCTTCTTTTGTCAATATCTTTTCAAAAATCCGTCTGCTGCAGAGGCGTCAGAAAGCGTCTATATGAGGGAAAGGGTTAAGCTTATATCAATCAGGCTCTATTTCTGCTTCCTGGAGACATAACCAGTACTTGCGCACTTTGTGTTGAAAAATACCAAAGGCAGAACCCGCTTATTGCGGGATTCGAACCTGGGACCTTTGGTACAAGAGGCTGACACTCTACCCCTGCACCTCTGTCTTCCAGTTTAAGCATCTTGTCACAATTATAAACTATTAAAAAGATAAGCATTATTTCAGTATAAATATCTGGAGATCTGAAAGTATGGAAAAATACAAATCCAATGTTATAGAGGAAGTATAGAAAACAATGGCCAGATCTCATTATTGTCCTACCAATATTAATAGTAGGAATTTCTAACACAAGTACTCCAAACACAATGTCTACATAAGTGACTTCTTTTCGGACAGAAACACATGCACATACATGGCAATTGTTTATTTCAAACAAATTATAATGCTGTTGCATTTAATATTCTAATCATTCTAAAGAGAACTTGGAAGGACACACTTAAGAAGCTTGACCTAGGAACTCTCACCTAGCATTACTAGTGGAGAATCAGCTATTTCTCACATGCAGATGAAAATTGATATGTCAGCAGCGCGGCCGAGCATTCTCTGGGCGTTTGTTAACACTTTCCCACATACAACTGCTTTCTGACGCCTCTGCAGCAGACGAATTTTGAAAACATTGTGACAAAAGAAGAAATTGCTCAAAACGAGCAATTTCTCCTTTTACCTAAATCTTTTCAACTCTTTTCAGTAATTATACCTTCATTTTATAGTTCATTTCCATGAGTTTGCCTAGATACTTTCAAAGTTGTCTGCTGCAGATTTGTTGTATGGGGGAAATGGTTAAAACACAGCGAAGAGTCAACTTACCTTGGATCAGCATGTGTCACTCTACATATATCAAGTGTATTTTTGATCACTTGTCCCAAATTGTCATACTGATGTACTCCCAAAAAGGCTGTCCTAGCCACTGCACTATTACTCGCAACAAACTTTCCTGAATCACGCCAAATTATCTCTGAAGCCTGGAATATCACGCATTACATATCGGTCACATACCAGTAAAAGTTTCTAATGTACTCGGAATAAGACTATGGTAGGAAAATTCATTAAGAATTATGGTTACGTTAGATATTTCCGACTTGCAGATGCATTTGATTCAGCAGACAACTTCCTGCTATCAAACTAGAGATTGCTTTTTTGAAAAAGTGCTTGTCTCCCCATTTGTGTGGTCGTAGGGGAGGAAAAGAAATGATGGAGATGAATTTTGTAGTTTTGGACTGGAGATGAAGCAACAGTGACAATCCTCAGTTATTGAGCGGGAACCATTTTTCAGCTGAAGGTTACCATGACCTTAGCCTTTGACCTAGTGACCTCAAAATCAATAGGGGTCATTTGCTGGTGGTGACCAACCTGCACACCACGTATGAAGTTCCTGGGCCCAAGCAATCTTCAGTTGTTGAGCGGAAACCATTTTTCAGCCCAAGGTCACAGGGACCTTGACCTTTAACCTACTGACATCAAAATCAATAGGGGTCATCTACAGGTTAGGACCAACCTGCACACCAAGTATGAAGTTCCTGGGCATAAGCGTTCTTGAGTAAAAAACATTTTTTCAGCTGAAGGTTACCGTGACCTTGACATTTGACATTGTGACCTCAAAATCAAACAAATTCAATAAAGGTCATCTACTGGTTAGGACCAACCTGCACACCAGGTATGAAGTTCCTCGACATAAGCATTCTTTAGAATGAATGTATATTGTTTTATGGCGCATCGACAGCTAAGGTCATTTAGCGCGCATTTAAATTTTATTATTCATGTTCCCTGGGCATTCTTTAGATATTGAGCAGAAACCATTTTTCAGCTGAAGGTTACCATGACCTTGACCTTTGAGCTAGTGACCTTAAAATCAATAGGGGTCATCTACTGGTGGTGACCAACCTGCACACCAAGTATTAACTTCCATAGCCAAAGTATTCTACAGTTATTAAGCAAAAACAATGTTTCAGCTCATTGTTACTGTGACCTTGACCTTTGACATTGTGACCTCAAAATCAAACAAAAAATCAATAAGGGTCATCTACTGGACATAAGCATTCTTTAGTTATTGAGCGGAAACCATTTTTCAGCTGAAGGTAACCATGACCTTGACCTTTAACATAGGGACCTCAAAATCAATAGGGGTCATCTGCTGGTGATGACCAACCTGCACACCATGTATTAACTTCCATGGCCAAAGCATTCTACAGTTATTAAGTAAAAACAATTTTTCAGCTCATTATCACTGTGACCTTTCAGCTCAAGGTCACTGTGACCTAAATACGGATCTTTTTTACCAAGTATGGAGTTCCTCGGCCCAAGCGTTCTTCAGTTATTGAGCGGAAACCATTTTTTACCTCACAAGGTCACCATGACCTTCACCTTTGCCCTTTTGACATCAAAATCAATAGGGGTCATCTACTGGTCATGACCATCAGTTACTGAGTGGAAACCATTTTTTACCTCACAAGGTCACCATGACCTTGACCTTTGACCTTCTGACATCAAAATCAATAGGGGTCATCTACTGGTCATGACCAACCTGCATACCAAGTATGAAGTTTCTACGCCCAAGCGTTCTTCAGTTATTGAGCGGAAACAAGTGGGGTGGACGTGACTTGACCACTGTGACCTTGACCTTTGACCTAGTGACCTTAAAATTAATAGGGGTCATTTGCTGGTGGTGACCAACCTGCACACCAAGTATGAAGTTCCTGGGCCCAACCAAAAAATTTCAGCTCATTGTCACTGTGACCTTTCAGCACAAGGTCACTGTGACCTTGACTTTAGATGTACTGACCTCAAAATCAGTAGGGGTCTTCTACTGGGCATGGCCAACCTGCATACCAAGTATGGAGTTCCTCGGCCAAAGCGTTCTTCAGTTAATGAGTTATTGAGCGGAAACCATTTTTTACCTCACAAGGTCACCATGACCTTGACCTTTGGTTATCAAAATCAATAGGGGTCTGCTACTGGTCATGACCAACCTGCATACCAAGTATGAAGTTCCTACGCCCAAGCGTTCTTCAGTTATTGAGCGGAAACAAGTGTGACAGACGGAAGGACGGACGGAACGGGCAAAAACAATATGTCACCCCCATGTATGGGGGAGACATAATTATGATGTCCTGAACTGTGCCTTTGTTTCTTATAAAAATCAGTTGAAACAAGAGAAGTTTGTAAAACATCTATTCGACCATTTGTGACCAGCGTCATTCGTCTTCCATCAATGGGCTTACAGTCTATGTGAAAAAGCAGCCAGTTGCTTTGAAAGAATGTTGTGTGGAGTACTAGTGTGAGAAAGCCTGGAAACACATGAGTAGGTGAACTGGCCGCCGTGATGCAAACAACATTAAACTATAATCAATCAAGTAAATATGACTACAAGTTGCAAAAAAGCATGAAACCCTTGAAATGTGATTACCTCTTGCGGTTTCTCAATGAACTGGGGATGATTAATAACATTTTTGACTTGTGAGCATAATCCAGGACAAGAGTTATCTCCCAGTTCTGTGAAACCTTCCTCAGCCCAACACGCAAGTCTTCGTGCAAAATCTGATGGTAACACCTGAAAATTTACAATCTTTTAAATTAACTCTCTCCCTCATACAAAAAAATCTACAGCAATTGCTTCTGAAAGCATTTAGCCATAATAAAAATACTTAAAATTAAAGAATTATTATGGAATAAAGTTGAAAACATTGTGGCAAAAGCGGAAATATTGTTCATTATGAGCAATTTCTCCTTTTAACACAATGTTTTAAAAAGTAGACTGCTGCGGGTGGACCTGAAGGTTAGAAAGGGTTACATTATTGCACATGGATATGAAAGCTTCACAATTACTGATTATGCTGGGAACAGCAAACTGCACAGTCTCTATCAATATTTAGTACCGTTGTAATAGCTCAGTTGGTATTATTGATGACTTTCAATCCAGGGGTTGTGAGTTTGATTTCCATTCTTTCCAGTGAATGATAAAAGTCATAGTGACTAGTGTCACATTCATCTTCTACAGAGTTAACAAGATTTTTCTTCAATTTGACCTAGTGACCTACTTTTTAACCCCCCAAAAAAACCCATGTTCAAACTTGACCTACATATGATCACGACAAACATTCTGATAAAGTTTCAACATGCTCAAGTTGAAAATGTGGCCTCTAGAGTGTTAACAAGATTACCCTTCAATTTGGCATAGTGACCTAGTTTTTGAACCGGCATGACCCATATTCGAACTTGTCCTAGATATCATTTAGCTCTACATTCTGACCAAATTTCAAGCTGCTGAAACAAAACATGCGGCTTCTACAGTGTTATCAAGATTTCCCTTTAATTTAGCCTAGTGACCTATTTTCTGCCCCAATATGACCCATATTCGAACTTGACCTAGATATGTTGAAGACAAACATTCTGACAAAGTTTCAAACTGCTAAACCAAAAATTGCAGCCTCTGGAGTGTTAACAAGATTTTTCTTCAATTTAACCTAGTTACCTACTTTTTGACCCGACATGACCCATGTTCGAACTTGACTTACATATCATCAAGACAAACATTCTGATAAAGTTTCAACATGTTCAAGTGGAAAATATGGCTTCCAGAGTGTTAACAAGATTTCCCTTCAATTTGACCTAGTGACCTCATAATATGGCCCAGTTTCGAACTTGTCCAAGATTTGATAGAGATGAATGTTCTGATAAACTGTCATGAAGATTGGATGCAAAATGTAGCCTGTAGAGTGTTAACAAGCTCAAATGTTGACGACGCATGACGGATGGACGCCGAAAAAAATGTGATCACAATAGCTTACCTCACTTCGTGCATAGGTGAGCTAAAAAAGGTTTGTTGAATTTCCCCTATTGTTATTAGAAAACTTTTCCTAAAAACATATTTTTATGCAGTCAGAGATGGTCGGAACTGAAATTTTTGATATGCAGCTCTTTAAAATATTTGAGTATCTGGAAATTTCATTCAACTTTGTTACCCATTGATTTAAAATTGGACATCTCCGTTGTCCATTGTAGATGTATAGGTCCACTTTTCGGACGTAAAAAAAACCCATTTAGTCCATTGACAATGGATTTTACAAAAAAAAATATACTAGCAAGTCAGGCTAGTTTCTTCCAATTTTTTTACTAGCCCAAAGAAAATCTTATTTTTTTTTGCTGTCAGAATAGTGCTTATTTCAATCACTGCAACTGTTTACCAAAGCCAATTTGTACCTCTTTGCAGGGACGTAGATACAGAGGACTTATCTACGTCCCTGCTCTTTGCGTTGACAGCCTCATGAATGAAAATGTTTATCAAAACTTCAGTTCTTATGTACACTTATCACTATATGAGCCATAATATGGTGTCCGGGATTTTGTGTTACATCACAGAGTCATTATGTATTCTCCTTTATTTGAAGAACTATGTGTTTTATAGTTTAACAGCATGTCACAAACTGTTAGAAACTACTAAATCTATAAAATAATATGCTATTGATTTCTGAAAGAACTGATAAACTCCTTTAATTAATACTTTTCTTGAGCATTTTCGCCGTGTCCTTCCCGACAAAGGCATGGGAGGACTTTTTGAAAACCAAAACAAACTGTTTTTCTTTATATTTAAAGTTTGGAAACTAATATGTGTGAAATAATAATTTAACAAATTACTTGTAAATATAACTTTAAGATTTAATAGAGCGACGTAAATATGATTTTGATTTGAATATAAAATCCTAGACATTGGCGTAACGAATGTGTCCACCAAGTTACATCACGTCTAAATAGCATCAAAACTCGAAACCTGGACCGATAACCATATTTTCATTGCATTCAAATCACGTGATCACTTACATTCTTTGTTAATGTCGTAAACATGTTGTTCTGGGACAGATATCTTTTATTTGACAGGGAGTCAAAATATGTTTATCAAAATTGTGTCTTTTTTTGTTACGCCCTATTATTTTGTTATAATTAATAAATGCTTCGTCGATCACCTAGGAGGAAACTAAATTTTGGCTGTTCTATTTACGACATTAAACATCGCAACAATTTACGACAGTTAGAGACGTTTTACGACAAGAGTGTTTTAAAATGGCGGCTCGAAAATGACAGTCAGACTTCTGAAATTTTGTTACGCCGCCACCAAGCCAATTGCGATCATCAATGGTTGCTTATAATGTATCGCAATGCGTAGTAACTTCCTATTTCGTTATTTAAATTGTCCAGAGATGTTTGCGAACCTATTTAATTCACTACGAAGAACTTGTTATTATTTTTTACTGGGGAAAAAAAATCGCGAATTTTGTCTCTTTTGCCTTGTAACGTTGACTGTCCTGGAAAGCATATTCTACCTCCATAAGCACTTTGCTTACGTAATAAATACATATTTGCATGATTAGTATATTTTAATTTAACTGGAGAATTATTTATACTGAAAATGTTTATGCTATTATATGATTTGTTTATTTTTTTCTAAGGTGTCCTGTTACACACTTATATGAAGTGCACAATTAGTGTCCAGTTACATCATTTTGTGTCCTGTTACACAACAGTTTGTGTCCTGTTACACCATTCTTTGTCTAGTTGTATACTATTAATTATTTCACTAAATAAACCATTTATTTATTGAAATAATTCCAAATAAAGATGGTGAAAATGTAAATTAGATCTAAACAAATTCAACTAGGCAAAATCTTCATAAACTTGATTTATTTCATGGTGTCCTGTGTTACTAACAATACAATTGAATAAGTGTCCAGTTACATCATTTTGTGTCCTGTTACACACCAGTTTGTGTCCTGTTACACACCAGTTTGTGTCCTGTTACATCATGTTGTGTCCTGTTACACCATTCTTTATCTAGTTGTATACTATTAATTATTTCACTAAATAAACCATTTATTTATTGAAATAATTCCAAATAAAGATGGTGAAAATGTAAATTAGATCTAAACAAATTTAACTAGGCATAATTTTCATAAAATTGATTTATTATATGGTGTCCTGTGTTACTAACAATACAATTTAAAACCCACATTTCTCTTTATTTAAAGATAAAATCTATTATGTCATTTAGAATTTAACAGCTTTAGATATTGTTCTAAACATATATATAGCATTTAATTTGACAAAAGTCAAATATTACAAAAGAGGACACCACAGTGTTTGTGATGTAACTCAAAATCCGGACACCATATTATGGCTCATATAAGAACAAAACTTAACCCTGTTTGACATGTAGATGCATTCTAATGCATCTGGAGTAGATGACATTTAAAAACATTGTGACAAAATGAGATAATGAGCAATTAAACCTTTTGCAACAATGTTTTCAATTTATTCAAACTATATACTGTACTTTCATTTTTTGTCCAGGTGTTTTCAAATTCGTCTGCTGCAGATTTGTTGTATACATGAGGAAAAGGGTTAATTAGGTAACAAAGTCCCCAGTCACCTATTTAACTATAAGTATAACAACATAATCTCTCCTCAGAATTAACAGAATTAATCAATATGTATTTCTATCTTACCATACACTTGTTATGTGCAATAGACTGCATAATGAGTATCATTTGATCAGTTTCATCTGTCCAGTCAGCTTCTTTCCAACGCCTTCGATGAGCATCAGGAAAGATCTTCTTATGGACTAACTCAAGTTTCTGGTAAACTTCTTTGTAGTACTGAATTAAACATTATATAAAGGAGTTAAAAAACATGTTCGTATGTATATAAAAGAGCATTTTTTAAATTTAGGTAAATCAATTTAAATTTTAACCCATTACTTAGGTCATCTGCTTTACAATCATCAGACAAACAATTTCAACCATCTAGAAAACTGAAAGATTTATATTGATAAAGAGTTGTTTTGAGCAATTTCACCTTTTATTGCAATGTTTTCAAAAGTCATGTTCAATGGCTGGTGTCAAATGTCATCTGTGTGAAGTAATACAATACAATATGTTTAATATGTTTTTAGGCCTCTGGCCCATTATACCAATTTTACATTTACATAATAAGTCCACATGAGTGACATCACATTGATTGAAGTATAGAAAATGTTCTGTATGAGATTATAAACAATATATTTATATATATATATATACAAGAGGGCCATGATGGCCCTATATCACTCACGTAAGTGTTTTAGGGTCCTAATTTAATTGCTCTACAAAAAGGACCAGAAGGATCTGGAATCGCTCACCTGAGAATGGGCTATTTAAGACTTAACTCTTTCAGCGCCAATGGCAATATCATCAAGTCAAACTTTCTAACAAAATTTCAAGCTGCTCAAGTCAAAAATGCGATCTCTATAGTGTTAACTAGATTGTTCTACAATTTGGCCTAGTGACCTAGTTGTTGAACTGACCTGACCCATATTCGAACTTAGCCTAGATATCATCAAGACAAATATTCTGACAAAGTTTCAACATGCTCAAACCAAAAAATGCGGCTTCCAATCCAGAGTGTTAACAAGATTGTTCTTCAATTTGGCCTAGTGACCTAATATTTGACCTGATATGACCCATGCTCAAACCTGGCCTAGATATCATCAAGACAAACTTTCTGACAAAGTTTCAATCTGCTCAAGTAAAACATGTGATCTCTATAGTGTTAACAAGATATTTCTACAATATGGCACAGTGACCTAATCCAGAGTGTTTACAAGATTTTCCTTAAATTTGGCCTAGTGACCTAGATTTTGACCTGACATGACCTATATTCACACTTGGCCTAGATATCACTAAGACAAACATTCTGATAAAGTTTCAACATGGTCAAGTTTAAAATGTGGCTTCCAGAGTATTAACAAGATTTTCCTTGAACTTGGCCAAGATATGACTAAGACAATCATTCTGACAAAGTTTCAACATGCTCATGCCAAAAATGCGGCTTCCAGAGTTTTCATTAAATTTGGCCTAGTGACCTAGTTTTTGACCCGACATGACCCAGTTTTAAACTTGGCCTAGATTTGATGGAGATATATGTTCTGATAAACTTTCATGAAGATTAAATTCAAAATGTTGCCTCTAGAGTGTTAACAAGCAGATGTTGACAACGAACGATGGACAAACGGTGATCACAGAAACTCAAATTGAGCATTTCGTGCTCTGGTGAGCTAATAAGAAAGAAGGTCAAAAAGTCATGGTGAAGGTCATCCAAAGACAATGATGATAATTGATTGTAAAAGTGTACACATGGTGCAAATTTTGTTGCTGTAGCTTTATAAATAAGAAAGTAGGTCAACATGACACAGTCAATGTCATCCAAGGACGACATTGATATTTGTTTTCAAAACTGTACACATGATGATGGTCCTAATTTCATTGATGTAGTTCAAAAATAAGAAAGTAGGTCAGTCATCCAAGGAAAATATTGATACTTGTTATAAAAACTGTACACATGGTCCAAAGTTCTATGCTGTAAGTTCAAAAATAAGAAAGAAGGTCAAAAGGGGTGGGGCCAGCTTTGACCCCAGGGGCATAATTTTAAAAAAAACCTGGTAGAGGGCCATCATATGATGCTACATACCAAATATCAAAGGTCTTGGTGATGTGGTTTGAGACAAGAAGATTTTTTCTTATACAAGTGTATAGGAAACTTGTGACCTCTGGGGCGGGGTTAGCTTTGACAAAGGGGCACGATTTGAACAAACTTGGCAGAGGACTACTCTATGATGCTACATACAAAATATGAAGGGTGTAGGCCTAACGGTTTCAGATAAGATGATTTTTAAAGATTTCCCTATATAAGTCTATTATGAGCATAAGATCCTTTAAACCCCTGGGTCGGGCCGTTTGTGACGCAGGGGTTATTTGAACAAATTTGGAAGAGGACCCGACCACTATGATGCTACATATAAAATATCAAGGGTTTGGGCCTTGTGGTTTCAGACAAGATGATTTTCAAAGATTTCCCTATGTAAGTCTACGATGCCAGTTTTGGCCCCAGGGGCATAACTTGAACATGATGCTACATACCAAATATCAAGGGTCTGGGCTTGTGGGTTTTGGACAAGCAGATTTTAAAGGGACTGAACACCATAATGGTCCAAAATCGTTATATTTTATACTTATTCTAATTAATCCAAAATACGTCGATATATATGTAACGGAATGTTGTAGAAGGTCGTACAAGTCTTGTTTTTCATTATTTCATAGGAAATAAGCAGTTAAAAAAACGTCCGCTCCGTGTTTTCCCGTTTAAAAATACCATGGAATTTCCTCTTGCTCATTTGAATTTGTGGATTCAATTCGGCAATCCCTAACACTATCGACTCATTACATTCATGTATGCGTGAGTGTAAGGAACAACAACTCTGGGAAGGAGATTGTCAATTCCGTTGTACTTGTAGTGATCACGTGATAAATATACAGCGATATTTTTAGATTTACTGGGTTACTAACCCAGTAGATTTTACAATGCAAAATAATGAAAAATCTCCGCAATAGTAATAGTGTGCATATATATTGTAGTACATCAGTCAGCAAATCTCAATGCCTTACATGCAAAAACATCAAGGTAATAGCAATTTTTAACAATTTTCTTTTTTTTATGCTTTTTTCTCATATGGGTTTCAGTCCCTTTAAAAGATTTCCCTATATTTTTCTATGTTAAACAGTTACAATGTAAAGGACATGTCACAAATAAATGAAGTTTTTATCGTGTTCACAAAGTCAAATTATAAAAATGTTGCCAATTTTGAAGGGCCATAATTCAGTCATGCATGGACAGATCTGGCTGGTTTTTGAAAAGGAACTGATCTCTCATGTATAATTAGCTACAGTATAAGTTTGGTAAACATCAGATAATAAATGATGAATTTATCTTGTTCACAAGGTCAATTATAGCAATTTTAAAGGGTCATAATCCTGTCATGCATAGACGTGTTCACAAGAAATTGTGTATAGATGACGGACGAAGGGCGATCACAAAAGCTCACCTTGTCACTATGTCATGTGACAGGTGAGCTAATAAAAAGAAAGGGGGAACCTTTTTCACTTCTTCCTTGTTTAGTCCCTCTGTCAACAATCCAATAGCATCACCAATACAGTGTCCATAAATAGTTGCATAGATCTTGTCATATATTCTGTGTACTTCTCTTCTAGGCAACTGAAAAACAAACATACAGATTGATGCATTAAACTTATAATTTTGTGTATGATGTCTTTTTTGCCTTAAAAGCATAGACTAATTAACTGTTTTAATGCTTAGATCTACTAGAAGACATTGTTTACATACATTGTCTACGCTGCACATACAAACAAAAGGTGTGAATATAGCAGAAAATATGCATTATTTCCTGAATTGATTTGCTAGCTTATTATTTAATTGCATTTCAATTCAATTTTAAGCCTTTGGTATATAGAAATTATGATCTATTGCAAATATGACATAGAAGAAATGGAAATAAGTGAAGATATAGGGGTGGCTAAGAATATACCAAATGGGAAAAATACTTTTTGAAAAGTTGAAATAATATAATATCTAAAAACATATTGTTCTATCAAACTGGTCAATAGAATATTAAACAAGAGCTGTCTGCAAGACAGCACACACAACTTTTTTAGTGCTTGACAATAAAACAAAACTGCTTGCAGTAAAAGGCAAAACAGAAATCCTTGATTGAGTTACCTTCTCTTGTATTCAGATGGGGGTCATGATGGTCAACTAGTATTCCAAGTTTCACAGCAATTTCCTAAAGGGTTAAGTCAGTAATTGGATTTTACCCAGATTCATTGTATTTTTTAATTTGAAAAAGACCATAATTTTGACAAAACCTTCACAGATTTATGAACTCTTGTCTGTTGATGGAGGTTATGATGGTGAACAAGTATTGTCAGTTTCAAAGCAATATCTGTACTAGTTTTGAAGAAAAGTGCGGTGGTACAACAAACTTAACCAAGGTGTGAAGTAAATTCTGACGCCAAGGCGAGTAGGATAGTTTGCCTTTTCTTTGAAAATTCGAGCTAAAATCAAGTGCATCTGTCACTAGATGACAGAAAATCAACAATCAAAACGGTGACCTACAATGACCGCATCAGCATCGAGCAAAATCTGAAAGCAAATGCCGCTATTTTTGACAATATGAAATACCTTGATGATCGATATGATCATTATTATCAAAAAAATAGTTTGTACTACTGTACTTATGAGTTCCTAGGAATAGTAGATGCCCAGTCACAGCTTTGTTTACTACAAATAATCACCATAAGTTAACTGTGGAAAAATTGGTCATTACATTGGACGAACTGAAGAATTTGGTCAATAACTTTTACGACAAACTCTAGCAGGGTGCTTTAAATCAAGGTAAATTTGTTAACTCCAGTATACTGCCTCAGCAGCAGACGACGTGAAAACATGGTGAGCAATTTCTCCTTTTGACACCATGTTTTCAATTCCTTTAAATAATCATACTTTTATTTTAATATAGATTTTCCATATTTTGACCCAGAGGTTTTCAAAGTTGCCTGCTGCAGCTTTGTTGTAAGTGGGAAAAGATTAAACAAGTTAAGTTATTGTTGAAAAAAGTTAATAAACCAAGAATGATTACAGTAAAATTCCGATATAATTGCTCTTAATTGAAACACAAAAGATATTCTAACACTAAAAATCCTAAAATGTATAACAATATGCTGATCACGATTTATATCAAGGATGTATATCTTAACTACGTCCCTGTTTATATATACGTATAATAATAGGCAGTATATAAATTATAAAATGTATATATCATATGTATATAGTGTGATACCCAAGTTTCCTTTTATTAGCCTAGGTCTAGATTTGAGTTTTATACAAGTTCAAAACTGGAACTCTAATGCCAAAGAGATGTACAGCTTGATAATTTGACTTAATGTGAGACCTTGTCAAAGGCCTAATAGAGTTGAGCAGTACTGCATCTATCTGATCCCAAGCGTCTAGTCCAGCGGTGAGCTCTTGAAGCGGGAGGATGATCAGCGACTCTCAGGTTATTTCCTTGCGGAAGACAAGATGTTGGTCTGACAGTATTTTATTGGACACAGGTATGACATGATCTGGGCATGTTCAAATTGTATGCAGCCAATTAGAATTGCTGTTACATCAACATTCAACTGTCAACATTGAATGTCATTGATGCATTGTTTTATAAATAGTTCATGCCATTTTGAATTAGCGATTGAAATACACTGTAAACGTAACAAAGTTTCCAGTAGGCCATCATCATGTTACATGACAGACCAAAAAGGGTGTATATCAATATTTAATACCAAGTCTCCAAGAATGGTACGAAATTGTAGTGAAGCGCTATTGAAATGGCACGAAATATGTGGTATAGCTAGATAGTGAAAACAACTTGGCTGTAACGAAAACAACTTTATACATGACTATAAAGTCCATATAACCATAATTGTTCATTAACCGATAAATTGTTTTCGCTATCTAGCTATACCCCGAAATATGACATCCATTTAGGCAGGGACCGTGTATAACATATATTGTCCCTGATTTAGGTTTAATGGCGATAAATATCAAACAATTGTGACAGGTTTGTACAGACACTGAACATGTTGAATGGATCCGCTTTTGACGACTTGGTTGTATTCTATTGACAATTATTATGGATACCGTTAACATTCACTTGATCAGGGACACTATATTACAATTACATTGTAATATAGTGTCCCCGACTTGATCAAGCCGATGGGTGCGTGTCATTTATATTTATTCATTGTCAGTGTATTGTGAATAACGGTTGAAGTTCGAGATTTTTAAACTCATTCAATAATCCAATATGTGTTAATGGTATACTTACTCTAGATATTCTGTACGGGTGATTACGATTTTTATTAGAAATACCAGGTTTAATTTTCCCGCTGTGATAGGCCATATTTTCGAAGTTGACAGCGAGCACTTTCGGCTTTCCAACCCGTATACTTCTCAACTTCGTCAATGGATCATTTCGAGCTGATCAGATATTATGAAAGAATGGTTTTGTTATAAGCTTTGTATTTTCATTAATTTACATTGTTAATAAAAGTTTAGCATAAGCAATGAACTATAAATCAAACAATTTAATTTGATAACAGAGTTGTAAACGATGTTATAACATATTGCCTTAGCGAAAATATTGCCAAAGTTTGCAGCCGCTTGTGTAATACGTCATCATTTTATGTGTAGAAATTATTTGGATATGTTCCAGGCGCATCGTTTAAATTATACACAACGACAACACATGACAAATGTCTCAGAAGTCAGGCTACCCCCTACCCAATATTTGTGAGTTTCGCATTTTCCTTACTTCAACTTGGATCCAGACCGCGCCAAAAAATCATGTCCTTTTTATAAATCACCATTTTCCTTCTTCATTTATAGCTCTACTTTGAAAACGGACGTGAACAAGTCCCTTCTTCATTTACGCTCCTTAAGGCATATGTGATCAAAGTGACATTAGTATTGCGTCATACTCGGGAATTATATCTGGGTGATTCCATACTAGTTGGCAAAATAATTAAATTTACAACAACTTCTACTGTATCTCACATCACTGCCGGTTATTTAAGATTGGAGCCAATGTATCCCAGCTGAAAGAGTGACCCAACAAGTGCTCAAACCCGGAACCTCTTGTCCCGGAGGCAAACAATACGACATCGCTACAAAAGCTAGATGTATAGCACAGCATTATAAATATCCCATTATGAATACAAACACATAGCTACGTATTGTCGGTCTATCTATGTGACAGATCACTCTACTACACTTTGATTCTAACATGTTATCTTGATATCAAATTATGTCAAAAGACATAACAGGGAAGTAAACAGATTTACCTCAAATATTGTCTGATTATGGTCTACACCTGTTGAAAATGCCTTGCTGTTGGTTTTTCGCAGAGTGCTGCTTTCAACAATTGTTGAGTTATATCATTTTGTTACCTGGGTCAGTTACCAGTATGTAACTGGTCCATTTATCCTGACACCAGCAAGTCGAGTTGTAATGCTTACCTGAAAACCCTGAGCGCCCAGGAGGGCATCCTTTACTACCAATTTTAAATTCTTGGTATGACCCGACTGGGGATCGAACGCATGACCTCCCGCACCAAGGCATACACTCTTCCACTACACAACCGAGGCGTATGCTCTACAAACTACACTACTAAGGTGGTTAAGGTTAATTAAATGACAAGTGGATAAGTATTACCTTACTTTACATCCACATGGTATTGACTATTCAGAATTTCTCTACAAATAGGGAGAAAAAAGTTGTCTAGAAATATTCCTTCTTCCCACACATTCAGTGTTGTATTCTGTAATATAACTAACAACCTTCCCTGCTGTGTTGTCTCTTACTAGATAGCCTTCACTTTTCCACTTGGCATTATTTGGTCAATCTAAAAAGACAAATCAAGTTAAATGGTCAAAATTGCTATAAAAGAGCTTTTTAACATGATACAGTCTTCACTTTTGATTGTATCTCAACCAAACTTATACAGTAGTTAGATATCCATGAGAGCTCGGTTCCTTTCGAAAACCAGCTACAGATCCGCCCATGCATGACTGGATTATGGCCCTTGAAATGGTCAAAATTGCTATGAAAGAGTTTGTTAACACGATACAGTCTTCACTTTTGATTGTATCTCATCCAAACTTATACAGTAGTTAGATATCCATGAGAGCTCGGTTCCTTTCGAAAACCAGCCAGATCTGCCCATGCATGACTGGATTATGGCCCTTGAAATGGTCAAAATTGCTATAATAGAGCTTGTTAACACGATATTGTATCTCAACCAAACTTATACAGTAGTTAGATATCCATGAGAGCTTGATTCCTTTCGAAAACAAGCCAGATCCGCCCCATGCATGACTGAATTATGGCCCTTGAAATGGTCAAAATTGCTATAATACTAAATAAGGACTGTATCATGTTAACAAGACCTATTTAATAGGTCTTGTTAACATGATACAGTCCTTATTTTTGATTGTATCTCAATCAAACTTATACAGTAGTTAGATATCCATGAGAGTTTGGTTCATTTCTAAAAAACGGCCAGATCTACCCATGCATGGCTGGATTATGGCCCTTGAAATTGTCAAAATTGCTATAATACAGCTTGTGAACACAATAGAGCTTCCATTTAGTATCTGATCTTCACCAAACTTAGATGGTATTTGAATATTGATGACATATTGGTTCCTTTTGAAACAAGCCAGATCAATGCCAGTAGAGCATAGGCCCTCATGGGCCTCTTGTTTTACATTTATAAATAGCTCGTCTGATATTTTGGACTCGTATAGGGAAAAAACTTTAAAAATCTTCTTGTCTAAAAGTAGAAGGCCCAGGCCTTTGATATTTGGTATGTAGCTTCATCTAGTGGACCTCTTCCAAGATTGTTCAAATTATAGCCCTGGGGTCAAAAATTACCCCTCCCCAAGGGTCACTTGTTTTACATAGACTTGTATAGGATTTTTTTTTAAAAATCTTCTTGTCTAAAAGTAGAAGGCCAAGGCCTTTGATATTTGGTATGTAGCTTGATCTAGTGGATGTCTACCAAGATTGTTCAATTTATAGTCCTAGGGTCAAAAATGACTCCTCCCCGGGGGTCACTTGTTTTACATAGACTCGTATATATAGGGAAAAGACTTTAAAAATCTTCTTGTCTAAAAGGAGAAAGCCCAGGTCTTTGATATTAGATATGTAGTTTCATCTATTGGACCTCTTCTAATCTTGTTAAATTATAGCCCTGGGGTAAAAAATGGCCCCATCCTAGGGGTCACTTATTTTTTACAAAGACTTGTATAGGGAGAAACTTTAAAAATCTTCTTGTCTGAAGGTAGAATGTCCAGGCTTTTGATATTTAGTATGTTGCTTCATCTAGTTGACCTCTACCAAGATTGTTCAAATTATAGCCCTGGGGTAAAAAATGGCCCTTGTTTACATAATATTATACTTGTATAGGGAAAAACTTTAAACAAATCTTGTCTAAAAGTTGATTTATTTGAAATCTAACTTCATCTAGTGGACCTCTAGTAAGATTGGTCAAATTATAGCCCTGGTGTCAAAAATGGCCCCACCCTGGGGATTTCTTGTTCACAATGTTTTCTAAACCCTGACCTGTAACACTGTTCCTGACAGCTCTTGTAATTTCTCTTGTCCCACAAAAAGTGATAATGTTTGTTTGTTCCACAAACAATGCTATTCTGTCCAAAAGTTATTCAATATTGTCCTAATTATTACATAATACATCAAGGTAAAACTATTGAAACTCTTTAGAAATGAAAATATTATGATTATTGAATAAAGTTGTTATGTAAAATAATCTAAAATGTTTAAAAATGTTTATTCGCCCCAATACTATCAACCTACTAATAATATCTTGACGTTTACAAGAAAGGATCAGAGGCTATTTTATTATAATCAGGACTGTAGTAAGAAATTGGCACAGTTTGCAATACATTTAGATTGTCCCTTTACTCCTTAAGTTATACATACCTTTAAAAGATTGTCATTTTCATTTTGTTTGTTAAGTTTTAAAAAAGTATTTTTTATAAACATTTTATGATAAAAATTAAAGATAGATCTCATGATAAATTTATGTATAATATGATTATGTTCATTAACTGAAAAGAAACAACACCGTATTTGTATAGTACTGTTGAATGATAGCTCTTTCAATGATAGTTAAAATCCACAACTTTTGAATTCAAATATATTAGTTCTAAAATGTTAAGGATCTTTGATTTAACTACTGATTGTAGGTTAAAGTTTTCCAAACTGATATAGTATTTTTGTGAATGGGGATTGTTTTTATTCATTTGAAGACTTGAGCAATTATTATTGTTGGATTTGTATATTTGTTGACAGATTTTCAAAGTGATAAAGACTAAAATTTGGTCAAATTAAGATAACTGTTTAGTGTCTACATTGAAGAAGTATGTCATTCTGTCAATGCTCCATTTAAATGTTAAGAACATAGATACTCAGTTATATGTACATCTAGAACAAAGGTACTCATATGTACATCTAGAGCATAGGTACTCAGTGATATGTACATCTAGAGCATAGGTACTCAGTGATATGTTCGTCTAGAGCATAGGTACTCAGTGATATGTACATCTAGAACAAAGGTACTCATATGTACATCTAGAGCATAGGTACTCAGTGATATGTTCATCTAGAGCATAGGTACTCAGTGATATGTATGTCTAGAATGAAGGTATTCAGTGATATGTATGTCTAGAATGAAGGTATTCAGTGATATTAACATCTAGAATGGAAGGTATTCAGTGATATGCACGTCTAGAGCATAGGTACTCAGTAATATGTACATCTAGAACATAGGTACTCAGTGATATGTATGTATAGAGCATAGGTACTCAGTGATATGTATGTCTAGAGCATAGGTACTCAGTCAGTGATATGTGTGTCTATAACATAGGTATTCAGTGATATGTACATCTTGAACATAGGTTCTCAGTGATATACATGTACATCAAGAACATAGGTACTCAGCGATATGTACATTTAGAACATAGGTACTCAGTGATATGTACATATAGAACATGTACTCAATGATATATACACGTTAAGAACATCATAAGATACTCAGTGATATATATATGTATGTTTAGAAAAAGGTTCTCAATGATATGTACATTTATCGTCTTGTCTAAAAGTAGATGGCCCAGGCCTTTGATATTTGGTATGAAGCTTCATCTAGTGGACCTCTACCAAGATTGTTCAAATTAAAGCCCTGGGGTCAAAAATTACCACTCCCCGGGGGTCATTTGTTTTAAGTAGACTTTTATAGGAAAACAACTTTAAAAATCTTCTTGTCTAAAAGTAAAAGGCCAAGGCCTTTGATATTTGGTATGTAGCTTCATCTAGTGGACCTCTACCAAGACTGTTCAAATTATAGACCTGGGGTAAAAATTGGCCCCTCCCTTGGGGTCTCTTTTTTTACATAGACTTGTATCTATAGGGAAAAAACTTTAAAAATCATTTTGTCTAAAAGTAGATGGCCAGGCCTCTGATATTTGGTATGAAGCTTCATCTAGTGGACCTCTACTAAGATTGTTTAAATTATAGCCCTGGGGTAATAAATAATAGCCCTGAGGTAATAATTAGCCCCTCCCTTGGGGTCACTCGTTTTGCATAGACTTGTATCTAGGGAAACAACTTCAAAATTCTTCCTGTCTAAAAGTAGAAGGCCCAGGCCTATGATATTTGGTATGTAGCTTCATCTAGTGGACATCTTCAAAGATTGTTCAAATTATAACCCTGAGGTCACTTGTTTTACATAGACTTGTATCTATAGGGATTTTTTTTTAAAAAATCTTCTTGTCTAAAAGGAGATGGCCCAGGCTTTTGATATTTGGTATGTAACTTCATCTATTGAACCTCTACTAATCTTGTTCAAATTATAGCCCTGGGGTCAAAAATGGCTACACTCCAGGGGTCACTTGTTTTACGAAGATTCGTATAGGGAGGGAGAAACTTTAAAAATCCTCTTGTCTGAAGGTAGAATGTCCACGCTTTTGATATTTGATATGTAGCTTCATCTAGTGGACCTCTACCAAGATTGTTCAAATTATAGCCCTGGGGTTAAAAATGGCTCCATCCAGGGTCACTTGTTTTACATAATATTGTATAGGGAAAAAGTTTAAAAAATCTTGTCTAAAAGTTGATATTTGAAATCTAACATCTACTGTGGACCTGTACCAAGATTGGTCAAAAATGGCCCCACCCTGGGGATCACTTGTTTTACATAGACTCGTTTAGGTAAACGCTTTAAAAATATTCAGGTGATCGATTAAGGTCCATCTTGGCCCTCTTGTTTGTTACGTCCCATTATCTTGTTATAATTAACAAATGCTTCGTCGTCTATCACCTAGGAGGAAACGTAATATTGGCTGTTCTATTTGCAACATCAACTATCGCAACAATTTACGACATTTACAAACGTTTTACGACAAGACTGCGTTAAAATGGCAGATTAAAATGACACCGTCAGACTTCTAAAATTTTGCTACGTCCACCAAGCCGATTTAGGTCATCAATGGTTGCTTATAATGTATCGCAATGTGTGGTCTCGAATTTTGTCTATTTTGACTTGTAACGTCGACTGTCCTGAAAAGCATATTCTACATCCATAATCACTGTGCTTACTTAAAATAAATACATATTTGCATGATTATCATATTTTCATTTAAATGGAGAATAATTTATACTGAACATGTTTATGCTTTTATGTGATTTGTTCATTTTTAGCCAGTCGAGCTTATGTCATGGCGAATTGTCCGTTGTGCGTGCTTTCGTGCGTTTACTTTTTGCTTCTAATGACCACTCGGCCAATTAGGTTGAAACTCAATGTCCTCTCCTGAATTCCTTCAATTTTTAGCTCACCAGACGTGCTCAAGGTGAGTTATTGTGATCGCCTTTTGTCCGTCATTCGTCGTCAACATTTGCCTCTAGAGGCAACATTTTGCATCTAATCTTTATGAAAGTTTATCAGAACATATATCTCCATCAACTCTAGGCCAAGTTCGAAACTGGGTCATGTGGGGTCAAAAGCTAGGTCACTAGGTCAAATTTAAAGAAAATCTTGTTAACACTCTGGAAGCCACATTTTTGGCTTGAGCATGTTGAAACATTGTCAGAATGTTTGTCTAAGTAATATCTAGGCCAAGTTCGAAACTGGGTCATGTCTGGTCAAAAACTAGGTCACTAGGTCAAATTTAAGGAAAATCTTGTTAACACCATGGAAGCCACATTTTTTGCTTGAGCATGTTGAAACTTTGTCAGAATGTTTGTCTTAGTGATATCTAGGCCAAGTTCAGTTATGGGTCATTTTGAATCTTTGTCTTTGACTGGGTCATGTCCGGTCAGAAACTAGGTCACTAGGTCAAATTTAAGGAAAATCTTGTTAACACTCTGGAAGCCACATTTTTGGCTTGAGCATGTTGAAACTTTGTCAGAAAGTTTGTCTTGGTGATATCTAGGCCAAGTTTCAAACTGGGTCATGTCCGGTCAAAAACTAGGTCACTAAGTCAAATTTATGAATAATCTTGTTAACACATTTTTGGCTTGAGCATGTTGAAACTTTGTCAGAATGTTTGTCTAAGTGATATCTAGGCCAATTTCGAAACCGGGTCATGTCCGGTCAAAAACTAGGTCACTAGGTCAAATTTAAAGAAAATCTTGTTAACACTATGGAAGCCAAATTTTTGGCTTGAGCATGTTGAAACTTTGTTAGAAAGTTTGTCTTGGTGATATCTAGGCCAAGTTCAGTTATGGGTCATTTTGAATCTTTGTCGGAATATTTGCCTTGAAGATATCTAGGCCAAATCAAATATGGGTTTGGTCAGGACTCTGGAAGTCACATTTTTTGCTTGAACATGTTGAACATTATTTTGTCAGAATGTTTTTCTTAGTGATATCTAGGCCAAGTTTGAAACTGGGTTATGTCTGGTTAAAACCTAAGTTACTAGGTCAAATTCAAGGAAAATCTTGTTAACACTCTGGAAGCAACATTTTTGGCTTGAGCATGTTGAAACTTTATCAGAATGTTTGTCTTAGTGATATCTAGGCCAAGTTTGAAACTGGGTCATGTCCGGTTAAAAACTAGGTCACTAGGTCAAATTTAAGAAAAATCTTGTTAACACTATGGAAGCCAAATTTTTGGCTTGAGCATGTTGAAACTTTGTTAGAAAGTTTGTCTTGGTGATATCTAGGCCAAGTTCAGTTATGGGTCATTTTGAATCTTTGTCGGAATATTTGCCTTGAAGATATCTAGGCCAAATCAAATATGGGTTTGGTCAGGTCCAAAACTAGATCACTAGGCCATATTGTATAAAAATTTTGTTAACACTATAGAGATTGCATTTTTGACTTGGAGCAGCTTGAAATTTTGTCAGAAAGATTGTCTTGATGATATTGCCATTGGCGCTGAAAGAGTTTAGTGTTAAAAAGCCCATTCTCAGGTAAGCGATCCAGGGCCTCATGGCCCTCTTGTTTTTGATCCATGCAAAATTCTCCTCCGAAAGTGTCTGGCTGATTTCCAAATAATTTTGTAGAAATGTTCCTTGGGTGACCCTCTATAAGATTCCTTCAAGCCAAGTTGATTGGACAAAAAACATGGCCGCCAGGGGGCGGGCTATTTAGCCTAATATGGCTATAGTGAAAACTTAAAAAATCTTCTTCTCCGAAAGTGTTTGGCCAATTTTCAATTAATTTTGTAGAAATGTTTTTAGGGTGACCCTCTATCAGATTCCCTCAAGCCATGTTGATTGGTCAAAAAACATGGCCATCAGGGGTGGGGCTGTTTGGAGATTTAATGTTTGCCTAATAGCCGTGGAGCGATACTCACCAGGACCTCTTGGCCCTCTAGTTATTACTTAGCGACCACTTGGTCTGGACCAATGTCTAACATTTAAGCTCTCTGATTCTTTATAAAATCTAAAAATAATTGGGAGACATTTTTTTTTTTAAATTGTAATAATCATTGTAACAGAAATTATTGATAAGAGTTGAAAACAATGTACTATAATAATGGGAAGTTTTAGCAATTTATCCTTTTTCACAAAAATCATTTTCTACAGAGGCGTGAAAAATCACCTTTATCAGAGACAGAGATAATAGGGTAATGTGATGTTACTCAGACGTTGTTATTTTGATTGATTTTTGACGTAGACTTGATCTGGTCAATAATGTATCAATGAAAGCCACATGTTGGCATCAATTTCCCACATACAACAAATCTGCAGCAGACGACTTTGAACAAAACTATTCAAACGTTTGGAAACTTAACCCTTTCCCTCATACGACAATTCTGCAGCAGACGACTTTGAACATATTTTGTCAAAACATAGAAAATCTCTATAATTGAATGGATGACCTATGACAAAAAGTGGAAAACATTGTGGCGAAAGGAGAAATTGCACGTTTTGTGCAATTTCTTCTTTTGTCACTATGTTTTCAAAACGCCGTCTGCGTCTCAGAAAGCGTCTATATGAGGGAAAGGGTTAACTCTATAAAGAAAAAGCAATTATTGAATAAAACGGAAAATATTGTGGCAATTTAAGGAGAAATTGCTATTTATGAGCAATTTCTCCTTTTGTCACATTTTGTCTATTGCAGAGGAGCCAGAAAGCGACATCTTTATGTGTGAAATCTTTTACCCTTTCCCAATGGAACAAATTGTTGTTATAGTTCTTCAGCAGATGAATTTGCTTTTGCAAACATTGCCAGAATAAATTATTGGTAATATAAAATTTACTCATGGGATTTCTCCTTTTCCCACAATGGCTTTAGTATGATTCTGTCACAGAATTAATTGTATCCATTATTTTGTGCAGATTAGTATTAAATCTATTGTTTTGTTTGTTTTGGGCAATCTGGGTTAAATAGATATAAACAGCTACAAATCAGTATACAATTCATGAACATGGTAAAAGATATAAATACAAAGCAATTATTAGGCTTGATCTGAGCCCTGCAGTTGGAAATACAGTGGTGTGACATGTGATATCGACTATATTAGTTCAACAGTTAGTTATTATTTTTATTATTATTATTTAATGGTTAAAGTGTTTAATAATTCTTAATATTTAATGATTCATGTTATATCTGATTTGCATTTTTGCATTTCTAGATTTCATTTAGAGCAATTCCCTGTTTTCCAAAATTATTTCAAAAGCCTTAATTCTACTGAAAGGTGTCAAATGTTGTCTTTAAAGAGTCATAGGTAGAACTTTAAAATAAGGGATTATTCAAAATAAACAGGATTTTTCTCATAGAACCATTGTGGTTAAAATAATAATACAAACAAAAATATACATCAACAAATAGCGGAACATTTCCGCTAAATACGTGTACAGTGCAAATATGGACAAATATGTACAAATGGCGCAAATGTTGCAGGGCTATAACTGGGGGCACTAAGGCTGACCTGACACACGGTCGACACGGCAAAAAGACGTTGAACATTAATGATTATTCTCATGACGTCCTCAGTACTTCTCAAAATACTCTCCACCATACTGGTTACATCGATAGTCCACTGGTTGATTACGTTCCTCTACTACTCAGAGTCATATTTGTTGATGATAAGGGACGTGGCATTGCGGAGATCTGTCAGAGAGTTGAATCACCTGCCAGGGCCTGCTCTGGGTTGAATTTTTCTTTCGCCACCACTTTCGCCACATTGAAATAAAGTTCGCCACTTTTTTTTTAATTTTAGGAGCCACTTTTAGTTTTTAAGAGCCATTCATTTTCGCCACTTTTGATAAATATTTTAGCCATTTGTGGACGTTTTGAGGCCATTTTTGTCATTGACAACAAGCATAGTTTTCAACAAATATTTATATGCAATCTCATCAATGGGTCCACTAATTGTTTGTACCCATAATTAAATAGATTTTCCCCAATCAAAAATGACAAACTTACATTGTCATTAAATCATGAAAAGCCTACGTCGATCGTCGAAACCTACTTCAAAAAGCGTGCCGATATATTTAATGCATCTATAATTGCCAAATATCATATGTACGGCCTTTAATGTTTCAATATCGCTCAGATTTGTTGGTCAGTCGGATTAAAAGGCCTTTCGCCACTAACATTCACCACTCATGAAAAAGCTTCGCCACTTTAAAATAATCTTCGCATTTGGCGAATGTGGCGAACGACAGCGCGGATTCTGCCCTACTTTTCGGTGGAGTCTTAATTGCCGGGAACATGGCAAAATCAAATGAAGCCAAATCCGGTGAATATGGTGGGTTGGAAATACCCTCAAATCGAAGGACCCTGATCTCCAGATGTATGGTCTTGGCAGTATGTGACTAGGCATTGTCCATATGGAGGATGAAGCTTTCTAGGGGAATCCCAACCTTCTTCTGCAGTGCATGCACCAGGTTACGACGGAGCACCTGTTCTATGAATATATATTTACGGCACTAAGTAAAAGATTTTAACCACTATGTTTTCAAAAAGCTGTCTGCTGCAGAGGCGTCAGAAAGCGTCTTTATGAGGGAAAGGATTAAATATAAATCTTGTATTGTCTGGACAGTCTCGTGCCCCTGTGGCTTGGGGACACTCAAATGTCACGTCATAGTAATGTCTAGTTAACCCTTTCCCTCATATAGACGCTTTCTGACGCCTCTGCAGCAGACGGCTTTTTGAAAACATAGTGACAAAAGAAGAAATTGCTCAAAACAAGCAATTTCTCCTTTTGCCGCAATGTTTTCCAGTTTTAGTCATAGGTTACCCATTCAATTATAGAGATTTTCCATATTTTGACAAAATATGTTCAAAGTCGTCTGCTGCAGAATTGTCGTATGAGGGAAAGGGATAAAATAAATAAATACGTTGAGAAGCAGCATTGTTGACATAGCTGGATGATTGTTTATCTTTGTCTCGCCCACGATAGTGGAGTGAGACATAGCAGTCACTTTTCCGGCGACGGTTGCCGCTTTTAGGTAACCTTTGTTAGGCAACTTAACCTCAAAACTTAACCTTTCTTATATCTCGGCTACCTCTGCTTGAATTTTTCTGAAACTTTGTCAGATGTATTGTTTGGTCATGTGACATCTGTCAACGTCAAGATTTTCAGGGTCTAGGTCATAATTGTGCAGAACTTGACCTTTGTTAGGTAACTTAACCTCAAAACTTAACCTTTCTTATATCTCAGCAAACTCTGCTTGAATTTTTCTGAAACTTTGTCAGATGTATTGTTTGGTCATGGGACATCTGTCAACGTCAAAATTTTCAGGGTCAAGGTCATAATTGCGCAGAACTTGACCTTTGTTAGGTAACTTAACCTCAAAACTTAACCTTTCTTATATCTCAGCTACCTCTGCTTGAATTTTTCTGAAACTTTGTCAGATGTATTGTTTGGTCATGGGACATCTGTCAACGTCAAAATTTTCAGGGTCCGGGTCATAATTGTGCAGAACTTGACCTTTGTTAGGTAACTTAACCTCAGAACTTAACCTTTCTTATATCTCAGCAACCCCTGCTTGAATTTTTCTGAAACATTGTCAGATGTATTGTTTGGTCATGATACATCTGTCAACGTCATAATTTTCAGGGTCAAGGTCATAATTGTGTAGAACTTGACCCTTTCTTATATCTCAGCTACCTCTGCTTGAATTTTTCTGAAACTTTGTCAGATGTATTGTTTGGTCATGGGACATCTGTCAACGTCAAAATGTTCAGGGTCAAGGTCATAATTGTGCAGAACTTGACCTTTGTTAGGTAACTTAACCTCAAAACTTAACCTTTCTTATATCTCAGCAACCCCTGCTTGAATTTTTCTGAAACATTGTCAGATGTATTGTTTGGTCATGATACATCTGTCAACGTCATAATTTTCAGGGTCAAGGTCATAATTGTGCAGAACTTGACCCTTTCTTATATCTCAGCAACCCCTGCTGGAATTTTTCTGAAACTTTGTCAGATGTATTGTTTGGTCAGGGGACATCCATCAACGTCAATATTTTCAGGGTCAAGGTCATACTTGTGCAGAACTTGACCTTTGTTAGGTAACTTAACCTCAAAACTTAAAACTTTCTTATATCTCAGCAACCCCTGCTGGAATTCTTCTGAAACTTTGTCAGATGTATTGTTTGGTCATGGGACATCCATCAAAGTCAAACTTTTCAGGGTCAAGGTCATAATTGTGCAGAACTTGACCTTTGTTAGATAACTTAACCTCAAAACTTAACCTTTCTTATATCTCAGCAACCCTTGCTGGAATTTTTCTGAAACTTTGTCAGATGTATTGTTTGGTCATGGGACATCCGTGTCAACATCAAAATTTTCAGGGTCGAGGTCATAATTGTGCAGAACTTGACCTTTGTTAGGTAACTTAACCTCAAAACTTAAACTTTCTTATATCTCGGCAACCCCTGCTGGAATTTTTCTGAAATTTTGTCAGATGTATTGTTAGGTCATGGGACATCCGTCAACGTCAAAATTTTCTGGGTCAAGGTCATAATTGTGCAGAACTTGACCTTTGTTAGATAACTTAACCTCATAATGACATGTTGATAACAATGCATTGACAGACACTTACTTTTTCACATTTTATCAACTTTACTTTCTTTTTGCATCATATATAAGTGATACCATTTAATATCTGATTTTCTTAGAAGGGCGAGACACCCTCAGCCCGAGGTCTTGTTATACTATTTACTGCAATTTCAAATATATATATTTTGTCTCATTAAAATGTAGGTCACTATACATATAATGTACGTGTCAAACTAAAATTAGAGAAAACTTGTAGATACCACCTGTTTAGCCAATCTTGATGAATTTATATAGATTTTCCATATTTTCTGTTAAAAGTTTGTCTTTAAGTTTGAATATATGGGTTACATCAGGTCTTTGGCTATATTTATTTAAATCAACTTATTTCTTTAACCCTTTCCCACAAACTTGTAACAAATCTGCAGCAGAAGACTTAATACAAAGTTAAGTCAGATATTGAAGATCATTGTGACAAAAAGAGAAATCATCATGTTTGTTTTGAGCAATTTCCCCTTTTGCAACAATGTTTTCAAAAGTCATCTGCTGCAGAAGCAATAAGAAAGCATCCATTGGAAAGAATTAAGCATTGTTTAGGAACACCGGTACTAAAATAAGAGATTGTTACAAGTTACCATGGCCCTCTTAATGTTTAGAAAATTGTGAGAAATGGAAAAATAGTTCATTTTGATAAATATTTCTTTTTCCATCATGATTTAAATAGTTAACTATATATATTGCAGAGGTGTCTAAAGAAATCTGTATCAATGAAAGGCTTTAACTATTTGACTTCTTGAACTGTTTTTGCAAAGCCTTTACCATCAGTAAAGAACCTGAGGCCAGCTTGGAATCTGCTCTGTTTGACTATAGGCTGAGAATCTAGAATCACTGTTGGCTGCTTAAATCATCATTTAACCCTTTCCCTCATACAACATTTCTGCAGCAGACGACTTTGAACGTATTTTTTTCAAAACATAGAAAATCTCCATAATTGAATGGTTAACCTATGACGAAAAGTGGAAAACATTGTGGCAAAAGGAGAAATTGCACGTTTTGTGCAATTTCTTCTTTTGTCACTATGTTTTCAAAAAGCTGTCTGCTGCAGAGGCGTCAGAAAGCGTCTATATGAGGGAAAGGGTTAAATCTTGATATTCCTAGAATTGGCGATGAACTCCTCCAAATACAAAGCTAAACTAGTCAGTTATTAAAAATCAGCTTTTAATTAATATGAAATGGATGAGTAATATCCTGCGCTTTATAAATTGATTTACATAATTTATGAAGCATTATAGTACACTCTGAAAAGTGTTGAAATATTTGTCGGATTGTCAAAATATTCATATGATCCAGCTATTAAACTACTGCATGGTGA
Organism: Serripes groenlandicus; assembly: GCA_031761405.1. Classification (NCBI taxonomy): domain Eukaryota; kingdom Metazoa; phylum Mollusca; class Bivalvia; order Cardiida; family Cardiidae; genus Serripes; species Serripes groenlandicus. Next base: position 35,587,681 of record JASEVX010000007.1, read on the forward strand.
TAATTCTGTGCAATCTATGAATTGTAAAGAATCTATTAACCCTTTCCCTGACAACATTTTATACATTTGTAACAGAGAAATTGAAGAAGAACATGGCTGGGAAAAGAAGGGAGCAATTTCTACTTTATCCTACTGACTAAATTGAAATTATGCCTGCAATTTTCTTGATTCTAGTTTCATCTTTTCAACAGATTTTTTCAAAGCAGATTTTTTTAGAATAATTATTAGCCAAGTTAAACAGTTTACAGTATCAAAATTTAAAAAAAAAATGTGTCTGTGGCTGTATAATATTATGTATTTGGTTCCTAAGATATAAATATTAATCAAACATTCAGGTAGCTCTGTAGTTTATATTGTCAAATTATATTATCTTCTGTGTAGTATTGGAGGAAATAAAGATAAAGAACTCGGGTAGCCAAACAAATGTGAAATATCTGTGGTCACATTAAATCAGAATTAATAACTCAAATATTTAAGTGAAACTGTCAGCATTTGTTTTTGTGAAATTGCAGGATTATATAATTCCTTTAGACCATAACATGTGTTCATGAAAATGACCTATGTGTAAACCTATATAGCTATTGGATATTGGATAGGATAGATTGCCTGGGATAATATCAGTAGTGACACCATGCCTTGTACATTAGGAGGTATAGGTAAGTTGACTTTTACTATTCATACCTCAAGGTTACAAAGTGCATATTTTATGTTCGAACAAACCTTATTTGATTTTTAACCCATATATTAATTGTTGGTACTCAAAATAATTATCTCAGTGAGACATTTCTTTTGAGTGTACATGTATACGCACAATGTCGGGTTTGGTTGAGAAATGAGAGAGAGAGAGACCAGTTTACTCATCTTTATCTATTGATTCCATACTTAACCCTTTCCCACATATAGCAACTTTGAAAACATATAGGCAAAAAAATGAACAATCTCCATAAATGTGAGTTGTTAAATTGTGTTGAAAACATTATGGGGAAAGCAGAAATTGCTCATCATGAGCAATTTCTTCTTTTGCCACAATGTTTTCAAGAAGTCGGCTGCTGCTGAGGCGTTAGAAAGTGTCTATGTGTGGGATTACGGGTTAATCCTTTCTCACAATATGACATAACAATTTTGCTGCAGGTCTCAGGACTTACATACATGTAGTAAATATCTGAGGAAAATATATGGTTATTTTAAAAAGGAGAAGTAAAAAATGTGGGAAATGGAAAACTGTTCATTATGTGCAATTTCTGCTTTTTCGTCAATTTTTTGGAAAGTATTATTCTGCAGATGCTCCAACAGTCCTCCGTTGTAAAATGTAAGATCTTTGTAACCTGGATTGACAGCCCGCGCCGTTACCGACTGAGCTACAGGGGCTCGGCTAGGCATGTTAGAAATCATCTTTATGTGGGAAACGGTTAAAAGTCTTGCTTCAGAAGAGCATTGTAAGGTGCCTGTTTAAGAAAATTGTATATATTCAATTATTAAAGCTTAAATTTCCCCTTTGCGCAGGCATTTAGATGCGTCTCACTCGCACTGCTGGAGACTTTTGAAAAAATTGGATAATTTCTTCTTTTACTACAATGCTTTACAACTCTAACCAATTATTATACTTCCTTTAATCCTTTCCCACAAACAATAAATCTGCAGCAGTCGATTGAAATAATCAAGGTCATAATATACAAAATGCCTATAAAAATAAGTATATCATTATTGAATCGAGTTGAAATAATTGTGGCAAAAAGGAGAAATTTCTCATTCGGAGCTATTTTAGGCTTTTGCCACAATGATTTCAAAAGTTGTCTGCTGCGGAGGCGTCAGAAAGCGTCTATATGTATAGGCGCTTTCTGACGCCTCTGCAGCAGACAGCTTTTTTGAAAGCATAGTGGCAAAAGAAGAAATTGCTCAAAAACGAGCAATTTCTCCTTTTGCCACAATGTTTTCCACTTTAAGTCATAGGTTGTCCATTCAATTATAGAGATTTTCTATTTGTTGACAAAATATGTTCAAAGTCGTCTGCTGCAGAATTGTCGTATGAGGGAAAGGGTTAAAACAATTTTCTGGGAAAGGGTTAAACTGATTTTCCATAATTTTCACCCAGATATTCTTGAAGTTGTCAGTGGCAGATTTGTTTTGTTGTACATGGATAAGTGTTGATTGTCAAACAATGAGCTGTGAGGATACAAAACAGGCTCGTTATGAGAACTGTGTAACCTTTCTATACTGAGAGGGTTGCAATATTGTTGTTCACAGTTATATACTTACCTTTAAGTCTTTTCAAAATATGGTCTGCATTTAAAATTTGGAGATAGGGTTGAAAACATTTTGAGTAAAGAGTAGTATGGCTCAAAGCATCAAAAGTCATCTGTAATAAAAGGGATAAAAAACTCTTTAATTTATTAAAGGAACTATGTGACTAATGAACATGGAAAAAAAATGATTTAATATATTTATTTTGTTATTACAATGACGTTCTGTCATAGTGGAGTCAACAAACTGTGGGTGTCAGACGATATTGATAGATGACAGGGGAGGTAAATAAAGCACAATAAGTAAAGCCATTATTATCAAGTTACTTCCCTTTGTTTGACAACACAATGCAGGCCTATTAGTAAAACTATAGGAAGTAGTTATTTTTTTTATTTTTTTTAAACAGGGCGTTCTTGATTCAATCCCCGCTTGCTGCAGACATGGTGGAGTGCCCCTTGGGCGAGGCAAATTTCTTAACCTTGTACATTTACTGCTTTGTTTTTCCAGGGATCATGAATAATTAAGTTTTGAAAGGGCATAAATCTCCAATGACGCATTAAATTTGACTTAAAGTTTATACAAATCACAAGTGTCCCTGTTTCTGTCATCTGAAAGTCAATCAAAAACATAGGTTGGGAAAGAATGTTAATTGACATATATATTGTGTTTGTATTATACACAATAAGGTCAAACTGACTGCATGTGACATGCCATTCTTGACATTATCCATTTAACCCTTTCATACACTTTCTGAGGCCTTTGCTGCAAATTACTTTAGGAAACATAATGAGGAATATCTCCTTCTACCACAAGGTTTTTACAACTCTTAGTATAATAATTCAATAATTATTTTTTCAATAGTAGATATTTTTCTATATTTTTGCTTAGATGTTTTCAAAGTTTTCAGCTTTAGATTTGTGGTAAAAACTGAGCTGTTGCAAAGCATTATAATCCTTTTGCAAATACAATTAACCAATCTGCAGCAGATTACTTTGAAAACATGAACCCTTTCCCTCATATAGACGCTTTCTTACGCCTCTGCAGCAGACAGCTTTTTGAAAACATAGTGACAAAAGAAGAAATTGCTCAAGACGAGCAATTTCTCCTTTTGCCACAATGTTTTCCATTTTTGGTCATAGGTTATCCGTTCAATTATAGAGATTTTCTATTTTTTGACAAAATATGTTCAAAGTCGTCTGCTGCAGAATTGTCATATGAGGGAAAGGGTTAAGGCTAAAATATTGAAAATAAGTGAATAATAGAAATGCCGAAGAAGAAGCATGCATAACAAATGATGTGGCTGCATTACAAAGACTTATCAAAATTCCTGGTAAGAGCCTTGCATATATAAACTTGCTTTACTGTACTTTATCTTGCCTGGAGAATTTGGCAATACAACAGATAAAACACCTTTCTGAAATGTGTGATCCTGGCCTGTATATATTGTCCTGCATATTGTCCTGCATTCTGAGACAAAACTTATTGGTTTTTTACCACATACAGACGCTTGCAGACGACTTTTGAAACATAGTGACAAAAGGAAAATTGCTCTTAATCAGCAATTTATCCTTTTGCTGTAATGGTTTCAACTTTATTCAATAACTTTCTTACATTTATAAAGAGTTTCTGTATTTTTGAAAAATGTTTTCAAAGTCGTCTGCTGCAGATTTGTTGAAAGTCAGCGCCTTTCCACCTACTATATTAGAGGCTGATCTTCGGCTATTTTACAATTTGAAAAAGCCATATTTTTTATAATGTTGCGAAAAAAAATCACAAATGAAAGACAAAATTCACATAACAAACAAATGAAATGTACGCTTGTGAATTTCCTTTTTAGCTCACCCGAGCTTTGCTGTTATTGTGATCACCTTTTGTCCGGCGTCCGTCAACTTCTTCTCCTCAGTAACCAGTGGGTCAATTAGGATGAAACTTCACAGAAAGCATCCTCTCAATGACCTCACCAGATTTCCTTCAAATTTTTGGGATCCATGCAGAATTCTGGTTTCCATGGCAACGAAATGAAAAAAACTTCAAAATTCTTCTTCTCCCAAACTAGTTGGCAGATATTCAAATAATTTTGTAGAAATGTTCCTTGGATGACCCTCTATCAGATTCCTTCAAGCCATGTTGATTGGTCAAAAAACATGGCCGCCAGGGGGGGCAGGGCTATTTTGCCTTATATGGCTATAGTGAAAACTTAAAAAATCTTCTCCTGAAAGTATCAGGCCGATTTTCAAATAAATTTGTAGAAATATTCCTAGGGTGACTCTCTATCAGATTCCTTCAAGCCATGTTGATTGGTCGAAAAGCATGGCCGCAAGGGGGTGGACTTTTTTGCCTTATATGGCCATAGTGAAAACTTAAAAAATCTTCTCCTGAAAGTGTCCAACTGATTTTCAGATTCTTTTGTAGAAATGTTCCTAAGGTGACCTACAATCAGATTCTTTAAAGCCATGTTGATTGGTCGAAAAACATGGCCGCCACAGGGTGGGGCTATTTTGCCTTATATGGCTTTAGTGAAAACTTAAAAAATCTTCTCCTGCGAAAGTGTTTGGCTGATTTTCAAATAATTTTGTAGTAATATTCCTAGGGTGACTCTCTATCAGATTCCTTCAAGCCATGTTGATTGGTCCAAAAGCATGGCCACAAGGGGGCGGCTTTTTTTGCCTTATATGGCCATAGTGAAAACTTAAAAAATCTTCTCCTGAAAGTGTCAGGCTGATTTTCAAATAAGTTTGTAGAAATGTTCCTTAGGTGAACCACTATCAGATTCCTTAAAGCCATGTTGATTGGTTTTCTCACACCAGTACTCCACACAACAATCTTCCCAAGCAACTGGCTGCTTTTCCACATAGACTTAGCCCATTGGTGGAAGACGAATGACGAATGACGCGTGTCGCAATGACAAAAGTCAATCGTCGGAAAGAAAGTTGGCCGAGCCAGGATTAAAACTCACAAACCCTGGATTGACAGCCCACGTTGCTACCGACTAAGCTAACGGGGCTCGGCTTAACAACTGGATCTTAAAATTCAAAACAAAACATGTCGCTTAATGGAAAGTGCCATGGCTTTTTGAAAACAGACGACTTTGAACATATTTTGTCAAAAAATGGAAATTCTCTATTATTGAATGGATAACCTATGACTAAAAGTAGAAAATATTGTGGCAAAAGGAGAAAGTGCTCGTTTTGAGCAATTTCTTCTTTTGTCACTATGTTTTCAAAAAGCTGTCTGCTGCAGAGGCGTCAAAAACAGTCTATATAAGGGAAAGGGTTAAAGCAGACAATTCTATCTTTGACTGGTTGTTTTATTGATTGATAAATGGATTCATGCTTTACAGAACTTCACTGTAATGCTTACATATAACCTATGTTAATAAACCTTTTCACACACATAGAAATGCTTTGACACATCTACAGCAGACGTACGACTATTGGAAACACTGTGGTAAAAAGAGAAATTGCTCAATTTAATTTTACTTTCATACTGAAGATGATATTAAAGACTTGCATACTTTAGCCTAAATGTGTTTACGGTCATTTGCTGCAGATTTGTGGGAAACATAAATTATAACCTAATCCCTTATCTGGTCAATATTTAATCCTTTCCAACATACAACAAAACTGCAGCGGAAAGACTTGGAAAACATTTAGGCATACTATGGATATTCTCTCTCCAAAAAAAATAAAAACTGCAATACATGTACTACTAAAACTTTATCTGAAATTCCTGCTTATCCATTTCAAAGATAATTTGGGAGAAATATTCTTTGAGAAAAACCTCTACAAAATTTGTTCAAGCCATATTGATTGGTTTAAAAACATGGCGGCGAGGTGGATTCAGAAAAGGGGCAATATTATAAAACTCAATAATTCCTAGAACAATTCCAGACAAAGTGTAAAACTAGACTAGAAAGGACTATAAAATGTGATCTTTAGCTAGAATTACCTCCCTTTGATTAATAATAATGTCAAGGTCAAGCCATTTAGTTAGTAAACAAGTCTGCTGAATATAACAGCTGATTTGTACAGAAACTTTGGTCGATTTATGAACATAAAATGGGCGATGTTAATTACTTGTTAATAGTGAGGGACTAGAAGATTGTGGAATGTTGAGAAACATAATATTACAGAACTTCTGTGGTTTTATGTTTTAAGAGGATTGTGATTTAGTCTTTTATTGGAAATACAGCTTTAACATAGACTATAGGATGTGCCATGTATAATTGGATGTTTAGATAAATGTGTTTTTTTTAAGTTTTACTTTCTGATAATCCAATTTTTTAGTGCGTTAATTTCTTTTAAATCATTGGAGAACAATATTGTAACACATAAAAGAAAAGAAGTAACATTTTGATACAGAGTTGAAAACATTGTGGGAAAAGGAGAAATTGTTAAAAATTAACAATTTCCACTTTTTCCATTCAAGTTGACACAAAAAGTCATCCTCATTAGGGAATATGTTAATTTTAGAAGGGAATGCTTATGATGACTAGTCCCAGTGTATGGGCAAACTATTTGTGAAATCATCGTGGCAAAGGGAGACATAATGAGCAAATTCTCCTTTTCTCACAATATTTCAATGTTGTTTAACTAATGCTTGTAATTGTTGGCAAATCTATATATTGGGATTCCTCATTCATCCAGACACTTTATAAGATTAGTTTTTCTTTAATCTGTATGCACAGTGTACATCTAAGCTTAGTACTTGTCTTGTTCACATCAAGCCATAGATACTTTTTTTGTGTCACCTGCGTAGCATGGTAGGCACTTAGGGATTACTTTTTTTTTTGTCCGGCGTCTGTCCGTCTGTCTGTCTGTGTGTCCGCTGTCTGTCGTCACACTTTTTCGTCACGTTTTCAAATAACTTTTTCTACTCAAAGGATTGGATTGAAACTTCTGACAAATGTTTATATCAATCTTTGTGATGGGTTCACAAAAGGAGGATAATCCAAATATTTTTATATCGGAGTTATTGCCCCTTTTCTGTCAAAAATTAAAATTTTCTGACAAGGCGCCGGCAGGTGACACACGTGCTCCGGGGAGCACTCCATTCTAGTTTCCATTCAGATATTGTTTGATATAATTTAAACAAAATTAAGCAACACAAAAGTAAACAATTGCTTTATTTACTTTTTATTTGCTTTTAAGTACTTATCATTTCAAAAAGAATTGCTTTTGGGGGGGGGGGGCAAAAAAGCTACTTTTCTGTTACTTAAAGCCCTGTATAATTGTATCATATCATGATTATTGAATTATAATAAGCTTTTTTAGAAACATCATGGCAAACATTCTCTGCTGCAGATGAGTCAAAATCAGTCTGCAGGTGGGAAAGTGTTCACACTTTATTCAATGGTATTTTAGTTATGTTTCCTGGCTGTACTTTAACCCTTTCCCTCATATATACGCTTTCTGACGCCTCTGCAGCAGACGGCTTTTTGAAAACATAGTGACAAAAGAAGAAATTGCACAAAACGGGCAATTTCTCCTTTTGCCACAATGTTTTCCACTTACAGTCATAGGTTATCCATTCAATTATGGAGATTTTCTATGTTTTGACAAAATACGTTCAAAGTCGTCTGCTGCAGAATTGTCGTATGAGGGAAAGGGTTAAATTTTCCAATTGTTATAATTTATGCTTTTCTTATGACCCAGTCATAGTGTCATGTTTTGGCCTCGCGGTTGTGCACCGTTTCTGACACCCACAATTTGGAAATTTCAGCCAGGTGCCTTGATGTGCCACGTCCTAGCCACATGCTAGCCACGATATCGCCACGTTGTATTCCCTTTGTGACACAATTTAAAGGTGACAACGAATATCAAAGTCGGGATATGTCTCGCTGTCGCCTTGTTGTCGTCGTGTTAATCCTGCTGTGCTTCGTTATGCCTCACTGCTGCCACATTCAGTTAAAATGCGTCACCCATTGATGACCCTCTACCAATACTGTTGAAATTATTACAATCCATTGACGCAACAGAGCGTAACATATATAGCGTACCACAAAGTACCAAACCATAGTACAAAATAGCAGAAATGTAAAACACCGTACCATATCGCAGCTCATAACGCAGTACAACGTGTTACAGCGTATCATAGCGTGGCATAACGCGGCACAATGAACGTGGTACCAACGAAGCCCCAACATAGCATAGCGCAGCACAACAAGTCAGCAAACGCAACAGAACGTATCAACAGGTGGAATATGTTCACGTTCTATTACGTTTCTGCTCCGTTATACTACGCTGTACCACGTTCTTCCCTTGTTGTAGTATGTTAGGGGAAACGTGAGTGAATTTAAATATGTTCAAAATTAATTTCCACTTCACGTTTTGTCACATTTTATCTCGTTTTGTTGAGTTTGATCTAATGACACGTTTTAGCCACGTTTTAGCTGCGTTTCCCAATGTTGCTAAATATGTCGCCAAAACATGACACTGACTGGGGCATTAGATGTCGATCAAAGAAGAAGACTAAAAACATCCTAGTGATAAAAGGGTTTACAGTTCATAAAATGTTTTTTACTGTTACCTGTTGAAAAATATCATGGGTGAGTTGGATGACTCATGGAGGATTTATGCCTTGGAGAAGATAGATATATTATAGAATTAATTGCTTTGGGTTCTGTAATTCTGCTGTATTTATTACATAGAAACAAATCTGCAGCAATAAAAAATATTAAAACTCTCAATAAATTAAGTTTTAATTATTGAATAGAGTTGAAAACAATGTGGTAATTTAAAAGGGGATGTGCAATTTCAACTTTTGACACATTGTTTTCAAAGGTCTTTTGCGCATGTGATTTACTCATGTGGATTATTATATCAAATTAAATGTTTATGTGCCATATCAGTTCTAAAGAAATAAGATTGATATAATCTGCTTTGTCAATGTTTTGGAAAATAATGACAAATTTGGAGAATTCCCAATTTGGAGAAATTTCTACCCCCTAAAAATAAAACTTAGAAATGTCTGTTTCTCAAAAAATCTCATTGGGCAAGAAAGTAGGATACCATCTTAAAGAGAGGGAACTTAATGTTCTAAGCAAGCCATGAGCATATTTATCAATCACTAACTTACTTTAACCCTTTCCCACTTGCAGACACATATATTGACACATGTACGTACAGCAGATCACTTTTGAAAACATTGCCATAATTGTGAGAGGAGAAATTGGTAATATATACTTCGCCTAGAAACATATCTGAAGCAGTCAACTTTGAAAGCACATGGACAAACATATTAGAATTGTCAATAAAGAAAATTTTAGTTATAAATTAAAAACATAATGGTATTTAGAGGGGGAATTGCTCATTATTATGTCTCCCCTTCTCCGAAAGGGGGGACATGCTGTATTTGTAGTTATTCTTATTCTTCTTATTACGATTCCCCAACAGAGTTGGGAATCGTATTGTTTTTCTATTGTTTTTTCTTTTTATTACGATTCCCCAACAGAGTTCAGGGCTCGAATTTAAGCTCGCATACTCGCTAAATGCGAGTCAGTTTTGCCGATAGCGACCTGATAAATAATCAACTTGCTAAAAATCGCGAGTCTCTTATTTACAAAACAAAATCTCAAAACAAACGCTAACGGGTACGCATGCATTAGTTACTGTGTCGCTAGCGCAATAAACAGTAATATTTGACATCTGAGTGTGTATATATATATATATAGTTAAAGCTGAGGAACAAATCATTTCACTAACACAATGACATTGAACCGATTGTCCAATCAAAATCGTCTAATTTGCATAAACAAAGAACCGATAGTCATATCAAATATTATGGCACCCCCATGTAAAATCATTAAATACGTATCCGATGTAAATGAGATTGAAGTCGAATTATTTGTTAACCCTTTCAATAGTATTAATGAGGTTGTGAATCTTTTCTTCGTTTAATGAGAAAATCGTCTTTAATAATTGAGAATTTGAAAACACATCAGAATATTTTTCAGGGCTTCATAATAAATGCTGTAGCATGGGGGTGTCATAATATTCGTAATTAACCAATCAAAAGACAATTCCTCAATTCAACAAAAAACCTATATAATTTTACTCATAAAGAGATTGTATGTTTGTCCGATACAAATAATAAACATTGTTTTGGACACTTGCGACTGACTTCTTTACGAAATGCCTGAAATGGCGAACAAAATGTAGCTTCATTAATTGTATTTCGGCGACTTAAGAACACAATTTTCTGATCTCAAACCCGATACAAATAATTTACGTTGTTTGCGACACTTACGACAGGCTTCTTTACAAATTGACTGACACCTTTACGGAATGGACGGCGAGGAAAAGGTAGCTTCATTTATTATATTTCGGCGACTGTTCGGATCGCAAACTAGGAAATACGTAAGTTGCCGAGTTCAATTAATTAAAGGAGAAACCGGAAAACAGCAAATAAATAATTAAAAGATGTCCACTTATTAATTGTTATTTATATTTAGGCGATTTATTTCACCATTGTTTAAGTTAATGTGTTCTATTCCAAACGATGAGATTACGACGCGTGATGATCGACAAACAAGAAATATCACTTCTTCCTAGGTCGCATCACTTCGCCATAAAATTAAAGCCTAGTGAGAGCCCTGGGTAAGAATTAAACGCTTATAGTATTATGTCTCAGATCGGCGGAATGATACTCTAGATTCCTGTTTCCAATTAAAAAACAATAGCTCATCAGTTTTCATAAATGACTTTTCTTCATTTGGTTTTACTCAAGGTGTACAGTGCTGGAAAATATATATATTTTTTTTCATATTCAACTTTTGAACATTAGCTTAAAGCTCATTTATCGATGCAATCTTCACCAGAACACCTGAATTTGTATTATTTGGGGGTTGTTTCTGTGTGTTATTTGGCTTAGTCTTAAATGCATCATGTGAGAAAAATATATGGTGTATGCTTGGTGCTGAAATACTTAATATTTTGATGAGAATTAAAGTTGCTGATGTTGCCCTTAGAGAATATGACCCAAAACCTGGTCTGACAAGATGGTGGTTGTCTGGACTAAGACAGAAAAGACCCCATACTCTACCATATGGAGCCAGAAACTGAGACACAGTTTCTAGACTATGCTGTATATCTGACAGTCTCAACAGCTTCTTTTCACAGCATGTTTTGGACCATGTTTACATTACATTGACCATAATAGTGTATTGCATTATTGTAGTTAACATTGTGTTGCTTAAAATTAAAGTTCTAACAAGTACTCAAAGATGCAAGTTGTTTTTTCATTTAGCAAGTAACAAAAAATAGCACTTGCGAAAAAATGCAAGTAGAAAATCTGGCTAAATTCGACCCCTGGAGTTGGGAATCGTATTGTTTTTCTATTGTTTTTAGCTCACCTGTGCACGAAGTGCTCAAGGTGAGTTATTGTGATCGCCCTATGTCCGGCGTCCGTCGTCTGTCGTCCGTCGTCCGTCAACATTTTCTCCTCTGTAACCGGTGGGTCAACTGGAATGAAACTTCACAGAAAGCATCCTCTCAATGTCCTCACCAGAATTCCTTAAAATTTTCGGGATCCATGCAGAATTCTGGTTTCCATGGCAACGAAATGAAAAAACTTCAAAATTCTTAAAAAATCTTCTCCTCCGAAAGTGTCGATCAGGCCGATTTTCAAATAATTTTGTAGAAATGTTCCTCGGGTGACTTTCTATCAGATTCCTTCAAGCCATGTTGATTGGTCGAAAAACATGGCCGCCAGGGGGGGCGGGGCTATTTTTCCTTATATGGCTATAGTGCAAACTTAAAAAATCTTCTTCTCCAAAAGTGTCAGGCCGATTTTCAAATAAATTTGTAGAAATGTTCCTTGGGCGACCCTCTATCAGATTCCTTCAAGTCATGTTGATTGGTCAAAAACATGGCCGCCAGGGGGCGGGGCTATTTTGCCTTTTATGGTTATAGTGCAAACTTAAAAAATCTTCAACATCTTCTCCTCAGTAATCGGTGGGTCAATTGGGATGAAACTTCACAGAAAGCATCCTCTCAATGACCTCACCAGAATTCCTTCAAATTTTTGGGATCCATGCAGAATTCTGGTTTCCATGGCAACGAAACGAAAAAAACTTCAAAATTCTACTTCTCCCTAACTGGTTGGCAGATTTTGAACTTATTTTGTAGAAATGTTCCTTGGGTGACTCTCTATCAGATTCCTTGAAGCCATGTTGATTGGTCGAAAAACATGGCCGCCAGGGGGGCGGGGCTTTTTTGCCTTATATGGCTATAGTGAAAACTTAAAAAATCTTCTCCTCCAAAAGTGTCAGGCCGATTTTCAAATAATTTTGTAGAAATATTCCTTGGATGACCCGCTATCAGATTCCTTTAAGCCATGTTGATTGGTCGAAAATCATGGCCGCCACGGGGGGCGGGGCTTTTTTGCCTTATATAGCTATAGTGCAAACTTAAAAAATCTTCTCCTCCAAAAGTGTCGGGCCGATTTTCAAATAATTTTGTAGAAATGTTCCTTGGATGACCCTCTATCAGATTCCTTCAAGCCATGTTGATTGGTCAAAAAACATGGCCGCCAGGGGGCGGGGCTATTTTGCCTTTTATTGCTATAGTGAAAACTTAAAAAATCTTCTCCTTCAAAAGTGTCAGGCCGATTTTCAAATAATTTTGTAGAAATGTTCCTAGGGTGACCCTCTATCAGATTCCTTAAAGCCAAGTTGATTGGTTGGAAACTATGCCCGCCAGATGGCGGGGCTTATATAGCTAAAGTGAAAAAAAAAATCAGGTGAGCGATTCCAGGGCCATCATGGCCCTCTTGTTTATTATTATTATTCTCTTTCAGCTATCCAAATTTTTGTCCAGAGCAATACTCATAAACTACTTGATGGAATTGATCGAAACTTGCAACATAGATAGATGGCAATGTGAACTTGTGTAGTTTTCAAGAATGATAACTCTGAGCCACTTTTTTGCAAAGTTATCTCCCCTTTTTCAATATTTTAATCAATTTTTGTCAGAGCTATATCTTGTGAACGAATGGTCAGATATTATTGAAACTTGGAACATAGATAGATGGCACTGTGCAGTTGTACAACATGCAAGAATTATAACTCTGGGCCACTTTTTTGCAAAGTTATCTCCCCCTTTTCATTTTTTTAATAATTGGGTGATTTGAGCTTGTATAACTCAAAAACGACAAGTGATAGAGACTTGAAATTTAGTACAAATGTTCCCAATCAAGTGATACTACTTTCTCATGTTTATTTGAGCATGACCGAATAGTCTCTTCTGATTGGTCGATTTTTCGGACTTGTATAACTCACAAACGACTAGTGATAGAGACTTGAAACTTAGTACATGTGTTTCTAATCAAGTAGTACTACTTTCTCAAGTGAATTAGCGCATGACCGAATACTCGTTTCTGATTGGTCGATTTTTCGGACATGTATAACTCAAAAAGCACAAGTGATAGAGACTTGAAACTTAGTACAAGTGTTCCCACTCAAGTGATATTACTTTCTCATGTGTATTTGCACATGACCGATTACTCGCTTCTGATTGGTCGATTTTTCGGACTTGTATAACTCAAAAACGACAAGTGATAGTGACTTGAAACTTAGTATGTGTGTTTCTAATCAAGTAGTTCTACTTTCTCAAGTGTATTAGCGCATGCCCGAATACTCGTTTCTGATTGGTCGATTTTTCGGAATTGTATAACTCAAAAACGACAAGTGATAGAGACTTGAAACTTAGTACATGTGTTCCTAATCAAGTAGTACTACTTTTGCAAGTGTATTAGCGCATGACCAAATACTCGTTTCTGTTATCTCCCATCGTTAAATAAAATGGCAAGGGAATCGTTCGTAACTGTTGCTACAGTTACAATCTCTAGTTATTATTATTATTCTCTTTCAGCTATCCAAATTTTTGTCCAGAGCAATACTCATAAACTACTTGATGGAATTGATCGAAACTTGCAACATAGATATATGGCAATGTGAACTTGTGTAGTTTTCAAGAATGATAACTCTGAGCCACTTTTTTGCAAAGTTATCTCCCCTTTTTCAATATTTTAATTAATTTTTGTCAGAGCGATATCTTGTGAACGAATGGTCAGATATTATTGAAACTTGGAACATAGATAGATGGCACTGTGCAGTTGTACAACATGCAAGAATTATAACTCTGGGCCACTTTTTTGCAAAGTTATCTCCCCTTTTTCATTTTTTTAATAATTGGGTGATTTGAACTTGTATAACTCGATAACGAAAAGACATAGAGACTTGAAACTTAGTACGAATGTTCCCAATCAAGTGACCTACTTTCTCATGTGTATTTGAGCTTGACCGAATACTCGTTTCTGATTGGTCGATTTTTCGGACTTGTATAACTCGAAAATGACTAGTGATAGAGACTTGAAACTTAGGACATGTCATTCTAATCAAGTAGTACTACTTTCTCAAGTGTATTAGCGCATGACCGAATACTCGTTTCTGATTGGTCGATTTTTCTGACTTGTATAACTCAAAAACGACAAGTGATAGAGACTTGAAACTTAGTACATGTGTTTCTTATCAAGTAGTTCTACTTTTGCATGTGTATTAGCGCATGACCGAATACTCGTTTCTGATTGGTCGATTTTTCGGACATGTATAACTCAAAAACGACAAGTGATAGAGACTTGAAACTTAGTACAAGTGTTCCCAATCAAGTGATACTACTTTCTCATGTGTATTTGCGCATGACCGAATACTCGCTTCTGATTGGTCGATTTTTCGGACTTGTATAACTCAAAAACGACAAGTGATCGAGACTTGAAACTTAGTACATGTGTTTCTAATCAAGTAGTACTACTTTCTCAAGTGTATAAGTGCATGACCGAATACTCGTGTCTGTTATCTCCCCTTGTTAAATAAAATGGCAAGGGAATCGTTCGTAACTGTTGCTACAGTTACAATCTCTAGTTATTACGATTCCCCAACAGAGTTGGGAATCGTATTGTTTTTCTATTGTTTTTTATTATTATTATTCTTTATTCTCCTATCCAAAAATTTTGCCAAATTTTGTCCAGAGCAATACTCATAAACTACTTGATGGAATTGATCGAAACTTGCAACATAGATAGATGGCAATGTGAACTTGTGTAGTTTTCAAGAATGATAACTCTGAGCCACTTTTTTGCAAAGTTATCTCCCCTTTTTCAATATTTTAATCAATTTTTGTCAGAGCGATATCTTGTGAACGAATGGTCAGATATTATTGAAACTTGGAACATAGATAGATGGCACTGTGCAGTTGAACAAAATGCAAGAATTATAACTCTGGGCCACTTTTTTGCAAAGTTATCTCCCCTTTTTCATTTTTTTAATAATTGGGTGATTTGAACTTTTATAACTCGATAACGAAAAGAGATAGAGACTTGAAACTTAGTACAAATGTTCCCAATCAAGTGACCTACTTTCTCATGTGTATTTGAGCTTGACCGAATACTCGTTTCTGATTGGTCGATTTTTCGGACTTGTATAACTCGAAAATGACTAGTGATAGAGACTTGAAACTTAGTACATGTGATTCTAATCAAGTAGTACTACTTTCTCAAGTGTATTAGCGCATGACCGAATACTCATTTCTGATTGGTCGATTTTTCTGACTTGTATAACTCAAAAACGACAAGTGATAGAGACTTGAAACTTAGTACATGTGTTTCTTATCAAGTAGTACTACTTTTGCATGTGTATTAGCGCATGACTGAATACTCGTTTCTGATTGGTCGATTTTTCGGACTTGTATAACTCAAAAACGACAAATGATAGAGACTTGAAACTTAGTACATGTGTCCCTAATCAAGTAGTAGTACTTTCGCAAGTGTATTAGCGCATTACCGAATACTCTGGGCCATTGTGTTATCTGCCCTTGTTCAATAAAATGGCAAGGGAATCGTTCGTAACTGTTGCTACAGTTACAATCTCTAGTTATTATTCTTCTTCTTCTTAACTTTTGTTTGTCCAGAGCAGAACTCGGAAACTACTTGAAGTAATTGATTGAAACTTGGAACATAGATAGATGGCAATGTGAAGTTGTGCACCTTGCAAGAATTATAACTCTGGGCCACTTTGTTGCAAAGTTATCTGCCCTTGTTCAATATTTTAATAGTGTAAACTTTGTCCAGAGCAGAACTCGGAAACTACTTGAAGTAATTGATTGAAACTTGGAACATAGATAGATGGCAATGTGAAGTTGTGCACCTTGCCATAATTATGAGTTATCTCCCCCTTGTTCAATATTTTAATAGTGTAAACTTTGTTCAGAGCAGAACTCAGAAACTACTTGAAGGAATTTATTGAAACTTGGAATATAGTTAGATGGCAATGTGAAGTTGTGCACCTTGCAAGAATTATGAGTTATCTCCCCCTTGTTCAATATTTTAATAGTGTAAACTTTGTCCAGAGCAGAACTCAGAAACTACTTAAAGGAATTTATTGAAACTTGGAACATAGATAGATGGCAATGTGAAGTTGTGCACCTTGCAATAATTATGAGTTATCTCCCCCTTGTTCAATATTTTAATAGTGTAAACTTTGTCCAGAGCAGAACTCAGAAACTACTTGAAGGAATTTATTGAAACTTGGAACATAGATAGATGGCAATGTGAAGTTGTGCACCTTGCAATAATTATGAGTTATCTCCCCTTGTTCAATATTTTAATAGTGTAAACTTTCTCCAGAGCAGAACTAAGAAAGTACTTAAAGGAATTTATTGAAACTTGGAATATAGACAGATGGCAATGAGAAGTTGTGCACCTTGCAAGAATTATAACTCTGGGCTACTTCGTTGCAAAGTTATCTCCCCTTGTTCAATATTGTAATAGTCATTGACAAACTGCAATGGGGAGACATATGTTTTTTCATAAAAACAACCTTTCTAGTTTTAAATGTATTCAGTAATTGTTTTTTAGCTCACTTGAGCTTTGCTCAAGGTGAGTTATTGTGATCGCCTTTTGTCCGGCGTCCGGCGTGCGTCGTGCGTCATCCGGCAAGCGTCAACTTCCTCTCCTCAGTAACCTCTCAATGACCTCACCAGATTTCCTTCAAATTGTTGGGATCCATGCAGAATTCTGGTTTCCATGGCAATGAAATGAAAAAAACTTCAAATAATTTTGTAGAAATGTTTCTTGGATGACCCTCTTTCAGATTCCTACAAGCCATGTTGATTTGTCGAAAAACATGGCCGCCATGGGGGTGGGCCTATTTTGCCTTATACAGCTATACGTATTGAAAACTTAAAAATCATCTCCTCCGAAAGTGTCAGGCCAATTTTCAAATAATTTTTTAGAAATGTTCCTTTGATGATCCTCGATCAGATTCCTTCAAGCCATGATGATTGGTCGAAAAACATGGCCACCAGGGGGCAGGGCCATTTTGCCTTATATGGCTATAGTGAAAACTTAAAAAATCTTCTCCTCCGAAAGTGTCAGGCCGATTTTCAAATAATTTTGTAGAAATGTACCTTAAGTGACCCACTATCAGATTCCTTCAAGCCATGTTGATTGGTCGAAAAACATGGCCGCCAGGGGTAGGGCTATTTTGCCTTATATGGCTATAGTGAAAACTTAAAAAATCTTCTCCCAAACTGGTTGGCAGATTTTCAAATAATTTTGTAGAAATGCTCCTTGGATGACCCTCTATCAGATTCCTTCAAGCCATGGTGATTCGTCGAAAAACATGGCCGCCAGGGGGGGGGGGGGCTATTTTGCCTTAAATGGCTAGTGAAAACTTAAAAAATCTTCTCCTCCGAAAGTGTCAGGCCGATTTTCAAATAAATTTGTTGAAATGTTTCTTGGATGACCCTCTATCAGATTCCTTCCAACCATGTTGATTGGTCGAAAAATATTGCCGCCAGTGGGCAGGGCTATTTTGCATTATATGGCTATAGTGAAAACTTAAAAAATCTTCTCCTCCAAAAGTGTCTGGCCGATTTTCAAATAATTTTGTAGAAATGTTCCTCTATCAGATTCCTTACAGCCAAGTTGATTGGTCTGAAACTATGGCCGCCAGGGGGTGGGGCTTATATAGCTAAAGTGAAAAAAAAACAACAGGTGAGCGATCCAGGGCCATCATGGCCCTCTTGTTTTAACTTACCCGAGCATGAAGTGCTCAAGGCAAGTTATTTTTGTCGCCTTTTTTTCTGTCTTTTGCTAGAGGCCACTTTTTCAATCAATTTTTATCTTCATGAAACTTTGTTTGTTTATCATGCTGATATCTAGGCCAAGGTCATGATAAATTCAAATTCACCTAACAGAGTAGATGAAAGGTGGCAGTTACATAAAAAAGTTTTTTTTAATTGGTGGATTTCATACCATATTTATATCATTTATCATATGTGCACCAGTCCTGATGTGTACATTTGATCTGAGGAATAAGCTGTGACCGAGTGGCTAGCGTGTAGAATTTGTGACCGGGTAATCACGGTTTGATCCCCCCTGCTTGGGGGTTGAAGATGTTGTGGCCTTGGGCAATGCACATTTGTAAGCCTTAGTAACTCTATAGTACTGGTTTAAGTCACCCGCCCTTGTAAAACTGAAATACTTTTAAAAATGCCATTATACTGATTTGAAAGCTTATGAAACAAAAGGATTAAATTGAGCGCACTTTGATTAAAATGAACCAAAAAACAACTTAAACATTGTTGATAAGATGAATTGCTTAATGTTTTCAAAAATTGTCTGCTGCTTAAAGCATTAGAAGTTTTCTGTGTCTGGTAAAGGGTTAACACTTTACCTAATGTAGACTTTCTGACGCCTCTGAAGCAGAAGACTTTTGAAATCGTACACTATTGGCAAATGGAGAAACTGCTCGTAATGCGCAATTTCTCTATTTGTCACAATGATTACAACCGTATTCAATAATCATACTATCGATTATTTATAGAGACTTTCTATATTTTGGACTTGATAATTTCAAAGTCGTCTGCTGCAGATTTATTGTATGTGGGAAAGGGTTTACTAATTAAATTGATATTAATTTTAATTGGTGCAATCACTCAGCAAAATTAACGTAACTACTACATACATTGAATTATTAATTTAATTCAGCTATTTACTAGGTTTCCTTTCATCACAATTTCTTTCTTAACCCTTTCCACATACAACAAATCTGCAGCAGACAACTTTGTAAACATCTCGATTAATGACCGTTTAATTATTAAATAGAGTTGAAAACATTGTTGCAAATGGTGAAATCGTAAGCAATTTCACCTTTGCCACAGTGTTTTCAAAAGTTGTCTGCTGCTATTGCGTCAAACACGTCTGCAGGTGGGAAAGGGTTAATCCTTCAACTACTTGAACCGATTTTTAAAGCCTGCACATGTGCCACCCATACAGAGCCTGTATAATAAGATGGTGTGGATGTGCCATCTGACCAGGCTCTATACTGTTTGCTGCTCCACTCAACATTTTTATCTTGATATTGCTAGAATTGGCTATGGTCTCTTCCAAATGAAAAGTTGGACAAGTCAATTTATAAAACATTCTGCATTGAAAGGGTTAAATAATAACTTGAAATTAACCTCAATTAGATGAGTCTGAAGGATTTTTCTCTCAGTATTTAATACAGTTTTATACCTTATTTGGACAATGATGTACAGCAGGGCTACGCAAAACCGAAAAATTGCCGGTTTAAACCGATTTTTAACTCGGCGGACCGATTTCAGTCTAAAAACTATTAAATAAATCGGTCCAGGAAATTTTATAAATTAAAACTAATATAAAATCGGTCCAGGAATTTCTATAAAGCTAACTATATAACACCTCCGCTACAGGTCAATTTGTAAACAGAGTCGTCTGTACACCTTCAAGATAGTCACTTACCGTGACGTAACAGGATTATCGATCCAATTTAAGTTTGACAATCGTGTACAAACTGATAGATAATGCCAATCGGAATACCTCGGTGATGAATGGATGACGGAATTACCCGAGAAAATCCCTTGAATGCATGCGGTAATAATTTCATGCATATGATTGGCTGTTGGGGTTATTAGGGAATTTCCATAGGTCACGCGACCTTTGTAACCCCCCCTTTCAAGATGGCATGGAAAAAGAGATATTTACGAAACGTTTTGTAAAAATAAAATTGTCACTGTATATTTTATAAGGCAGAATTTTAACTTCCATTTCATTTAATTTATCCTTCGATACATTACTGAAAAGGCTCAACGAAATTTACTTGCGATGTTCAAAAAGTCAAATGACCGGCTTGGCAACGCAAATCATGTTGACAAAGAGAACCGGGTCAAACCGGTCCATAATTACTCAACTGGGTAAATGTACTTACCTAAAAAATGGCTTTCTCTAATTATTTCAGTCATGGTAATTCCAAAATAACAAAGACCTTTTTTGTAGTAAATTTTTTATTTGTATGTAGACAAAACAAAGTTAACCGTACAAATAAGAGAAATGTATCTTCTGTGCGAAACAAATAATTTTCTAGTACGTACGGGTCGAACAATCTTAAGTACGAACGAGCAATGTAAACACACATGCGCGGTTATGTTCGTCTGCACATTTTGGAAAATTATGATTTGTAAAGTACTTCTACAATGACATTAACGAGCGAGGACACTGTTATGCAACCATCTATGCAAGGTAACCTGCAATAAACATGAAATCTGTGTATATTTGGTTTTTAGCTCCACTGGCTGAAAGCCAGTCGAGCTTATGTCATGGCGAATTGTCCGTCGTGCGTCCGTGCGTGCGTGCGTTAACTTTTTCCTTTAAACGACTTCTTCTCCCTAACCACTTGGCCAATTTGGTTGAAACTTCATGGGAAGCATCCTCTCAATGTCCTCTACTAAATTCCTTCAAATTTTTTTGATCCATTCAAAATTCTGGTTTCCATGGCAACCGAAAGAAAAAAATAGTGAGAACTTAAAAAATCTTCTTCTCCGAAAGTGTCAGGCCGATTTTCAAATAATTTTGTAGAAATGTTCCTTGGGTGACCCTTTATTAGATTCCTTCAAGAAATTTTGATTGGGCGAAAAACATGGCCGCCAGGGGGTGGGGCTTTTTTGCCTTATATAGCTATAGTGAAAACTTAAATAATCTTCTTCTCAAAAAGTGTTCAGCAGATTTTTAAATAATTATGTAGAAATGTTCCGTGGGTGACCCTCTATCAGATTCCTTCAAGCCATGTTGATTGGTAAAAAAACATGGCCGTCACAGGGCGGGGCTATTTTGCCTATATGGCTAAAGAGCAAACTTAAAAAATCTTCTCCTCCAAAAGTGTCAGGCCGATTTTCAAATAATTTTGTAGAAATGTTCCTTGTGTGAACCTTAATTAGATTCCTTCAAGAAATGTTGATTGGGCGAAAAACATGGCCGCCAGGGGGCGGGGCTTTTTTGCGTTATATAGCTATAGTGAAAACTTAAAACATCTTCTTCTCCGAAAGTGTTCAGCCGATTTTCAAATAATTTTGTAGAAATGTTCCATGGGTGACCCTCTATCAGATTCCTTCAAGCCATGTTGATTGGTCGAAAAACATGGCCGCCAGAGGGCGGGGCTATTTTGACTTATATGACCATAGTGAAAACTTAAAAAATCTTCTCCTCCGAAAGTGTCAGGCATATTTTCAAATAATTTTGCAGAAACATTCCTTTGGTGACACTCTACAAGATTCCTTTAAGCCATGGTGGTTGGTAAAAAAAATAGCCACCACGGGGCAGGGCTGTTTGGAGATTTTATTTTTGCCTTATGGCCGTGGAGCGATACTGGCCCTCTTGGGCCTCTTGTTTAAAAGAGTTTCAATGTAAACAAAATAAACAAAATTAACGGGGGGGGGTTTAAAATATTCTGGACCGATTGAGATTTCAAAATTTCCGGAGCCCTGATGTACAGCATTCTATTTATAATTGCCTTTCATTTATTAACCTTAAATACGAACATGTAGTTAAATTAAAGACCCCCCTTTCTACCATACAGCAAATCTGCAGCAGACAAAAACCTCTATTACAATTTTTAAAATCTCTATAAATGATCACGAGACTTTAATTTTTAAAAAGACTTGAAATCCTTGTTACAAAAGGAGAATTGCTCATCACAGGCAATTTGTGGAGACTTTCCCATAATGTTTTCAAAGTCATCTGCTGCAAATATGTCACTGCAAGATGGAAAGGGTTAACCCTTTCCCTCATATAGACGCTTTCTGACGACTCTGCAGCAGACAGCTTTTTGAAAACATAGTGACAAAAGAAGAAATTGCACAAAACGTATGAGGGAAAGGTTTAATGGAAAATGTCATACAATATAAATTCTAGTGAACTGTGAAAAGGACTAGATAATGGTTACTATACAGAAATAATGAAGTGATACTTGGGGAACTTTGATTAACGTAGTGAAATCCCTTCAACTGTGACAGAGATGAATATGATATGTATATATATTATATGTATCAAACCACGATGATCCACTATTTTGTGATGAAGCTCGGAGATGTGAATACACAGTGATTTGTTTGAGTATCATTTAATATAATAGTGACTTGATATCCCGGATATGACAACCTGTAATTTAGTCCAGAATATACATCCACGAAAGAGATGTGGCTCAGGTAATTTCACATAAGGAGGGGGAGGCTTAGATTATTGAAATTGTAGTATTGAGTTAGCCCTGATTACCGCATACAGCAAATCTGCAACAGACAACATTGAAAACATCTAGAACTGCAATAGGGTTAAATCTCTGCCAAAGAAAGAGTCAAAAACATTGTGGCAAAGTTGGACGAATTGCTCATTATGAGTGCTTTCTCCTTTTGTTACAATGTTTTCAATGCTTGTCTGTTGCAGAGATGTCAAAAAGTGTCTGTATGTGGGAAACATCTATGTTGTAGGTTTTTACTTAACTCTTTCCCTCTCATTATTGCTAGGAGTATCTTGTTTTTGTCAAATATGATCATTTTGATAAGTCTAGAAATGCTATTAACCCTTTCCCTCATATAGACACTTTCTGATGCCTCTGCAGCAGACAGCTTTTTGACAACATAGTGACAAAAGAAGAAATTGCCCAAAAAACTTCTCCTTTTGCCACAATGTCTTCCACCTTTAGTTAACTCTTTACCCACAAACAATAGATCTGCAGCAATGCTTTCAAAGGTGGACGGTCATAAAGTCGAAAATGTTGAAACTCGCTAAATGAAAGAATATCTACTCCATAAAGTTCTCAACACTACATGTTGCAAAAGGAGAAATTGTTTATCATGAGCAAATTGTCTCCTTTTGCCAGAATGTAGTGACAGTCAAAGGTTGTCTGCTGCAGAGGCATCAGAAAGTGTCTGTATGTGGGAAAGGGTTAAACAGGCCATTGCCTGACAATTACTTTCTTTCTTATTAAGCAGAAAATATACCCTTTAGTGTGTTAAACTTTGAACTATGAGCAATTTCTCCTTTTGCTACAATGTTTTCAAACTGCGTCTGCTGCAGAGGTGTCAGAAAGGGTCTGTTTGGAGGGAAAGGGTTAAACTCTTTGATAATAGGTCACATGGAAAATTCAGGTGACATCCCTAGATACATTGTGTACTTTCATTTTATTGATTTTGAATTATTTCAGTTTTAATTATTTATTTGAATTCTACTCTCATCTACAAATCTATTCAACAGCTCAATGGTCATATATCCAGTTATTATGACACACTCCAATGACCACTGCATGATTAATCAAAACCCTTGCTTGTCAAATATCTTGATTATTAGCTCAACATTCCAATGATCAGTAAATCTTTTTCTCACATTAACCCTTTCCCTCATATAGACGCTTTCTGAGACAGCTTTTTGAAAACATAGTGACAAAAGAAGAAATTGCTCAAAATGAGCAATTTCTCCTTTTGACACAATGTTTTCCACTTTTAGTCATAGGTTATCCATTCAATTATAGAGATTTTCTATTTTTTGACAAAGTATGTTCAAAGTCGTCTGCTGCAGAATTGTCGTATGAAGAAAAGGGTTAATGTGATATTGGTGTTGCTTGCCTTTAACCTTTCCAACATACAAATAGCTGACAAGATTAACCAAAGGTGAGAAAAACAGTTGACTGAAAGGTGACAATTTACCTGTTCAACCTATCAATGTGTGATATGTACTGTATTTATGAAGCGCACGGGATAATACATATAAACATATAAAACATTTTTAGCTCGACTTTTGAAAAAACGAGAGCTATTGTCATGACCCTGGCGTCGTCTGCAGCGTGGTCGTCCGGTTAAGTTTTTTTGTTCAGCTCAGCTTTTTTGTTTTCTGTTTTCTCCCTATCAGTCGAGCGTCTATGCCGTACGCGGTGCTCTTGTTTTAAATTGTTTTGTAAGAATATATATATAAGTGAACGAAAATTATAACCCATTTTAATTTCCATATATATATATATATATATTTTAAAAAAATGACTAGACAACGACAATGTTCAATCAGTGTATTTTGCATGACCATTATTTCATAGCCATATGTGCCATTTTTTTGCGATACAGGAAGTTTTATAGTTTATTTATTTAAAAAACCCAAAACAGTGTGTTACTGATGAACGAAAAATTCCGATTTATGGTTTTTTTCTGTAATTTCCCCTTATGAATAATGCATAATTTATAAGAAATTATGCCCTCTCATTATTTAAAAGTGACCCAGGGTTCTCGCAAGGTCCTTATGGTGTAAATGGACTCCTTTGCCTAAAAAGATTTAACATATCACTGCTACATTTAAAATGTTGTCACGCTTTTCCAAGGTCCGTTACAGTTGACGCAAACCACGAACGTAGCAAAGCTGAAATCAGAGCTTGAAAGGAGAAGTGAGAATACCCGGATATCAAAGTTGTTCTTATCAGCGGGTTGTGTCGTAATGATTAACGCCATACCTGGATTTGCTCTTTGCGTATTTTTGAGTTGCGCATCTCTGTATTTATATGTCTCTCTGATAAATTTAGATCTATATTGTGAGGAAAGGAAAATCAATTCCTTATTAGCTCGACTATTCGAAGAATATGAGAGCTTTACTACTCGCCCCGGCGTCGGCGTCCGGTTAAAGTTTTAGGGCAAGTTGGGATTTTCATTCATAAGTATTTGTGCTAGGGCTTTCATATTTGGAATATAGTTACATCTTATACCTTTCTTCACATTGAACGCTAAAGATGCTGAGTGTGACCTTCCTTTTGGGAAAAAAAACATGATTTTCGGGGGTTAAAGTTTTAGGGCAAGTTGGATTTTTTTTTTTTTTTTTTTTTTCTCAATAAGTACTTGTGCTAGGGCTTTCATATTTGGAATATAATTACATCTAATACCTTTCTTTATATTGTATGCTGAAGATTCTGAGTTTTACCTTCTTTTTGGGGTAAAAGACATGATTTTGGGTGGTTAAAGTTTTAGGGCAAGTTGGCATTTTCATTTAATTTTTAGTCCCCTACCGGCGTGCCGAAGGGGACTATTAGGTTTGCACTCCCTCAGTCCGTCAGTCCATCTGTCAGTCAGTCAGTCAGTCAGTGACAGTCCGGCAAATTTTTGTCCGGAGCATATATCTCCAAAACTGTACTAGCTATGGCTATGAAATTCCATATGTGGATACATCTCATCAATGCGGAGTGCAGTGCATATGAACCATAACTCTTGCTTCCCTAATTTTTGAGTTATTTCCCTTTCTTTATTTTCATACTTGATTTTTGTCCGGAGCATATCTCCAAAACTGTACTAGCTATGGTTATGAAATTTCACACATGGATGCATCTCATCAAGGGGGAGTGCAGTGGACATGAACCATAACTCTTGCTTGCCTAATTTTTGAGTTATTTCCCTTTCTTTATTTTCATACTTGATTTTTGTCCGGAGCATATCTCCATAACTATACTAGCTATGGCTATGAAATTTCACACATTAATACATCGTATCAAGGGGGAGTGCAGTGGACATGAACCATAACTCTTGCTTGCCTAATTTTTGAGTTATTTCCCTTTCTTTATTTTCATACTTGATTTTTGTCCGGAGCATATCTCCATAACTATACTAGCTATGGCTATGAAATTTCACACATGAATACATCGTATCAAGGGGGAGTGCAGTGCACATGAACCATAACTCTTGCTTCCCTAATTTTTGAGTTATTTCCCTTTCTTTATTTTCATACTTTATTGTCTTGATATACCTAAACATTGGGTTGCTATGACAACAGAAACAGACTCATAAGTGCAAACCGGTAGGGGACTATGGTATTGCTTGCAATCCTCCAGTTACTTGTTTAATTTTTCTCTATAAGAATTTGTGCTAGGGCTTTAATATTTAGAATATAGTTACATCTTATACCTTTCTTCACATTGAATGCTGAAGATGCTGAGTGTGACCTTCTTTTTTGGGGAAAAAACATGATTTTCGGTGGTTAAAGTTTTGGGGCAAGTAGGATTTTATTTTATTTTTTTAAATTTTTCTGAATAAGTACTTGTGCTAGGGCTTTCATATTTGGAAAATAATTACATTTAATACATTTCTTCATATTATATGCTGAAGATGCTGAGTGTGACCTTCTGTTTGCGGTAAAACACATGCTTTTGGGTGGTTAAAGTTTTAGGGCAAGTTGGCTTTTTCATTTAATTTTCAAATTTTTCTAAATAAGTACGTGTGTTAGGGCTTCCATATTTGGAATATAATTACATGTAATACCTTTCTTCACATTGTATGTTGAAGATGCTGAGTGTGACTTTTAGGGGGTAAAAAACATGATTTTTGTTTGATTTTGAGAATTTTAGATAAATTCTTAATTTTTGGTTACATTTCTTTCTAATTGTGATCATTTATTTATCAACTATAATTCTTCAACATATTAAACGGGTTTTGCATAGTGTCAAACATTAGGAAAACCTTTTTTTTAAGGTTTTGCTAATTTTGGACTCGGTCAGTTTTAACATTTGCGTTTAGCTCAACGTTAAAGTTACATCATTCAAATCACTTCATACTTCACATATTTGTTAAGGACCATCGTATAATTAGGTTAGATAACTCCATTGTATCCTAAATATAGAGTAATGGCCCTTGATTGACTTAGGAAATTTTATTTTTAAATTATATTTAAATGTATGTATATCTATTCAGTTGCTTTTACATATAGAGTATATAATATGATTTAATAGTACTTAAGTGCAATATAATGAAATAGTGCTTTATGTGAATAAGCGGCCTGTAGTCGAGCGCGCTGTCCTCCGACAGCTCTTGTTATAATTTAATAGGCGTTTTGGGAAGGATGAACAAATATGCAATGCTCAGGTTTCAGGATTTTAGTATAGAATTACATTTTGTATGAACATGCTTATTTGTAATCTTCACACCTTTCTAAACTTTTTAACTTCAATCCCTTTCATTAATACACAGTGAGTCTTAAATTTACCTAAAATTGCCCCTATTATTGCAATTTAAAAGGGGCCCTAAATCTATAATTGTACCTTTTGAAATGACAATCAGAGCCTTAGCAAATGAAGTCTGTTAAAAACAGTGTAGTATAAAATGGGACAATTTCTCTTTCCACAAATCAATTATTTCCCATCTATATATCAAAACTTAACTTCAAATTTGTTCATCAGATTTTTTAAGCAGATTGAACTCGACAATTATTGATCTTTTGAAAGATCAGAATTTTCATATTTGACATATTTATAGAACTAAAAAACCTGGTTTACTGCTTTTGACAGGTTCCTTACTAGGTATTATGGTTGAGCAAGCCATCATTTATTTAAAGTCCTTACAATGTTGTCAATTTCTCTCATTTCAGCATCATGTCCCCACATGGTCCAAGCTCCCACCGTGATTTCCATGGTGGGGCTTCCTGCGCGGGGCAAGACGTACATGGCCAAGAAACTGACCCGCTACCTTAACTGGATAGGCATTAAGACCAAAGGTAATTGCGCTGGAAGTGGAATTAATTGATTATTATTGTTGTCACCTCTTAATAAACATGCTTGTCTAGACTCTATACAATACAAGTTAACCCATTTCTTTAGCCCTTTCCCTCATACAACAATTCTGCAGCAACTTTGAACATGTTTTGCCAAAAAACAGAAAATCTCTATATTTGAATTGATAACCTATGAATTAAAGTGGAAAACATTGTGGCAAAAGCAGTAATTGCTTGTTTTGAGCAATTTCTTCTTTTGTCACTATGTTTTCAAAAAGCTGTCTGCTGCAGAGGCGTCAGAAAGCATCTATATCAGGGAAAGGGTTAAATGATTTTTCAATTGTTGTCTGCTTTACAATCATCTGACGAACAATTTCAACAATCTAGAAAAAGATTTATATCGAAAAAGAGTTATTTTGAGCAATTTCACCTTTTATTGCAATGTTTTCAAAAGTCATGTTCAATGGCAGGTGTCAAATGTCGTCTGTGTGAAGTAATGGGTTAACTAGTCTGTGAATTTCAATTAGGATCTACATGTAGTTTTAATTGTTTGTCTTCCAAGGATTTGGTTTAAATGACATAAGATTTAAAATACAGGTGCTAAAAATAGAATGAAAGTTGATATTGATCTGTTTCAATATTAACCCTTTCAAAAATGCAGATGCATTATTTAGACCAATTTCAAATTTCAAATTTCTGATCAAAAGAATGTTATTAAAGCCCGGAGCAAGACTGCATGACCAAGAAACTGACCCGCTACCTTAACTGGATAGGCATTTAGACCAACGGTAATTGCGCTGGAAGTCGAATTAATTGATAATTATAGTTGTCATGCACCTCTTAATAAACATGCTCGTCTAGACTGTATACAATACAAGTTACCATTTCTTTGAATGACTTTTCAATGGTTGTCTGCTTTACAATCAACAGATGAACAATTTCAACAATCTAGAAAAAGGAAAGATTTATATTGAAAAATAGTTGTTTTGAGCAATTTCACCTTTTATTGCAATGTTTTCAAAAGTCATGTTCAATGGCAGGTGTCAAATGTCGTCTGTGTGAAGTAATGGGTTAACTAGTCTGTGAATTAGCTTCTACATAGGAATCTGCTGTGGTCGAGTGGTTAGCGTCGGGGATTTTAAAACCGCGTGTCTCGGGTTCGATCCTCAGTCGCGGCACTACGGTCATGGTGGAGTGCCCTTGGGCAAGGCTCATTTTCTAGCCTAGTACTGGTTTGTTTACCCAGGGATCATGAATAAGTGAACTGTCACCGTGATATTTAACTGAAATATTGTTGAAAGCGGCGTAAAACCCCAATAAATAAATAAATAGCTTCTACATGTAGTTTTAATTGTTTGTCTTCCTAGTATTTGGTTTAAATGACATGAGATTTAAAATACAGGTGCTAAAAATAGAATGAAAGTTGATATTGATCTGTTTCAATATTAAAACTTTCAAACCGACGATTGACAAAAGTCAATGCTACATGCGTCATTCGTCTTCCCCCAATGGGCTAATGTCTATGTGGAAAAGCAGCCAGTTGCTTGGGAAGATTATTGTGTGGAGTACTGGTGTGAGAAAACCAGGAAATGCATGAGTAGGTGAACTGGCCGCCGTGATATAACTGAGAAATTGTTTAAAAACGGCGTTAAACCCCAATCAATCAATCAATCAATCAATAACCCTTTCAAAAATGCAGATGCATTATTTAGACCAATTTCAAATTTCAAATTTCTGATCAAAAGAATGTTATTAAAGCCCGGAGCAAGACGTACATGACCAAGAAACTGACCCGCTACCTTAACTGGATAGGCATTTAGACCAACGGTAATTGCGCTGGAAGTCGAATTAATTGATAATTATAGTCGTCACCTCTTAATAAACATGCTTGTCTAGACTGTATACAATACAAGTTACCATTTCTTTGAATGACTTTTCAATGGTTGTCTGCTTTACAATCAACAGACGAACAATTTCAACAATCTAGAAAAAGGAAAGATTTATATTGAAAAATAGTTGTTTTGAGCAATTTCACCTTTTATTGCAATGTTTTCAAAAGTCATGTTCAATGGCAGGTGTCAAATGTCGTCTGTGTGAAGTAATGGGTTAAATAGTCTGTGAATAAGCTTCTACATAGGAATCCGCTGTGGTCGATTGGTTAGCGTCGGGGATTTTGAAACCGTGTGTCTCGGGTTCAATCCTCAGTCGCGGCACTACGGTCATGGTGGAGTGCCCTTGGGCAAGGCTCATTTTCTAGCCTAGTACTGGTTTGTTTACCCAGGGATCATGAATAAGTGAACTGTCACCGTGATATTTAACTGAAATATTGTTGAAAGCAGCGTAAAACCCCAATAAATAAATAAATAGCTTCTACATGTAGTTTTAATTGTTTGTCTTCCAAGTATTTGGTTAAATGACATAAGATTTAAAATACAGTTGCTAAAAATAGAATGAAAGTTGATATTGATCTGTTTCAATATTAACCCTTTCAAAAATGCAGATGCATTATTTAGACCAATCTCAAATTTCAAATTTCTGATTAAAAGAATGTTATTAAAGCCTGGGGCAAGACGTACACGGCCAAGAAACTGACCCGCTACCTTAACTGGATAGGCATTTAGACCAACGGTAATTGCGCTGGAAGTGGAATTAATTGATAATTATATTTGTCACCTCTTAACCCTTTCCCTGATATAGACGCTTTCTGACGCCTCTGCAGCAGACGGATTTTTGAAAACATAGTGACAAAAGAAGAAATTGCACAAAACGTGCAATTTCTCCTTTTGCCACAATGTTTTCCACTTTTTGTCATAGGTTATCCATTCAATTATGGAGATTTTCTATGTTTTGACAAAATATGTTCAAAGTCATCTGCTGCAGATTAAATTGTCGTATGAGGGAAAGGGTTAATAAACATGCTTATCTAGACTGTATACAATACAAGTTACCCATTTCTTTAAATGACTTTTCAATGGTTGTCACCCAGTCGCGGCACTACGGTCATGGTGGAGTGCCCTTGGGCAAGGCACATTTTCTAGCCTAGTACTGGTTTGTTTACCCAGGGATCATGAATAATTAGCTGTCGATGCGCCATAAAACAATATACATTCATTCAATGGTTGTCTGCTTTTCAATCATCAGACGAACAATTTCAACAATCTAAAAAACTGAAAGATTTATATTGATATATGAAGAGTTGTTTTGAGCAATTTCACCTTTTATTGCAATGTTTTCGAAAGTCATATTGTTCAATGGCAGGTGTCCAATATCATCTGTGTGAAGTAACTAGCCTGTGAATTAGGATCTTCATGTAGTTTTAATTGTTTGTCTTAGCTTCCAAGTATTTGGTTAAATGACATAAGATTTAAAATACAGGTGCTAAAAATAGAATAAAAGTTGATATTGAGCTGGTCCAATATGAACCCCCCTTTCAAAAATGCAGATGTATTATTTAGACCAATCTCAAATTTCAAATTTCTGATTAAAAGAATGTTATTAATCTGTACATAGTATTACATACAAATTTTGAGACAGATTAAATGAAATTGAGGAAAGTAGAAATTTCTTTTAATGCGCGCCATCAGCTCTTCCCACAATGTTTCTTACATTTTCAAACGTAATTTGGTAATTTGCTGCAGAGTTGGCTTAACGCT
This sequence comes from Serripes groenlandicus, assembly GCA_031761405.1. Taxonomy (NCBI): domain Eukaryota; kingdom Metazoa; phylum Mollusca; class Bivalvia; order Cardiida; family Cardiidae; genus Serripes; species Serripes groenlandicus. The sequence continues at coordinate 35,619,432 of JASEVX010000007.1, forward strand.
TTCCCTCATACGACAATTTTGCAGCAAATCTTCGAACAGATTTTGTCAAAAATTGGAAAATCTTTATAATTGAATGGATAACCTATGACTAAAAGCGGAAATCATTGTGGCAAAAGGAGAAATTGCTGGTTTTGAGCAATTTCTTCTTTTGTCACTGTTTTCAAAAAGCCGTCTGCTGCAGAGGCGTCAGAAAGCGTCTATATGAGGGAAAGGGTTAACCCTTTCCCATGTACAACAACTCTGCAGCAGAAGACAGAAAACATCTGATCATTTAGATCAAGCATGAAAGTAAAAAATAGAAATTACTCGTACGAGGTCACAATGTTTACAAAAGTCGTCTGCTGCAGATGCGTTAAAAGTGTCTTTAAGTGAGAAATGGTTTAATTTCAAACTTTACTAACTAAAACAGGTACATGTACTATATATTGCTCATAACATTTTATGTTTTTAGTCCCCTACCGATTGGAGGCCAGTTTTGCTTGTGTCCGTCAGTCAGTCCGAAATTTCTTGTCCGGGCTGTATCTTCCAGTTGTTTTAATGGATTTTGATATAACTTCACACAATTATTCTCCATAACATGATGATGTGTCATGCCCACCATCACCCAGGCAACTACTGCCAAGGTTAATATCACAGTTTGTCAACCATTCAGTCCGTCCGAAATTTCTTATCCAGGCTGTTTCTCCCACATGCTTGAATGGATTTTGATATTGCTTCACACAATTATTCTCTATAACAAAAGATGATGTGTCATGCATATATCCTAGCCAAGCCACCTACTCCCAAGGTCAAGGTCCGCAATTTCGTGTCCGGGCTGTATTAAACTTCCGAATGCTTGAATGGATTGAGACGATTCTTTTGAGTACCCACAACATAGGGTTTGAGTGTCAAAAAAGGATTTTAGAACATGAAAAATGCACTTTATCTAGAGCTCTGTAATGGGTGCCTGCTGCATTATGTGTCAATGTGTCTGTATGTGGGAAAGGGAACATTATTGATGTATACAGTAGCTGGTTGTTTATGGGTAAGGACTTTTGAGTTGCAGATGTTGGAATATGGCCAGGAATTTTGAAAGAACTTTTATTTTCAAATCAATTAATCGTAATAACAGTTTGATATTTCTGGGAAATGTGTTAACAGTTTTCACACAGCTCTTGTTTGCTGCCTGGCCAAAATATTTAACCCTTTACCACCTGCAGACGCAATTTGACGCAATTTATAGCAGCAGACGACTTTTGAAAATATTGTGTAGCTTCAATATCTTTAACCCTTTCCCTCATAGACACTTTCTGACGCCTCTGCAGCAGACGGCTTTTTGAAAACATAGTGACAAAAGAAGAAATTTGCTCAAAATGAGCAATTTCTCCTTTTGACACAATGTTTTCCACTTTTAGTCATAGGTTATCCATTCAATTATAGAGATTTTCTATTTTTTGACAAAATATGTTCAAAGTCGTCTGCTGCAGATTTGTTGTATGTGGGAAAGAGTTAAAGATGAATGATTCTTTTCACTATTCATTGCATAAATAATTCAAATGGCATGCATAGAAAAAACCTTCACTTATTCAAAATTGGCTCAATTTAATAGAAATAGTTCTTAATGTTGAAGATAGTATTACCAGGTATGGGGGAAAAGGGTTAATATATAAATAACAGCCTTGGCAGTGTGTAATGTTTTTCTCCAGGATAGTATTTTGTTTCCCCCCACTCTTCCTTGTTTACTTTGACGGGAGAACTGATGGGCAATGAACCAAGCACATTCTCCAAGTCATACAGCTACAGTCTCCATGTTTGTCTCCCACACTTTCTCCGGAGGTATAATTGTATTCTAAAATCTGAGAACTTTTGTGGAGCTGTCTAGATAAAAGATGTATTTAAAGTTCTAAAATCCTTGTTTGACACTCAAAAGAATCCGCTGTATGAGTTAATTCTTTTTCTACACACACAACAAATTTAAGGGTTTGGCGTTTATCCTTTCCCACTTGCAGAAACCAGGTGCGTAGCTCCCTTTAGGCACTGTAGGCACGTGCCTACACATTTTTTCTCAAAATGCCCCAAAATGCAGCTGCGGCGATAGACATCTGTGTTATGTATCGACCAGATCAGCCTGCGCTGTCTCTGGAAACAATTTGATAAATTTGCAGCTGACTGCTTTTAAAAATATTGTGAAACTTCAGTCCTGTCTGTAAAATTACATTCAACTCAAATTTTCATTATTTCACTTTATAATGCTTTGAACTTTGCAGTGTATAGATCGGGTGTTACCAAATCAGATACTGGTTAATATCAAAAAGATGTCTATCCATTTCCCACATACAATCAAGTTATGGGACATATAATATAATATAATTATTAAATAAAGTTGAAAAACATTGTGGCAACAATTGAAATTGTCATTATGAGCATCATTCTTTTCTTTCTTCCACAATATTTTCAAAATTTGTCTGCTGCAGAAGTTTGAGAAAGCGTCTGTTTGTGGGAAAGTAATATATTGAGTAGGCAACAAACTTATCTTCTGCATCAGGGAGAAAAATAACCTGACAGAGCTGTTCAATCCTGTAAAATTCATAAGAAACATCCATTCAGATGGAATCCAAATAATCTTGTCTTACGAGGTACATTTTTAGCTCACTAGAGCACTTCGTAAGGTAAGTTATTGTGATCACCTTTTGTCCGTCTTTCGTCGTCAACATTTGCTTGTTAACACTCGAGAGGCAACATTTTGCATCCAATCATCATGAAAGTTTATCAGAACATACATCTCCATCAAATCTAGGCCAAGTTCGAAACTGGGTCATTTGGGGTCACAAACTAGGTCACTAGATCAAATTAAATGAAAATCTTGTTAACACTCTTGAAGCCGCATTTTAAACTTGAGCATGTTGAAACTTTATTAGAATGTTTGTCTTAGTGATATCTAGGCCAAGTTCGAATATAGGTCATGTTGGGTCAAAAACTAGGTCACTAGGCCAAATTGAAGGAAAATCTTGTTAACACTAGCGGTTGCAATTTTTTCTTGAGCAGTTTGAAAATTTGTCAGAATGTTTGTCTTAATATTTAAGTCAAGTTCGAATATGGGTCATATTGGATCAGAAACTAGGTCACTAGGCCAAATTGAAGGGAAATCTTGTCAACAGTGTAGTCAGTTTGCTTCAGCAGCTTAAAATTCAGTCAGAATGTTTATCTTAATCATATCTATGCCCAGTTCAAATATGGGTTGTGCCGGGTCAAATCTAGGTCACTAGGCCAAAATGAAGGAAAATCTTGTTAACACCCTTGAGGCTGCATTTTTCGCTTCAGCAGCTCTAAATATTTTCAGAATGTTTGTCTGAATGATATCTAGGTCAAGTTTGAATATGGGCAATATTGGGTCAAAAACTAGGTCACTAGGCCAAATTGAAGGGAAATCTTGTTAACATGTCACATTTTTTGCTTCAGCATGTCTTTCTGATTTGTATCTTTGCGACATGCGTCATTCGTCTTCCACCAATAGGCTAAGTCTATGTGGAAAAGCAGCCAGTTGCTTGGGAAGATTGTCGTGTGGAGTACTGGTGTGGGAAAACCAGGAAACACATGTCTGTTAAAAAGTAGGTCACTCTGCAAAATTGTAGAACAATCGTGTTAGCTATCGCATTTTTGACTTGAGCAGCTTGAAATTTTGTCAGAAAGTTTGTCTTGATGATATTGCCATTGGCGCTGAAAGAGTCTTAAATAGCCCATTCTCAGGTGAGCGATCCAGGGCCTCATGGCCCTCTTTTTATGCCACTAATGTCTCCCTGTTAAATGTTTGCATTTGATGGAAATGAAAGCTAAGCCATTATAGTCTCTGTCTAAGCAATTAATTCAGTGCATTTACGGGTACAATGTTCTGGTACTGCCAACATTTGAAGGTGAATTCAAAGTCAAAGAATAATAAAAGTTAGGCTGAATGCAAAATGACTGTAATTACCATAATGTAACAACGACAGAAGTAATACCTTTTTATGTCAAGTTCTTAATTAACCCTTTCCCTCTTGCAGACATATTCTGAAGAATCTGCAGTGGACAAGTTTTGAAAACATTGTGGCAAAAGAAGAAGTTGTTCATTTTAAAATGACCAATTTCTGCTTTTGCCACAATGTCTTCATCTCAATTCATCCATTACACTTTCATGCAAAGAGATGTTCAACAGTTTTGCTAAGATCATTTGGAAGTCGTCTGCTGCAGATATTTTGTATATTGGAAAGGTTCAAACGAGAGTTTCTCAGCAATATTTCCTGAGGTGAAATGATATCCAAAATCTTTTATTTTATGATAAAATGCAATAATCTGGAGTAGAGGAATCTAAACCCTTTCCAACCTATGACAAAACTGCTGCAATAGACTTGGGAAAACATTAACCCTTTCCTTCATACAACAATTCTGCAGCAGACGACTTTGAACATATTTTGTCAAAAAATAAAAAATCTCTATAATTGAATGGATAACCTATGACGAAAAGTTGAAAACATTGTGGCAAAAGGAGAAATTGCTCGTATTGTACTACTGGTTCATTTATCCTGACACAAGCCCAAGTTTAAATGAAAGACGCTCTATATACCTTTGAAAACATTGTCCCATGAGCAATTTCTCCTTTTGCCACAATATTTTTTACTATTCAATTATTATATTTTCATTAATAAAGATTATCTATTATCGTTTTGAGCCATTTCTTCTTTTGTCGTCATGTTTTCAAGAAGCAATCTGCCACAGAGGCGTCAGAAAGCGTTTATATGAGAGAAAGGGTTAATCATAGAAAACTTGCAATGCCTCTGAGCATTTTGGACAACAGAGAAATTTCTTTCTGGGTAAGCAATATCCCCATTAACATGATGATGATGATTGACCTGATATGGAATGCTTCAATTGCATGTGTAGCAGATGACTTAAAACTTTTAAAAAATTTAACCACATCGTTTTACATTCTGTCTTTTAAACTTTTGATGTTATTTATAATCCGAGATTTATTTTCCTTTACATTTGGTGTACCAGTTTATTATTATATTCAATTTTCTTTAACTTCATAAGACAACTTGTGATGCCTCTGCAGCGGACTACTTATCAAAACATTTAGATGTGTAACAATTTCTCCTTTTCTCACAATGTATCAACTCCTTTTTGGAGATATAATATAACCATTCCAGATTTTCCTTTTTTTGCTCTCAAAGCAGGCGATCCCTTTGTAATCAAAAAGCAACTAAAAGCCTTTTCCATCTTGCAGAAGCATTTCAGGGCATCTACAGCAGACAACATTTAAGTCATTGTGGCAAAAGGAGAAATTGTTCAATAATTATTCTTTCATGGAGAGAGATTTAATATAATCTTTTATCCATATTCCATATTGTTCAGTTTATCGCAGAGCCCCGGTAGCTCAGTCGGTAGCGACGCGGGCTGTCAATCCAGGGGTTGTGAGTTTGCACCCAAGCTCTGCCAAAATTCTTTCCGACGTTTGACAAAAGTCTCTGTGACAAGCTTCATTCTTCTTTCACCAATTGGGCTAACAGTCTATTTGGAAGGAAAGTATGTTGTGTGGACTACTGGTTTGAGAAAACCAGGAAACATATGAGTAGGTGAACTGGCCATTGTGATATGACTGACAAATTGTTGAAAACGGCGTAAAACCCTAATCAATCAATCAATCAATCAATTGTTCAGTTTATCAGAAGGATATACCATGCAGAATTTTGTAATATGTTTTAGCTTATTCTGTCACATTCCTTTTGACATACACATTAACTCTTTTCCACATACGACAATTCTGCAGCAGACGACTGAACATATTTTGTCAAAAAATAGAAAATCTCTACAATTGAATGGATAACTTATGACTAAAAGTGGAAAACATTGTGGTAAAAGGAGAAATTGCTCGTTTTGTGCAATTTCTTCTTTTGTCACTGTTTTCAAAAAGCCGTCTGCTGCAGAGGCATCAGAAAGCGTCTATATGAGGGAAAGGGTTAAGCTAGTATATTTTATGGCAGTTGAGTGTTCTATTTTGTGTTGCCTGCCTTAATTGGAAGTATGACACTTACGAATCACTGCTATTTTGTCCGTCTGGTCCGTGAATCACATTTTCTACTTGATAATAGATCTTGGTTTTGACACTGGCCCTACATTTATTCTGTTGACCCCAACACTTTTGTTAACCAGGTTTTCCGAAGGAAAAATCTGGTTATTAGTTTGGCGAAGTTGGCGGTTAGGCGGGCGCAACTTGGCGCAAACATGCACCATATCAAGACGATGTACCAAATACAAAAAAAAATTCTGTAGATTCAAGGTCAAGGTCACAGTGATAAGAAATAGACTTTAATTGAACTGTTCTTGTCCGGACCATAACTGTGTCATGCATAGAGATATTTTCAAATTACTTGGCACAAATATGAACTATATCAATATGATGTGTCACATGCAAAACTTTTGTCTGTAGCTTCAAGGTCAAGGTCACAGTGACAACAAATAGACATCAGTTGAACTTTTCTTGTCCGGACAATAACTTTTTCATCCATAGAGATATTTTCAAATAGCTTGGAACAGATAAACACCATATCAAGACGCTGTGTCATATGCACAATTTATGTGTTTAGCTTCCAGGTCAAGGTCACAGTGACAGAAAATATACTTTACTTGAACTTTTTTTGTTCAGACCATAACTTTACCATGCATATAGATATTTTCAAATAACTTCTTGCAAATATGCTCCATATTAAATAACTTGGCAATTTAAAAGAATATAGCATAGATATGAGTAAGTTTCATAACCTCGGGCCCTGGATCTAGTCTGTTTGCAAAGGCATAAACATGTTACTATCAAGTAAAGGGTTAAGGCAGATCACTGATTATCAGCCTGGCATTAGGGATCTAAAATGTGGCTGCTTACAACAAAAGGTTGTTTAATATCTGTTATCTATTATATGTTCTTAATAAATGAGGCCATCAACACACGATTGACTGTATTGAACTGATATTTGTTAGTTAAAATTGTGATATATTTAATTGACAAAGTAATTATGATTATTCATCAATAGAAATATTCCCTGTTACTTGAATTACTAACTTTGATTAACTATTAACAGAAAGATTTGACAGATCTGTTAATTCTTAATCAAACACCTTCCATTATAGAAAACCTGGTTTCATGGAATTTCCATGTCTTGTTTATTATTTACAAACCGTTTAAGATTTCATGACTTATAAAGTGAGAGACATTGTCATATTTGTTCCATTAAATGACCTACATGTAGCATTTTATATTTAAATATTTCCATGATATGACCTACTTATTGCATTCAATGTTTACATATTTCCATGATATGACCTACATGTAGCATTTTATGTTTACATATTTCCATGATATGACCTACTTATTTCATTCAATGTTTACATATTTCCGTGATATGACCTGCTTATAGCATTTAATGTTTACATATTTCCATGATATGACCTACTTATAGCATTCAATGTCGGAGATTACCGAAGGGCGGCAACTAAGTTAACCTGTCAGGATTTCTTCAGGCCTGACAACCCGCAGGCCGAGCAAATTCGAACGTGAGTATTATATAACCATGAATATTTACATGCAACATCAAATCAAGCTTCAAGGAATAAAGGTCTTATTTGTTAACATTTCATCCCTTTCTGGCATACAGATAAATTTTTGCACATTTACAGCAGACAACTGGTAATGCATTCCTCCAGCCCATCACTGTCACATGCGTGAGAGGTCAGTAAACACTTTATATTTTTATGTACACTGATTTTTTTTTAATGTTTTCAACATGTGATAGATAAATGGGCAGGGGTGTATATTAATGAAATATCCCTGAAATTAACCCTTTCCCACATACAGCAAATCTGAATCAAACAACTTTGAAAACGTCGAGGCAATGTTATGGAAAATCTCTTTAAGGGAAAGTCTTATCATCAGCAATTTCACCCTTTCTCCCAATCCATTCAACAGTCGGCTGCTGCAAACGCATCGAATGGCATCTTCACAAACAGCGTGCAATCATGACAGCGTGCAACCATGTACTAAGCCTTCATCAAAATGAAATCCTTAATTAAACGGTTGGTTGTCATGCTCTGTTAGGCCTATAAAACTGTTAGCTTTTCCAGGTGCTGAGACACATTTGGACGCATCAGAAGCAGACAACTTTTGAAAACAGTGTGGCAAACAATTACAATGATAACATTAACAATATTTTGGAGATCAACATCTAGTTTTCCAGATTTGCAACATGTGTTATTTCTGTATTTGCCATAATGTTTTCAACTCTATTTCACTTTCATTAATAGAACAATTCCACATAGATATTTTCATGTCATCTGCTGCAGAAATTGTTGTATGTGGGAAAGGGTTTATTTAAATGAAGATACAGTTGGCTGTTGCTGCTGTTGGCATAATTAGCTATCTCTGTATATAATTACTGGAATCACCGTGTCGGTTGGTTGGTTGGTCAGTCCGTTGACATGTCCAAACTTTGCAGAGCAACATATTTCTTCAGTTTTTAAAATATTTTATTGATACTTGTTGCATATGTTAACCCCTTCTCACTTACAGACGCATTTGCAGCAGACAACTTGAGCAATTTCCCCTTTTACCACAATGTTTTCAACTCTATTTAATGATTAAACTCTCATTTATAGAGATATTTTATATTTTTGCCAATGTTTTCAAATTCGTCTGCTGCAGATTTGTTTTGTATGGGAAAGTGTTAATCATGCAGTACATACATTCAGATCCTGTTGGATGAGCTGTTCTAGTTATCCTCACTTGAACTTTGACCTTCTGATACTATCAAAGCAGTTGATGGGGATATTGAATCACCTTATGTGACAGTTATAGGTATGTGTATCATGCATTGAAATTCCTATGAAGCTTGATTTCAACATCCCAATCTTTGAAATTGTTCAGAGATTGTGATGAAACTTTGACATTAATTACACTGTCAAACCTGTGTTAAAACAAAAGAAGTTATTTTATATTGTAGTTACATGCCACTTTACTGAAATTATGAGCTTGTCCTTCATATTTGGTGGAATGTTTTAAATGTTTGGAAAAAAGATCATAATTTGCTACAAGATGTTTTATTCATGGAAGACTGGTATATCCTGGGGTTCATGCAATACGTTTGTAACTACTTCTTGTAACAAGATATAGTTATAGCCAGTTTGCATGAAGTCTTTGAATTGTCTTCCTTTAAGTACATAATTAGGATACTACAAGCTTCCTTCCCAAATTCATGGACTACTCCGTTTTGAAACGTTAACCATTTCCTACCTGCAGATGCATTTAGATGTATTTACAGCAGATGTCTTTTGAAAACATTGTGGCAAAAGGAGAAATTGCTCAAAACTATTTGATAGTTAAACTTTCATTTTTGAGGTTTTCCATAATTTTGCCAAAATGTTTTCGTAATCGTCTGCTGTAGATTAGCTGTATGTGGGAAACAGTTAAGTCAAAATTAAGTCTAAAATTTCTGATTTTCAATGATACGATCAATTTAGCAAGTTTGACAGTGTCCTTTTATTATATGTTGAAGTATTTATTTTTTGTTATTAAAGTTTTTTTTTTCTTACAGATGGAACTTTCCGTGAAGACCCACCACTGATTTTAGCAGATATATATAGACTTAGTTAAGAATTAAAATGTCCTTTTCTTATATGGAGTGTGTTGTGATTTAGAATTTGCTATTTTTACAGTTTTCAATGTTGGTGAATATAGAAGAGCCGCTACAGACAAGTATAGAAGTCACGAATTTTTTGATATGAATAATAAAGAGGCCTTGGCCATTAGACAGTAAGTTAAGCACAATGTAACTCCACTAAATATAGGGTACTTCGAAACAAATTTGGATTAACTCTTTCGTCTGATGCAGATGGTATTTGAAGCCTTAAAAAAAATTGTCCACTTTGAAAATAAAGTGGAAAAAGAAGAAATTGCTCAACATAGGCAAATTCTCATTTTTTCCCACTATGTTTTCAGCTATGTTTCAAAATTTAATTTCTGAAACTATAAATGTTACATTTTTTCTTCTGATGTTTTCAAAGCAGAAGACCTTAGAAATGTCATATCGGGTTACAGTCAATTCTGTCATTTGTAGAGGATTTTTTTTTATGCATATATGTAGTTGACTTTTGAAATATTATTGGTCAAAAGTAATTGCTAATGAACAATTTCTGTTTCTGATCATATTTAGTATAATTATGTGACTCAAGAATGTGTATGCATAGTTATGTCATTCATTTGTCTATTTTGGAAAAATAAAGAAGATTGTCTTCGAATGAATGTATTATTTAAGAATATAGCAGAAAACATTCTGAGAAAAGGAGAAATAGCTTGTTTTGAGCATTTTGTTTTTGTTACAGTGTTTCCAAAAGTCACCATGAGTAAATTCTCCTTTTGCTACAATATTGCAAAAAGTTGTCTGCTGCCGATGCATAAAAATGCGCCTGCAGATGGGAAAGGTTCAAGATCCTTTGCGAAATCTTCCGTAACCTGAGCTAGTGAACAGTGCATAACCAGATCAAACTGACATAATATGCAGGTTGATCTGGATCTATCAGTGTCGCAAATGCCGTACATCTGGTTTTTAGCTTGACTATACTCACCCTGGCGTCGGCGTCCACGTCACAGTTTGGTTAAGGTTTTGCATTCAAGTACTTAAATACTACATGTATTGCATTGAAACTTTCTACAACCCTACTTAACTATCACACCTATGTAGATTATCAAGTTAGATAACTCTATCCTGCATTTTATGCAAGTTATGGCCCTTTTTTACTTAGAAATTCTGGTTAAAGTTTTGCGTGCAACTAAATTAAGAGTCCATATCTCAGTATTTACTTGATGCATTGCATTGAAACATTATACAACCCTACCCAAGCATCACACCTATGTAGATTATTAAGTTAGATAACTTTATCCTGCATTTTATGCAAGTTATGGCCCTTTTTTTACTTAGAAATTCTGGTTAAAGTTTTGCGTGCAACTAAATTAAGAGCCCATATCTCTGTATTTACCTGATGCATTGCATTTAAACTTTCTACAACCCTACCCAACTATCACACCTGTGTCGATTATTAAGTTAGATAACTCTATCCTGCATTTTATGCAAATTATGGCCCTTTTTTTACTTAGAAATTCTGGTTAAAGTTTTGCATGCAACTAAACTAAGAGTCCATATCTCAGTATTTACTTGATGCATTGCATTGAAACTTTCTACAACCCTACCCAACTATCACACCTGTGTAGATTATCAAGTATGATAACTCTATCCTGCATTTTATGCAAGTTATGGCCTTTTTGGACTTAGAAATTCTGGTTAAAGTGTTGCAACTACATTTACACAACTATAAACACAACCAATTAAGATAACTCTATCCTGTATATGGTGCAAATTGTTGCCCTTTTTTTACTTAGAAATTATGGTTAAAGGTTTGCGTGCAACTACATTAAGAGTCCATATCTTAGTAACTACTTAATGCATTCCATTAAAACGTTATACAACCCTGCCTAACCATCCAACTATTACACCTATGTAGATTAACAAGTTAGATAACTCTATCCTGCATTTTATGCAAATTATGGCCCTTTTTTTACTTAGAAATTCTGGTTAAAGTTTTGCATGCAACTAAACTAAGAGTCCATATCTCAGTATTTACTTGATGCATTGCATTGAAACTTAATACAACCCTACCCAAGCATCACACCTAGGTAGATTATCAAGTTAGATAAATATCTTGCATTTTATGCAAGTTATGGCCCTTTTTTTACTTAGAAATTCTGGTTAAAGTTTTGCGTGCAACTAAATTAAGAGTCCATATCTCTGTATTTACTTGATGCATTGTATTGAAACTTTCTACAACCCTACCCAACTATCACACCTGTGTAGATATTCAAGTTAGATAACTCTATCCTGCATTTTATGCAAATTATGGCCCTTTTTCTACTTGGAAATTCTGGTTAAAGTTTTGTGTGCAACTAAATTAAGAGTCCATATCTCTGTTTTTACTAGATGCATTGCATTGAAACTTTATACAACCCTACCCAACTATCACACTTATGTAGATTATCAAGTATGATAACTCTATCCTGCATTTTATGCAAGTTATGGCCCTTTTTTTACTTAGAATTTCTGGTTAAAGTTTTGCATACAACTACATTATTAAGAGAACATCTCTTGGTAACTACTTCATGCATTGCATTGAAACTTGATACAACCCTACCCAACTATCACACTTATGTAGATTATCAAGTATGATAACTCTATCCTGCATTTTATGCAAGTTATGGCCCTTTTTTTACTTAGAAATTCTGGTTAAAGTTTTGCATACAACTACATTAAGAGACCATCTCTTAGTAACTACTTCATGCATAGCATTGAAACTTTATACATCCCTTTCCAACCATCACACCTATGTAAACAATCAATTATAATAACTCTATCCAGTATATTTTGCAATTCATGGCCCTTTTTTAGCTCGACTTTTGAAAAAACGAGAGCTATTGTCATGACCCTGGCATCGGCGGCAGCGGCGGTGTCAGCCAGTTAAGGTTTTTTGTTGGCGGCGGCGTGGTCGTCCGGTTAAGGTTTTTTGTTTAGCTCGTTTTTTTTTCTGTTTTCTCCCTATCAGTCGAGCGTCTGTGCCGTACGCGGTGCTCTTGTTTAACTAGAAATTTGGTTAAAGTTTTGCATGCAACTACATTAAAAGTCGATATCCTAGTATTTACTTCATGCATTGCTTTGAAATTTTATGCAACCCTTTCCAACTATCACGCCTATGTTGATTTTCAAGTTAAATAACTCTATCCTGCATATTATTCAAGTTATGGCAGGAATCCGCTGAGGTCGAGTGGTTAGCGTCGGGGATTTCGAAACCGGGTGTCCCGGGTTCGATCCCCAGTCACGGCAATTCGGTCATGGTGGAGTGCTCTTGGGCAAAGCACATTTTCTAGCCTAGTACTGGTTTGTTCACCCAGAGATCATGAATAATTAAATTTAAATGCGCGCTAAATGACCTTAGCTGTCGATGCGCCGTAAAACAATATACATTCATTCATTCAAGTTATGGCCCTTTTTGGACTTATAAATTCTGGTTAAAGTTTTGCATGCAACTACATTAAGAGACCATATCTTAGTAACTACTTCCTGCATTACATTGAAACTTTATACAGCTCTTCCCAATCATCACACCTATGTAAACAATCAATTATAATTACTCTATCCAGCATTTTATGCAAGTTATGGCCCTTTTTGGACTTAGAAATTGTGGATTAAGTTTTGCAACTACATTTAGAGTGTAATCTCATTAACAACTTGAAGCATTGTATTAAAACTTTATACAACCTTTCCCAATTCCACAACTATAAACACAATCAATTAAGATAACTCTATCCTGCATATGATGCAAATTGTTGCCGTTTTTTCACTTAGAAATTATGTTTAAAGGTTTGCGTGCAACTACATTAAGAGTCCGTATCTTATTAACTACTTAATGCATTCCATTAAAACGTTATACAACCCTGCCTAACCATCAAACCTATTAAAATAATCAAGTTAAATAACTCTATCCTGCATATAATGCAAATTATCACCCTTTAAGAAATTGTGGTTAATGTTTTGCACGCAACTACATTCGAGTCCATTATCTCAGTAACTTAAATAAGCGGTGGAATAGTCGAGCGCGCTGTCCTCCGACAGCTCTTGTTATAGAGCATGCCTCTTATTTATTTTCTTATTTGTACACCATTATAAGTTATGTATAATTTAGAATAATCTCCAGTAAAGTCTGTCCACATGTGGGAAAGAGTTAACCCTTTCCCTCATATAGACGCTTTCTGACGCCTCTGCAGCAGACAGCCTTTTGAAAACATAGTGACAAAAGAAGAAATTGCACAAAACGTGCAATTTCTCCTTTTGTCACAATGTTTTCCACGTTTAGTCATAGGTTATCCATTCAATTGTGGAGATTTTCTATGTTTTGACAAAATACGTTCAAAGTCGTCTGCTGCATACTTGTCGTATGAGGGAAAGGGTTAAAGCAGCAACTAATTTAATTTCATTCATCAAATGCAGAAATTGATGAATAAACATGGTCTGAACTTTCAATAAACCTGAATTGACTCCTTCAGAGTTTGCCCATGTACATAAAAGATCTGCAGAAGACAAATAATGAGGCAAAAATATGAAATATCCCTTTAAATGAAAGTACAAATGTCAATTGTTGAATAGAGATGAAAATTTTAACCCTTTCCCTCATACAACAATTCTGCAGCAGACGACTTTGAACTTATTTTGTCAAAACATAGAAAATCTCCATAGTTGAATGGATAACCTATGACAAAAAGTGGAAAACATTGTGGCAAAAGGAGAAATTGCATGTTGTGTGCAATTTCTTCTTTTGTCACTATGTTTTCAAAAAGCCGTCTGCTGCAGAGGCGTCTATATGAGGGAAAGGGCCCAACAATTTCAAAATTGTTTAGCTACAAATGCAGTAAAATAATAATAATATACTTTCATTTATAGAGAGTTTTCATATTTCTGCCAAGATGTTTTCAAAGCTGTCTGCTGCAGATTAGTTGTATGTGATAAAGGTTTATTCAAGGTTACAAAGTTATATGTTAGGAGATCAACAGACTCTAACTGTTGTTCTTAGACTGCACATTCTTAGTTTATTAACCCTTTCCTTCATGTAGACGCTTTCTGACGCCTCTGCAGCAGACAGCTTTTTGAAAACATAGTGACAAAAGAAGAAATTGCTGAAAACGAGCAATTATTCCTTTTGCCACAATGTTTTCCACTTTTAGACATAGGTTATCCATTCAATTAGAGATTTTCTATTTTTCGACAAAATATTTTCAAAGTCGTCTGCTGCAAAATTGTCGTATGAGCGACAAGGGTTAACCCTTTTCCTGAAAGGCAGTCTTTTAGTGTTGCCTGCTTTGAAAACATCTACATGAGTTATTTTTATAATCTTAAAAATTGTTATTATTATAGTTGATGGATTAATTGAAAACAATGCATAAAAGGGAGTCAATAGTTACTTTTAGTTTAATCTCCTGTTCTCACACTATATTCAAAGTCTTCTCTGGTAGAGGTATCTTATGATGTCAGTTTCAGATGAAGGGTTAAAGAAATTGTTATTAGTATTTAACGCTTTCCCACATATAGACGCTTTCTGATGCCTCTGCAGCAGACAACCTTTTGTAAACATTGTGACAAAAGGAGAAATAGCTAACAAAGAGCAATGTCTCCTTTTGCCACAATGTTTTCAACTCTTTCCAATGGTTATTCCTCTTCATTAACCCTTTCCCACATACGACAATTCTGCAGCAGACGACTTTGAACGTATTTTGTCAAAACATAGAAAATCTCCATAATTGAATGGATAACCTATGACTAAAAGTGGAAAACATTGTGGCAAAAGGAGAAATTGCACGTATTGTGCAATTTCTTCTTTTGTCACTATCTTTTCAAAAAGCCGTCGAGAGGTGCTGTAGAGGCGTCCGAAAGCGTCTATATGAGGGAAAGGGTTAATAAAGGGTTTCCACATTGTATCTAGATGTTTTCAAAGTCATCTTCTGCAGAATTGTTGTATGTGGGAAAGGGTTGAAGTAAGCTAGTATTTAACCCTTTCCCTCATACAGACGCTTTCTGACGCCTCTGCAGCAGACGGTGTTTTGAAAACATAGTGACAAAAGAAGAAATTGCTCAGAACGAGCAATTTCTCCTTTTGCCACAATGTTTTCAACTTTTAGTCATAGGTTATCCATTCAATTATGGAGATTTTCTATGTTTTGACAAAATACGTTCAAAGTCGTCTGCTGCAGAATTGTCATATGAGGGAAAGGGTTAATTAGCTATATGAAGTCATATTTTGAAGACAAAACATTTTGGCCCTTTTCTGACCTTTTGTTTTTATTAATCATTTTTATAATCTTTATTATTTTTCTTACTTTTACAAGGTAGCATTGTCTGCCTCAGACCAATATTTGGTGCATAATACACTTTTGACTATTCTCAATGAATAGATTACTGCCTTCTCTTCAATGTGACATGATTATTCATAAGGTTATCATTTTCCCACATTTATCAAATGTGCAACAGAAGACAAGGTGCTAAAAAATGGAAACTCTCTATAACTGAAAGCATACTTTTTGAAAAGAGTTCAATTAAAACATGGTGGGCAAAAGTAGAGTTTGCTCATCATGAGCAATTTCTCTTTTTGCCAAATTGTTTTCAGAAGTCTTCCATTGCAGATGCATTAAAATGTATCTGTATGTGGGACAATGTGAAGTCTTTTCTGTATTTTTGCTTCATCTGCACACATATACTATAGTCCATAACTATTACTCATGATTATTATCAAGATGAGTTATTGGGACTCAGTTATTGTCCCCGTCTTAACGCTCTCCCTCATACGACAATTCTGCAGCAGACGACTTTAAACATATTTTGTCAAAACATAGAAAATCCATGACAAAAAGTGGAAAACATTGTGGCAAAAGGAGAAATTGCACGTTTTTGTGCAATTTCTTCTTTTGTCACTATGTTTTCAAAAAGCCGTCTGCTGCAGAGGCGTCGGGAAAGCGTCTATATGAGGGAAAGGGTTAAACGTTCTCTGGTTTATTCTTATGTATTCTGCTGACAGTTGAATGTGTAGCGGCAATAACCCAGTCCCACATACAGACATTTTGCAGCAGATGTCATTAAAATTTGTTGGCAACAATTTGGAAAATCTCTATTGAAATGAAAGTTTATTTGTTAAATTGAATTGAAAACATTGTTGGAAAAGGATGATATTGCTCATTATGAGCATTTAGTCGTTTTGCGACAATGTTTTCAAATGTTTTCTGATGCATATTTTCAAAATGGGAAAGGATAATTCTTTGCTAGTCTGCTTATTTTATTTATTAACAGATATTATCCATATTATTATTTCTTTATTTGCATGCTTAACCCTTTCCAACATACAGGTGCTTTCTGACACCTCTCTTAAGACTTCTTTTGAAAACTGTATGTGTGCTTATAGGAGAAATAGCTCATATTTAGCAATTTCTCCTTTTGCAACAATGTTTTTAACTCTATTTAATATTTATTCATTCATCTATAGATATTTTACATATGCTGCAGATTTGTTGTATGTGGGAAAGGGTTTATATTCTTTATGAACCCCTTACCTGATATGGCATATTTTGAGTTGTCATCTTTGAACATTTCGGAAGAGAAAAAACTTATCATCTTGAAAATTAGTGGTATAATTATGACACAGAGTTGAAAACATTGTGGGAGCGGGAGAAATTGTGAATTTTAAGCAATTTCATCTTTTGCCTACAATGTTTTTTAAAGTTGTCTGCTGTAGAGTCATACAATGTTATCTGTATCGTGGGAATGGTTTACTTTATCTTATTACATTAACAATAGCCATGTTGAGCTTTCCAATTATTTTTGTGATTTCAATCAAACTTTATAGTATGACTTTCATAATTCTGTGATAGAAATCAACCATATGGCTTCATCTCTGTCTATTTCAGCAGTCTAAAAAGGATTATCAGTTGCATAATCAAAACTCTTTTGGGACAATTTTGATCTCTATCTTAATTAACAGTGGAAAAGTATCAACTTGGCTTGCTAATAGATTATCTAGGTTACTGACATTGCACTCATTTAGGGAGATTATTACAGTTATGACTAATGTTTGACCTCCAGTATGCTAGAGGTCAAATTTAACAACAGTATCGGTGATTTTTGAGGACATTGCAAAATGAGAAATTGCTCAATATGAACGATTTCTCCTTTTGCCAAACATTTCAACTCGATTCATTATTCATATTGGAATTTATAGAAATTTTCCGTATCTTTGCATACCGGTACATATTTTCTAAGTCATCTGCTACAGATTTGTCATATGTGGGAAAGGGTAAAAGACAGAAGACTGAAAATATCATATCACAGGTAAACAGCGACAGAGTCTGATCTATACCTGTAAAGACTATGATCTTACAAAGAGAATGTGAGTGGAAATTCTTTACTGTAAATAACCCTTTACCAATTACAACATATATGCAGCAGACGACTTTGAGAAAATAAAGTAAAAAATATGGAAAATTTCTATAAATAAAAGTATAAATATTGAATAGAGTTGAAAACATTGTGACAAAAGGAGGAATTGTTAATTTGCTTTGAAAAAATCTGAGGTAAACAATGTAATATCTAGGGGATATTGGTAGAATGTCTTTGAAGTATGAGTTGAAAACATTGGTGGGAAAGGGAACATTACTTGCCTTGAATAATTTCTCCTTTTCCCACGTTTTCAAAAGTTACCTGGCACATAAAGCTCAGAAATTGTCTGTTTTAGGGAAAGGGTTAATATTGCTTGCCCTGAGCTGTTTGGCAGAATTAGCTGTGTTTAACTTATATTTGGATATCTATCTATTTCAGAAAATGTGCACTGATGGCAATAGATGATGCCTGTAAGTTTTTGAACAATGGTGGAGAGGTGGCGGTAAGTTGTATGGTTATTACAAATACAGTCAAACATGTGATTAAGACCCCCCTTAGAATAGCAATTCTCTGTCAACCACATTTTGAGTTTCCAAATTTCTCATTTTCTGCATATTAATGACCCTGCAACTAAAGACCATCTGAGATCAAAGACCGGCTTGTTGTTTTTAGCTCGACTATTCGAAGAATATGAGAGCTATACTACTCACCCTGGCGTCGGCGTCGGCGTCCACGTCACACTTTGGTTAAGGTTTTGCATGCAAGTTCTTAAATACTACATGTATTGCATTGAAACTTTCTACAACCCTACCAAACTATCACACCAATGTAGATTATCAAGTTAGATAACTCTATCCTGCATATTATGCAAGTTATGGCCCTTTTTTACTTAGAAATTCTGGTTAAAGTTTTGCGTGCAACTAAAGTAAGAGTCCATATCTCAGTATTTAATTGATGTATTGCATTGAAACTTTATACAGCACTACCCAACTATCACACCTATGTAGATTATCAAGTTAGATAACTCTATCCTGCATTTTATGCAAGTTATGGCCCTTTTTTTACTTAGAAATTCTGGTTAAAGTTTTGCGTGCAACTAAATTAAGAGTCCATATCTCAGTATTTACTTGATGCATTGCATTGAAACTTTCTACAACCCTACCCAACTATCACACCTGTGTAGATTATCATCTAAGATAACTCTATCCTGCATTTTATGCAAGTTATGGCCCTTTTTTTACTTAGAAATTCTGGTTAAAGTTTTGCATGCCACTAAATTAAGAGTCCATATCTCAGTATATACTTGATGCATTGCATTGAACCTTTATACAACCCTATCCAACTATTACACCTATGTAGATTAACAAGTTAGATAACTCTATCCTGCATTTTAGGCAAGTTATGGCACTTGTTTACTAAGAAATTATGGTTAAAGTTTTGCGTGCAACTAAATTAAGAGTCCATATCTCAGTATTTACTTGATGCATTGCATTGAAACTTTCTACAACCCTACCCAACTATTACACCAGTGTAGATTATCAAGTATGATAACTCTATTCTGCATTTTATATAAGTTATGGCCATTTTTTTACTTAGAAATTCTGGTTAAAGTTTTGCATGCAACTAAATTAAGAGTCCATATCTCAGTATATACTTGATGCATTGCATTCAACCTTTTTACAACCCTACCCAACTATTACACCTATGTAGATTAACAAGTTAGATAACTCTATCCTGCATTTTAGGCAAGTTATGGCATTTTTTTAACTTAGAAATTCTGGTTGAAGTTTTGCGTGCAACTAAATTAAGAGTCCATATCTCAGTATTTACTTGATGCTTTGCATTGAAACTTTCTACAACCCTACCCAACTATCACACCTGTGTAGATTATCAAGTATGATAACTCTATCCTGCATTTTATGCAAGTTATGGCCTTTTTGGACTTAGAAATTCTGGTTAAAGTGTTGCAACTACATTTACACAACTATAAACACAACCAATTAAGATAACTCTATCCTGTATATGGTGCAAATTGTTGCCCTTTTTTTACTTAGAAATTATGGTTAAAGGTTTGCGTGCAACTACATTAAGAGTCCATATCTTAGTAACTACTTGATGCATTCCATTGAAAGGTTATACAACCCTATCTAACCATCACACCTATGAAAATAATCATGTTAAATAACACTATCCTGCATATAATGCAAATTATCACCCACTAAGAAATTGTGGTTAATGTTTTGCATGCAACTACATTAGAGTCCATTATCTCAGTAACTTAAATAAGCGTTGGAATAGTCGAGCGCGCTGTCCTCCGACAGCTCTTGTTTCATAGACTGTCTTTAAGCCTTCCCACATATAGACGCTTTTTGAAGCCTCTGCTGCAGATGACTTTTAAAAACACTGACAAAAGGAGAAATTGCTCTAAACAAGCAACTTCTCCTTTAGCCACAATGTTTTCAACTTTATGAAAGAGATTTTTCAAGTTTTCAATATTTTTTTCTTCGAAGTCGTCTGCTACCGATTTTTAGCTCACCTATGCACGAAGTGCAAGGTGAGCTATTGTGATCACATTTTGTCCGGCGTGCGTCGTGCGTCGTCCGTCGTGCGTCGTCAACATTTCAGCTTATTAACACTCTACAGGCTACATTTTGCATCCAATCTTCATGAAAGTGTATCAGAACATTCATCTCCATCAAATCTTGGACAAGTTCGAAACTGGGCCATATGAGGTCAAAAACGAGGTCACTAGGTCAAATTGAAGCGAAATCTTGTTAACACTCTGGAGGCCACATTTTCACCTTGAGCATGTTGAAACTTTATCAGAATGTTTGTCTTGATGATATGTAGGCCAAGTTCGAACATGGGTCATGTCGGGTCAAAAACTAGGTCACTAGGCCAAATTTAAGGAAAATCTTGTTAACACTTTGGATGCCGCATTTTTTGCTTAAGCAGCTTGAAATTTGGTCAGACTGTTTGTCTAAATGATATATAGGCCAAGTTCAAATATGCCGGGTTAAAAACTAGGTCACTAGGCCAAATTGAAGGGTAATCTTGTTAACACTCTGGATACTGCATTTTTAACTTTAGCATGATGAAACTTTATCAGAATGTTTTTCTTGATGATATGTAAGTCAAGTTTGATCAAGGGTCATGTTGGGTCAAAAAAAAGGTCACTAGGTCAAATTGAAGGAAAATCTTGTTAACACTCTAGAGGCCGCACTCTTGTTAACACTCTTTTTGCTTCAGCAGTTTGAAATTTTGTCAGAATGTTTGTCTTAAAGATATCTAGGTAAAGTTCGAATATGGGTCATATTGGGTCAGAAACTAGGTCACTAGGCTAAATTGAAGGAACATCTTGTTAACTCTGTAGAAGACGCATTTTTTGCTACAGCAGCTTGACATTTTATGAGAATGTTTATCTAAATGATATCTAAGCCAAGTTCGAATATGGATCATGTAGGGTCAAAAACTAGGTCACTATGCCAAATTGAAGAAAAATCTTGTTAACACTTTGGATGCCACATTTTTTGCTTCAGCAGTTTGAAATTTGGTCAGAATGTTTGTCTGAATTATATCTAGGTCAAGTTCGAATATGGGTCATATTGGGTCAGAAACTAGGTCACTAGGCTAAATTGAAGGAACATCTTGTTAACTCTGTAGAAGACGCATTTTTTGCTACAGCAGCTTGACATTTTATGAGAATGTTTATCTAAATGATATCTAAGCCAAGTTCGAATATGGATCATGTAGGGTCAAAAACTAGGTCACTAGGCCAAATTGAAGAAAAATCTTGTTAACACTTTGGATGCCACATTTTTTGCTTCAGCAGCTTGAAATTTTGTCAGAATGTTTGTCTGAATTATATCTAGGTCAAGTTCGAATATGGGTCATATTGGGTCGGTCACTAGGTCAAATTGAAGGAACATCTTGTTAACTCTGTAGAAGACACATTTTTTGCTACAGCAGCTTGACATTTTATGAGAATGTTTATCTAAATGATATCTAAGCCAAGATCGAATATGGATCATGTAGGGTCAGAAACAAGGTCAATAAAGGAAGATATTGTTCAAACTCCGGAGGCCGCATTTTTACTTTGAGCAAGTTGAAAATTTGTCAGAATGTTGTCTTGATAATATCTAGTCCATGTTGGAATATGGGTCATATCAGGTAAAAAAATATAGATCACTAGGCCAAATGAAGGAAAATCTTGTTAACACTGTGGAGGTTGCATTCAGAATAATTGTCCTGATGTATTTTGCATTGTAGTACATTGTATAATTAAGGTGAGCGATCCAGGGCCATCATGGCCCTCTTGTTTGTATGTGGGAAAGGGTTATACACAGGTCCCATTGTAGTACTGAGTGTCATAGCAAGTAAACAGTTCAAGAAGGGCATACATACATCAGTGTACATGAAAGTCTTTAGTTCTGTCATAGCAAGTAAACAGTTCAAGAAGGGCATACATACATCAGTGTACATGAAAGTCTTTCGTTCTGTCATAGCAAGTAAACAGTTCAAGAAGGGCATACATACATCAGTGTACATGAAAGTCTTTCGTTCTGTCATAGCAAGTAAACAGTTCAAGAAGGGCATACATACATCAGTGTACATGAAAGTCTTTCGTTCTGTCATAGCAAGTAAACAGTTCAAGAAGGGCATACATACATCAGTGTACATGAACGTCTTTAGTTCTGTCATAGCAAGTAAACAGTTCAAGAAGGGCATACATACATCAGTGTACATGAAAGTCTTTAGTTCTATCATAGCAAGTAAACAGTTCAAGAAGGGCATACATACATCAGAATACATGAAAGTCTTTCGTTCTGTCATAGCAAGTAAACAGTTCAAGAAGGACATACATACACCAGTGTACATGAAAGTCTTTAGTTCTGTCATAGCAAGTAGACAGTTCAAGAAGGGCATACATACATCAGTGTACATGAAAGTCTTTAGTTCTGTCATAGCAAGTAAACAGTTCAAGAAGGGCATACATACATCAGTGTACATGGAAGTCTTTAGTAATACTTATAAAATGTTGAAAACAGATTAAATGCAGAGACATTGATAAGAATGTGATTAATTTAAACTAGTTCCTGATATGACAGTAATTGTCTCTTTCCACACTGAAAATATCTGAAGAATTTTGAAACATTATGTACTTATTACATTTATTACAGTTTCAAATGTATTCTGCAGGCAATGTGCCAAAGGCTTTTGTGGGGAAGGGTAAAGAAAATATCTGGCTGTTGAATATTCTATTTTGAAATGCTGGTAATTCTGTAATTAGTTGAATTACGCTTATGAAATCATTGTGAGAAACGGATGAAATGCTCTTAAAGAACAATTACTCTAATTCTCACAATGTTTTCAGTTCTATCTTTACCATTTTCCACATACGATTTTGAAAACGTTTTGGCAATAATAATCAAAATCTCTATAAATGAAAGAACACATATTTGATAAAGTTGAAAACATTTTGGCAAAAGGAGAAAATGCTCATTGCCACAATCTTGTCAAATATCATCCGCTGCAGAGGCGTAACAAAGGGCCTGTATGTGAGAAAGGGTTAAAATCATATTTGGTTATATTTGTCAATGTTTTTCCTGAAACATGTTTAACCCTTTCCTACTTGTCGATGCATTCTGACGCAACTGCAGTCGACTTTTTTTGAAAATATCGTGACAAAAGGAGAAATTGCTCATAACGAGCAATTTCACCTTCTGCCACATTTTTCCACTCTTTTTAATGATAAAACTCTCATTTACGGAGATTTTTCATTTTTTTGCTGACATATTTCCAAAGTCGTCTGCTGCAGATTTGATGTATGTGGGAAAGTGTTAAGCAGATTTCTCTAAAAAAAAAGGTAATCTGTTAATAATAAACCAATCATATCTATTACAGGTTGTTGATGCTACAAACACAACGAGAGAACGTCGCAAGTTACTCGTAGAACTGATCTGTGATAAGCATGATTTCCGTCTTTTCTTTGTGGAGTCCATATGTGATGATGTCACTATAATAGAGGCTAATATATTGGTAAAATTTAGTCTTATTTTATGACTGACAGCTTTTAAATGAAGGGATTTATTTTGTAAGGAATTTTTCTAATCCTTTAATGCATGCAGAAATCATTTGACACATTTGCAGCAGAAGACTTGAAAATATTGTGACCAAAGGAGAAATTTATCCTTATGAGCGATTTATCATTTTGCCACAATGTTTTTAACTCTATTAAATTATTGTTTTATTAGCTCGCCTATTCGAAGAAATAGGGGAGCTTATGTTATCACCCCGGCGTTGGCGTTGGCGTTGGCGTTGGTGTTGGCGTTGGCGTCCGCGTTGCCAGCTTGGTCAAACCTTTGCGTGCAAGGCCTTTTCTCAGACACTGTGTATGCTGTTGCTTTGAAACTTCACACACTTATTCAGGATCATTAGGGGACCTTGTATGTCAAGTCCCATAACTCTGGAATGGATTTTGACTGAATTGTGCCCCTTTTTGGACTTAGAATTTTGGTCAAACCTTTGCGTGCAAGGCCTTTTCTCAGACACTGTGTATGCTGTTGCTTTCAAACTTCACACACTTATTCAGGGTCATTAGGGGACCTTGTATGTCAAGTCCCATAACTCTGGAATGGATTTTGACTGAATTGTGCCCCTTTTTCGACTTAGAATTTTGGTCAAACCTTTGCGTGCAAGGCCTTTCCTCAGACACTGTGTATGCTGTTGCTTTGAAACTTCACACACTTATTCAGGATCATTAGGGGACCTTGTATGTCAAGTCCCATAACTCTGGAATGGATTTTGACTGAATTGTGCCCCTTTTTGGACTTAGAAATTTGGTCAAACCTTTGCG
The DNA here is from genome assembly GCA_031761405.1 of Serripes groenlandicus. Classification (NCBI taxonomy): domain Eukaryota; kingdom Metazoa; phylum Mollusca; class Bivalvia; order Cardiida; family Cardiidae; genus Serripes; species Serripes groenlandicus. The sequence continues at coordinate 35,644,305 of JASEVX010000007.1, forward strand.
TGCAAGGCCTTTTCTCAGACACTGTGTATGCTGTTGCTTTCAAACTTCACACACTTATTAAGGGTCATTAGGGGACCTTGTATGTCAAGTCCCATAACTCTGGAATGGATTTTTTTCAAACATTTGGATTTTTTTCTTTTTCTTTTCTTGTATTTTTCAATTTTGCGTTTAGCTCAACGTTAAAGTTTCGATTTTTTTTTCTTCTCAATAAGTACTGGTTCTAGGGCATTCATATTTTTTGGGGTAAAACATTTGTTTTTGCTGGATTTTGAAAATTGGGCATAGCTTCTTCATATTTTGTTGGATTAATTTCATTTTTTTTTTAATTTTCTTGTATTTTTGAACTTTGAGCATTATTTTTTTTTTTTTTTTTTTTTTTCTTGAATTTTTGAACTTTGTGTTCAGCTCAATTTTTTTTTTTATTATTTCTTGTTTAAAAATAATTGTGTTTAGCTCAATGTTAAGAGTTTTGTTTACTTTTTGTCTTTTACACTTGCCTTGATAGTCAAAGCAGGGGACACAGTGAGACATTTAATTACACGCAATTCTTGTCTTTCTTTTGTAAATTCAATTTCTACTGAATTATTCCACTTTTGGATTTTGGACTTTATACCCATACTATAACTGTTCTGAAGTAGGCCCTGATAGACGATATCCCTGATAGGCGAGCTATATTGTCCTCCGACAACGCTTGTTTTTAAATGTGATAAGCATGATTTCCGTCTTTTCTTTGTGGAGTCCATATGTGATGATGTCACTATAATAGAGGCTAATATATTGGTAAAATTTAGTCTTATTTTATGACTGACAGCTTTTAAATGAAGGGATTTATTTTGTAAGGAATTTTTCTAATCCTTTAATGCATGCAGAAATCATTTGACACATTTGCAGCAGAAGACTTGAAAATATTGTGACCAAAGGAGAAATTTATCCTTATGAGCGATTTATCCTTTTGCCACAATGTTTTTAATTCTATTAAATTATTGTTTTATTTTTAAATGCTTTCAACTTTTGCCTTATTGTTTTCAAAGCAGTCTGCTGCAGATTTGTTTTTATGAACCAAAATATATTATATATACAATTGACAATGCATTGTATACCACTTGATTGCCAAATGCAAGATACCACAGCGATGTACATGTTGTTTATTTCTATATCTTACGTTCAAATGAGGTCAAATTTTACCATGACATCATAATATGCATCAATGTTTGGCATGTTTAGCAAATGTAATTTGTTGTTTATTTACAATTCAATAAAGTGTCATGTAACGTTATAAATGTGTGCGCTAATTCAAAAGTAATAGCAAAAGTCGACGTTATTTTTTATCAACCCTCGTAGATGCTTTCTAACGCCTGCTGAAGATGACTTTCCAAAACATTGCGACAATGAAGAAATTGCTCATAATGAGCAATTTCTTCATTTATAACAGTGATTTCTGCACTTTTCAGTAATATCATTTTCATTTTTAGATGTTTTCAGAGTCATCTGCTGCAGTTTTGCTGTATGTTGGAAATGGTTTGTCTACATAATCATTTTGTGTTCTTCTATAACAGGAGGTTAAGGTGTGCAGTCCTGACTATTTGGGAATGGACAAAAACGAGGCTGTCAAGGATTTCTTACAGCGTATAGAGCATTACAGAGCTAACTACCAATCTCTGGACTACAACTATGATAAAGATCTGTCCTTTATACAAATATTCAATCAGGGGGAACGATTTCTCGTCAATAAACTAGCTGGTAGGTTTTTGGGCTCCCTATATGGATTAATTGTGTGCTCTTTATACGCTAATTTTCACACCAATGTGGTCAAAATATTTTAAGGTTCAAGATATTGCAGAGTTATGACCCAATTGCATTAGTGAAATTTGTATATTTAAATCTCAAACCAATGAAGTTAGGTTTCATCTGTCTGTCTGTGGATAAAAAATTGCCGGGCTTTCTTTCTTTTTCAAGCTGCGGCTATAGTACTTCACACATATAATCGCAATAAACTGAGATAAACCCCTTTTAATTTAAGGGTTAGTAGAACTATGGTCAAAGTCATGGGGTTATTCATTCAATGGGACTCTTCCTGTTTGCTATTCCCCTTCTGTATCTCTTTAAATGAATCATAGGGTATGCTTTTTAAATAGTGGTGAAAACATTGGTGCAAAGGGAGAAATTATGTAAAAATGCAAACTGTTCATGTTGAGCAATTTTAAAAATTTCAAAACATTTATACAATGATTTATTTCATGATGTTTCATTTCTGAATTCAGGTCATTTGCAAAGTCGGGTTGTATATTACCTCATGAATATTCATGTTTTGCCAAGATCCATCTACTTAACCAGGGTAGGTTTGAACATTTTCTTTCATTATTAAATGATTAAACATTTCTTTGTGACATTTATTATTAAATGATTAAACATTTCTCTGTTACATTCATTATTAAATGATTAAACATTTTTCTGTAACAAACATCATATTACACTCTTTTCGGAGACATAGCTGGAAAAGTACAATTTTTTTCAAACTGCACATATTCTGCATTTCTTCAATATTTAAAATTAAAATACCCAATTTGAAAAGGAAAAACATTACTGTACAGAGAGAGAGATAAAGAGTTGTTGCCTGACAATAACAAATATCATTAACCAAAGTAAAAGTGTGAGGGACAAATAGACAGACGTGGGAGATTGATTGATTGGGGTTTAACGCCATTTCAACAATTTTTCATATCACGGCGGCCAGTTTACCTTCTCATATGTTTCCTGGTTTTCTCACACCAGTACCCCACACAACATACTCTCCAATCAACTGGTTGCTTTTCCACATAGACTGTTAGCCCAATTGGTGAAAGACAATTGACGCTTGTCACAGTGACTTTTGTCAAATGTCGGAAAGAATGTTGGCCGAGCTGGAGTTCAAACTCACAACCCTTGGATTGACAACCCACAACGCTACTGACTGAGCTTCTTGGGAGAAGCGATCCCTAGGTTTTGACCTGCTTCCAGGCAGAAGAGACAAAAACGTTGTAAAATGTACCTGTACATTTGTTTTCAATCAGATTTTGCTTTTACTTCAAAGTAAAAATGTTTAAAAATAATCATATCCAGTAAACCTCTAAGTGTGTATTTTTGCTGATTGATTATTGATAAGCAAATCTATTGTTTTGGTAATTAACTTAAATGGTTTACCAACGACAAAACTGATCATCAAAAAGTGAGCATAATTATGAATCGAGTTTTGTATTTGTAATTACGGTACTTAATTATTTAAATCAGCCAATATCTTGTAAACATAACATTTGCATCTGAGCTGATGTTCTGGAGAAAAAAAAATGAAATACTTATTATTTGTTAACCCTTTCCAAATTTGCTGCAGACAACTTTGAAATTATAGAAGATCTCTATAAATTAAAGTTCAATCATTGAAAATTATTGATAACATTGCCGCAATAGGGGAAATTGCTTATTAACTGTGCTATTGTTTCAAGATTCACTTTTTTTCCCCAGCATGGAGAGAGTATGATGAACGTACAGGGTAGAATAGGAGGGGACAGTGACCTTTCACCTAGAGGTCGAGATGTAAGTGTTATTCTGACCAGATGTTTCGTTAATACTGTTTGTGTAAACTTTTCCCACATGCAGATCTATCTTGACCCACCTGTAGCAGATTACTTTTTGGACATTTGTGACTTAAAGGTTCAAAATGCCCCATCGGGTAAAAGGTTGAAATACCTCACTTTTATTAGCTCACCTGAGTATGAAGTGCTCATGGTGTGTTTTTGTGATCGCCTTTTGTTCGCCGTCGGTCTTCCGTCGTCAACAATTTGCTTGTAAACACTCAACTCTCAAGGCCACTATTATCATCCAATTTTCATGAAATTTATTCAGTTTATTTGACTTGATAATATCTAGGCCAAGTTGGAATTTAGTTCATGTCCGGTCAAAAACTGGGACACTAGGCCAAAATTAAGAAATATCTTGTAAACACTCTAGAGACTGCATTTTCTGCTTCAGCAGTGTGAAACTTTGTCAGAATGTTTATCTTGATGATATCTAGGCTCAAGTTTGAATATGGATCATGTTGGGTGAAAATCAAGGTCACGAGGCTAAATTGAATGGAATCTTGTTAAAACTAAAGGTTCCACTTTTGTCTCGCTGCGACGAAGTTACGAAAGTTAGACTAAGGTGTTGGTTTTCTGGCGACAGCGACGACAGCGTAAAAAATTACTGGTACTAGGGCTGTCATATTTGGAATTTAGTTACATATAATACCCTTCTTCACATTGTAATCTGAAGATGCTGAGTGAGACCTTCGTTTAGGGGTTGAAAAAATGACTTTGGTGGATTTTGAGATTTGGACATAGCTTCATCATTTTTTGTTAGATTGATTTCAAATTGTGCACACATTTCATATATAAAGTACTTTAACATAATCAAATGTGTTATTGGGTCAAACATTTGGATTTTTTTTATTTTTAATTTCTTGTATTTTTGAACTTTGTGTTTCAACTTGAGCATGTTGAAACTTTATCAGAATGATTGTCTTGGTCAGAATGTTTGTCTTGACGATATCTCGGCATTTTTTATTTTGGGTCAAGTTCGATTATGGGTAATGTCGGTTCAAAAAGTAGGTCGCTGGGTCGAATTGAAGGAAAATCTTGTTAACACTAGATTTTTGCTTCAGCAGTTTGAAAGTTTGTCTTGATGATATCTAGAAAAGTTCAAATATGGGTCATATTGGGTCAGCAACTAGGTCACTAGGCCAAATTGAAGCAATATCTTGTTAACATTCTGGAGGCTGCATTTTTAACTCGAGCATGTTGAAACTTTATCGGAACGTTTGTTTGAATATAGGTCATGTCAGGTCAAAGGTAGGTCACTAGGTCAAATTGAAGGAAAATCTTGTAAACAATCTAGAGGCCGCAATCTTTGCTTCAGCAGTTTGAAATTTTATCAAATTGAAAGGAAATCTTGTTAACACTGGAGGCTGCATTTTTAATTTGAGCATCTTGAAATTTTATCAGAATGTTTTGTCTTTATAATATCTAGGTCAAGTTTGAATTTTGGTCATATCTGTTAAAAACTAGGTCACAAGGCCAAATTGAAGGAAAACCTTGTTAACACTGTAGAAGCTGCATTTTTTGCTTCAGCAGCTTAACATTTGGTCAGAATGTTTATCTTAATGATATCAGGGACAAGTCAGAATATTGGTCATGCCGGGTTAAAAACAAGGTCACTAGGCTAAATTGATGGAAAATCTTGTTAACATTCTTGAGACCGCATATTTTGCTTCAGCAGCTTGAAATTTTGTCAGAATGTTTGTCTAAAAAATATCTAGGTTAATTCTGAATATGGGTCATATTGGATTAGAAACTAGGCCACTAGGCCTAATTGAAGGGAAATCTTGTTAACACTCTGGATGCTGCATTTTTAACTTGAGCATGTTGAAACTTTATCGGAATGTTTGTCTCAATGATATGTAGGCCAAGTTTGAATATTGGTAATATATGTTCAAAAACTAGGTCACTAGGCCAAATTGAAGGAAAATCTTGTTAACACTAGCAACCACATGTTTGTTTCAGTATCTTCAAATTTGGTCAGAGTGTTTGTCTTAATAATATCTAGGCCATATTGTGGGTCATATTGTGTTAAAAACTAGGTCACTAGACCAAATTGAAGGAAAATATTGTTAAAATTCAAGAGACCGCATTTTCACTTTGAGCAAATTGAAACTTTGTCAGAATGTTTGTCTTGATGATATCTAGTCCATGTTTGAATATGGTCATATCAGGTGAAAAAAAAAAATAGGTCACTAGGCCAAATGAAGGGAAATCTTGTTAACTCTGCGGAAGTTGAATTTTGAATAATTGTCTTGATGTGTTTTGCATTAGAAATCACATTGCTTAATTCAGGTGAGCGATCTAGGGACATCATGTCCCTCTTGTTTCAATTGTGTTTAGCTCAGCGTTAAAGTTTTGTTATTTTACTTTTTGTCTTTTATACTTGCATTCATAGTCAAAGCGGGGGACAGTGAGACATTTAATTATGGCGTAATTCTTTTTACTTTGAGCATGTTGAAATATTGTCAGACTAATTGTCTTGATGATATCTAGGCTAAGTTTGAATATATGTCATGTCCAGTCAAAAACTAAGCCATTCAGTCAAATTGAGAAATTTTTGTTAACACTCGAGGGAAAGCATTTTCTGCTTCAATGTTTATCTTGATCATTAGGCAAAATAGAAGGGAAATATTGTCAACGCTCTGGAAGCCGCATTTTAAACTTGAGCATGTTGAAATTTTGTCAGAATAATTGTCTCGGTCAGAATGTTTGTCTTGACGATATCTCGGCATTTTTTATTTTGGGCAATGTTGGGTCAGTTAAATGATTTTTTTCTTTGCTTCTCTTTCAAGTCAGGTTGCATATTGTAAGTGAATAATTTTCTTTATCAATTCTTTTTTGATATTCCAGGTAATACATCTTTTTCTTAATTTGTTTGGAAGATGACTAAGAACATTTAACTGTACTGTTATTTTTACCTTTCTTTCACAGTATGCAGTAGAATTAGCCAAGTTTGTGGATATGGAAAAGATTCCTAATCTCAAAGTATGGACGTCAGAATTGAAGAGGACCATACAAACGGCGCAACATATCAAAGGGCCAAAAGCACACTGGAAGGCTTTGAATGAGATAGATGCGGTATGCATACTCTATTTGCTTTTCTTTGATCTACTGATGTTTAACCCTTTCCCACCTGCAGATGAATTTTGACGCAACAGCAGCAGATGATTTTTGAAAACATTGGGGCCAAAGGTGAAATTGCTCATGATGATCAATTTCCCCTTTGGCTGCAATGTTTCAATTTTATTATCTACTGGCCAAGGGCCAGAAGAGCTTATGCCGTGGCGTGGTGTCCGTCGTCTGTGTGTGCGTCTGTGAACAATTGCTTGTGAACACGATACAGTCTTCAGTTTTTAGATCACCTAGAGCCAAAGGCTCAAGGTGAGCTATTCTGATCACTCTGTGTCCGTCGTCCGTCGTTAACTTTTAGCTTTAAACATCATCTCCTCCTGAACCGCAGAAAGAATTTCCACCAAACATCACAGGAATGTTCCTTTGGTGGTCCTTTTTCAAAATTGTTCAAAGATTTAAATTCCATTGAGAACTTTGGTTGCTGCGGCATCAGAAAGGGGACAAAATGTCCAAACTTTAAAAATCTTCTCCTCCGAATCTGCCTGTCAGATTCAAATATAATTAGGTAGAAATGTTCCTTGGGTGACCCTCTATAAAAATTGTTCAAGCCATACTGATTGGTCGAAAAACATGGCAGTCAGGCGGCATCAGAAAAGGGGCAAAATGACAAAATTTGAAAATTCCATTTTTATGAAAGTGCTTGTCTGATTTTAAGAAAATATAATAAAAATCTTACTTTAATGATCCTCTATTTAATTTGTTTAAGCCGTTTTGATTGGTTACACAATCATAGCAACCAGGCGTCATCACAAAAGGGGTAAATTGAACTTTTAGCTACAAATGACAACCAACTCCTACCATTCCAATATACCAATTTCCACAAACATCACAGGAATGTTCCTTTGGTGGTCCTCTTTCAAATTTGTTCAAAGAATTAAATTCCATTTAGAACTTTGGTTGCTGCGGCATCAGAGAGGGGACAAAATGTCCAAACTTTAAAAATCTTCTCCTCCGAATCTGCCTGTCAGATTCAAATATAATTTGGTAGAAATGTTCCTTGGGTGACCCTCTATAAAAATTGTTCAAGCCATACTGATTGGTCAAAAATATGGCAGTCAGGCCGCATCAGAAAAGGGGCAAAATGACAAAATTCGAAAATTCCATTTTTATTAAAGTGTTTGTCTGATTTTAAGAAAATATAATACGAATCTTACTTTAATGATCCTCTCGAAAACGAGCCAGATGTGCCCTTGCACGACTGGATTATGGCCCTTGAAATTGTCAAAATTGCTATAATACAGCTTGTGAACACAATAGAGCCTCCATTTACTATCCGATCTTCACCATACATACATGCTCTGGATTGAAAATGACCAAAGAACCATCCCAGTAGAGCATAGGCCCTCATGGGCCTCTTGTTTAACAATAAAGCTTTTATGGAGATTTTTCAGGTTTTTGTTTCTATGTTTTCAAAGCTCTCTGATACAGATTTGTTGTATGTGGGAAAGGGTTAACACCATATTCAACAGTTGCAGGTTTACTGTGGCCGCAAGAACGTTTTACCATGTGTTTCCTGGATTTTCTCACAAGTACTCCTCCATACAGGATATTTTTAAGTCAACTGGTTACCTTCCAACATTGGCTAGTGTAGCTATCCGTAGACTTCTGTCAATTTAACCATTTCCCAACTGCAGACACATTCTGACGCATCTGCAGCAGACGACTTTTGAAAACATTGTGACAAAAGGAGAAATTATCAACTTTTTATAGATATAACACTTTCATTTATAGAAATTTTCCATGTTTTTGCATGATTGTTTTTAAAGTCGTCTGCTGCAGTTTTGTTGTATGTGGGAAAGGGTTAAAGAATCAATGGCTGAGTCGAGTTCAAAATCACAAGCCCTATATTGATAGCCCTGGTCCAGACAAGCAGAGCTTCTGCGACTCCTCTCTTGCTTTTATTCATAGAGGATAATTGGTCTATTTCAGTGTGTAATCAAGACAAGTTTTCACTGACCGATTGATTACCATATACCGCTTTTGGTGTTCACAAATGGAAAATTATCCAGATCTCGCATCGAAACACACACTTGTTTTGTAAATTTCTTGCTTTTACTCACTGATGACATGCAATAACTGGATTCAGAAAGAGTTTACAGTGAAGATTTTATATTGATTAACTTTTGAGTATCCACAACATAGGGTATGTTGAGTTATGAGAGATATCTTGGCAAAAAGACCATTTTTATACCGCCTTTTCTAATATGTAACAAAGCTGTCTTAAGAGCCATCTAGTAGTTTTAAATGTTATAAATATTAGTAAGCAATTTCACCTTTACCCATGATGTTTTCAATAAATTTTATATTGCAAAAGTAACAAATGTCATCTGTATCTGGATAAGGTTAAGCAGTGATGATATTTTACCTTTTTTTATAGGGTACATGTGAGTCCATGACGTATGAAGAGATAGCAGACAAATATCCAGAGGAGTTTGCCTTGAGAGACCAAGATAAATTTCATTATCGATATCCCACGGGAGAGGTGAGATTTTTTTTTTCTTTTCATATATGATGTATATAGCCTCTCATGCATGCTTAACCCCCTTTCCAAGCAGACACATTTTCTAGCATTGTGGTAAAAGGAGAAATTGCTCATCGGGAAAAACTCCTCTGATTGCCGTATAGAGATTTTTCATATTTTTGGTTAAAACTTTGCAAACTTCCTTGAGTGACCTTCTACCAAGATTGTTCAAATTATTCCAATCCTTTGAAAAACATGGCCACTTGGGGGTTGGGCCTGTTTCCCATATTTATATATATGTAAAAAGGATTGAAGTTCCATTAAATCAGGTAAGCAATATAGTGCCATCATGGCCCTCTTGTTTCTTGAGTCAACCGCAAACAGTATCATGTGAGGTAATGGTTAATTAACTCTTTCTATTATATAAAAAATATGCAGCAGATCTAGGTCTAAACATTGGAATTACTTATTTATTGAAAGTATGATTATCAAGTAGAACTGAAAAACTTGTGCCTCGAGTCCACGTGGGGCTGCAGATATGTCAAATTGCTTTAACATGTGGGAAAGGGTTAAGCATTTTAATTATTTTAACTTTAGCTTCATATAACCTTTTTTTAGCTCACCTGAGCTTTGCTCAAGGTGAGTTATTGTGATCGCCTTTTGTCCGTCGTGCGTCGTGCGTCAACTTCTCCTCCTCAGTAACCAGTGGGTCAATTCGGATGAAACTTCACAGAAAGCATCCTCTCAATGACCTCACCAGAATTCCTTCAAATTTTTGGGATCCATGCAAAATTCTGGTTTCCGTGGCAACGAAACCGAAAAAACTTCAAAATTCTTTTCCCAAACTGGTTGGCAGATTTTCAAATAATTTTGTAGAAATGTTCCTTAGATGACCCTCTATCATATTCCTTCAAGCCATGTTGATTGGTCGAAAAACATGGCCGCCAGGGGGGGCGGGGCTATTTTGCCTTATATGGCTATAGTGAAAACTTAAAAAAATCTTCTCCTCCAAAAGTGTCTGGCCGATTTTCAAATAATTATGTAGAAATGTTCCTAGGGTGACCCTCTATCAGATTCCTTCAAGCCAAGTTGATTGGTCGGAAACTATGGCTGCCATGGGGCGGGGCTTATATAGGTAAAGTGAAAAAAAAAAAATCAGGTGAGCGATTCCAGGGCCATCATGGCCCTCTTGTATGTAATTTAACATAATATTATCTTTTTGTTGTAGTCTTACCAAGATCTTGTAGCGAGACTGGAGCCTGTGATAATGGTGAGAATGTGGTATTTCCTGCTTATGATATATATTAATGGACATCTACAGATGAAATACATTTCATTTTCTAAAATTCTTTTTTGATCCGTAATTATACCCCCTTCGAAGAAGAGGGGGTATATAGGAGTCACTGTGTCGGGCTGTCGGTCGGTCAGAAGCCATATTTTGTCTGGCCTATTTCTTACAAACCACTGGGTGGAATTCAATAACATTTTACATGAAGCTTCTATACTAAGAGGAGATGTGCATATCCTAAAGGTCTTATAATTGCATGTTATTTTACAGAGTTATGGCCTTTTTACTTATAAGTTATGGTGTAGGTCAAGGTGCTGTTTTGGGGCTATTTATCATCTTCAGTGATAGTTCCAGTTCCTATTAATGTCATTCAAAGGACTTCGCATTACCAGCTGAGGACCCACATATTCTGCTTTGTTAATTAAACTGAATGACTGGTACTGCTGATTTTTATGTACAATAAATGATATCATATTTTTGATGTATGAAAGATTGCCTACTTTAAATATATTTGAAGTGAATAATGTGATATCTGATGAACTAGAAGCATCAGTTTGATATAGAATTGAAAATATTGTAGCAATATTAAAAACTGCTTGTATTGAGCATTTCTCTTTTACCTTCAATGTTTTTATACCCCCTTTGAAGAAGAGGGGGTATATAGGAGTCACTGTGTCGGGCTGTCGGTCGGTCGGAAGCCATATTATACAAACCACTGGGTGGAATTCATTTAATTTTTACATGAAGCTTCTATACCAAGAGGAGATGTGCATATCATAAAGGGGTTACAATTGCTTGTTATTAGTCCCCTACCGGCGTGCCGAAGGGGACTATTAGGTTTGCACTCCGTCCATCTGTCAGTCAGTCCGACAAATCAGTTTTTCGCACTTTTTTTCTACATGCATTGAGATATTGAGCTGAAATTTTGTATATGGCTTTGTAATCATGTGTCACAGATCAAGTTCGCGTTTCATGGGATTTCGTCAATTTTTTTATGAGTTATGCCCCTTTTTGGACTTAGAATATTAATAAGTCAAAACGTGCAAACCGGTAGGGGATTATGGTATTGCTTGCAATCCTACAGTTACTTGTTTAACAGAGTTATGGCCCTTTTACTTATTAAGTTATGGTGTAGGTCAAGGTGCTGTTTAGGGGGTATTTATCATCTTCAGTGATAGTTCTAGTGGTTTTTGTTCTTTTTCTTATGATTAGGGCAGCCAGTTTGCCTATCCATGTGTTTCCCGCGTTCTCATACACATGTTCTACACAACATTCTTTCCTGCAAAAGTCATATATCTAGTTTGTTAAAGTTGCCAAACTTTGAAAAAAAACAAGATTCCCATATAAAAAATACAATGATAAATAAAATGTATTTCATAGGAGCTTGAGAGGCAGGAGAACGTAATGGTTGTTTGTCATCAAGCTGTGGCACGCTGCCTACTGGCCTATTTTCAGGACAAATCTTCAGGTAAGACACTTTCCATAATATGATAGAACTGAGAACTGTTTCACTTAACCCTTTCCCTCATATAGACGCTTTCTGATGCCTCTGCAGCAGACAGCTTTTTGAAAACATAGTGACAAAGGAAGAAATTGCACAAAACTTCTCCTTTTGCCACAATGTTTTCCACTTTTTGTCATAGGTTATCCGTTCAACTATGGAGATTTTGACAAAATACGTTCAAAGTCGTCTGCTGCAGAATTGTCGTACGAGGGAAAGGGTTAAAATCTTTCCCTGATAAAAAAAACAGTATTTGACACATTTCTTAAAAACACTGTTTTCACTTTTGCAAAATTGTAATTGCAATTTTCAAGATTGTGTAATTTTACCATCAGGTATGTTCATGCCAGATTCGTTTCTTTTTGTCAGATTTGGTAAACGGTTTAAGTTAAATAGAAATCTGTGAGTGAACAGGCTAATCTTTTGGCTCTGCTGATATCTGTAATAAATGAAGGCTGGCCCTTGTTTTGTAATTTGGTACTATCATTACATAGTATTGCTTCTTCATCTCTTTAAACCTTTCCCACATACAAAATATCTGCAGCAAACGACTTTGAAAATATCTTCTAAAACTAAAGAAAATCTCTATAAATGAAGGCATAATTACTGAAAAAAAGTTGAAAACATTGTGGCAAAAGGAGAAATTGCTGATATATTCGACACTTCAATTATTATACTTTCATTATGGAAATTTCCCATAGTTTTGCCCAGATGTTTTCAAACTCCCCTGCTGCAGATTTGTTGTATATTGGGAAGAGGTAACCTTTTCCCTCATGTAGACGCTTTCTGACGCCTCTGCAGCTGACGACTTTTCGAAAACATTGTGACAAAAGAAGAAATTGCTTAAAACGAGCAATTTCTCCTTTTTGTCACAATGTTTTCCACTTTTAGTCATAGGCTATCCTTTCAATTATAGAGATTAGAGATTTCTATTTTTTGACTAAATATGTTCAATGTTGTTATTACTCTTAAACTCTTTTCCACACATAGGTGCTTTTTGATGACTCTGCAGCAGACAACTTTTGAAATTATTGTGAAAATAGGAGAAATATGTGGGAAATGGTTACGGTCTTTTTGTTCCTTGAGCAATCATTAGGGTTAATACATAGGAACAACAGATATTATAAACTAAATCTTTTCAGCTAAAACAGACAATAAACAGTGCTTTCATGACTTAATCTGTGTTGTTTAACCCAAACCATCAGAGGCAATATTGAACTTTTCCAAATTAAAAAATAATTAAGATAAAAATAAATAAATACATAATTATTATTGTTTTCTCTTATTTTCTTTAGTTATTTCCATTAACAGGAATTTAAAAATGAAATTTAGATTTAACAGTGCTTCAGAAATCTTCTTTTGCCTATTCTATTTTATTAAAGTGTTCATTCACAGAAGAGTCAACGTCTGTATCAGGGAAAGGGAGGGTTAAAACAGTGGAAATTTTATATTTACAGTATATACAATCTATTTGTGTCTATCATGGTATAAGTTATCTGTACAGTGGAACTCTTGCTGTAATCCTGTAAATTCATAGCTCCAAACAAATTGAAGTCGAGTCCCGGTAGCTCAGTCGGTAACGACGCGGGCTGTCAATCCAGGGGTTGCGAGTTCGAATCCCGGCTCGGTCAACTTTCTTTCCGACGTTTGACAAAAGTCATTGCGACATGCGTCATTCATCTTCCACCAATGGGCTAAGTCTATGTGGAAAAGCAGCCAGTTGCTTGGGAAGATTGTTGTGTGGAGTACTGGTTTGAGAAAACCAGGAAACACATGAGTAGGTGAACTGGCCGCCGTGATATGACTGAGAAATTGTTAAAAACGGTGTTAAACCCCAATCAATCAACCAAACAAATTGCATGCAACACTTATTTATCGCTTTTGTGTGTGATCCAAGGGGGCCAGTCACAAAATTTTGGTGGTACCGTTAATATTAAATATTTTATTACTTATATGACAAGGATTTATAGAAATATTATGGGATGAGAACAAATTATATTTGCTAGTAGGAAATATTTTAAATTGAAGTATATCACAGGTGATATGAAATGACATCTTTCATTATGTCACCATCTACATTATGATGCATATTGCGTCCAGAAAGGGCCATAAATATGTTTTGTCAGTTTCGAGAAAATTACCTCAATTTTCATTGATCATACAGTAATTAATGATTTATTGGCATTGAACGTTTGATACAGGAATGAATTCTATCCTTTATGATTTTACCCACTTTTAACAAACCCATGCTTACATTCTTTTTCATTACATCGCCTTCCTGTTTAAAATGTTCATTGAAAAAAAAAAATATCTAAGCAGTGCCCTGGGAAAACTAATCTTATCTTAATTGGATAAAGACCTGCTGGGGCATTAATTCTAATGATCCAAATGTAACCTACAACTAATTGACGATCAGATCAGACTAGATATGTGCTGATCTGGATTTACACTTATTGCTGATTGCTAACTGTTTTTTGTAGAGCATCACTCATCTTAATTTCAGTTAGACTACCAATTTAAAGATTGTAACTGGCTTTTATGGTCCTGTTATACTTTGACTTGAACCCCTTTACCCATACAGCAAATAATATTATGCAGTAGATGACATTGAAAACATAGGAAAAAATATGTAAAATCTCTGTAAATAAAAGAACAATTATTGAATTGAGTATAAACTTTGTGGCAATAGAAGAAAGTGCTTATTATGATTTGAAAAGGTCGTCTGCTGCATATGCACCAAAATGCGATTGCTACGGGAAAGAATTAATACTAATGTTATTCAATATTAGCAAGCAATGCATTTGTAACTTACAACACACATTTCATCACTGCAAACTTTACTACACTACATTTTAATTTAAGAAAAATAGATTAAAAGGGATTCCACTGTATTTGTAACTAGGAGCTTTCCTTCCCTCATTTGTGCATTGCCATAATCTTTTCTTGCAAGAAACCACATATATCCACCTATAAAGCTGAAGAAATTTATAAAATATGATATTCAAAATAACGACTTGCTCAAAATAAGTTTGATTGAATTTGGAACTATTAAGCAGTATTATACAGTTAAGGAAAATCTTGATTTAAAATTCAATAATAATGATGTATATATTTAAAAGGTTTAACCCTTTCCCTCATATAGATGCTTTCTGATGCCCCTTCAGCAGACAAGCAAAACAAGCAATTTTTCCTTTTGTCACCATGTTTTCAACTCAGTTTCCAAATTTTTTCGGCTAATGTTTTCTGCTGCAGATTTGTTGTATGTGGGAAAGGGTGTAGGAGAATTAATCATACTTCATGCACAATTACTACTATTTCATATGATTTACACTGTTAACCCTTTCCCTCATACGACAATTCTGAAGCGGACGACTTTGAACGTGTTTTGTCAAAACGTAGAAAATCTCCATAATTGAATGGATAACCTATGACAAAAAGTGGAAAACATTGTGGCAAAAGGAGAAATTGCACGTTTTGTGCAATTTCTTCTTTTGTCACTATGTTTTCA
Organism: Serripes groenlandicus; assembly: GCA_031761405.1. Classification (NCBI taxonomy): domain Eukaryota; kingdom Metazoa; phylum Mollusca; class Bivalvia; order Cardiida; family Cardiidae; genus Serripes; species Serripes groenlandicus. Next base: position 35,659,806 of record JASEVX010000007.1, read on the forward strand.
AAAAGCTGTCTGCTGCAGAGGCGTCAGAAAGCGTCTATATGAGGGAAAGGGTTAAAAAGGTCAAAATAATAAAAGATATTCTGTTACATATGTTTGCCCCTCTGTATCAAGAGAAATTTGGATTACCTTTTTAGCTTTCCTGAGCATGAAATGCTCCCTGTTAGCTTTTGTGATCACTCACCTTTACTCATCATTTGTTCACCTTTCTGATTAATCACATACAACAAATCTGCAGCAGACGACTTTGAAAACAAACATGATAACAATTGGAAACTCCCTTAAAATGAAAGAACAATAATTGAATTGAGCAAAATTTTCTTTTGTCAACATGTTTTCAAAAAGATGTCTGCTGTAGAGGCGTCAGAAAGCATTGATATGAGGGAAAGGGTTAAATCATCTTCTCCACTGAAACTACTGGTGCATACCTTGGTCACAACATAACTATAAGTTGACTGCATCCGGTTAGTATGACACTTTAACCCTTTCCCACATACAGCAAATCTGCAGCAATACTATGGAAACTCTCTAAATGAAATGGCAATTATTGAATAAAGTTATGAGCAGTTTCTGCTTTTGCCACAATGTTTTCACAAGTTGTCTGCTACAGAGGCGTCAAAAAGCATCTGTATGTGGGAAAGGGTTAAGAACATACTTTATGAAATTTCTGCATAGAAGTCTACATACAATTTCTATTGAAAAGTTTTATTAAATAAGGTGAGCAATATATGTCAATCATGGGTCTCTTGTCAAACGTTTACCTGAACAATGGTTTTTATACGCCCGTTTTGAAAAAACGGATCGTATTATAGTTTTACCTGCGGCGTACGGGTGAGCGGGCGGCGTCCAGTATGTTGTCAGCTCAATAACTTTAGAAGCCTTTGTCCAATCATCACCAAATTCGGTCAGAATGTGTATTGGGATAATATCTCGGACAAGTTTGATAACTAGCCATATCGCTTTAGTCAATCAAGAGTTATCGCCCTTTAATTATAGAAATTACCCAAAATTGGTCTTGTCAGCTCAATAACTTTAGAAGCCTTTGTCAAATCATCATCAAATTTAGTCAGAATGTGCATTGGCATAATATCTCGGACAAGTTTGATAACTAGCCATATCGCTTTAGTCAATCAAGAGTTATTGCCCTTTAATTATAGAAATGACCTAAAATTAGTCTTGTCAGCTCAATAACTTTAGAAGCCTTTGTCCAATCATCACCAAATTTAGTCAGAATGGTCATTGGCATAATATCTCGGTCAAGTTCGATTACTAGCCATATCACTATAGTCAATCAAGAGTTATCGCCCTTTAATTATAGAAATTACCTAAAATTGGTCTTGTCAGCTCAATAACTTTAGAAGTCTTTTTCCAATCATCACCAAATTTAGTCAGAATGTGTATTGGCATAATATCTCGGACAAGTTCAATAACTAGCCATATCGCTTTAGTCAATCGAGAGTTATTGCCCTTTAATTATAGAAGTTACCTAAATTAGTCTTGTCAGCTTATAACTTTAGAAGCCTTTGTCCAATCATCACCAAATTTAGTCAGAATGTGTATTGGCATAATATCTCGGACAAGTTTAATAACTAGCCATATCGCTTTAGTCAATCAAGAGTTATCTCCCTTTAATTATAGAAATTACCTTTGATAACTTACAACGTTATCTTAGTCACTACACAATTATGTCCCTCGAAATGGCTAAAACTGTACTAACAGTGTCCGCTCTCTAAGTTTGGCTGATGTACAACAAATTATCACTATACTTGGTCTCAAAAACACAGGACGGGCGATTTTGTGACATTTGGCGCTCTTATTACCCCTTTCATTCATACAGACGCTTTGTGACGCCTCTGAAGCAGACGGCTTTTTGAAAACATAGTGACAAAAGAAGAAATTGCACAAAACGTGCAATTTCTCCTTTTGCCACAATGTTTTCCACTTTTTGTCATAGGTTATCCATTCAATTATAGAGATTTTCCACTTTTTGACAAAATAAGTTCAAAGTCGTCTGCTGCAGAATTGTAGTATGAGGGAAAGGGTTAATACAAAATTAGAATATGCTAAATCTTGCAAATGATGCATTGGGTTAATCTCAAGATACATTAGAACATTGTCTTTTTGTAAAACTTTTAAAACTGGTTGCTTTGATTATTTTAACTTTTTCCCCCCATTCACATGCATTTTGATGTTTGTGTGGCAGGCAACTTTTGAAAACATTGCGGCAAAAGGAGAATTTGCTTATAATGTGCAATTTCTCCTTATGTCATAATGTTTTTAACTCGTTTCAATAAATATGCATTCTTGTTTTTACCTGGATAATTTCAGACACCTGCTGCACTTGTTTTCTGTGTGGGAAAGGGTTTTAATCTAATTTTTTCAATCAAAAAGAGGTCAAGATAAAGGGATACACTATGGTTTGATTAAAAAAATTCCACAAAAACTAACTTTCAGATTCCCACAAAAGTTTTTTATTCATCGTATTCTGAAACTGATCATTTCGAAATTTCCATATTTTCCTCCAAATGTTTTACTAAGTTGTCTACTGTAGATTTTGTTCTATTTGGGAGAGGGTTGAAAATATCTGGGAGATGGTTCTAATAATAACTTAACCAAGTGTTCCCTTGTCTTTGACTCGGATGATGTAAGGGTTAAAGGTGCTGAATTCCAGATGGAGATCAAAATTTTGAAATGTTTAAACTTAAGTGAAAACAAAGAATGTAATAAGTAGTTTTAAACTCTTTTGGCAGTAAATGTTGAAAAACTGTCAATTGAAAGTCATGAAAATGTATAAAATTTGGCTTACTGCGTATGTTTACCCAGTACAAATGAAGCATTAATTATCAATATTTACTATTATTTAGATGTTTATGGTACTGAAAAGTGAAATTATTACTCTTATTGTATGATGATTCTAATATTTCAAGAATTGTTTTGATCTGTTTTAAAACTTTGACTATAATGTTTATTTTCTAGAGTCCAGCACCTTACAAATGAAATGTAATTAATGCTTGAGCCACAATTCAGATACATCTATATTGCATGACGCGATTTAGGTTGATTGGAGCCTTTACTGAATCCCAAGTTGGCTCATTGGTTGTATCCGAGTGACTTCTAACAGACAGATAGCTAGAAGGACAGACTACAGCAAAACTATTTCTCTCCTCATGTGGAGAAGGATAACCATTTTTCACTTATTCATCAATTTTCACAGAAGATGGAGCTGTATCTAAATTGAAAAAATATTTGTTCTATGCATTAACCCTTTCCCTCATAAGACTTTGAACATATTTTGTCAAAAGATAGAAAATCTATAATTGAATGGATAACCTATGACTAAAAGTGGAAAACATTGTGTCAAAAGGTGAAATTAATCGTTTTGAGCAATTTCTTCTTTTGTCACTATGTTTTCAAAAAGCGGTCTGCTGCAGAGGCATCAGAAATCGTCTATATGAGGGAAAGGGTTAACCCTTTCCCACATACAGCATATCTGCAGCAGACGACTTTGAAGACATTTTGAAGACATTTAGTATAAAATAGGAAAAGTATATAAATGAAGGTATAATTACTGAAAACAGTTGAAAACATTGTGGCAAATGGAGAAATTGCTTGTTTTGAACAATTTCTCCTTTTGCTACAATGTGTTCAAGAGTCATCTACTGCACATGTGACAAAATGCATCTATAGGTAGGAAAGGGTTAAATGCAATTTCAGAAAATTGATGAATTAATGATCATGGTAGATTCCAACTACAGGAGGGATATAGCTTGGGTGGTCTCTGTCCTTCTAGCTGTTTGCCTGAAGCTATAACTAAGACATGGATGGTCAAATGCATTTGATTAAAACTTAATAGAAATGTTAACCATTTCCACAAATGTAATCCTGCAAGTTGAGCTATGATTGCCCGAGGAACACAAAAGTAACGGCTCCTTTCTCCAAGAGGATACCAATTCAACAAATGTGCTTGTTAACTCCCCCTTTCCCACCTGCAAATACATAGTGACACTTATGTAGCAGACGACTTTTGAAAACACTGTGGCCAAAGGTGAAATTGCTCATAATGAGCAATTTCTACTTTGGCCACAATGTTTTCAACAATTAAGTTATCTTTTATGGAGATTTTTCAAGTTTTTGTATATTTTAAGGTTTTCAAAATCGTCTGCTGCAGATTTGCTGTATGTGGGAAAGGGTTAACCCCCCCTTTCCCACCTGCAAATGCATTTTGACACTGAAGCTTGTGCAGTAGACAACACTTGGCACAATGTGTCAACACTATTCAATAATAAAAGTTTCATTTATAAAGATTTACAATACATTTTGCTGCTTGTTTTCTTAGTCATCTGCTGCAGATGTGTTGTATGTGGGAAGGGAGTCAAGCATTGAATTAACCGATTCTGAATTGTTGGTTGTATAACTGTTAAAAAAGTGATTTCTCTGGACAGAGGAGGTTCCCTATGTGCCCGTTCCACAAGAGAGCATTGTGAAAATGCATATGAGGGGTTTTGTGTGTGAAAGCACAGTGTATCCATTGCTAAGGTACTTTGTTCGAGCCTGGTACAGTCAAACTTGTGTTAGTGTGGCACCTGTAGTTAGCAATCACTTAACACTTTCCCTCATACGGCAATTCTGCAGCAGATGACTTTGAACGTATTTTGTCTAAAAACAGAAAATCTTCTTAATTAAATGGATAACCAATGACAAAAAGTGGAAAACATTGTGGCAAAAGGAGAAATTGCACGTTTTGTGCAATTTCTTCTATTGTCACTATGTTTTCAAAAAGCCATCTGCTGCAGAGGCGTCAGAAAGTGTCTATATGAGGGAAATGCTTAACATCTTAACCTTTTCTCACATTCAACAAATCTACAGCAGAAGACTTTAAAGGGAAAAAAAAAACAGGTCAAAAAAAGGAAATTCTCTATAATTGAAAATATTCAGTTGAAATCATTGAGGCTAAAGAAGAAATTTGTCATCTTAAGCTATTTCTTCTTTTTTCCACGATATTTTCAAAAGTCTCTTGATGCAGATTTGACAAATTGGCATCTATAAGTGGGAAAGAGATTAGCAGATATTTATTCGGCCATATAGTATGAGGCATGTAACAAACAAAAACTGGGCGCAAGAGATCTTGAAAATAATGTCCGAAGGGATCAAATTACATACTTGTATATTTGGTTTTTAGTCATTTTCTTGGTCCAAGGGCTTTTGTGTATGCTTGAACAATTAGTTTAACCTTTTCCCACATATAAAGGCTTTTTGATGCCTCTGCTGAAGACAACTTTTGATAACAACGTGACAAAAGGGGAAATTGCTCAAAACCAGCAATTACTCCTTTCGCCACAATGTTTTCAACTTTTTCAGTAATTGTACCTTTATTCATTGAGATTTTCCATAATTTGACCAATATGTATTCCAAGTCGTCTGCTGCAGATTTGTTGTATGTGGGAAAGGGTTACATTGTAAATAGGGTTGATCTTGATAAGACAGTGTGGAGTTGCTGTCTGATCTGGATCTTCAACATGGTCGCCAGGGGTGGTTTTGCTTTAATGTGGTCCATGTGTTGATGAGTGAATTGCCATTTAATATAATAACAGAACCATTTTCCCATTCTCACATTCTGCAGCAGACAACTTTGAAAATATCTAGGGAATTACTTTCAGGTTAAAGGAGATATTGCTTTTTTAGCTCCACTGGCCAGTTGAGCTTATGTCATGGCGAATTGTCCATTGTGCTTGGTGCGTGTGTGCCTCAACTTTTGGCTTCAAACGACTTCTCCTCCCTAACCACTTGGCCAATTGGGATGAAACTTCATAGGAAACATCCTCTCAATGTCTTCTCCTAAATTCCTTCAATATTTTGGTCCATGCAAAATTCTGGTTTCCATGGCAACCAAAAGACAAAACATTAAAATTCTTCTCCTAAACTGGTTGGCCGATTTTCAAATAATTTTGTAGAAATGTTCCTTGGATGACTCTTTATCAGATTTATCCAAGCCATGTTGATTGGTCGAAAAACATGGCCACCAGGGGGTGGGGTTATCTTGCACTATATGGCTATAGTGAAAACTTGTAGAAATGTTCCTAGGGTGACACGCTATGAGATTCCTTCAAGTCATGGTGATTTTTAAAAAAAACATGGCCACTAGGGGGGTGGTGCTGTTTGGAGATTAAATGTTTGCCTAATGGCAGTGAAGCGATACTGGCCCTCTTTCTACAAAATTATTTGAAAATCGGCCAACCAGTTTAGGAGAAGAATTTTAATGTTTTGTCTTTTGGTTGCCATGGAAACCAGAATCTTGTTCCTTGGGTGACTCTTTATCAGATTTATCCAAGCCATGTTGATTGGTCGAAAAACATGGCCACCAGGGGGTGGGGTTATCTTGCACTATATGGCTATAGTGAAAACTTGTAGAAATGTTCCTAGGGTGACACGCTATGAGATTCCTTCAAGTCATGGTGATTTTTAAAAAAAACATGGCCACTAGGGGGGTGGTGCTGTTTGGAGATTAAATGTTTGCCTAATGGCAGTGAAGCGATACTGGCCCTCTTTATCAGATTTATCCAAGCCATGTTGATTGGTCGAAAAACATGGCCACCAGGGGGTCTGCTGTTTTGTCTTTTGGTTGCCATGGAAACCAGAATCTTGTTCCTTGGGTGACTCTTTATCAGATTTATCCAAGCCATGTTGATTGGTCGAAAAACATGGCCACCAGGGGGTGGGGTTATCTTGCACTATATGGCTATAGTGAAAACTTGTAGAAATGTTCCTAGGGTGACACGCTATGAGATTCCTTCAAGTCATGGTGATTTTTAAAAAAAAAACATGGCCACTAGGGGGGTGGTGCTGTTTGGAGATTAAATGTTTGCCTAATGGCAGTGAAGCGATACTGGCCCTCTTGGGCCTCTTGTTTAAACAACTTTTTTAAAAGTTATCTGCTGCAAAGGTGTCATAACATCATAATATCTGCAGCAAGGAAATGGTTGAAATGATAAAAGAAATCACACTTAACAAACATGCAGGCTATTCTCAGGCAACTAAATTTGGCCAGACAGACAATCTGAATGTCAGAGTCTTTTGAATATTTATATTTCCTACATACAACAAAGCTGCTGCAGTTGACTAGGCAAACATATAGAAAATCACTATATATTAAAGTAAAATTATTGAAAGGAATTAAAATCATTTTGAGCAAATTTTCCATTTGCAACAATGTTCGCAAAAGTCAGTTGCTGGAGATGAGTTAAAACGTGCTTAACCCTTTCCCTCATATATCCACCTTTTGATGCCTCTGCAGCAGAGGGCTTTTTGAAAACATATTGACAAAAGAAGAAATTGCTCAAAATTTACAAGCAATTTTACCTTTTGCCACAATGTTTGCCACTTTTAGTCATAGGTTATCCATTCAATTAAAGAGATTTTCTATTTATTGACAAAATATGTTCAAAGTCGTCTGCTGCAGAATTGTCGTATGAGGGAAAGGGTTAAATGTGGAAAAGTTACAGATTGATATGATGCCATGGCTGACTAAGACATGTTTGACTGTATAGTCTATAGGGCCAACTTTTGTTTTTGTTGATTTTTGTGACAGAATTGTCCTTGTAAGCACTATCATGATATTTCTGTTGTAGTCTAACCATACAATAGCCTTTCTACCTTCATGAATTGTGTTCTCTATATTATTTTGGTAGTCTAACCTTACAATTGTGCTACTCTTTCCTTGATGAATTTTGTTGACAGAGCATTTCTTTTCTGCATGAAGGAGTTAAATGCATCTGGTTATATATATGTTGGAATAACCCTTTCCCACATACAACAAATCTGCAGCAGATGACTTTGAAAACATACTCCAAAACAATTGGAATGAAAGTACAATAATTGATAAATGAGTTATAAATATGGTGACAAAAGAAGAAATTGCTCATTTTGAGCAATTTCTTCTTTGTCCACATTAATTTTGAAAAGCTGTCTGAGGCATAGAAAGCGTCTATATGAGGGAAAGGGATAAGCAATGTCAGCAATAAAAATAATAACCAGGAATTATTTCAAATCTCAAACATGCAATTAATAATTTCACTACTATGTTTTCAAACACATTCTTTGTTCTAATTTGCAGATGTTCTCTTCTCATTAGCATTTTTCTAAAGCAGACACCTTTAAAAAAAATGTCCAATCTGCAAAACTAATCCCTTTCTTATGTATATACAATAAATCTGCAGTAAAAGTTCAGAAAATTCTTGTAAACTTCAGTAAAATTACTTAACCCTTTCCCTCATATAGACACTTTCTGACGCCTCTGCAGCAGATGGCTTTTTGAAAACATAGTGACAAAAGAAGAATTGTCGTATGAGGGAAAGGGTTAAAATAAATTGATTGTACTTACCATAGAAATTGCTTATAATGCAATGCCTCCTTTTCATACAATATTTTCATAATTTGACTTATGCAGATGTCAAAATATGTCTGCATGTGGGAAAGAGTTTACATCTGTTGTCTCAAACACGATTGAATATAGAAAGCTCTCTGAATGTATTTAGAGAAGAAATGTCATGAAATTGAATACAAGCAATACTCACACAAATCTAGATAAGGGGCGCATTTCAACATTGATTCATCATTTGTCTTCCGAACCCTATGATGTGGGAACTCCAAAGATTTGTCTCACTGAAATGATGCTTTCGAGTGCCCATGATTAGGGGCTTAACCCACATACAGACGCTTTCTGATGCTATTGCACTAGACAACTTTTTTAAAACATTGTAGCATAAGTAGACATTACTCATGATGAGCAAATTCATCTTTTGCCACAATGTTTTGAACTCTATTCACTAATTATACTTGCATTTATAGAGATATTCCATGTTTTGATATTGCTGTTTTCAAATTCGTCTTCTGCAGAATTGTTGTATGTTGGAAAGGATTAACCCTTTCCCTCATATAGACGCTTTCTGACACCTCTGCAGCAGACAGCTTTTTGAAAACATAGTGACAAAAGAAGAAATTGCTCAATACAAGCAATTTCTCCTTTTGACACCATGTTTTCCACTTTTAGTCATAGGTTATCCATTCAATTATAGAGATTTTCTATATTTTGACAAAATATGTTCAAATGCCTCTGCTGCATATTTCCTGTATGTGGAAAAGGGTTAATTAAGTAATGGGGGGAGAATTTCCTGATGAATAGACTCGTTTGCTCTGAATTATCTAGTCCTTGGTTTATACTAATTTTACTTCTTGATTTCAAAAGCAGCTGCATTAACAACTTTGTATTTTCTGCTTCAAAGAAATTTGCTTTAGATGTACATTGTATTGTTATATCTGTTTTTAACCCTCTTCCCATCCATATATCGAGTGCTTGGCGTGAAACGCTTGTAACTAAAATTGGTATTTTGTTACCAAGGTTATAATCACCTCGCCATAATGTCTTTATAAACGTTAAATCTTTTATTCTTGGTGAACAATGGAAATTTAGGTGCCATTGCTCGTTCTGAGCAATGGCATCTAAATTTGCATTGTTTACAAAGGGGTCAAAATTGCCCCTAAAACAGGGTTTTCAAAATAGGTTTTGAGTTACAACCGTTTCACGCCAAGCCCTCGATATATATACAACAAATTTGTAGCAGACGACTTTGAAAACTCAAGGAAAATCTCTTTAAACCTTTCCCTCATTTAGACGCTGTCTGGCGCCTCTGCAACAGACGGCTTTTTGAAATCATAGTGACAAAAGAAGAAATTGCACAAAACGTGCAATTTCTCCTTTTGCCACAATGTTTTCCACTTTTTGTCATAGGTTATCCATGCAATTATAAGAGATTTTCTATATTTTGACAAAATAAGTTCAAAGTCGTCTGCTGCAGAATTGTCGTATGAGGGAAAGGGTTAACTGTAATATTAATCATTGATTAGAGTTAAAAATGTTGTGGCAAAAAGAGAGTTTGTTCAAAATGAGCAATCTTCCCTTTTCCGAATCTTTCCAGAGGTCCTCTGCTACAATGGTATCCAAAGGTGTCTGCATGTGGGAAAAGGGTTGGAATTTTGGGACTCCTTCTGACCTTGTCTACCTTATAATCTAACTTAAATCTCTTTCAGAAAATGTAATTGGAGGGAATAGAAAAACTTAACTTTACCGTGCAGCACACAACTTTAACCCTTTCTGACGCCTCCGCTGCAGACGGCTTTTTGAAAACATAGTGACAAAATAAGAAATTGCTCAAAACGAGCAATTTCTCCTTTTGCCACAATGTCTTCCACTCTTAGTCATAGGTTATCCATTCAATTAGAGATTTTTTTGACAAAATATGTTCAAAGTCGTCTGCTGCAGAATTGTAGTATGAGGGAAAGGGTTTACTCTTTTCCACATACATGTACAACAAATCTGCAGCAGAAGATTTTAAAATCATATTGTCAAAAACATTGAAAATCTCTATACATGTACATAAATAATAAATAATTATTGAATTGAGTTGAAAATATTGTTGCAAAAGTCATCTTCTGTTGATGCATCGAAATGCATCTGCAAGTTGGAACCAATATCTGCATATGCCTTAATGCAAGACTTTATAAACTTCCTTTGCAAATAAAGAAGACCAAGATCATCAGCCTGTACATTCATGTTCCCTTACACTGGGTTACCTTGTTCGCTACTAATTAATCCATATGAACAGTCCCGCGAGAAGACCAATATTGTGTAAAGTATCGACCGGGATCAGCCTAAGCATGCCACACAGGCTAACCCGGACAGACAATTTTCGCATCCTGTGGATTTTCTGTTTCAGGAATCATCACTCTATACATCTGTCCCCCTGAGACGGAATGTGTCGGCCCGTATCAGCCGGCGCAGACTGCATTATGTAGTGTCCATAATGTTGGTTTTCTCGTGGAACGGCTCATATTAAGATAGGGGTTGTAGGCTGCATAAGTTTTACTATGTAAATAGTGGATACGAATTATAATCATTGTAGAAAAATAAGAAATAGATCATTACCTGGATTTTTTACATTTTCGCTCACAGTTTTTCAAACAAATTGTCTTCTTCAAAATTCTCAAGAGTTTATTCAATGAGGGAAAAGGCTTAGAAATATTTATTATAATACCTTTTTTTTTTTTTATAGTCAAGAACTTCACCCAATGAAAATTGTTTAGCATAGGGTTTTTTTTTAACTGGGTGTCCCAGGTTCGATCCCCATTCTTGTTGGAGTTGCCCTTGGCCAAGGCACATATCCAAGTCTGGTACCGGTAGTCACCCAGGGATAAAGAATAAGTACTGCAGCTGTTGTAGTATAATTTAATCTTAATTATACCCCCTTCGAAGAAGAGGGGGTATATAGGAGTCACTGTGTCGGGCTGTCTGTCGGTCAGTCAGCCAGCCGGAAGCCATATTTTGTCCGGCCTATTTCTTACAAATCACTGGTTGGAATTCAATGAAATTTTACATGAAGCTTCTATACCAAGAGGAGATGTGCATATCCTAAAGGGGTTACAATTGCATGTTATGGCCCTTTTACTTATTAAGTTATGGTGTAGGTCAAGGTGCTGTTTAGGGGGTATTTATCATCTTCAATGATAGTTCTAGTTTTTCTAGTTTTTAGCTTACAGTTAATTTTAACTTTTTTCTGTTGCCTACCTTTGCAGGGAGACATATAGGGATCACTTCCCTGTCTGTCTTTACATCATGCTTTCATTTACTGACACTGGCAGGGATCACAATTTGTTTCATCAGCTTTTACGTGTTTCAGTTTGATTATTAAACATTAACCCGTTCCCACATATAGATGCTTTCTGAGGCCTCTGGAGCAGACGTCTTTTGAAAACATTGTGGCAAAAGGAGAAATTGCACATGATGAGCAATTTCTCCTTTTGCCACAACGTTTTTGACTTGATTCAATGGTTTAAATCTTCAAATAGAAATTTTCTACCGTCTTGCCTATATGTTCTTAAAATCATTCTGCTGAAATCTTGCTGTATGTGGGAAAGGCTTAAAATAATTCTAGAGCTTTCGCATTTGAAAACTTTTAGGTCAAACAGTGATTGTCTCTATAAATGATATTTTTATTATTAAATCAAGTTTTACAATCATTGTGGCAAAAGGAGAAATAGCTCATTATGAGTGATTTATTCTCCTTTTGTCACAATGTTTTTTATAAAAGTAATTTGCTACAGATAGGTGAAAATGCGTCTATATTTGGAAAAGGGGTCAATATGAATCCAATTGTATTCTTACTATGTTAAATATGAAACATATCTACATATCTGACTGTAGGGGCGGAAGGGTTTATCCCTTTCCCACATATAGACACATTTTGATGCCTCTGAAAACCTTGTGGAAAAATTAGGAGCATTTTCACCTTTTGTCACAGTGTTTTCAACTCTTATTCAATAATAATACTTTAACCCTTTTCCCTCATATAGACGTTTTCTGACGCCTCTGCAGCAGATGGCTTTTTGAAAACATAGTGACAAAAGAAGAAATTGCTCAAAACGAGCAATTTCTCCTTTTGCCACAATGTTTTCCACTTTTAGTCATAGGTTATCCATTCAATTATAGAGATTTTCTATAAGTTAACAAAATATGTTTAAAGTCGTCTGCTGCAGAATTGTCGTATGAGGGAATGGATTAATGTCTTCTGCTGCTGATTTGATGTATGTGGTAGAGTGTAATGGGATGGGTTGATTCATTATTTTTATATGTCCATCTTTCTAACACCGGCTGCTCTGCCATTCATTCTTTATAATGACTGACAAAAGTCACCCGTCTTCCACCAATGGGCTGAATAGTCCAAGTGGGAAGGTAGTCAGTTACCTTGGAATAATGTTGTGTGAAGTACAGATGTGAAAAGCCAGGAAATAAACATTAGGTGAAATGGCTTCCATTATATAATTGTATTAACCCTTTCCCACATACATTCACATCTGCAACAGACAACTTTTGCCTCAATGTTTTCAACCCAAGTCAATACATGTAACTAATAATAATACTATACTTTCATATAATTATATGTATATATAGAGATTTTCCATATTTTTGCTAGAGATCTGTTTAAAGTCATCTGCAATAGATTTGGGAAAGTGTGAAACACCACTCCATCAATCAATGTAAATTTTGTGTAATTTCACTAGACTAGCCATTGCGGTGTTTTATACTTACAGAGGATCTGCCGTACCTGAAAGTACCCCTACATACAGTCATAAAACTCACTCCGGTGGCCTATGGCTGTAGGGTTGAGTTTTTTAACCTTAACATTCCAGCTGTGGACACGCACAGGGAACGGCCAGGGGTTAGTGCTCAGTTTTATTATTTTGATGTACCTTTTCCCACTTACAGAGGCATTTTGATGCTTCTGCAGCAGACAACTTTTGATAACATTGTCGCAAAACTAGTAATTGCTTATAATGAGCAATTTCTCCTTTTGCCTCAATGTCTTCTACTCTATTCAATGATTATGCTTTCATTCATATATATAGATTTATGTGTGAATTGGTTAAGGCCGAAGGGGGGGATTTCCAATCTGTAAAATTCTTCTCTCATTCCATTTGTCGGATTCCAATATAATTTGATAGAATGTTCCTTGGGTGACCTTTTACAAAAATTGTTCAAGCCATAATGATTGTTTGAAAAACATGGCAGCTAGGTGGATGCAGAAAAGGGGCACAATGACAATTTTTAAAAACCCATTCTTATGAAAGTGCTTGTCTGATATCTTTAGTGAATCTCTACATAATTTTTCCAAGGAATAGTGATTGGTTGAAGACATATAGCGGATCCTCTTTCAAAATTGTTCAAAAATATAAAGACTATACACAACTTTGGTTGCTGCTGCAACATAAAGGGAGAAAAATGTCACAACTTTAAAATTCTTCTTCTTTGAATCTGCTTTTCTGATTTAAAGATAATTTGGTAGAAAGGGTCCTTGAGTTACCCTCTGCAAAACCTGTTCAAGCCATATTGATTGGTTGAAAAAGATGGCCACTAGACGCCATCATAAAAAGGGCAAAATGACAAATTTTAAAATTCCATTCTTATACAGTTCTTGCCTTGTTTCAAGATAGTTTAGCAAAAATGCTCCTTTAGTGACACTGTACATGATTTGTTCAAGCCATATTGATTAGTTGAAAAAGAAAGCTGCCAGGTGGTATCAGAAAAGGGGTAAAATGAACTTTAAATGCAAACGGCATCTCCTCCTAAATCAATGGACTGGTATCAACCAAACCTCACAGGTATGTTTCTGTGGTGGACCTCTTTCAAATTATTCAAAGATTGTATGCTTTTATTACAAATGTCCGTTACTGATAAGCTGCTTCATTTGCAGTTCATTCCCACTCTTGATCAAATTTTCCCCTTTTATTAACAGCAGCAGTTGCTACTATAGTATCACTCAAGTGATCGATTTAGGGCCATCTTGGCCCTCTTATTTATAAATAGATACATTTATTCCATGGATGTTTAACCCTTTCCCTCATATAGACGCTGTCTGAGGCCTCTGCAGCAGACGGCTTTTTGAAAACATAGTGACAAAAGAAGAAATTGCTCAAAACAAGCAATTTCTCCTTTTGCCACAATGTTTTCCGATTTTAGTCATAGGTTATCCATTCAATTATAGAGATTTTCTATTTTTTGACAAAAAGTTGTCTGCTGCAGAATTGTCATGTGAGGGAAAGGGTTAAATATTTTTCTGCTGCAGGTTTATTGTATATGAGTAACAGGTTAAACCCTTTCCACCATTCACAGATCTAAGACTACAATATGCATGGTGTTTCAGCACATCTTTAACATTGAATCTGTAGTTTTAAAATACCATCTGAAATGTTTGCTATGTTTGCTAATATGTATGCACAGAAATGTAATTAGTCAAGTTATATTAATTAGCACCTTCACCCTATCATTTCCAAACACTAATATACTCCTAACATGCTAAAAGTGCCTTTTAACCATTTCCCACATACTACAAATGTGCAGCAAACAACTTTTAAAACAATATGGAAACTAGAATTAAAGGAACATTTTTAAAATCGAAAACATTGTAGCAAAAGAAGAAAATGCTCATTATAAGCAACTCCTCTTTTTGCCACAATGTTTTCTAAAGTCGTCTGCCCCAGAGGAATTAGAAAGAGTCTATATGTGGAAAAGGGTTAATAAATCAACAGCTAATTTGATTTGCACATTTCTTCAATCAGAATTGTTATTGTACAGGCAACAATAGATCCAAGGGTTATGGATTTGATTCCTGTCTCTGGCAGTTACTGATTCACTGGTTATTTGTTGAGTGATTCTTACCAAAGTTTGAAATAAACAGAGCAATGATAATTATTTTTCTTGATATAAGATCAAGATATAGTTTAATTTTCAAACACCAAGAACGATATTTTTTAGATTGGCAAAGTCACACTTAAAAATAACACTTTTTGATGTTCACTCAGTACAGACCTAGATAAGGGGAACTTTTCATGTTCTAAAATCCTTATTTCCTTACCCTAAGTTGTGGGTACTCGAAAGAATTGTTTCACTGAGAAGATTCATTTGAGTACCAACAACATAGGATTTGGTTGAGTAAGAAGAGAAGTATTGTGGGGGAAAGACCTGTTAACTCAATCTTACACTGAAACAGAGGAATCTGCTGTGGTCGAGTGGTTAGCGTCGGGGATTTCGAAACCGGGTGTCCCGGGTTCGATCCCCAGTCGCGGCGCTACGGTCATGGTGGAGTGCCCTTGGGCAAGGCACATTTTCTAGCCTAGTACTGGTTTGTTTACCCAGGGATCATGAATAAGTGAACTGTCGCCGTGATATAACTTAAATATTGTTGAAAGCGGCGTAAAACCCCAATAAATAAATAAATAAATACACTGAAACAGACAATTTAACCTCTATGTAAAAATGACCTGTGAACAGAAGGAAACCCAATTCTGACCAAAACTCTATGATTCTGATAACTTTAACCCTTTCCCTCATACGGTAATTCTGCAGCAGACGCCTTTTAACGTATTTTGTCAAAAAATAGAAAAACTCCTTAATTGAATGGATAACCCATGACTAAAAGTGGAAGACATTGTGGCAAAAGGATAAATTGCACGTTTTGTGCAATTTCTTCTTTTGTCACTATGTTTTCAAATAGCCGTCTGCCGCAGAGGCATCAGAAAGCGTCTTTATGAGGGAAAGTGTTAAACATAAACAGTAAAAAAAAAAAAAAAAAACATTTGACTTAAAAGAAGGTGTCAGGATAAATGGACCAGTAGTACTGGTAACTTACCCAGGAAGCGCTGTGATAAAAACAAAACAAAAATGAAAATGAAAAGGATTAAGTAAATGAACTTCACCTATAGACCCATCTGCTCATTTAAACCTTTTCCCACAAACAGATACGTTCTGACTCCTCAACACCAGACAACTTTTGAAACCGCTGTGGCAAAGATGAGAGCAATTTCTCCTTTTGCCACAATGTTTTCAACTATTTTCAATTATTGTTCTTTCATTTTACCCTTTCCCACATACAAAAAAATCTGCAGCAGTCGACTTTGAAATAATCTCGGCAAGAATATGGGAAATCTCCCTAAATGAAGACATACTGATAGAGTTGAAAACATTGTGTCAAAAGGAGAAATTGCTTGTTTTGAGCAATTCCTTCTTTTGTCATGAAGTTTTCAAATGTCGTCTCCTCCAGAATGCATCAACAAGTGCGAAAGGGTTAAAGAGGGTTTCCATATGTCTTACTTAAAGCATCAAAAAAATGAAATTACAATCTTTCAGAATAAGTAGAAGGAGATTCTTTTCTTCCAACAAAGCTTTTCTTCAGGTTCCAATGGTCATCCACATGTATAGCAACCAAGTAATACTTTTGATTGGGTTTCCTTCTCGTTTCAGAAAAGTCATGAGATCGGAAATGAAGATCCGCGAATGAAATTCCGGGCAATGTCTATGTCTTGAAGCCCTGCTCTCAATGTAACAAGGGGATAAAAATATACCTTTCACACTTGGTTTTGGGAAAACAGAACAGATTATTTTACATTCCTGGTTTTTGTATTCAGATGTATTTGTGCAATGTCTTTTTAGCTCACCTGAGCTTTGCTCAAGGTGAGTTATTGTGATCCCTTTTTGTCCGGCGTCCATCTTGCGTCGTCCGTCAACATCTTCTCCTCAGTAACCAGTGGGTCAATTGAGATGAAACTTCACAGAAAGCATCCTCTTAATGACCTCACCAGAATTCCTTCAAATTTTTCGGATCCATGCAGAATTCTGGTTTCCATGGCAACGAAACGAAAAAAACTTCAAAATTCTTCTCCTCCCAAACTGGTTGGCAGATTTTCAAATAATTTTATAGAAATGTTCCTTTGGTGACCCTCTATCAAATTCCTTCAAGCCATGTTGATTGGTCAAAAAACATGGCCGCCAGGGGGAGGTTATTTTGCCTTATATGGCATTAGTGAAAACTTAAAAAATCTTCTCCTCCGAAAGTGTCTGGCCGATTTTCAAATAATTTTGCAGAAATGTTTCTTAAGTGACCCTATATCAGATTCCTTCAAGCCATGTTGATTGGTCAAAAAACATGGCCGCCAGGGGGTTGGGCTATTTTGCCATATATGGCTATAGTGAAAACTTAAAAAATCTTCTCCAAAAGAGTCGGGCCGATTTTCAAAGAATTTTGTAGAAATGTTCCTAGGGTGACCCTTTATCAGATTACTTTAAGCCATGTTAATTGGTCGAAGACTTTGGCCGCCAGGGGGACAGGGCTTTCATGGCTAAAGTGAAAAATAAATAAATCAGGTGAGCGATTCCAGGGCCATTATGTCCCTCTTGTTTTTTTAGCTCACCTGAGCAGGAATTGCGGGAAAGCTTTTGTGATCATTCACCGTCCATTGTCGTCACCTGCCCATCCATCCGCTCACACTTTCCTGCAAAGAAATTCTCTTTCAGGGCTCGTGGACCAATTTCAAATTAATTTTACCGGAATGTTCCTCAGGTTATGCTCTTTCAAAGTTGTTCAAAGAATTGAATGTTCCTTGGGTGATTCTTTACCGAGATTGTTAAAATTATTCTGTTGAAAAACACGACGGCCAGTTGCTGCCTTGCTTGGGTTTGTTTTCCTTATAATTATGTATGTATATATAGTGAAAACTCTTCTTGTCTGAAACAATTGGCTTGAATTGAAAATAATTTGGCACAAATGTGCCTTGGGTGACCTTCTACCAAATTTAGGGGCTTGTTTTCCTTATTATCTTGTCTGTTTTTCGAAGACAGAAAGTCGGGCTATTGTGATGCCTGTGGCGTCGGGCATCTGCGTCGTCTGCATCATCACAAAACTTTAACCTTACCTCATAACTAAAAAAACAGTTCAACATTTTCGACTGAAACTGGGTACACATGATTCTTTATACAATAAGCAGGTCCATTCAGAGTCCAACAACTCTTGCCATAATAGTTATTCAGTAATGCCCCTTTTTTGACTTGGACAAAACAGGAGAGCGTTGGTGTTTACTCGGACTCAGTCTTGTATATATATGGAGCAACAACATTGAAAACCATTTAAGTTCTACTAAATCAGGTGAGCAATAAAAGACCTTCATGGTCCTGCTCTTGCTAACCTTGTTTCAACCTTTAACCTGTTAACCCTTTCCCTCATATAGACGCTTTCCGACGCCTCTGCAGCAGACGACTTTTTGAAAACATAGTGACAAAAGAAGAAATTGCACAAAACGTGCAATTTCTCCTTTTGCCACAATGTTTTCCACTTTTACTCATAGGTTATCCATTCAATTATGGAGATTTTCTTTTTGACAAAATATGTTCAAAGTCGTCTGCTGCAGAATTGTTGTATGAGGGAAAGGGTTAATGCTATGTTATGAGTAGTGCATTAAAAAAAAAACTTTTGAAGTTTAATTAAAATTTGATACTGAGTTGGAAACATTGTGGGGAAAAGAGAAAAATAGTTTATCTTGAGCAATTTTTCCTTGTTTGATAATTCAAAAAGTTGTCGGCTTCATTTAATTAAAAAATAATCTGCATTTACTGTAGTGATTGCTTGAGTGCAAATACAGAAAAAACGTTGTGGAATATTTTCAGCATTATTTTGTAGAAAAGGATAAGATTGTAATTTTGTGTCATCTTTGTCTTAACCCAGAACCTTATACAGTTAGCTTTTGATGCATTGACTTTTGAAACATTATGTTGAAAGAAGATGTTGTTCAAAACGGTTTTTTCCCCTTTTCCTAAAATGTTTTCTACTCTCCTCTCACTGAATCAAAATTGTAGCATTAAAGTTCATTGTGACAAAAGGAATTTTTTTCAAAATGTTCTATTTCACCTGATATATTACAATTTTTACCTCATATGTTTTCAAAGCAGACGACTAAAATGATTTTAACAAATAAATGGTCATTTTTTTTTTTTTGCCTTTTATGGCTAAAGTGAAAACTGCATGCTGACACTTTGATTAAATGTCTTGATGGTACCTGGGCTAAGTTTATAGAAATGTTTTCTAGTCTTGCCTAGATGTTTTCAAAGTAGTCAGCTGCAAATTTGTTTTATGTGTTTTTACCTGATATATACAAACTCATGTAGAATCACTCATTTGTGACACAGTCTTGGACGTCGCTATAGATATAATTCCTGTATAAAAAAGGCTCTATTATTGTAACAGTAACATCTATAAATTAGGAAGTACAAAGTCTAATTTTATAACTGAGTGGAAACATTGTGGAAAAATACACCTGCTTTGTAGCTCTAAGAATTGTACGAAGGAAAAAGTCACTCAAAACCAAAAAAACCTATCTTCCTTTAACTGTCACCCTCTCCAACATACAGCAAATCTGCAGCAAACAACTTTGTTAACAAAAATATGGAAGATTTCTATAAATGGTAGTAAGATTATCGAATAGAGGGCAATCTGCTGTAGATATGCATCGAAATGCGCCTACAAAATAGACAGGTCAAATGTTTGACAGTTTATTGAGATTTGAAAGAGAGCAGACTTTGTTTCTCAGTTCTGAAAATGAACTTTGACTAAATCCTTTCCCAAATACAGAAAAAACTGCAGCAGATGACTGAAAATACATACCTAAGACACAGTGAAATATCTCTATATGAAATACTTGATTATGGAAAAGAAGTGAAAACATTGTGGCAAAAGCAGAAGCAATTTTGTCTTTTGAAACAATGTTTTCCAAAGCTGTCTGCTGCAAAATGCATTCAATTGTGCCTTCATATGGAAAAGTGTTAATGATATTTGAATGACTCTTAGAACAGATGATAATCATGAACCATTTATGTACATGACACAATTTTGGATCATGTTCAGCCTTTTAGTTATCCCCCAACCTCCTCTCTTGGACTTTGACATTTATGATACTTTCATTGCAGTTTGCAGGGGTATAAATTAACATTTTTCCAACCTGTAGACACATGTTGATGCATCTGCAGCAGACCAATTTCCAAAACATTGTGGCAAAAGGAGAAATTGCTCATAATGATTAATTTCTCCTTTTGCCAGAATATTTGATACCATAAGCGAACTTTCATATGGAAACCCTCTATCAATGAAAGACAGTTGAATAAAGTTGAAAACATGGTGGCAAAGAGAGAAATTGCTCTTAATGAGCAATTTCTCTCTTTGCCATAATTATTGAAACAGTCTTCTGCTGCAGAGGCCTAGAAAGTGTCTGTATGTGGGGAAGTGTTAAGTCCCCTTTATGTGACAGTTTCAGGTTATGAACAGTATTAATATGCAGAAATGCTTTGTAACATTACTATGCTGGCATATGTTGTTACTCAAGAGAATATTACTGGAGTTGGTATCAATAAACAAATGATTTTGGAAAATAAAGTAAATCTTTTTGTTTGTCCCTTAATCAGGTATTGTGAGTTCAAACCCCAGCTTGGCCAACATTCTTTCCGACATTTGCATAAAAGTCAATGTGGCAAATGTCATTCCTCTACCACCAATGTGCTAACAGTCTATGTGAAAAAACTGCCAATTGCTTTGAAAGACTTGTAACAGTCTATGTGAAAAAAACTACCAATTGCTTTGACAGTCTATGTGAAAAAACTGCCAATTGCTTTGAAGGACTGTTAACAACAGTCTATGTGAAAAAAAATGCCAATTGCTTTGAAAGACTTGTTAACAATCCATGTGAAAAAAATGCCAATTGCTTTGAAAGACTGTTAACTGAAAGACTGTTGTTAACAGTCTATGTGGAAAAATAACTGCCAATTGCTTTGACAGACTGTTAACAATTCTTGTTAACAGTCTATGTGAAAAAACTGCCAATTGCTTATGTGAAAAAAACTACCAATTGCTTTGAAAGACTGTTGCTAACAGTCTATGTGAAAAAACTGCCAATTGCTTTGAAAGACTGTTGTTCAGTCTATGTGAAAAAACTGCCAATTGCTTTGAAAGACTGTTGTTCAGTCTATGTGAAAAAACTGCCAATTGCTTTGAAAGACTTGTTCAGTCTATGTGAAAAAACTGCCAATTGCTTTGAAAGACTGTTGTTCAGTCTATGTGAAAAAAAATGCTAATTGCTTTGAAAGACTGTTGTTCATTCTATGTGAAAAATCTGCCAATTGCTTTGAAAGACTGTTAGTCTATGTGAAAAAAATGCCAATTGCTTTGAAAGACTGTTGTTCAGTCTATGTGAAAAAACTGCCAATTGCTTTGAAAGACTGTTGTTCAGTCTATGTGAAAAAACTGCCAATTGCTTTGAAAGACTGTTGTTCAGTCTATGTGAAAAAACTGCCAATTGCCTTGAAAGACTTGTTAACAGTCCATGTGAAAACACATGAGAAAAATAGTTGAAAACGAGTTTAAACCTCATTCAATCGATCAATGTGTTAACCCTTTCCCTCATATTGATGCTTTCTGACGCCTCTGCAGTAGACATCTTTTTGAAAACATGGTGACAAAAGGAGCAGTTTCTCCTTTTGTCACCATGTTTTGAACTCTATTCAATTATTGTACATTCATTTAAAGGGAGTTTCCAAATTGTTTTCGGGTATGTTTTCATAGTCTTCTGCTTTAGAGGTGTTGTATGTGGGAAAGAGTAATGTCATCTGAACCCTTAACCCTCGCCCAAATCAGCAGAAGACGAAAATATAAAGGCATATATATTGAAAATCTATAAATGAAAGTATATAATAATTATTAAATAGAGTTAAAAACATTGAGCAATTTCTCCTTTTGTCACAATGTTTTTCAACTTGATTCCATAAATATACTTTCATATGGAAAACCCTATCAATGAAATTGCTCATAATGATAAATTTCTTCTTTTGCCACACAGTTTTCAAAAGTTGTCTTCTGCAGATACAACAAATGCACCTGCATGTAGGAATGGGTTAATTGTGTCTACACGAATATTCATGTGCATCTAGAAGGAGGCTAAGGAAGTGCATGAACACTCTTAGAAAATGGAGTAATATTATTCAATGGAACAATCCAATATCACCTTCTGTAGCTTTGAAGCTTAAATCGCAGGCTGGGTCATACCAAGCCGAGCCCCGATAGCTCAGTCGGTAATGACGCGGGCTGTCAATCCAGGGATTGTGAGTTTGAATCCCGGCTCGGCCAACTTTCTTTCCGACGTTTGACAAAAGTCATTGGGACATGCGTCATTCGTCTTCCACCAATGGGCTAAGATTATGTGGAAAAGCAGCCAGTTGGGAAGATTGTTATGTGGGTAACTGGTGTGGGAAAACCAGGAAACACATGAGTAGGTGAACTGGCCGCCGTGATATGACTGAGAAATTGTTAAAAAACGGCGTTAAACCCCAATCAATCAATCAATCAATCAATGGGTCATACCAAAGACTTGAAAATTGTAGTAATGGCTTTCTCTCCTTTGCACTCAGGGTTCTTGGATTATTTTAATGAGTTAATACTCTCTGGTGTCGAGACCAATGGACCAGCAGTACCCAGGAAATGCCTAGAATTGAAAAGTGGCGTAAAACAACCACAAAAGTTGACAAAACTGGGTAAAAGAGAAATAGCTTGTTTTGAGCACTTATTAATATCTCACAATGTTTAACCCTTTCCAGACTGCGGATATGATGTGTCTGCAGCAGACTACTTTCAAAAACAGTGTTGAGCAATTTCTCCCTTTTCCACAATGTTTTCATATCTAATCAATAATTTGGAAAGCATGCCTTCAAATCATCTACTGCCAAGGCGTCGACTGTTTTTGGTAAAAGAAGGTATTACCCTTTCCCACATACAACAAGTCTGCAGCAAACGTCTTTGAACACAGCAAGGTAAAAATTCTCATTTATGAAAGCATTAAGTATTGAATAGAGTTCGAAAACTTTTGAGGCATAATGAGATAGTGACCAATTCCCAATTTGTCAAAATGAATCAAAAACCATTTCCCACATATGGACACTTTCTGACAACCTTTTGAAAACATGGCGACAAAATAAGAAATTGCTCAAAACGAGGAATTTCTCCTTTTGTCATCATGTTTTCAACTCTATGCAATTATTGTACTTTCATCTAAAGGGAGTTTCCAAAGTTTTTTGGATATGATTTCAAAGTCGTCTGCTGCAGAGTTGCTGTATGTGGGAAAGGGTTAATGCCATTACAAAGAGTAATTGCTTGTTTTGAGTATTTCTCCTTATCCCTTTCCTTCATATAAACGCTTT
Organism: Serripes groenlandicus; assembly: GCA_031761405.1. Classification (NCBI taxonomy): domain Eukaryota; kingdom Metazoa; phylum Mollusca; class Bivalvia; order Cardiida; family Cardiidae; genus Serripes; species Serripes groenlandicus. The sequence continues at coordinate 35,683,414 of JASEVX010000007.1, forward strand.
CGGACGCCTCTGCAGCAGACGGCTTTTTGAAAACAGTGACAAAAGAAGAAATTGCACAAAACGTGCAATTTATCCTTTTGACACAATGTTTTCCACTTTTCGTCATACCCGGCCGGGTAGCTCCATTGGTAGCGTATCTGACTCGTGATCTGGAGGTCACGGGTTCGATACCCGGTTGCGGCGACATTCTTTCGGGCGATGTTTTCCATTGCCTCTCACCTCTGATCTATGTGAGAAAGTAGTCAGTGGCTTCGAAAGAATGTTGTGTAAGTACTGGTGTGGGAAAGCCAGGAAAACATGGGTAGGTGCACTGACCGCCGTGATATGACCAAAGCTGTTGAAAGCGGCGTTAAACTCCAAACAAACAAACTTTTCGTCATAGGTTACATTCAATTATGGAGATTTTCTATGTTATGACAAAATATGTTCAAAGTCGTCCGCTGCAGAATTGTCATATGAGGGAAAGGGTTAACTCACAATGTTTAAACTTCCTCCCTCCCCCTTTCTTTCCTACTTACAGACCTGGTGTGTCTAAGGAAGAGGACTTTTGAAAACATCACTATTCTATAAAGAATAGTTTCATTTCTTAACCCTTTCCCTCATACGACAATTCTGCAGACGACTTTGAACGTATTTTTTCAAAACATAGAAAATCTCCATAATTGAATGGTTAACCTATGACAAAAAGTGGAAAACATTGTGGCAAAAGGAGAAATTGCACGTTTTGTGCAATTTCTTCTTTTGTCGCTATGTTTTTAAAAAGCCGTCTGCTGCAGAGGCGTCTGAAAGCGTTTATATGAGGGAAAGGGTTAAGAATGCATCTGTAAATGGGAAAGGGTTGATAATGTTACAATTTGTTTTTACAGGATATTGGAGTCAAGAGAACCCTAGAAGATGCTTTGTCTACTGTCCCAGATCATGAAAATGGACCGGCCCAAGGATAATCAAAGGAAAACCATCATCATGAATAACTTTAGCATTATCCGTTACCAAAAGCAGGCATATTTTGAAGCAGATGACTTTTGAAAACATAGTGGTAAAATGACTAATTTCTCAATATGAGCAATTTCTTATTTAATCCAATGTTTTCAGATCTATTCGGTGCATGTTGATACTTTCAGTTATAATAATGTTTTATATTTTTGCCTTGATGTTTTCAGTCTTCTGCTGCAGATTTGTTTAATGTTGGAATGATTAAACCATTTGAAGATAAGGTTTGATGGTTGAAAACATTATGGGAAAAGAAGAAATGGCTTGTTTTGAGCAAATTTCATTTTCCCACAAAATAAATAATTTTCAAAATTTGTTTGCAGCAGAGGTGTCAAACGTTATCTGTATCAGAGAATGGGTTAAACCTGCTTTTCATAGCATTCTTAGAAAAAAAATCATCTTTTACTTGTGTCAGAAAATTTAAAAAGAATATATTTTGCTTTGCACATGTAGGTCATCCATTATTAGACAAAGGCTTTTCCAATAGATAACAGGATGATGCTTGGACCTTCAGTACTCAAACTTGCCAGGGAGGTTGGGCATGACCGCTATTGGTTTTGGGGTCTTCCATTCAAAGGTTAAGGTCAAGGTGACTGTGAACACAAACAGCTTGTCAGATTGATAACTACAGGCTAGTGTCCTTCAATTTGGCAGGGAGGTTGGGCATGACCATAATATGACTGACCCCTATACATTTTGAGGTCATTCAAACAAAGGTCACGGTCAAAGTGATCTAAAAAACTTGTTGTCCGATTGATAACTGCAAAATTCTTGGTCCTAAGTTCTTCAATTTCACCAGAGAGGGCATGACTAGTAGATGACCCCTTTTGATTTCGAAGTTGCCCTGTCAAAGGTCAAGGTCCAAGATGCCCTTCAGCACAAAAAGCTTGTCAGGTTGATAACTGCAAAATGCTTGGCTTGAATGTCCTCAAATTCGGCATGACCAGTAGATGACCCCTATTGATTGAGATCATCCAATCAAAGGATAAGGTCAGTGACCTTGAACATGGGAGGAACTGACCTTGAACATGTTCCTCCCAATGTGACACTCAGGGGGGTCATAATGTTTTACAAAAAATATCTTTTGGTCATTATAGTCAACAGAAAAAGTCACAATTGAAAAGTAATCATGAAATCCATATATCCATAATTCCCAAAGGTTTTTTTTATCAGCAAAACATTAATATGCATGTATAAAATATATTATGTTTTTATCTTGTCCCAAAACAGAGTGAACTATGCAATTGAGCTTAATCAAATAAGCTATGTAAATGTAAATTGACTTCAGTAACAACCCTTTCCCTCATACGACAATTTTGCAGCAGACGACTTTGAACATGTTTTGTCAAAACATAGAAAATCTCCATAATTTAAAGGATAACCTATGACAAAGAGTGGAAAACATTGTGGCAAAAGGAGAAATTGCACGTTTTGTGCAATTTCTTCTTTTGTCACTATGTTTTCAAAAAGCCGTCTGCTGCAGAGGCGTCAGAAAGCGTCTATATGAGGGAAAGGGATAAACTGTATATGGTTAAATCAGGTAATTCTCTCTTTATGTATAAAAAAAGGCAATTTAGGTGCTCAATGAGGTTATTATTTCAACATGTTATTAATGATGTTCTGTGTTGTATATAAATTGTTTTAATCAATTGTGGGAAATTCTGTCGACCAATTTGTTCTTTTATTGTGAGTCCAGGTCTTCCATCCTTTGTGTCATCTTAAATACTTTCCCACATACAACAAATCTGCAGCAAATTACTAGATATAAATATGAAAAAATCTCTGTAAATGAAAGTACTATTATTAAATAAAGTTTAAAACGGTATGTCAATGGTAGAAATTACTCCTGATGAGCAATTTTTCCTTTTGCGATGAGAATTTTTTCAATCTTCTTCTGATGCAGATTCATCAAAATTCATCTGCAGGTGGGATAGTGTTTTAAAACAATCTTCCCAAACTTGTACTGGGAATACTAGTTAACCCTTTCCCACATATAGTCACCGTTTTTCCCATCTGTAGCAGACAACCTAACCCTTTCCCACATACAGACACTTTCTGATGCCCCTGCAGCAGACGACTTTTGAAATCATTGTGGCAAAAGGAGAAATTGCTCATAATGAGCAATTTCTCCATTTGCCAAAATTATTTCAATTCTATTTAATAATCATACTACCATTTATTGGATTTTTCTATTTATTGTTCTTTCATTTAACCCTTTCCCTCATACGACAATTCTGCAGCAGACGACTTTGAACATGTTTTGTCAAAAAATGGAAAATCTCAATAATTGAATGGATAACCTATGACTAAAAGCGGAAAACATTGTGGCAAAAGGAGAAACTGCTTGTTTTGAGTAATTTCTTCTTTTGTCACTATGTTTTCAGAAAGCCGTCTGCTGCAGAGGCGTCAGAAAGCGTCTATATTAGGGATTTTCTGTGCTTTTGCCTGTCCGTTTTCAAAGTCGTCTGCTGCAGACATGTTGTATGTGGGAAAAGAGTTTTCTACGTCTCTTAGATACCAGTATCGAGGATGGGGGTAATAATGTAAATGTAACTATATTATGCACAATGTATTTTAGAAAGACTTTTATTAGCAGGACCATAGGTAGCAGAATCACTTCATGCTCGAAGATTCTCAAAAGTATTTCCTGTTTGATAGGATTCTTTTGAGTATTCACAGCATGGGGTTCAAGTATAAACGTGATCGAACATTTATCAAAACTGCAGCAGATGATTTGAAAACATCTTGGCTGAAATATGGATAATCTCAATAAATCAAAAGTTTAAACTATTGAATAAATAGACTAGTAAACATTTTAGCAATAAGAGAAAATTGCTCATTGTGAGCAAAGTTCCCTTTTGCTACAATGTTTTCAAAACTTGTCTACTGCAAATGTCTCTAAATATGGGAAATGGTTAACCCTTTCCATCATACAGACGCTTTTTGACCCCTGTGCAGCAGACAATTTTTGAAAAATTGTGACAAAAGGTAGTTCTCTTTTTGCCACAATGTTTTCAACTCATTTCAATTATTTTACTTTTGCTTATAGAGAATTTTCCTATTTTTGCCAAGAATTTTTAAAAGTTGTCTGATGCAGATTTATTGTTTGAGGGAAATGGTTAAGGTAGTTGTTGTCTAGGTCTATGTTTCTAGCATAATGCAATAAAATAAAGTATTTGTGATACCTCTTATTGTTTAATCCATGTAATGTTTAACCCTTTCCCTCATACAGACACATTATGATGGAATTGCAGCAGACTTTTTCTGAAAACATCGTGGCAATTTCTTTTTTGCTCAAAACAATCAATTTCTCCTTTTGCCACAATGTTTTCAACTTTTTTCTGTAATTGTGCCTACAATTGTAGAGATTTTCAATATTTTTGAGTAGATATTTTCAAAATTGTCTGCTGCAGATTTGCTGTATGTGGGAAAGGGTTAATCCATGTAATGTTTAAATGAATTATGTATTCACAATGTTGTTAAAATAAAGTCTTTAAATGAAGCAGAAATGTCTTTATCTTCAAATTACTATTACACTTTCACTTCAAAAGCGTAACAATTTATTTTAATTTTTGTTTTAATCCTTTCCCACTTTGCAGAAGCATCTTGACACATTTGTAACTACTTTTGAAAACATCTTGGCAAAGGGGGAAATTGTTCATAATGAGCAATTCATCCTTTTGCTACAATGCTTTAAACTTTATTCAATAATTATACTTGCATTTATCAATATTTACTACATTGATTCACAGATGTTTTCAAAAGTGACTGTTGCAGATTTATTATAGCCCCAGATACATAGTATATGGGCAGACTTCACGAAATCTTTTGAAACCTGTCAGTCCGAAAGCTCATTTTTCATTTGTTTCCTTCTTTGCTCAATCAATTATTGTATGAAAACGTGTCAGTCCCAAAGAATTTTTGTCAGTCAGGAATGGAGGACTGATGACTTTCGCGTAGACTGTATGGGGCTATATAGGAGTCACGCTTGTCGGTCGGTTTGTTGGTTCGTCGGTCTGTGGACATTTCTTGTGAACACTATTTCTCAGCAACCCTTGGTCAGAATTCAATATAACTTCACAAGAATAATTGATACCAAGCCTAGTTGTGCATATTGTTTGTATGTTGCACTGGAATTATTTTTAAATGAGTTATGGCCCCTTGACTTTCTCATACATATGTATATTGTCAGGCACCAGCTGGGGGTATTCATCACCTTCAGTGATATTTCTAGTTGTATTTGGGAAAAGATTTACCAAATTGAACGCTCGATATTAGAATGTTGATGTGCTGTTCAGCAGGCCCGCTAATAAGGCGGGTGTCCACAAATTGTTGTTTCTATTCAATAACTTTCTTTAGACTTGCCTAATTCTAACCAAAATTCATAGGAATGTAGTCTGTTTTCACATATCCTCTTTTATTTAGTTACTGGTGTATACAAAGGTGATACAAACAAGTATTCTTTTACAAATTTCCTTTTGGCAGGGGATCTCAATTCAACAAATTAATTTGGGAATTATTATTACGATTCCCCAACAGAGTTGGGAATCGTATTGTTTTTCTATTGTTTTTTATTATTATTATTCTCTTTCAGCTATCCAAATTTTTGTCCAGAGCAATACTCATAAACTACTTGATGGAATTGATCGAAACTTGCAACATAGATAGATGGCAATGTGAACTTGTGTAGTTTTCAAGAATGATAACTCTGAGCCACTTTTTTGCAAAGTTATCTCCCCTTTTTCAATATTTTAATCAATTTTTGTCAGAGCTATATCTTGTGAACGAATGGTCAGATATTATTGAAACTTGGAACATAGATAGATGGCACTGTGCAGTTGTACAACATGCAAGAATTATAACTCTGGGCCACTTTTTTGCAAAGTTATCTCCCCCTTTTCATTTTTTTAATAATTGGGTGATTTGAGCTTGTATAACTCAAAAACGACAAGTGATAGAGACTTGAAATTTAGTACAAATGTTCCCAATCAAGTGATACTACTTTCTCATGTTTATTTGAGCATGACCGAATACTCTCTTCTGATTGGTCGATTTTTCGGACTTGTATAACTCACAAACGACTAGTGATAGAGACTTGAAACTTAGTACATGTGTTTCTAATCAAGTAGTACTACTTTCTCAAGTGAATTAGCGCATGACCGAATACTCGTTTCTGATTGGTCGATTTTTCGGACATGTATGACTCAAAAAGCACAAGTGATAGAGACTTGAAACTTAGTACGTGTGTTTCTAATCAAGTAGTTCTACTTTCTCAAGTGTATTAGCGCATGACCGAATACTCGTTTCTGATTGGTCGATTTTTCGGAATTGTATAACTCAAAAACGACAAGTGATAGAGACTTGAAACTTAGTACATGTGTTCCTAATCAAGTAGTACTACTTTTGCAAGTGTATTAGCGCATGACCAAATACTCGTTTCTGTTATCTCCCATTGTTAAATAAAATGGCAAGGGAATCGTTCGTAACTGTTGCTACAGTTACAATCTCTAGTTATTATTATTATTATTATTATTGGTCACTTTTAATATTTCTTCAGCTCATCTGGTTATTCCCCAAACAGAATGAGTTATTAAAATTCGTTCCTGTATCGAGTACGTATTATCATATTTATATAGAATATTTTTTTTTTTTTTCGATAATTTCTTTTCATCCAATCAAAACGAACGAGTATCGTGACTGCATCGAAATATCCACTCTGGACACAGTTTTTGGATAGACGGTATAGAAAACGCTTACCATACCTATCGCCGTCAATTTGTTTATCCGTATACTCTATATTGAGAACCGTTCAACGATCGATGCTTTTCGTCACATCGTGTGTATTGTTAACCAGGTTTTCCGAAGGAAAACTCTGGTTATTAGTTTGGCGAAGTAGGCGGGCGGTCGGGCGTCAACTTTCCTTGTCCGGACCATAACTTTGCCATGCATAGAGGTATTTTCAAATAACTTGGCACAAACATGCACCATATTAAGACGATGTGCCAAATGCAAAAAAAAATCTGTAGATTCAAGGTCAAGGTCACAGTGATAAGAAATAGACTTTAATTGAACTTTTCTTGTACGGACCATAACTTTGTCATGCATAGAGATATTTTCAAATAACTTAGCACAAACATGCACCATATCAAGACGATGTGCCAAATGCAAACAAAAAATCTGTAGATTCAAGGTCAAGGTCACAGTTATAAGAAATATACTTTAATTGAACTTTTCTTGTCCGGACCATAACTGTGTCATGCATAGAGATATTTTCAAATAACTTGGCACAAATATGAACTATATCAATATGATGTGTCACATGCAAAACTTTTGTCTGTAGCTTCAAGGTCAAGGTCACAGTGACAACAAATAGAGATATGCACAATTTTTGTGTTTAGCTTCCAGGTCAATGTCACAGTGACAGAAAATATACTTTACTTGAACTTTTTTTGTTCAGACCATAACTTTACCATGCATATAGATATTTTCAAATAACTTCACGCAAATATGCTCCATATTAAATAACTTGGCAATTTAAAAGAATATAGCATAGATATGAGTAAGTTTCATAACCACGGGCCCTGGATCTAGTTTGTTTGCTAAGGCATAAACGCGTTACTATCAAGTAAAGGGTTAAGGCAGATCACTGATTATCAACCTGGCATTAGGGATCCTAAAATGTGGCTGCTTACAACAAAAGGTTGCTTAATACCTGTTATCTATTATATGTTCTTAATAAATGAGGCCATCAACACACGATTGACTGTATTGAACTGATATTTGTTAGATAAAATTGTGATATATTTAATTGACAAAGTAATTATGATTATTCATCAATAGAAATATTCCCTGTTACTTGAATTACTAGCTTTGATTAACTGTTAACAGAAAGATTTGACAGATCTGTTAATTCTTAATCAAACACCTTCCATTATAGAAAACCTGGTTTCATGGAATTTCCATGTCTTGTTTTTATGTCAAAAATACATTACCAGTCATTTAATACCTGATATATAATCTCCATACCCTAATTCATCCAGAAAAAAGAACGCGTTTAGCGTATTCCTCACGCCCTGTGTGATATACACGGTTGGCGGTAAACACCGCTGCACGTGGCCACCTTTTGACTTTTAGTTTCTGGACACAACGACCTACAGGCTAAGAATTTATTTTCATTTCTAAATTTAATTTTCTTTGTTTGTTAATGCTTTCGCTTTAACAGTCGCTTTCATTCAGTTAATTGCTTTACATTAACTTCTTACTAACTGTAATTATGTTTAATTATTGTTTGTGTTTAAGTTGTCTTTTGTATTTTACAACTTGCTGAGAGTCACGGGTGGTTACCCCACCCACTATTTCAGTTACGTGTCGGAGTTTTAATGGCCGTGCATTACTAAACGGTTAATTCTACCGACCTGTTTGTTGCCGATAATATTGTATTATCTTATTGTATTTACTTCGTATGTTTATGGCATTTACAATTGTGGAAAATATTTTGAAAAAATAATTTTCATTGATACGTTCCGTAAGCGACCTGGTTGTTACCGATAATATTGTATTATCTCATTGTATTTACTTCGTATGTTTATGGCATTTACAATTGTGGAAAATATTTTGAAAAAATAATTTTCATTGAATACGTTCCGTGAGCGACGAGTAGTAAAAAATAAAAAATAGAAAAATATTTGTTTCTTTGTTGAATTTCATATTGTGTATTGCATTAATATGTCACATAAGGGTGAACAGAGGCGTGGCTCGTGTGGTCACTTAGTGGCTTTATGGGACACGCATCCGTCCTGCATTTCGTGCACTAAGTGCATAAAGGACTCACCCTGTGAGTACTGCTCGTCTTGGCCTGAAGCCATTTGGATAAAGGCTGGGGCGAGGAGGACTCACAAAAGCCGTAAGACTAAGAAGATCCCGGTGAAGGTGTCTCTTAGCTCGACTAGTGAAGCAGAATTCGATGGATTTTCGCAATCAGACTCTGCTGCCAAGGAGAGTGATCAAAAGGTAAGAACTATTAAATCACTCTGTACAACCGCCCCCCCCTCAGCTTCGGCTGGTTCTTCACGGGACACGGGGGAACGGATGTTAGCGTCGGGTGTCAGTTCTGCCGAACGACAACTTCCGACGCTAGGTGTTAGGGCTGATCCTTCGGGAGACGCCATAGGCCATTATAAGGGAAACCTTGTTGATTGGCCGTTGCTAACACCACGCTCTGCGGGAAAACATTCTTCGGAATCCAGCAGAGTGCCAAATTTCGTCTCCGGACAGAATTTGGAGACAGGGGATAGAGCAGTTGAAATACTGCCTACCCCTAGTCAACCGGGAATTGCGTCAGAGCAAAACCCTTATGACACCGGGCAACCGGTCACTCATTACGCCGTGGCGCGTCAGGTCACCGGGAAACCGGGTAGTCATGGAGACATGACGCGACCGGTAGCTACTCAGTCATTTAATTATGACGTAACCGGGCAACCGGTCAGACAGTTAAACATGATCCCGGTCATCGGGAATTCAGTTGACAATGGAATTGGCCAATCATTTACTAAAGATTGGTCCAATCAGATGATTAGTCACCCGTCTATGACGCGTCCGGGCACCAGTCATCCGGGTACCACCGGGCAACCAGGTACGGGGCAGATGGCCCCTGTGTGTCACGACCGAATAGATACAAGGTATCATTCATTCGCGGCACAGCCGGAATACATGGATGTACAGAACACTGGACAGTATGTACCAGGTTCATATATCCAAACGCCTAACAGTGGTTATAGGGACTATCAGACGGAGAAGTACTACCGTTCTCCTAGGGAGACGGTGTATTATTCTAGAGAGAACTCTCCGCCCCTACACCATGCGCCGTTACACAAGGTGGAACGGCTGTATGATAGGCAAGGAAACCAAGCCTACCGGGATACTAAATTTCCAGATCTGGAGAATTTACGACTCCCGGAAAGACATCTCTCGAGGCAGTCTTTAGAAAGGCGAACCCCCGTTCAGGATAATTATACTTATCCGATAAAGGGTAGGTCGAGACCGTCCCATACGGTTAGTTCGGCCCCAACAATCGACACTGTGCGACCTCTCTCTGCTGCGGAGAGAAGGGCCATTTCACAGGATCGACATCAGAACATAGAATCGGAAGAATCTATGTCTGATTCAGAAATTGACCAACCGGTTGAAAGACCGGTTAGAGGCAATTTGTCACGTCGTAGGGTCCGACAAGATTCCAGTTCGTCGTCTAACGAAGAATTGGAAAGTCAGCACACTACAATGGACGAGCCAGCTGTAGAACGTTGGTCACTACAGCAGGCCATTGAGGAAGTATTTAGGGTTGTTCCTAGTACTTTTTGCCCAAAGGTTGACGCTCCCCCTCGTCGTAAAAACCTTTCCAGTTTGGAAGAACTGAATGCGGAGACTACAACTCCACAACAGTTACTTCCACAGGCAAACAATCTGGGCAGATTGTTGGACCAGTTGCAGTCCACCAGATCGTTGGTTACGATTGAACCAGCCTGGTCAGTCCCACTAGCCATTTCTAAGGAATGGGTGTCTCCGAAGGTTTATGTAGCTTCTAAGGAGTTCTTTCCTGTGAAAGTACCAACCTTAGACGGAGATGCGGCTACACTGGGGCTGTCTGCACCCACGTCAATAACGGTTAACGCCAAACTTATTGAGAGATGGGAGGCCAGAGCGCGTCTGGGAGTCATGGTGTCATCCCATGACGATCATTTCGCGATAGCTCTAGCCATGTTACTAAAAGAGGAGAACGTCTCTAGCAGAGGGGCTAGCAGAATTCTTGAGGCGTTTGATACGGGTAATCGGCATTTAATGGCTCTGAATTTACAGAACGCCACAGAAATGCTTTCCGTAAGGAGAGATGCGACGCTAATCAAATCTTCTCCGTTACTTCAAACCAGCAAGGACAGTCTTAGAGCTGCTCCTTTAGCCTCAAACCTTCTCTTTGGTGGAAGGGTAGCTGCGGTGACTGTATCTGATGCGTCAGAACAGTCTAGACGCCTGTCGGCTAGCGCAGCTAATGCTTTTTCGCAGAGTAATAAACACTCTGCACCGTCGGCGAAATGGGGCAAGCCTAGGAAGCCCCCGGCGAAGAAGCAAAAACAGGAAGTTAAGGCGTTGCCGCCTAAACAACCTCCTTCCACGGGCCAGAAGTTTGTTAAGCCAAAGCCCCGTTATACGGGAGCTAAGCCAAAACAGACTTCGAGGTATGGCACGGCACCTAGGCCGCAGCCCTAGGGATACGTACCTCTCTATGATCATCCCGAGGCCGGAGATAGCAGTAGGAGGCCGTTTGTCATTCTTCGTGGAGGAATGGGAGAGTATCACAGAGGATCGTTGGATCTTATCTGTGATACAAGAAGGGTATCTGATTCCCTTCGTTTCCCCTCCTCCCATGACAAGCGTGCCGATCGAACTGTCATCACGCCATCCGGCCATGTCAGAAGTGATTTCGTCACTTCTGAAAAAGAAGGCCATAGAGAGGGTTCTCAACCCCAATACTCGGGGTTTCTACAGCCGTCTCTTCCTCGTTCCGAAGAAGGACGGTCGGTGGAGACCGGTGATAGATTTATCAGCCCTGAATCTATTAATACCGGTCGAGAAATTCAAGATGGAGTCGGCCCGCTCCATCAGAATGGCTATTCGGAAAGACGACTGGGCGGTCTCTTTAGACCTGACAGACGCATATTACCATATTCCGATCGCTTCCTCGTCGAGGAAATACCTTCGGTTTGTGGTAAATGGGGAAGTGTTCCAATTCAGGGCACTTCCCTTCGGCCTCAAGTCCGCTCCGCGAGTGTTCACGAAGGTTATAAATGCTGTGGGAGCGTTTCTACGTATGAACGGTCCACAACTCCTTCAATACTTCGACGACTGGCTACTCCACAGAACAGAACGTGTAATTCTAATTCACGATCTGTCTCTAGCTTGGCGGACCATTCTGCGATTGGGTCTTATTCCCAATACGCAGAAGTCGGACTTAGTTCCGTCAAAGAGGTTTACGTTCGTGGGGATGACGTTTCTAACCGACCTAGCGGTGATTCGGGTCCCTCCGGACAGAGTCGATTCTCTGTGCCAGAAGATCAGACTCAATCTGGATCAGGTGTCGGTAACAGCCCGATCCATGCTGTCACTTCTGGGATCGTTAAGTGCAGCAGCCGACCTAGTCAGTCTAGGCAGGCTCCACATGAGACCCCTTCAGTTTCTTTTTCTGTCCCGGTGGCGTCCATCTGTGGACTCACTGGAACAGGAGGTAGCTCTGACGGATTTCTTCAAGTCACACCTTCGCTGGTGGCTAAATCCGTCAATCTATCTACAAGGGGTGCCCTTGATCACAGCGCCTCCGGATCTGTACCTCTTTACAGATGCCAGTGCTGTGGGTTGGGGAGCTCATTTAGAGCCACAGGGCTTAACAGCCCAGGGCATGTGGACAGCGGAGGAACGTTGTTTTCACATAAACAACTTAGAATTGAGAGCAGTCCTGCTAGCTCTCAAACAGTTCTCTGCCTCCGTTGCGAACACAACTGTTTTATTGTCGACGGACAATACTACTGTTGTGTCCTACATTCGCAGGCAAGGAGGAACGCACTCCCATCTACTCTTTCTGGAGACATGGAAGTTACTCCTTTGGTGCCAGGAGACGTCGTTAGTAATAGTAGTAAAACACGTCCCCGGCCATCTAAATGTCTTAGCAGACAGTCTGTCCCGCCAAAACAAAATTCTTCCGGCGGAATGGACACTGAATCAGAGTGTAGTAAACTCAGTATTCATGCGGATCGGGACACCCCTGGTGGATCTTTTCGCCACCAGAGTCAATCATCGGCTGCCACTCTATGTGTCGCCGATGTACGATCCTGCAGCTTGGGCAGTGGACGCACTGACTCTCGATTGGAACCGTCTATTCGGGTATGCGTTCCCCCCGTTCATTCTGGTACCGATCGTACTACAAAAAGTTCTACGTTCTCAACAGTGCAGAATCCTGTTGATAGCGCCATTTTGGCCCCAGAGGTCGTGGTTCAACGACCTCCTGGCCTGCCTCTCGGCACAACCGATACGTCTTCCTTTACAAGACGACATTCTGTTTCAGCAACCGGGTCGGCGTCTTCACCCAAACCCGGCAATGCTACACCTTCACGCTTGGACGTTATCAAGCGTTCGATCCGAGAGAGAAACTTTTCTCGAAAAGTTGCCTCTCGCATCGCTCAGTCTAGAAGGAGGTCTACTAGAATCGTCTATGATTCCAAGTGGACGGTCTTCTCAGATTGGTGTCGTGCTAGGTCGATCAATCCTGAGTGTCCCTCTATAACCAGGATTGCCGACTTTCTACTTTTTCTTTTTGAAGAAAAAGATCTAGCAGTTAGCACGATTAAGGGGTATCGTTCTATGCTATCGAATACGCTTAAGTTCAAAGGGGGAGAGCGAATTGGTTCTAATCCATTTCTCTCGGAACTTATGCGATCATTCGAGCTAGATAAACCTATTTTTAGGAGTTTAACTCCAAAATGGGATTTATCGTGCGTTCTTTGGTCTCTTACAAAGGCGCCTTACGAACCTTTATCTTCTGCGTCATTGAAGTTCTTAACATACAAAACTGTTTTTCTTCTTGCCTTTGCAACCGCTCGCCGTAGGAGTGAACTACACGCTCTTTCTGTAGAAACAGGGTTTATCAGGTTCAATGAATCTGATGACTCATTAACTCTACTGTGTCAACCGGGTTTTCTAGCAAAGAACCAGTTGCCTTCGGTTCTTCCGAAACCAATCACGGTTCCCAGTCTTTCTGGAAACTGTGGTCCATCGGACACCGACAGACTTCTTTGTCCCGTCAGAGCTCTTAAGTTTTATCTTAAGAGAGTTGAGGGGAAAAGGGGCCGTAGGAAGAGGTTGTTTCTCCCTCTTATAGGTTGTAAGGATATCTCAGCGGCGTCTATTTCCCGCTGGATATCCTGTACAATAAAATTAGCTTACAAAGATCTGTCAGCTCGAGATCTCTCGTTTCTTCGGATACGTCCGCATGAGATTAGAGCTCTCTCGGCTAGTTGGGCTTTCTCCAACAACGTACCTTTGGAAGACATTCTTCGTGCCGCGGTATGGAAGTCGCAGTCTACATTTTCAACCTTTTATCTGCGCTCCATGTCTGCACAAACGGAAAACCTGTTCTCTCTGGGACCACTAGTGGCTTCTCAGCGAGTTATATGCTAATTTTGTTAAACACAACAATAACATACATTAAGATTGAAATTCTGTTCAATCCTTTCTCCTACTTTTAAAGGCGGTTGTGTTCAATAGTACTTCGTAATTAAATATAAAAATGCATGGTACTACATTGCCTGTAAGGACTGGAAGTGTTGGCCGATCCTCCCGACCTATGCTGAAAAGTCATCAGGTATTAAATGACTGGTAATGTATTTTTGACATAAAAATGAAGTTTTTTAAAGTAAAACATATTTTTATTAGAAAATACTTACCAGTCATTTCAGATTCCCACCTCCCATCCCCGCGTCGTCAACCAACACTTACTGTAAACTAAAAGTGAAAAGTTGGCCACGTGCAGCGGTGTTTACCGCCAACCGTGTATATCACACAGGGCGTGAGGAATACGCTAAACGCGTTCTTTTTTCTGGATGAATTAGGGTATGGAGATTATATATCCGGTATTAAATGACTGGTAAGTATTTTCTAATAAAAATATGTTTTACTTTAAAAAACTTCATTTTTATCTGTATAGGCAGGGACGTTGATACGATATCGGTCATCTGTCATTTGAAGCCGAAGCCGTCCTATCAAATGTTGACCCGATTTAAGAAAAACAGCTAAAATATCATATCCTCGACTGTCCAGTTGTATAATCTATATATTGCAGTAAATGCAGGAAACAAACAAAATATAAGTCAATTTCAAATTATTTGCCTTCAATTTACATTGTTTGACATTGTACAGTTATGAAAGTAAGACCAGAATCAGTGCACCCCGGTTTTGGGGTATACATATTAATGTATTAAGCCATATATCCTCCAACCTGATATAAAGGAAAACACTTTCATGCTTCAAATGAGTCCCACAGCTTGGCCAACATTCTTTCTGACAAAAGTCACTGTGACCTGTGTCATTCGTTTTTCACCAATGGCTAACAGTCTATGTGGAAAAGCAGCCAGTTGCTTGGAAAGTATGTTGTGTTAAATACTGGTATGAGAAAGTTAGGAAAAGCATGAGTAGATGAACTGCATGGCCGCCGCTATATGAATGAAAACTTGTTCAAAACGGCGTTAAACCCCAATCAATCAATCAAATGAGTCCATTCATAAATTGAAAGAAATTATTTCACATGTGGGTAGCAGTACGACACATACATTTTGTTTCAACAGGCTCAATTTCTAGTAGATTCATCTTTTTTTTATACAAAATTTGTATACTGATCAAACTCCAACTTATCAGATTAGACAGAATTGGTACTAAGAATTCAACATTATTATCACTAGGTTATTTAAAATACTCTGCATGTACGAGGTGTGTTCAAAAAGTACGTGGACTTTTGTAATATTTCAATTATTAAATAGTGCACAAGAATAAAACGTATATTGCTATGACAAGTAACTTTTCCGCTATATGATTTCCAAATTTCGTGGTGTTATCATATTCTGTTTCGTAGCAACAGCGCTAACAAATATACATGTGATGCTTACCCGGAACAGTCCGATAACGTCAACGACGTTACGTTTTTGGATAACGTTTCAGTGACTAATCACATTTTCTCGAAGTATTTACCATGCTTCTGAATGAATGAATGAAAGTCTTTATTTTAAGAGGGTGACCCAATTAACATTTAATGCACTTTATATGTCTCTTAACCCACTTATCATATACCGTTCTATACCACTGTGTGTCTAACCCGACACTTATACCGATCTTCTGTGATATATCTCGGACAGTAAGGCGCCGATCTCCATCATTTTTTTCTTTAACGGATGACGTTAACGCTGCATTAATTTTTGGTTTTCGTCCTATTCTAGGGTCATCTTCTACTGATTCTCTTCCTTCACGAAACAATTTATGCCATTTAAAAACTAAAGATCTACAGACCTGTGGTTTATGTTTGGATTCTTCTAACATTTTCATGGTTTCCGTTGGTGTTTTGCTCAAATTCGCGCAAAATTTAATGACTGCGCGGATTTCCGTGTTTTCGGATGACGACATTTTACGTGCGTTCCCAGCCGACGCTTGTTATTAAAGTTGTTATTGTTTCAAACAAAAACGGAAATGACGTCATTTAACGGTATAAACCGTTGTCACGTAATCAGCAGGTGAAATTTCGCGAAAGTAGGATAATTTTATCTTTTAAAATATATTAAATGAAATGATTTAAAAGTATTATGATTTAGTGTGCTCCGGGTGCGTGTTACCTGGCAACTGCGAATGTTTCCATAGTGATCGATTTTTTTTATACTAAATATGGAATTCCTACATAGATCAATGCGGCACATATTTTGATAAATGGAGGTAAAATTTAATTGAAATCACGCCGAAAGTTTTCAAATATTGAAAAAGTCCACGTACCTTTTGAACACACCTCGTATGTATTCAAACTACATTTACAAAAGATTCAAAAGCTATTGACAGCAATATTTTCATACTTGAGACCACAACAACCAATGATGTCATAGAACTCATCAAATTGAAGAGCAAATGCAAAATTAAAAGCCTTAAAAGGTCACTGATGGAGGTCCATCTACGAAACAGGGCAATGTACACTAACTATATCAAACTAAAATCATATAAAAACTAACTGAACATTGAAACCTGGAGATAAAGAGGATCAATCTCTTTTTAAATTTACTAAACACTCAAAAAACTTTAAATTCGAATAAATATATATAAACATTTTGTTTGAAAAATGAATATAACTTCATCAAAACAAAATGGGGATATTTTTTAAATTCCTTTTGGAGAAAGTGGTCAAGTTATAACATGTACAATATATTTTACAACAAACACTATATTAATCCAGGGAAATGGCTTTATGTCCTGGACTTATCAAGATTTTCTTCAACAAATAAACAAAATTGAGACGGCACACGGAAAATCATATCTATGCAACCTTATACAAACAAGGCTATACAAACACCAGTATTCAGCCAGAGGAGACGACCACCCTTAAAAGGTGGCATAACACAGTTGAAAGCTGATTTTCTGTTTCCTGGGAAAGCCCAACTTTTATTCTCTCAATAGTTCTCATAATATCCATACTGGTTCGGTAACAAGAGGGCCATGGTGGCCCTGGATAGCTCACCTGTTTTTTATTCAGTTTATCTATAAAATCCGCCAACCACTTTAGGAGAAGAAGAATTTTGAAGTATTTTTCATTTCGTTGCCATGGAAAGCAGAATTCTGCATGGATCCCAACAATTTGAAGGAAATCTGGTGAGGTCATTGAGAGGATGCTTTCTGTGAAATTTTATCCCAATTGACCCACTGGTTACTGAGGAGAAGAAGTTGACACACGACGGACGACAAACGCCGGACAAAAGGCGATCACAATAACTCGCCTTGAACAAAGCTCAGGTGAGCTAAAAAGGTTTTTTCTGTATCAAAGAGTGCAATAATTATATGAAAATGACTGGAAGTCACACTCTCAGTCCATATTATGGAAAGACCACAAAAGTGGCCTGAAACAGGGTGAACAAAAGTAGGTCAGAAAGATCAATTTGACCCTTTATTCCAAAAATCACCAAACAAAAACGCAGGGGGTTATTGTAAAATTGAAAGGCTGCTAAGACTCTAAAAACGATATGCAATCTGTGGATGCAGTCAGAAATACCACGTTTCCAGCTTCTTTTCAAGCAATTTTGGACGCGAAAGCTGGTATTCAAATTTACCTCTAAATGCACGCCTAGCTCTGCAACCAGTGTTGTCAAACCGGAACGAGTAGTGGGTTGAACTGAAAATTTCAATCCCATGCTTAGAGCATACTTTTCACATTTATAAACATGAAAATCAACCATTTACCCCAAAATGTACCCAAAACTTACTTTTTGTCTTTATTTCTATTTTTGACTCTGGCCAAAATCCGCATATCCCGAAAGCAAGTGTTATGTGTCACCTTAACCTCTACATCCAGGGGTAATATTGCATTAATTAATGGAGTGCCGGATTATGGTGTTTATCACCCTAATGAGCCCATTACAGAGCCCATTAAACAGCTTGAAAACCCTTACCTCCGAAATGAAATAAATTCAGGCACCGAAACATGTTCTTCAACAACTCATGAAACAGAAGTGAAGCAATTACAGAACTCCCCGTCAGAAGAAACTAATGTCAAACAAATATTTTCCTCACAAAGTTGCATATTTGACAATAGTGATAAATTGAGTTGTTCAGGTTTTGGAATGAGGACTAGCACAGAAATGGGGAAAAGATCTGCAAAAATACATGACAATAACAGCACAGTTTTCCTAAATAATTCCTGGAGCTTTCAACTTAGAACTGCATCAAAACAAACATCATCTTCCAGTTCTCAAACACAGGATTCTACAAATACAAATATGAAACTAAAACAAAAGATGGAAGAACACGCAAAACAAATAACATCCCTCTGTGAAAAACTCAAACTAACTTAACAAAAACTTGATAATTCACAGTCTACCAACAATACAAAAGGAAAAAAACACATTATCAAAAGGGAACACAGCACTTAAAAAGACAGTGGCTGATCTAAATTCAAAATGTCTAGAAGACGAGAAACTTTAATTAAAACATGAAAACATTAAATTGAATAAATGAAAAATAAGAGATATCTGATATACGCGATGATATATGGCAACATTCACTAGCAAACACGAAACAATTTATGAAAAGCTTCTGCTTTGAGCTAAACATTCTGACATTTTGGACTTAAAATAAGAAATAAGGGAAAAAATAAACAGACATCTTCACCTAATCCATCTCCTAAACCAGAAACAACATTAAGATCAGGACAAAACACATTGCCGATGAATACACTAAATGATGACACAATAATACAACAGACTTCTAATAACCATTGCCAAAACCAACAAACTCGAATAACAAGGCAAACCTTGATGACAAACCAAAAGAGTACATCCTTGGGGATTCTGTAACCAGAGCAATTGATCCTCTTCAAGAATGCAGGTGAGAGGCTATATATCAAAGTTAATCTAACCCTGGAGCAAAAATAAATGACATTACATGAAACATGTCCACATTAAAGAACAAACAAGATCTTGCCAAGTAAGTTGTTCATCATCCACGCCGGTATAAACAACATATCTAATGCTGACAACTGCATGTCAATAATACAAGACTATGAACAATTAGATCATGAAATTAAACAAATAAATGGAAGAACAAAAGTAGCAATTTCATCAATTCTCAAAAAAAAGTATGACAAATTAGCATTGAAAACGGTACAAGATACAAACACACTAATTAAGAAAATGTGCTCACAAAACAACTTCATCTATATAGACAACTCACTAGGGTTCACATCCAGTGATAGAATTGCACATAAGAGTTTATTTTGAGACGAAATTAATCTAACAAACACAGGAATATCAATTCTTGTCAAAAGCATGAAAGCTTCTATTTTTAAATGTTTCAACATTCTCCTCCATACTAGTCAAAGTGATGTAAATTTTCGCCAGGCTTGCTCCAAAAGGAGACAACCCAATAGTTATCAACAAACCAAATCCACGAACCATCATCACTTCAACCAGCTGTGGGGAGTGCTTCCATGGCAACGATACAACCCACCATACTTTTAAATACTGATCACCAGTATACTGTCAGTAACACAACCTCTGATTATTTAAATGAATCACAAAATCATGACACCCAAGAATATTAATTAGTATCATTAATAATCATTCTAACAAATCTTTATTTTCAAACCAAGGCATGAACTTTTTTCATCTCAATATCCACTATCTACATCCAAAGTTTGATGAAATAAAACTCTTTGTACATAACAACAACCTTGACATTATGTGTTTTAGTGAGACATTTTTAAATGATAAATTTGCAGACAGTGAGTTCCAGCTGAATGATTATAATCTGTTCAGAAGAGACAGAGCTACAAATGGAGGTGGTGTAATCTGTTATGTTAAGTGCAAATACCACAGCATACAAAGACATGACTTAGAGAGAGACAACATAGAGGCAATTCGGCTAGTAATCAAAAACACCAAACAAACACCGTTTATACTTGGTAATATATATAGACCTCCATCTGCAAACAATGACTGGATATGGAAATATTACTAGAAACTGTATCCACTGAAAATTCATCTTGGAATGCTGTTACAGATGCATTTAATTTAAAACAACTTGTGCAAATTCCAACACGAGTAACCAATCACACCTCAACAATCATAGATCATTTATATACAAATACACCTTGTAATATTATAAATGTTAAAGTACCAACAATATCTCTCAGTGACCACTATCCATGCAGTCAGTTTAACACGGAAGTTGAGTTGCAGTAATACTTCAGGACCTCTTCACAATATTATAAATTACAGAAATGTTAAAACTTTGGATGAAAACAAATTTAATACTGGTCTCAATAACCAGACTTGGTCCATTATTGAAACGTATGATGATGTGGAGGATTCTCTAGAATATTTTATCTCTATGTTTACAGATGCTCTTAACACACATGCACCTCTCAAACAAAAGCATGTCAAACACAATAACCTCCCAGACTGATATAATGCAGAAATTAGATGTGCATCAAGACAACGTGATCAGGCATAAACACAAAATAATATCAGTGAATTCAATTACTGGCGCAACAAAACAAAAACTCTGATATCCGAAGCAAAAAAGTCTTTCTATACAAAATCAATAAACCAAACTAAACAAAATCCTATTTTGTTTTCAACCTAAAAGATATTTCGGGAAAGACAAAAACCCACCAGTCAAACATCATTACAGACAAGTCTGGAAATCATGTGGAGGATGCTGAGTTAACAGCAGAAATTTTCAATTCTTATTTTACTAATGTATTCAAAGATGCACCAAATACTCCGTCTTCTGCACTATCTCCAATCGATAAATACAAATTACAAAAAATTGTACAAGATCGCATGCCATTTCCAACACAATTTCATATTCCCCTTAGTCAGACTCAGACTACGCGAAAACCGTCAGTCCTCCAGTCCTGACTGACAAAAAAGCATTCGGACTGAAAAATTTCCAGGCAGTAATTGGTTGAACTAAGAGGAAAATATATGAATAAATAGCTTTCGGACTGACAGGTTTTGAAAGATTTCGCGTAATAAAAGAATTTTTTGTACTAAAACAACTTCAGACACTAGATGCAACTACATCCACATGACTTGACGGCCTAGGGCCCAAATTTCTAAAATTAAGTGCTAAGGTCATATCAAAACCTATTACATTTTCAACCAAAGTATATCAAACTGTAAATTCCCTTCATTATTTAAACAAGCAAAGGTTATTCCGATCTTTAAGAAGGGAACTTAATCTGACACCAGTAACTACCGCCCAATTTCAATATTACCTGTATTATCAACATTTCTAGAAAGACATGTGAGTGATCACTTGAAGACATATCTTGAAAACAATTCTGGATTCAGATAAAATCATTCTTGTGAGACAGCGCTTACAGCAATAATT
This sequence comes from Serripes groenlandicus, assembly GCA_031761405.1. Classification (NCBI taxonomy): domain Eukaryota; kingdom Metazoa; phylum Mollusca; class Bivalvia; order Cardiida; family Cardiidae; genus Serripes; species Serripes groenlandicus. The sequence goes on from JASEVX010000007.1 coordinate 35,705,080, forward strand.
GACACATGGATTGACGAAATTAATAACAAAAAAGTAATAGGAACTGTATTTCTTGATTTAACCAAAGCATTTGATTTAATAAATATTAAATACAACATAAGACACAAAGCCCTGGAATGGTTTACATCCTATTTTGACGAAAGATACAAGAAAGTGTCAGTTGCTGGCAAACTGTCATCATCTCTTCCAATTGCATCAGGTGTACAACAAGGCTCAGTGATAGGCCCAATCCTCTTTATACTCTATATTAATGACCTACCAATGCAATTACACGCCTCACCAAGTGACTTGTTTGCAGATGACACAACTTTAAGTGCAGTTGGGCTTAATGTGAATGAAGTAATTTAGTCTCTTCAAAGTAGCCTAAATACCATAGATGAGTGGTGTCAGAGAAATGCAATGATGCCAAATCCACAAAAAAAAAGCTATGATAATATCACCTACTAATAATATAGAAAAATCTCTAGAATTCAATAATAGCAATAACCTTGTTCTTCACAATCACAGCATTGTTTTCTCTGAAGTCAAAAAACTACTAGGAATACAAGTTGACCATAATCTCAACTGGATAATCCAAGTTTAAAAAGTACTAAACAAATGAAATTCTTTACTTTACCTTCTGCTTCCTCAATATACTTGTGCGAAAACTCTTTTACAATGCCTACATTTTGCCTCATATTGATTATTGTTGTACACTTTGGGATAACTGTAGTGACAAACTTTTAAGCAATATATATAAATTCCCCAAAAAAGACATATGACACACCAAGTGAGAAACTCTTTCAGGGACTTAAATGGATGAAATTTCACGATCGAATTACATACAACAAGAGCGCCAAATGTCACAAAATACGCCCGTCCTTTTTTTTTGAGACCAATAAAGTATAGTGATAATTGGTTGTACGTCAGGCAAATTTAGAGATCAGACACTGTTAGTACAGTTTTGGCCATTTCGAGGGACATAAGTATGTAGTGACTAAGATAACGTGGTAAGTGATCAAACTTGTCCAAGATATTATGCCAATACACATTCTGACCAAATTTGGTGATGATTGGACAAAGGCTTCTAAAGTTATTGAGCTGACAAGACCAATTTTAGGCCATTTCTATAATTAAAGGGCGATAACTATCGATTGACTAAAGCAATATGGCTAGTTATCGAACTCGTCCAATAGTATGCCAATACACATTCTGACCAAATTTGGTGAAGATTGGATAAAGGCTTCTAAAGAAATTGAGCTGACAATCCCAATTTTAGGTAATTTCTTTAATAAAAGGGCGATAACTCTCGATTGACTAAAGCGATATGGCTATTTATCGAAATTGTCCGAGATATTATGCGAATACACATTCTGACTAAATTTGGTGATGATTAGATAAAGGCTTCTAAAGTTATTGAGCTGACAAGACCAATTTTAGGTAATTTCTATAACTAAAGAGCGATTACTCTCAATTGACTAAAGTGATATGGCTAGTTATCAAACTTGTTCGAGATATTATGCCAATACGCATTCTGACCGAATTTGGTGATGATTGGACAAAGGCTTCTAAAGTAATTGAGCTGACAAGACTAATTTTAGGTAATTTCTATAATTAAAGGGCAATAACTATTGATTGACTAAAGCGATATGGCTAGTTATCGAACTTGTTCGAGATATTAAGCCAGTACAAATTCTGACTAAATTTGGTGATGATTGGACAAAGGCTTCTAAAGTTATTGAGCTTACAAGACCAATTGTGGGTAATTTCTATAATTAAAGGGCGATAACTATTGATTGACTAAAGCGATATAGCTAGTTATCGAACTTGACCGAGATATTATCCCAATACACATTCTGACTAAATTTGGTGATGATTGGACTGATTGGACAAAGGCTTCTAAAGTTATTGAGCTGACAACATACTGGACGCCGCCCGCCCGCCTGTACGCCGCAGGTAAAACTACAATACGATCCGTTTTGGGGATAGGGGCGTTTCGCGCCTATCCCATACTAATGCTGCTTTCGAAAAGTCGGATTAAAGCTGCAACCACAGTCCACATGTGTATACCTACACCAGAATCGAGTTTTGATTGGTTATAATCTGCCTTTTCAACGATTTCATTGGTTCGCCGAATCACGAAAAACCATCCGCTTGCATTAATTAAATAGACAAAATAGTTCAAACGAGTGAAACATACTCTGAACTATGATTGACCTTAATGTTAGTGGTGTAAGGTAACGTCGACCGTGCTGTTACCCCATTACTTTACAACAGTCTACTTACATAGAGGAATGTGCAAATCACTGTAAATAAAATTATTGAAAGGAGTGGAAACCATTGTAGCAAAAGTATAAATTGCCTACGATAAGCAATTTCTCCTTTTGTCACAATGTTTCCGATTGTCGTCTGCTGCACATGCATCTGTAAGCGGGAAATGGTTACATCCTCCCCATGGAAGCGGAACCCTTTCCGTGATAATATAACAGTTCGAATATTGAAATATTGTTGAAAATGGAGCTATTTCTGACAATGAACAATTTCTCCTTTTCACACAATGCTTTCAAACACGTTTCAAATTAATTCTTTTCATATTTAAACGTTTTACTGTAGACATTCTTTTACTCTATCTCCTTTCCAGACACGTTTTGAATAACATGCTAGAGATTAATGATAACGAGCAATTTCGCCTTACATCAAGAGGAAAAATATATAGTTTATACATAGCTTTGTGGGAAAAGAGGAAATGGGTCATGAATAACCATTCTGCAGCCGTCTGCTGCACATGCGTCGAAAAGCGACTTTAAACGGGAAAGGATTGAACCGTTTCCGTTATAGCTACTTAGTTACATACGAATGTTGAAGGTATATTTGCCTACGGAGCAACTGCTGACAATGAGCAATTCCTCCTTTCCAAACAATGCTTTGAAACATGAATAAAAAAAAATCTATAACCTAGATAACGAAAAAATTTGTCTACAGTTATTCTTTTAACCAGGGACACTGTAATATAGTGTCCCTGTTTTAACCTTTGCCCCTTTTAGACACATTTGACCTTAATATAACCTTAACAGATAAATGATGATCAGCAAGTTTGTCTTTTTCCACAATGTTTTAATTACTATTCAAAATAATACTTTCAGGCTTAGTTAAATGTTGTTTGCTGTATATTTAGTCTACGTGGTCAAGGGTAAGGACTTGTTATTACATAATCCGTCCAAAGAGAGAGGTCCTACTGTGTATACATTCCATGAAAGAATGGTACTAACGGTCTCACCGCTACTGGAGAATTGTTTGTAAAACAGGTCGCGTGTTGTGTTGAATATTCTCACGTGTCGCTGTATGTCGACCCAACTAGGATATAGGAATTAAATCTACAAATTAGAGATAAGATTTCAACACTGATTGATTGTGGTTTAACGCCGTTTTTAACATTTTCTACGTTATATCACGGCGGCCAGTTCATCTACAAATGTGTTTCCTTGTTTTCTCACACCAGTACTCCACACAACAATCTTCCCAAAAAACTGGGTTCTTTTTCACATAGATTTAGCCCATGTGTGAAAGACGAATGACGCATGTCGCATTGACTTATGTAAAACGTCGGAAAGAAAGTTGGCCGAAAATGTCAACATACACACGAGTTATAACCGCAAGGTCATTATTTATTTTATAATTGAGGCGCTTCTACCAATTTCGAACTAAAATTATAATGTATAGGCATTTGCGCTAATTGAAGATTCAACGTTCGCCAACGTGTAATCTAGTCCTAGACGTATCTGTTGACAAATAAACTAGAAATATAGTCTAAATAGGTTTTTGTAAATTAACCTTGTACGGTCCCATTTCGGAGATACAATTAATTTGCAAATACTTTACAAATACCATAATCTAAGCTTTCCTAAGCACAGACGTGTTTTGACGCATCGAACCAGTCTTCTGTGATCAATACTTAATAAGTTGTCTCTGTCTGTAAAGCTTGGAGGTATAATCCGGTGTCCGGCCGGCTGTCTGCCTGAATGTGCATTCGTCCGTCCGTCATGGATTGCATGTATTGGTCAAAACGTTGTTTCTGTATGGCAGATTTATTTGAAAGTGGTCACACTTATACCGTGTAATCAGGAGAACGGCAAAATATTAGGTACATAACTCTGGTCTGCTTATCTTAGTTATCTTCATTTTTCCTTATTTAGTTCAGCGGTTGTCTCAATTAATTTCCATTGTATCCATTTCAAACTTGGTTTGTAGGTAACTTATGACCTACACATGTGCAGTGCACCATTACCATAACTTTAGCATGCTGCGTTTGGAGTGTGTATATTTTTGTCTTTCCATGTTCTCACTTATTATATGACTTTCGCATGCAACACATGCGTTCCGTGAAATGCCCTTGTTTCGTTAATGAGTGTTTCCCAAGCGTTGTACTTTGTCCAGAGCGACTGACTGTCTGTCCGTCTTTGTGTTCATCCATCCGTCCGTCTGTCCGTTACGGTTTGCATTAATGGGTCAAAACTTTGTTTCTGTTTCGCGGATCCATTTCAAAGTCGTCACACGTATACATTGGGATTAAGAGATCGATACAATATTTTGAACACAAATCTGATCTGGTTTGTTTAGGTGTAAAACTCATTTTTCATTTCTTCGGTTATTGTCTCAATAGATGTCCAATGTATCAATTTAAGACGTGTTGTATAGGAAACTCAGAGCTACAGATGTGCAGTGCAAAAGAAACATAACTCTAGCATGCTTTCGATTGTCTTTCATTTATCAGCATGATTACAATATACAGTACTGCTCAGTTTTTTGTCAATCTTTTTATTTTGTTTATACAAGAAAAGGGTCAAACTTTGATAAATTAGGTATTTGTATTGTATAGGCAGGCAATATGTGTGCTTCGCACATTTTTGGTTTGGTTTGTTAAAAGGTCATTGTTTCAACAATGTTTGTCTATAGTATCTATGCCATATATTTTCAACTTACATATGCCCCTATACCATCAGCGCTTTCAGCGCTTTGATTTAAAAACGGGCGTATAAAAAGGCTATACTTGTGTACAAATCCCTTAAAAATGAATTCCCAGAATATATGACTAATCTATTTACATCATCAACCAATACAAATGTAAGATCTGCCGCCCAGCATACACTTAGCATTCCTAAACCTAGGAAAATCTTTGACCTATTCAGGACCAAAAATATGGAACCAGATTCCACTACATGTCAGGAACTGTGAAAATTTAAAGAAATTTAAATCAACATATCTTTCCTGGTGGCATAGTGGTGGACATCTTTTACTCGATAAAACTCTCTCCCATAACAGTGCTGGTTTCTTGAATGTATGAATTGTCTATATGAATATGTGCATGATACCTTCGTTATAATATTATATGTAAATATTTGTAAATGTTTTAACAGAGGCCTACAGGGAAGACTGGACATGCCCAACTGTGCAACGTCTATAAATAATGTCTGTATTATCATTATTATTATTATTATTATTATTATTAATTATAAGTGTTCTGTACTCTGATATTACTGAAATACCACAGAAATGTATCACTTTTAACACTATTATCCACGCTTCTATTGAAAACATTATATGAAAACAGTTATTTACTCCCTGTACATTTTTCAAAAGTTTTCATAATTGAGCAATAACAATTAGAAAAAAGGAACTTGATCAACAATGATGACTCTGGGAGGCTGAACATTTTCAAGGTCTGGTCGGATCCTTCACTATCCATATTGTCAAACGACATATAATCAGTTGTTGACACTAGTACTTATTAACAAATAACCTGATGCTGTTTCGTGTTTTACAAATTAAAAACCAGCATTGAGCAAGGAGATAGGGGTTCGAAGTGAAATATTGTTGGGTACAGATATTGTTCATTTTAGAGCAATTACACCATTCCGGCAATGTATTCAGATTAGTCAAAGACATCAAGTCATTTACATCAGGCAATTAAAGGGCTAAACTTAACCCTTTCCAACATAAATCAAACCTGCAGCAGATGTTTTAAACAATGTTGAGGTAAAAAAAAAAGGAAAGTCAAAGTTTAATTAATGAATTGAATTTGAAACATTGTGACAAAAGGAGAAATTGCTATTCGTGAGCAGTTGGTCATTTTCTCCACAGTGTTTTCAGACGTTGTCTGCTGCATATGCCTCAACAATTGTAACCGGTGTATCCTGGGAAAAGCCTGGTACGAAAGAGTTACTACAGCCTGGAGTAACGCACCGAACCGGCATTGTGTCATGTCAATTCAGCGTTTACGAGAAATAGATACAAATTATTAACACAACGAAAACAATCCTCTGAACTCTAATATTTCACAATTTGTGTAAGCATCAACTGACGTCACTTCCGGTTTAATCACGTGACACAAATTATCTAGATTTTTTTAGTTAACCGAAAAAGGTGCGCCAACACACAATCCATGATAACAACATTATTTTAAATAAGTGAGTGACAATTGTTACGCAGTTGTTATAATAAAACTAAAGGTCACAATAAAATACAATAAAAAAAGTGCATTTCAATTGACCTTTAATTGCCTTTATTATTTTGATGGCTTTCCTTGAGTGATTAAAAGAAGTATATCAGGTAAATATTTTAAAGAATGATATATTGGGAATTTCTATTCATCCTACATAATTGAGCTCATTTCCCTTATTGAGACACATGCTATTGAAATATCTTATACATTCGAAAATATTTGTCAAAAAGTAGTTTTCTCAGACTTTAAGCATAGTGTTTACATCTTTGTCTCAAGATTATACATTCAGCAAGATCATGCGAAGGTAGCCAGCTGCCTTGGAAGATTGTTGTGGGAGTATATGTTCTAGAAAGCCAGATATGTACTGATTAAACTTAAATACATTATAAGTTAAGGATTTTTCGATATGTTTTTCATATTAATTTCTTGTTTGGGGACTGACACTGCTTAATTATTGTTCTTGCTTTCACACCACCTAGGCTTTGCCTATTAACATATTAAAAATGATCGTAATGGTAAATAGCCCCACTATACGGTCCATATAGTATTTTTATTATAATACAAGAGAAAGTTGATGCAACGCATCAATGTCACCTGAAATACATACTGTAGTTATGCATAACACTTACATTATAGTAGTTGAAAAAGCAACTATCAACATATATTGGAACATCAGGGGTGGGTCAAGTGAAACTGTATCATAACTTGCATTCTTTTGTCAACGAAGTGAATGTCCTTCATTGAAATATAATTGAAGCATTTCATCGTTTATGACCAATCTCCATTCTAAGGTAGGTTGACCATACACACAGCCCACTTATTATTTATCATAAACAGTAATGGAAATGAGTTATCTTGCCAATCATAAGTCTTAGTATGTATACAGTGCTTTCATTAAGGAATAATTATAAGATTTGTGAATTCCACATAAACTTTTCAAGATGTTTGTCAGAATATTTGAATTTTATTTTTTGTCAAAAAACCCACAAAACAGACAATTTAGGATGTGCATGCAATAGCACGTCATTTTACCTTTCCCCTGTTAAAGCCAACATTTGACACCTTTGCAGCAATCTACTTTTAAAACAATGAGAAAAGGCTAAAATTACTGAAGACATGAGTTTTCTCTTTTTCTCAAAATGATATTAACTTGGCATCCTAATTATATCATACTTTGACAAATGTTAAAATGGAGTCGAATATATTTGCAAAGTAGACCACCCTCGAAATATAAAACCAGCTAAACAGTTAAATTTTATTGAAATTGTTGTATAATTTCAAACATAATTTCGAACATAAACTGAACCCTACAACATGTTAATTTATTGTAATTATTTCCTTCCTTTTTTATAATGAAAATAAGATATTTTAATGTGCTTTTAAAAATATAACTCGCCGGCTCAATAATAATAGGGAGTCTATTTATAGATAGTAACACAAGTATAGGAATATGGACCATATATCGAATGACTGTGGTCTAACTAACTATTTGGTTTTATTTACCCTCGCCATGCAGAATTAACTATTTGGCGAGCATAAGAAAAAAATGCTCGCCAAACATACGAATCGAACCATGACAAATGAACTTTCAGTTTTTATCTCCTTCCTTCTTACCAACTAGGCTATCAGGACGGTGATAAAATATCTGTGGTCTAAGAGAGATAACTCGAATTTATAATCCAGTAACAGGGGTTAATATTACAGCAATGTTAATCGAACAAACACCGTAAAAATGGCTACAAATGACAACAATTTCGAGATGTGGAGAGAAAATAAACCAATTTCTTCCCGATTGATTAAACCACAGCCCAACAATCAAACATCTAACAGTACTAATACAAACCAGATAAACCCTGGGATGAGACCAGAATATAAAAGTTCCAGAGAATACGCGGAATGTCTCCGAAACTGGCTATATCAGTACCGACTGTGGACTGCATTTGCCTCATTCCAGTCTACATTGATGGCTTCTATGCCGCCGCCTACTCAACATAATTTTAACGTAAACCTGAACGGTTTTGCCCCTCAAAACACGCAACCGATGACGGGGCTTCAGGAGAACGTCGTGTTGAATCCTACATCGAATACCAACGATTATGGTAAAAACAGTTCTTCACTTCTTGTATTGGAAATGTGACAATATGTTACTTTAACCCTTTCCCTCATATAGACGCTTTCTGACGCCTCTGCAGCAGACGGCTTTTTGAAAACATAGTGACAAAGGAAGAAATTGCACAAAACGTGCAATTTCTCCTTTTGCCACAATGTTTTCCACTTTTAGCCATAGGTTATCCATTCAATTATGAAGATTTTCTATGTTTTGACAAAATACGTTCAAAGTCGTCTGCTGCAGAATTGCCGTATGAGGGAAAGGGTTAAAGTTTAATAGGTTAACGACTTTAATATTCTAGTAAACTGAAAAACAAATTTTAGTCTACAGAGCCATCTATAATATGAATCACATAGATCTATATCATGTTCCGAAATCTAAGTAGTAGTTAAAATGATTACGTATCCTTTTAAATTTTAATCAATTATCTTTAATTGAAAACAAGGCAAATGTTTCTATTCCGAGTGATCAAAGTTCATTGTAAGTGATAAGATTAACTTTTAAATATCAATTGGTGCTACAAAAAGCCACAACAGGCATTTAAAATCATGATTACAACATGATTTACAACATGATTTTAGTATAACAATTGCACTTTATTTGTATTGATGTTGAAGGGAAACAATGGTCACATTTGTAGGTTTACTGCATATTTAACTTTGAATTAATCTATGCAAAAATATAGACTGAAAGGATTCTATTAAGTCTCCACAACTTAAAAAGATTCAGAACATGAAATTTTTGGTCATTTTTATAGCCGATGTGGCGTGAAATTTGTTCTCCCGTTGTGGGAGTTCTCACACCAGTCTACGCGAAAGTCGTCAGTCCTCCAGTCCTGACTGACAAAAATTCTTTGGACTGACACGTTTACAATTACATGCAATAATTGGCTGAGCAAAGAAGGAAACAAATGAAAAATGAGCTTTCGGAGAGACAGGTTTCAAAAGATTTTGTGAAGTCTGTCACGCGTGGTATATGTTCTTCCATGGTATACGTTCGCGGATAAATATAAGAAAGATCGGTTAAATTACTTTGAATAAAAAGAAAACTACATTTCTTTGTTGGGGTCGAGGAAGCCCTGGTTGATGCAGACTTTGCCTTCTGCTAGGACTATGATTCTTGTTTTCAGACTGTACTCATTTAAAATCTTGGAAGAAGTGACAACTTTTACAACAGCCCGCCAGATCGGACGCAGTAGTGGAATCATATGCATGCGCACAACCAATGAGAAATTTCACGCCACACCTGTACTGGGTCAATTGTTGCCAATGGCAAAAAGTATTTTTTTTCCCAATTTTTCAATAAAAATTCTCAATCAGAAATTAAAGAAAAAATTGAGAGAAAAAAAGGAAACAAAGAAGAAAATATAAACAAAACTCTTATTTCCTTTACATGTAATCATCTATTCACATAGACATACAATCCACAATAGAAGCATATTATTTATGAACAAGTTCCCAATTTAGCCAAAAAAGACACACACATTCACAATTCCATTGGTATAGGTCATATACCCAAAATGAACAAAGAAAAACCTGCATACCTTATAGATCTTCAGTTTCGCATACATTGTACTATTTTCATAACTATGCTCACTAAAAAGTAATGTCCGGATAAGCATTGTCTTTCTTTTATTTAATACTGTAGGTTACTATTGAAAATATATCATTAAGCAATTTCACCTTTTCTCATGTTTACTACATATAGTACTACTGTCTCGCAATTAGTATTTTGCTTTTATTTGCAAATCTTTTGCCTTCTTTTTTAGCATTCCTCAGTTTTTAGCTTGACTATTCAAGGAATATGAGAGCTATACTACTCATCCTGGCGTCGCTGTCGGCATCTGCATCACACCTTAGTTAAGGTTTTGCATGCAAGTACTTAAATACTTTAAATAACTTAGATAATTTATCCTTCATATTATGCATATAAGTTTATTATTATAACTCTATCCTCCATTTTATGCAAGTTATGGCCCTTTTTTTACTTAGAAATTATGGTTAAAGTTTTGCGTGCAACTAAATTAAGAGTCTATATCTCAGTATTAACTTGATGCATTGCATTGAAACTTTATAAAACCCTTCCTAATTTCACAGCTATATTATACACAACCAATTAAGATAAATCTTGCATATGATGCAAATTGTTGCCCCTATTTAGCTCACCTAAGCACGAAGTGCAAGGAGAGCTTTTGTGATCACTCACCGTCCGGCGTCCGGCGTCGTCGTCGTCTGCGTCTGTTAACAATTTCCTACAAATGACTTCTCCTACTAAACCAATGAACAGATTTCAAAATAACTTCACAGGAATGGTCCTTAGGTAATCCTCTTTCAAAGTTGTTCAAAGAAATTAATTCCAAGTAGAACTTTGGTTGCTGCGGCATCAGAAAAGGGGAAAATTGCCAAATCTTAAAAAATCTTCTTGTCCAAAAGTACTGGCCCAATTTAAAAATTATTTTGCACAAATGTTCCTTGGGGTACCCTCTACAAAGATTGTTCAAATATTTCCGATCCGTTGAAAAACATGGCCGCCAGGGGGCGGAGCTTATTTTCCTTATATGTGCATTGTTAAAACTTTAAAAATCTTCTTGTCCAAAAGTACTGGCCCGATTTGAAAATTATTTTGCACAAATGTTCCTTGGGACACTCTTTACCAAGATTGTTCAAATATTTCCAATCCATTAAAAAACATGGCCGCCAGGGGGCGGAGCCTGTTTTCCTTATATGTGCATTGTTAAAACTTTGAAAAATCTACTTGTCCAAAAGTACTGGGCCGATTTGAAAATAATTTTGCACAAATGTTCCTTGGTGCACCCTTTACCAAGATTGTTCAAATATTTTTGATCCGTTGAAAAACATGGCCGCCAGGGGACGGAGCTTGTTTTCCTTATATGTGCATTGTTAAAACTTTAAAAATCTTCTCGTCCAAAAGTAATGGCCCAATTTGAAAATTATTTTGCACAAATGTTCCTTAGGGCACCCTTAACCAAGATTGTTCAAATATTTCCGATCTGTTGAAAAGCATGGCCGCCAGGGGGCGGAGCTAGTTTTTCTTATATGTGCATTGTTAAAACTTTAAAAATCTTCTTGTCCAAAAGAACTTGCCCGATTTAAAAATGATTTTGCACAAATGTTCCTTGTGGCACCCTTTACCAAGATTGTACAAATATTTCCAATCCGTTGAAAAACATGGCAGCCAGGGGGCGGAGCTTGTTTTCCTTATATGTGCATTGATAAAACTTTAAAAATCTTCTTGTCCAAAAGTACTGGGCCGATTTGAAAATAATTTTGCACAAATGTTCCTTGGGGCACCATTTACCAAGATTGTTTAAATATTTTTGATCCGTTGAAAAACATGGCCACCAGGGGGCGGAGCTTGTTTTCCTTATATGTGCATTGTTAAAACTTTAAAAATCTTCTTGTCCAAAAGTATTGGCCTAAAAAAAGTAAAAACTTTGAAAACTATTGAAGTTCTATTAAATCAGGTGAGCGATATAGGGCCATCATGGCCCTCTTGTTTACTTACAAATTCTGGTTAATGTTTTGCATGCAACTACATTAAAGTCCATATCTCAGTAACTAATAAGCGGTGGAATAGTCAAGCTCGCTGTCCTCCGACAGCTCTTGTTAATTTGGGTATCATTTTCATAAGTATTATGATATTCTAAGGAACAGGGTTTTAATTTGGTTTATTTGGAATCTTGTTATCTTACTTTTGCAGGAACCCAGTACAGAATCCCGTCTTTATGGAAAAGAGTTGCAGCTGAATTTTTAGACTTCATTTTGTTATTTTATACCAAGCTATTGGTAACTTTTGCCTTTTTAAGGCAAACAGGATATGTGTGAGTAACTAAGCTTTTAATTAAACTGATTGCTCAATTTTGTTAAAATTTTTGACACCTATGTATTGTTATAATAGAGACTAATTGCTCTGATTGATCATTAGCTTTTTAGCTTCTGAAGGCCCTTTTGATGGTGTACACCAGGCCTCCGGAAGACCGAAAATTTGCTGGTTTGGACTGATTTTTAACTCGCCGTACCGAGTACAATCTTAAAACATGTAAACAAAAATCGGTCCATATATTTTCAAAAATCTTACTAACACCTGAACTATACATGTTTGTCACTTTGTAAACATAGAACACATTGTCTTTGTTTATCACACATCTTTAAACCTTCTAGAGAGTCACTTACTGTGACGTAAACAAGATTATTGATCCAATTAACTTTGACAATCATGTAATCTGATAGATAATGCATTGAGAAATGGTTTTGTGCATCTGATTGGCTGTTGGGGTTTTAGGGATCTTTTGTGAATTTTTATGTACGAACAAGCAATGTAAACATACGTTGTAATGTGTGTCTGCAAATTTTGGAAAATTATGATTTGTAAAGTACTTCTATATTACATTGACATTATCAAGCTATGACACTGTTGTGCAACCATCTATGCAAGGTAACCTGAAATAAACATGAAATTCATGTATATATTTTTAAAAGTGTTCCAATTTCATTATTTTCAAAAACGAGAGGGAGGGGGGGAGGGAGTGTAAAAATTTCACCGGACCAATTGAGATTTCAAAATTTCCGGAGCCCTGGTGTACACTATCATGGAACAAGCATTTGACAGGTGCAGCTAGATTTTAGACACAGTAAGAGTAAGATACAATGGAGTCCGATACCCAGCCCTTTCTAAGAAGACCACTTGAATTTTTAACATGCTCAGTGAATAGCAATGATACATGTGAGGTACATTTTCCTGGAAAGGACCAGTACTTCTAGTTCAGTGTGAGAACCTAAAAAGCACATCAGAAATATTCTAGAACTCAGACTTGGATTGACAGTCTAGCCTGTTAACCATTGGACCACCATGTCATTCAAAAGATCACTCCTTTTGCCATAATGTTAACCTCAGCTGCAGATGCATCTGTATGTGGGAAAGGGCTATGTAAGCAGTGTTTTCTCCAGCCCAAAGCTTTTGAGGCTCATATATTATCTGCGCTACTTGTAAATTCGGGGGTCATTTGAATAAATGGGGGTCACACACATGGTTTTCTTTCATTTAAGAAACCATATCAAATGTATTTTTGAATATGCTACAGTGTATAACTGCAAGTTGTAGACTAGAACAGATGACAGATGACAGTTTTTAATCAGGTCTTCATTTGGGACTCGACTATCAAGTCAAGTGATAACAGTCAAACTTGCGATCAGCAGCCACCAAAGAGAAATCATAAAACTGCTTATGAGTCATAAAAACTTTTCTATTTACCATATACATATGAGCCGTCCCGTAAGAAAACCAACATTATGGCCTCTGCATAATGTATCGAACCAGATCAGCCTGCGCAGTGTGTGCAGCCTAATCCGGGCTGACACATACCGTCTCTGGTAGATAAAGGTATAGAGTAATGATTCCTGAAACAGAAAATTCACAGGAGGCAAAAAGTGTCTTGTCAGGGTTAGCCTGCGCCGATCCGATTATGCTGATCCGAGTCAATACATTATGTAGAGTCCATAATGCTGGTTTTCTCGTGGGATGGCTCATATTTTTTTTCTTTTACAGACATGAACATTTGTTTGAGTTAGACACACAGATCCCCTTCTTTTATGACATCACTGAATTGGATTACGATAAGATGTTTACTCTGACGTCGGAGCTTATTGCTCTGGAGGTCATTAACAGAACTTGCATCACAATCGTAGAGGTGAGTGAACTTTTCTGATTGTTTCCCGCTTTCAGATTTCAGATGTACCTTCAGCACACAACTTTTGAAAGAATTATGGCAAAAGGTGAAATTGCTCATCATGAGCAATTTTTAGCTCCAGTCCACTGGCTGAAAGCCAGTCAAGCTTATGTCATGGCGAATTGTCTGTCGTGCGTTGTTAACAACTTCTTCTCCCTTACCACTTGGCAAATTTAGTTGAAACTTCATAGGAAGCATCCTCCCAATGTCCTCTCTTAAATTCCTTCAATTTTGTTTGACCCTTCCAAAATTCTGAAAAATAGTGAAAACTTTCTTCTCCGAAAGTGCCAGGCCGATTTTCAAATAATTTTGTAGAAATGGTTATTGGGTGACCCTTTATTAGATTCCTTCAAGACATGTTGATTGGTTGAAAAACATGGCCACCAGGGGGCGGGGCTATTTTGCCTTATATAGCTAAAGTGAAAACTTAAAATATCTTCTTCTCCGAAAGTGTTCAGCAGATTTTCAAATAATTTTGTAAAAATGTTCCTTGGGTGACCCTCTATCAGATTCCTTCAAGCCATGTTGATTGGTTGAAAAATATGGCCGACAGGGGTGGGGGTATTTTTCCTCATATGGCTATAGGGAAAATTTAAAATATCCTCTCCTCTGATTGATTGATTGATTGGGGTTTAACGCCGTTTTTAACAATTTCATATCACGGCGACCAGTTCACCTACACATGTGTTTCCTGGTTTTCTCACACCAGTACTCCACACAACAATCTTCCCAAGCAACTGGCTGCTTTTCCACATAGACATAGCCCATTGGTGAAAGACAAATGACGTATGTCGCAATGACTTTTGTCAAACGTCGGAAAGAAAGTTGGCCGAGCCGGGATTCAAACTCACAACCCCTGGATTGACAGCCCGCGTCATTACTGACTGAGCTACTGGGACTCGACTCCTCTCCTCTGAAAGTGTCAGGCTGATTTTCAAATAATTTTGCAGAAACATTCCTTGGGTGACACTCTACAATATTTCTTTAAGCCATGGTGGTTGGTCAAAAGCATGGCCACCAGGGGGCAGGGCTGTTTGGAGATTTTTGCCTCATGGTCTTGGAGCGATACTGGCCCTCTTCGGCCTCTTGTTCTCTTTAATACCATGTTTTCAACTCTTCTGAATAATTATAATTTCAATTATAGAGATGTTTCAAATCTTTGTCTAGATATTTTCAAATTTGTTTGCTGTAGATTTGTTTTAAGTGGGAAAGTGTTAATCCTGGAAACATAGAAAATCTCTATTTATATAAATGAAAATACAAAAAAATGTATTATCTTTGAAACATGGTGGCAAGAATGGAAAACAATTATTATGAGCAATTACTCTTTTCACCAGGTTGTTTTGAGAAGTTGTCTGCTTCAGATGCTGCAAAATTCATCTACAAGTGGGAATTGCTTAACCCTTTCCCACATACAGCAAATCTGCAGCAGACGACTTTGAAAACATGGTGACAAAAACCTGAAAAACTCCAGAAAAGATAGCTTAATTGTTAAATAAAGATGAAAACATTGTGGCCAAAGATGAAATTGCTCATCATGAGCAATTTCCCATTTGGTCACAAATTCACAATGTTTTCAAAAGTCGTCTGCTGCTATTGTGTCAAAATGTGTCTGCAGGTGGGAATTGCTTAACCTATTACTTCATATAATATTTTATTTACTATCCCAACTATTGAAAGCATTCTGACAAGAAATGAAATCACTAAAAGTGTTTTTTTCTTAAATAAAGTTAAACAAATCCAGAGTATATACAATCAACTTTATCATGAGCAAATTCTCCTTCTGCATAAAATTCATGGTATTGATGTGCCTAAATCTATCCAATTTTATTTATGGATTTTATTTATGGATAGGTTATCCTGAACAATTTCTCTAACTGTCTTTGTTGTGCAGTCTTTAGAAGTAAGAATGTCCACCTGTGGAGTGGGAGACAAGGGTTTGATTTCCTGGTTGGGTCATACCAATGACTTAACCCTTTCCCTCATACGACAATTCTGCAGCAGACGACTTTGAACTTATTTTGTCAAAACATAGAAAATCTCCATAGTTGAATGGATAATCTATGACAAAAAGTGGAAAACATTGTGACAAAAGGAGAAATTGCACGCTTTGTGCAATTTTTTCTTTTGTCACTATGTTTTCAAAAAGCTGTCTGCTGCAGAGGCGTCAGAAAGCGTCTATATGAGGGAAAGGGTTAAAAGAAACAGTAGCTTTGCGCTCAGGGTTGCCAGGATAGCATTATCACTGATGCATTGACGTTGCGAAAAATAATACAAGAAGTACTGAAATACTAATGAAATAGCATAAATAATTGTTCAAACTGAACAATTTCGCTTTTTCTTCCATTTTTAGCTCAACTTTTTGTAGCTTGACACCTTGATTATGTTTTTTTTGTTCAAACTCACTTATTTCATGACCTTTGAAACTTACAAGACTTCTTCACCATCATGACCTTAATCAACAGACAAGTGTCAATGTCTGTAAACTCTGTCAATGTTTTCAAAAGTTGATGTGCTACAATCGTGTCAAAATGCATCTGCATGTGGAAAAAATATTTAATGTTGAGAATAACTTTTAGTAATTTTAATAATGTTTATCATTGATTTCAGACTTTGTGTATACAGAGAGGCTATGCTGGGTCCATAGGTGGGGCCACACCAGGTAAAAAGATCATGCAGTTACGTGTTGTGTTCTATGAAGGAATCAACGATATGGGGAATGGGCAGATATTGGTAGAGGGCGCCCGAGATCCAGGACTCATAAAGTAGGTATTGTATGGCCTCGTACAACTGGAAATAAGGCTTTACGGCTGTCAATATTAAACCCTTCTCATATTCACACACATTTTGATGCATGTGTAGGCAACTTTGGGAAACAATGTGGCAAAAGGAGAATTTTTTTCCCCTATTGATAGAATGTTTTAAATATTATTCAATAAATGTATTATCATATATGAAGATTAATCATGCATTTGCAAATTTAAATTAATCTATGTATATTAGATCTGAGAACATAGAATAAAAGGTCATCTCAAATTGACCTTATACACTTAAATACTCATGAGCATGTACTTGTTTATTTGTGTCCAATGAAATCGCAAGATAAAACCCAACGCTTGATTCTTAACAATTGAAAAATGTGACAATCAGTGCTTCTCTTTCTTATTTATTTATATGGGTTATCTTACCTGTTTTATATCAAACAATTCAGTAAGTGACAGTTTGATTGGCTAACATGAAGGTGAATCTGAGCCAACCTGTATGAGGTAGTCATCAGATGTAAATATGAGCGAGTAAAGTTTAGGTCTGGTTTTAATGAGATTGTGTGTTTGCCTAGATTGCTTTAGGATCTGTGGAACTAAGATCTCTTTTTGTTACACTGAGTGATCTGTCTGTCACATGCTCGTTTTATAGGTTATCGTCACCAGGTTCACATCTAGGGATTCATGCAAAACGGTTGTAACTACATCTCGTTCAAGATGTAATTACAATCGTTTTGCATGAAACCATCAACATGTGTAACTGTTCCTTTGAACATTTTCTTTGGTGACATTCAGCTAAAGCAGTCTTGTACGCTCTCTAGTTTGAACAAATATATCCTCACCAAATTTGGTTAAAATGTTTATGAAATTGCTGGTTATGAACTAAAATAACCTTTCGCACATACAAGTTACAACAAATCTACATCAGATGATTTTATAGCTAAATATAAAAAATTGCTTTAAATGAATGTAAAATTATTGAAAAAGTTGGAAATATTGTGGCAAAAGAAGCAATTGCTCATTATGGGTTAAAGAGTTTTAAAACTTGCTTGTATCTTGCTTAATAACATGTCTCTATAAATTAATATACATTTTTTTTTTCAGTGCTTTCCTACGTTCAATGATCAAGAACTTCAGTATGGCCTTCTTTTTCCCGGCTTGTTTTACGGTGTTCCTTTTCCGATTTAACAGAGCTGCTTACGATGTGTTAACACACACCATAGTTGTGGAAATTGACCGACCAGCTCAACAACAGCAGTGATTCGGGACCAGAGAACTATATAAGGAGGAGTGAACTGGTCGTTTCCTTCAATATCTCTTTTATGACTAAACTAAATTCTATGTTGTGGGTACTCAAAAAAATTGTCTCACTGAGACGATTCTTTTGAGTACCCACAACATAGGGTTTGAAGGTCATATAAGGATTTGGGGATCCAAGTTTGAGACAGATTTCTGCAGGCTCCAAGACTATAAAAAATAATTCTGTTTACAGTATATGTGCTCAAGTATCCAATTGATCAGAAGCAAATTCATTTTCCAAAATGAACAATTTGGAGCAGAGAAAGATTTCAGAGTTTTATAAGTTGCGGGCCAGCGGTGTTTTATATGGGTTTTGTGTAAATATTGTAAATCTTGTATATATTTATGTTCATGTGTATTGTTAATATTTATTAGAGGATCACAGGGAAGATTGGGCTTGCCCAAATGTGTATTTTTTTTTAAACTTTTTCAAATTACAACACATCTGCAGAAGTAGACTTTGAAATCATCTCGGCAAAAATAGGGACTATCTCTATAACTAAAAGTTTAATTATTGAATAAAGTTGAAAACATTGTGGTAAAAGGAAAAAGGCTTAAGATGCAGATGCGTCAGAATGTGTCTCGATTTGGGATGGATTAAACAATATGTTATTATGTGAAGACCATTAACCCTTTCCAACATACACTGTCTTCTGCTGCAGCCGGTAGTGACGCGGGCTGTCAATCCAGGGGTTGTGAGTTTGAATCCCAGGTCGGCCAACATTCTTTCTGACGTTTGACAAAAGTCACTGTGACAAGCTTCATTCTTTCACCAATGGACTAACAGTCTATGTGTAAAAACAGCCAGTTGCTTGGAAGTATGTTGTGTGGATTACTGGTGTGAAAACCAGGAAACATATAAGTAGGTGAGCCGTCTGCCGTGATATGACTGAAAAATGGTTGAAACGGCATTAAACCCCAATGAATCAATCAATCGTCTGTTGCAGATTGTTGCATGTGAGAAAGGGTTAACAAATACCTTAGTACTCATTCTTGTCGATAGATTCAGCTGAATACAATTTTGGCATAAAGCTATTCAGCAGTTTCTTGGCTTTATTTCCTACAGTTACAGTCTTCAGAAATAGTCTGTATGTGGCTGGAGCTTCTCTATGGAACTGCTGGTCCAATTTTATAGCAATTTTCCTTTATTGATATTCTGCAAACATTGCTCATCCCCACCTTGATAAGTAAAAACATAGCATGGCCAACATAGTGCGAGGGGCCACCATTGGGCGATGGGCCAACATTGGGAGAGGGGCCACCACAGGGTGAGGGGCCACCACGGGGCGAGGCTAATTACCATAACAAGCTTAAATTGCAAATTTTAAAATAATTGTGCAGAAATATTCTTTTATTAACCCTCTTCAAAGATTGTCCATTGTTTTGTTGGCTGCTTGTGCTGTCATTTCTTGCACATACCTAACATTCTTAAGACTTTCCAAATTTGCATATCAACCCTCCCACATAGACCGAATATGCATCTAAAAGCTCCCACATAGACCTAATATGCATCTTAACCCTCCCACATAGACAAAATTTGCATCTTAACCGTCTCACATAGACCTAATTTGCATCTTAACCCTCCCACATAGACCAAATTTGCATCTAAACCCTCTCACATAGATCAAATTTGCATCTTAACCCTCCCACATAGACCAAATTTGCATCTTAACCCTCCCACGAAGACCAAATTTGCATCTTAACCCTCCCACATAGACCAAATTTGCATCACTGAAAGGATCTTGGCAAAATCTTGAAAAATCTTTAGAAATAGAAATTTAATTATTTAATAGAGCTGAGGGCATTTTGGCTGAAAGAGAGATAAGTTAATTGTCCTTTTGCTACACCAAATTCACAGTTGGGTTGAGTTGGATAAAGGTTCAGGTACTAAATGAAATTAGTCCAGGTTTTAGATAGTGATCCTTGGTCCTTTGCTACCTGCAGACTTACTTTGATGCATCCTATGGGGAAGACTTTTGAAAACATTGTGACAAAAGGGTAAATGTGGAAGACAGTGTTGCAATGGAAGAGAGTGGATCTCTTGTACCAAAGGTCCAGGTTTCGAATCATGTGATGGGTGGGTTCTACCGTAAGGGTTTTTCTACGCAAACAGCATGAATATTGGTCGAGTCTCCAGGAACCAGTCATTGAGTACACAAACAGCATGAATACTGGTCAAGTCTCCAGGAACCAGTCATTGAGTACACAAACAGCATGAATACTGGTCAACTCTCCAGGAACCAGTCATTGAGTACACAAACAGCATGAATACTGGTCAAGTCTCCAGGAAGCAGTCATTGAGTACACAAACAGCATGAATACTGGTCAAGTCTCAGGGAACCAGTCATCGAGTGTGATAAATATGAGCTAAAAGCTTGTTTCACAATCGAAATATAAATGTGAAATAAATAAGTTTTAAGTTTAAAAGTGCAAGTGTTTGTTATCCATATTAGAACATGTATGCATAATATAGTATACACTCAGTTATGCTCCACCATAAAAGGTCAACATAATATTGTGACAAAAGTAAAACTGCTCACCATGAGCAATTTTTTCACTGGTCACAATGTTTTCAAAAGTTGTCTGCTGCAGATGCGTCTATATGTAGGAAAGGGTTACATGGCAGGGTTAGAGATTGACCTTTTATGTCGTCTGTTTAATCTGTTTTTCGATAATTATTACTGTCCTTGTTATAGCATGTAATCTAAATGATGCAACGGAATTTGTAACAGTATGATATCATCAAATGGAATTGTTTTATTTATGATTATATATATATTGGTTGCCAAGACAACTTGAATAAATTTAGAGCAAAGACATTTATCTTTTTTATAATTTTTAGCTCCATTGGCTTAAAGCTTATGTCATGGCGAATTGTCTGGTGTGCATCATTTTTTTGCTTCAAGCGACTTCTTCTCCCTAACCACTTGGCTAATTGGGTTTAAACTTCATAGGAAGCATCCTTTCAATGTCCTCTACTAAATTCCCTCAGTTTTAGCTCTACTGGCCAAAGTCCAGAAGGGCTTATGTCGTGGCGATTTGTCCGTCGTCCGTGCGTGTGTGCGTCCGTCCGTCCGTAAACAATTTCTTGTTAACACAATACAGTCTTCACTTTTGATTGTATCTCAACCAAACTTATACAGTAGTTAGATATCCATGAGAGCTCGGTTCCTTTCGAAAACCAGCCAGATCCGCCCATGCATGACTGGATTATGGCCCTTGAAATGGTTAAAATTGCTATAAAAGAGCTTGTTAACACGATAGTCTTCACTTTTGATTGTATCTCAACCAAACTTATACAGTAGTTAGATATCCATGAGAGCTCGGTTCCTTTCGAAAACCAGCCCATGCATGACTGGATTATGGCCCTTGAAATTGTCATAATTGCTATAATAGACCTTGTCGTTATTTTTTATTGTATCTCAATCAAACTTATACAGTAGTTAGATATCCATGAGAGCTTGATTCCTTTCGAAAACAAGCCAGATCCGCCCCATGCATGACTGAATTATAGACCTTGAAATGGTCAAAATTGCTATAATAGGGCTTGTTAACATGATACAGTCCTTACCCAGTCAGCACACCAACAATGGGCCGCTGTCGGCCCGCTATGGGCATTTGACATCGGGCCCCTTGCGGATATGCAACTCGGCAACCGACAGAACATATCGGGCCGTGGTCGGACCGTTGTCGAGCCTATGTCGGTCCACTATATACAATACAGAGGCCCGCTATGGGCATTTGACAGCGGGCCCCTGGCGGATATGCAACTCGGCAACCGATGGGACCGACAACCGACACAACATATCGGGCCGTGGTTATGTCATCTAGACACAATTCTGGTGAGCTGTCATCTTTAGTGAGAAAAAATACACATGCACCAGGAATTAAACCTGTTCTAGCAAAAGTACTTAATCTTAGAAAGGATGCGATGATTTGATGGTGCAATCATGTTTAACACTTCATAGAATGTGTTCTATAGGGGACGATAAACCGCAAAGTCATGTCGCGAAATCTGATGTCAATTATATTTCATTTGCAATGATAGCTGTGATCATGCTCTGGAACACTTTTTAAAAAGAAAAACAAAACATTAACGTATGTGACGTGGCTTACTTATAATGATTTTGCCTCTTTAAACGATTCAATGCCGAAAAACCTCAATCATTGTTTGAACACATTTTCTCACTTCCGCCAAGTTCCCAACGTGATAAAATATTAAATAAGTTTATTTCAATTGTATTTTAACAAAGACATACATATTCTTTTATATGGTTTTATATCCATATATTACATAATTTGTGCAATTTACGTGTTTTAAAGACAAAAATAAAATACATATTTTATGTTGTTGTTGTAATTTCAAGGCAGGCAATCGAATCATAGTGAAATAGGTTAGACAACTCTATATATATCGGCCCGACAGAGGTCCACTATGTCGAATAAAAAATCTCAATTCGCGATTATATTTTTTTCTAATGATATGAGAATTAAAATGGTGCACTACAACCAACCTGTAAGCTTTCAAATAGGTTTCTGGAGAAAGCTAGGACAAAAAACGGGCCCATAGCAGACCGTCGACGGGCCGTTATGCCGCGATGCCCATTTATTGCCGCCAGCGGGCCGATTTGCGTGTGCTGATTGGGTATGATTTATTGTATCTCAATCAAACTTATACAGTACATGTAGTTAGATATCCATGAGAGTTTGGTTTATTTCTAAAAAACGGCCAGATCTACCCATGCATGGCTGGATTATGGCCCTTGAAATTGTCAAAATTGCTATAATACAGCTTGTGAACACAATAGAGCTTCCATTTACTATCTGATCTTTTGAAACAAGCCAGATCAATGCCAGTAGAGCATAGGCCCTCATGGGCCTCTTGTTTTTGGATCCATGCAAAATTCTGGTTTCCATGGAAACCGAAATAGTAAACCTTAAAATTCTCCTCCTACTAAACTGGTTGGCCGATTTTCAAATAATTTTGTAGAAATGTTCCTTGTATGACTGACCCTCTATCAGGTTCCTTCAAGCTATGTTGATTGGTGGAAAACCAAGGGGGGGGGGGGGGGGGGGGGGGGGGGGGGGGGGGCTATTTTGCCTTATTTGGATATAGTGAAAACTCTTCACCTCTGAAAGTGTCAGACTGATTTTCAAATAATTTTGTAGAAATGTTCCATGTGTGACCCTCTATCAGCCATGTTGATTGGTGGAAACATGGTCGCCAGGGGGTCGGGGCTATTTTGCCTTATATGGATATAGTGAAAATTCTTCACCTTCGAAAGTGTCAGACTGATTTTCAAATAATTTTGTAGAAGTGTTCCATGGGTGACACTCTTTCAGATTCCTTCAAGCCATGTTGATTGGTAAAAAAAAATGGCTGATTGAGGTCAAATTGAAAGAAAAGGCCGCATTTTTAAGTTGAGTATGTTGAAACTTTGCCAGAATGAATGTATTGATGATATATAGGCAAAGTTTTATATAGGTCATGTCCGGTTAAAAACTAGGTCACTAGGCCGAATTTTAGAAATATCTTGTTAACACTCTTAGAGACTGCATTTTTGCTTCATTTCAAATATGGGTCATGTTGGGTGAAAAATTAGGTCACAAGGCAAAATTGAAGGAAAATCTTAACACTGGAAGCCACATACAGTGTATATAAATTTGACTTTGTTGAAACTTTGTCAGAATAAATGTCTTGATGATATCTTGGCTAAGTTCGAAGATAGGTCATGTCCAGACAAAAACTAGGTCAAAAGGCCAAATTTAAGAAATATCTTGATAACACTCTTTTAACCACATTTTGCTTCAGCAGTTTGAAACTATTTCAGAATGTTTGTCTTGATGATATCTAGGCTAAGTTCATTTGGTGATAAACAAGGACACTAGGCCAAATCGAAGGAAAATCTTGTTAACACTCTGGAAGCTGCATTTTTAACTTGAGCATGTTGAAACTTTGTCATAATAAATGTCTTGATGATATCTAGACTAAGTTCGAATATAAGTAATGTTCGGTCAAAAACTAGATCACTAGGCCAAAATTGAGAAATACCTTGTTAACACTATAGAGACCACATCTTTTGCTTCAGAAGTTAGAAACTTTTTTAAGAATTATTGTCTTGATGATATCTGGGCCAAGTTTGAATATGGGTCATGTTGGGTCAAAAACTAGGTCACTAAGCCAAATTGAAGGAAATTCTTGATAACACTCCGGAAGCCACATTTATAAACTTGAGCATTTTGAAACTTTGTCATAATATTTATCTTGGTCAGAATGTATGTCATGATGATATCTAGGCCAATTTCAAATATTGGTCATTTCGGGTCAAAAACTAGGTCATAAGTCCAAATTGGAGGAAAATCTTGTTAACACTCTGGAAGGCGTATTTTTAATTTAAGCATGTTGAACTTTTGTCAGAATGATTGTCTTGATGATATCTTGGCCAAATTCGAAAATGACTCACGTCAGATCAAAAACAGGGCCATTAGGCCAAATTGAAGCGGAACATTATTAACACTCTAGTACTGCTTACCTGACAGCAAAAAAAAGTGACTATGTGGTTACATTAACTCAGGTGATGGATCCACTATAGCCTTCTTTTTGTATTTTATTTTTCCTTTATCTCAATAAACATTTCAAAGACACAAAATGTGTATTATGTAAGTAGCTTATCAACATATCAGCTGAGATCTACAAAATACATCAAGAATACTCAAATAAGTTTGATTGATTGATTGATTGATTGATTGGGGTTTAACGCCGTTTTTAACAATTTCTCAGTTATATCACGGCGGCCAGTTCACCTACGCATGCATTTCCTGATTTTCTCACACCAGTACTCCACACAACAATCTTTCCAAGCAACTGACTGCTTTTCCACATAGGCTTAGCCTATTGGTGGAAGACGAATGATGCATGTCGCATTGACTTTTGTCAGTCGTCGGAAAGAAAGTTGGCCGAGCCGGGATTCGACCTCACAACCAAATTAGTTTGATAAGCATTCAGACCAGATTTTGTCTTTGATTTTCAGTTGAAAGCAATGGTTATATTCTTTACATGAACTAGTATTATTTCTAATTTGCTTGAAGACTAACTCACATTTTTACTGATCTAGACAACATATTTGTTGAAATATGATATTGCTCAAAATGCACAATTTCTCCTTGTTAAACGATGTTTTCATATGTGCATAAAAAACATACTTCCATTTCTCTTGATGCAATATGTTTTCTTTAAATGTTTTCAAAACTGACGATTTGAAATGATTAACCCTTTCCACATTTTGATGCATCGCGACAGACAAAATGTTAACGCATTGTGGCAAAATAGAAATTGCTCATGCTGAGGAATTTCTCCTTTTGTTTCAATCCAAATCATTCAATAATTATTATACTTTTATTTATAGAGTTTATCAAGATTTCTACAGTTACATTTTCAGGGGTCAGCTGCAGATTTGTCATCTGGGAGAAAAGGGTTAACAGTTTTGGTGGTAGTACTAAAATATTACGGCATTTCAAAAGTTTTATAAACTCGGTATAAAGAAACACAAATAAATATTTGCTCAACTCTTTATAATTACAAAATATTTTGTGAGTATTTTAATTATTTTCTACTTGCAGACTTATTAAGATGCTTCAGCAGCAGACAAGCATTGCCACAATGTTTTCAACTTTATTCAAAATTTATACTTTTATTAAGAGATTTTCAATAATTTTGCTTAGAAGTTTTCAAAGTCGTCTGCTGCACAATTGTTGAATGTGGGAAAGAGTTAAGCTAATTTATGTCTAATGCTAAAATAAGAAAGGTACAAAATAGTTTTTTTTATAAATTCATATGAATCTAGAAGCCACTCAAATATCTTAAACGAGGGTTGATAAAAAATGAAACATATTTACAGAGCTCTAGATAAGAAGAGTATTTCACATCCCCAAATCCTTATTTGACTCTCAAACCCTATCTTGTTGGTACTCAAAAGAATCATCTCAGTGAGACGATTCTTTTGAGTACCCACAGCATAGGGTTAAGTGGAGTTATACGATAGATATGGATGGGAAAAGACCAGTTCACTCCTCCTTATCTAGTCCTCTGTATTCATTGATACACTTGAATGAAATTCATCCAGGATGAGTAATGCTCTACCCTATGGTGACTTAATATGTGGAATATTGTCACAGGTGAAGTCATTTCCTTGGAAACGTTTGGAGGCACAGGTGGTCCACACCGTAATTTTACTAGAAAGTGCTTTTTTAATTGTATTTTTCAAATAAAACTAACAGAAGATAACAAATAATGGCATTTTTCGGTTATGTTATACTAATTACAAATGTTTAATTAATGTTATTCTTACATGATTGCCATTGTAATAGTAAAGTTACTTAGCGATGAGCATGAATGTCACATACAACATGATATGAAAGGGAAAAATGCTAGATTATTAGAATTATATATCAATAAAGACAAAACCAAAGTAACCTATGAAATGATCATTCAGTGGAATTGGCCAGGAGTCCTGCGGTCACTAGTGATATATACATTCAAGTTTGGAGGAGAGAAATCAGTGTGCATTTAGAAGAATCTTTTTGAACATATCACAGTTATAGGGTAATCTGCTCACATAGACCAATCATCCTGGGAAGTTTTAAGACTCTGGGTCAAAGGATTCTTGAGATATTCATGGAAACCAATACATTTGATGGTCCATAATTGGCGTTTACATTTGTCTCAGTGACCTACAAGACAGAAGGGCCATTTTCTCATGGAATCCAATTATCTTATGACATTAAAAGACTCTGGGTCAAAGGGTTCTTGAGTTATAAAGCCGTAACCCATTTGACCTTTGACCCTGTGACCCAAATAACAGAAGTACATGTAGTAAAGAAACAGAAGAGGTCATCTATTCAACAAGTCTAATCATCCTATTGAATTTTAAGACATTGTGAGATCCGGTTCTTGGGGTACTGAGCAGGCATTGATTTGACCCTTAAGGTTCCATGACATTGACCTTTGACCCAGTTACCGGTAAACAATACAGGTCACCTTTTAAGTAAGTTAAATCATTCTATGAAGTTTGAATACTCTGGTGAAAGGTTTCTTGAGGTATTCAGTGACCCCAAAAACAATTCGAATCATCTTCTAAGTGAACACCAATCATACCATTAAGTTTGAATACTTGGTTCTATTACACTTCTGTTATTGAGCGGAAACTAAGCGTGAATTACAAACTGAGAGACTGATGGACAGGGAAAAAGTAATATGTCGCGGAGTGGTAACACATAATAAATGCCAACTTGTATGTGAGTCAGTTATGACATTGATAGGAACAGTGCAAGTGTTATTTTAAGCCATAATAATTGTCATTTTTTATACAATATTTGTTATCCATTTCGGTGAAAAGTGGTTCTAAAAGGTATTTCATCAATGGCAACTGGAGCAGTTGATGTAATAATGTGAGTAGATTTAACTGTTAATCTGAGATTTGTTCACGATTTTAAACCAACCTTACGTTTGAAACAGCGATATCAGAATGACATTACTACCAGTGCCTGTCCCAATAGTACTTATACTTTTGACTATCCCACATAATTTGTTTTTAATCGGCCAATTATTCAATGAATTGTCATGTATGTAAGAGAAATATGGAATTTTGTAAAAAAATAGGTTTGATTTGTTGAGAAATGTTAACAAAAGTTATATTTCTTTTAGATCACCCTCATATAAAATTCTCCTGTCTTTAGATGAGTGTTAATGTGTCTGCAGAAGACAACTTTTGAAAACAATTTTGAAATAGAGGAATTGCTAACTTTCTCTTCCAACATCGTTTTACACTTATTTCAATTAATGAGCAATTTCTCCTTTTGTCACAATGTTTTCAACAGTATTCAATAATCAAACTTTTATTTAAAAGGATTTTTCATATGCTTGCCTATAGTTTATACAAAGCGATCTGCAGATTTGTTGTACATGTATATGGAAAATGGTTAGTTAAGAAAGTTCTCCACCTCTTCCTTGTCGAACTGTGACTGCTCTTTGATCCAATCATAGTAGTTACCGACATGGGTGAAGATAGGGTAATATCTGTTGTCACATCCCTTGCCATGTGACACGATGCCAGTCTGGTAATAACGAGTCTCGTCCG
Organism: Serripes groenlandicus; assembly: GCA_031761405.1. Classification (NCBI taxonomy): domain Eukaryota; kingdom Metazoa; phylum Mollusca; class Bivalvia; order Cardiida; family Cardiidae; genus Serripes; species Serripes groenlandicus. The sequence goes on from JASEVX010000007.1 coordinate 35,733,611, forward strand.
CCATTACATATGGACCGCCACTGTCCCCTCCGCATACATCACCTCTAAAACGTTGCTGGAAAATACAAAGAATGGTTGATTTGGGTTTAATTTCTTTTTCAACAATTTTACATTTATATCACTGGCCAGTCCACACTCGTGTGTTTCCTCACAGCTGTTCTGCACACAACTGTCTTTCTAAGCAACCGACATATAACATGTAATATCTAACCTCAGTATCACGTCAATACTATAAAGATATAGTATAGCGCAATTTACACATATAACAAGATCGGTCAGTAAGACAGCGCTCGAGTATTCCAACGCTTATTATTAACTGAGATATGGACTCATCATGCAGTTACACGCAAAACTATAATACGAATTTTAAGTTAAAAAGGGCCCTTAATCCAGGATAGAGTTATTTCACTTGAATGTTTACATTGGTGTGATGGTTGGAAAGGGTTTGTTAAAGTTTCAATACAATACAGTAGTTACTGGATATGGAATACAAATGATATTTTGGATGTTTTGCCCTTATCAACACTTTAGGTCATATTGCGGCGGACAGGAAAGATGATATTGGTCCTACACCTTATATATTTTCAATGAAGGTATAAAATCAATACCATCCCACCTGCTGGAGCTCAAGAGTTGTATTGACCCCAATCGTTCAGACCCGTTTAGCTGGGTCTTATGGTTCAATCAAGTGTCAGACTGTGGCTGCCATTCTTATTGAGCGCCCTTAGCCACGGGGCCGCACAGTCTGCAAGAAGGGAAAGGTTAAAACAGAATTCGATTTTTCTTGAGATGCATGCTCTTTCAAATAAGTATGCTCTATTATTGTCATTGATATTCTAATGTGTTTCTTTTTATAATTAATTTGTGTGCATGAGTGTCAAAATATAGTATCAAACCATATGCTTAGTACTAAATGATTACTTTTTCGCTGTTCCATACTTCAAGGTTAATCCACCATATAAAAGGTCAAAAGCTGTGAAAAAGTAGCGTTATGTGTTATAGACAAATGCATCAAAATGAAGCTTGACTTTAGTACAAAATTATTTTCTAAATGATATTGGTGAACTTTTAAGATACTATGAATTTTGTTTAGATATATTGAAGCATTTGAATGCTCTTGAGCAAAACGTTTTTATTGATGTAATACATGGGCTATAACATGCAATAAGAAACCTAAAATCTAGCACAGAACATATGAAAACGTCAGTATTATATTGATATTATTGAGATACAGTTACATGTAATAACAAGGCTCTTACTCAGTACAGAACATCTTATTATCAATATCATTAAGATATACATGTAGTAGCAAACCTCACACTCGTCATAGAACATGTTTAAAGAACGGACCTCTGGTCAATATTATTGAGATTTAGTACCATGTAATAACAAACCTCTTACTCAGAACAGAACATGTTTAAAGAACGGCCCTCTGATCAATATCGTTGATATATAGTATCATGTAATGACAAACCTCATATCCAGCACAGAACATGTTTAAAGAACGGACCTTTGGTCAAAATCATTGAGATATAGTCACATGGAATAACAAACCTCATACTCAGCCCAGAGCATGTTTAAAGAACGGACATCTGGTCAATATCATGGAGATATAGTAACATGGAATAACAAACCTCATACTCAGCCCAGAACATGTTTAAAGAACGGAACTCTGATCAATATCACTGGGATATAGTAACATGTAGTTACAAATCTCATACTCAGCATAGAACATGTTTAAAGAACAGTCCTCTGGTCACTTATATTGAGATATAGTAACATGTAGTTACAAACCTCATACTCAGCACAGAACATGTTTAAAGAACGGCCCTCTGGTCAATATCATTGAGATATAGTAACATGTAGTTACAAACCTCATACTCAGCACAGAACATGTTTAAAGGACGGTCCTCTGGTCACTTATATTGAGATATAGAAACATGTAGTTACAAACCTCATACTCAGCACAGAACATGTTTAAAGAACGGTCCTCTGGTCAGTATCATTGATATATAGTAATATGTAGTTACAAACCTCATACTCAGCACAAAACATGTTTAAAGGACGGTCCTCTGGTCACTTATATTGAGATATAGTAACATGTAGTTACAAACCTCATACTCAGCACAGAACATGTTTAAAGAACGGTCCTCTGGTCACTTATATTGAGATATAGTAACATGTAGTTACAAACCTCATACTCAGCACAGAACATGTTTAAAGGACACCTCTAGTCAATATCATTGAGATATACATGTAGAAACTTGCATTAACAAACCTCAAATCCAGCACAGAACATGTTTTTTGTTATAAGGGTCACTCCTTCAAAGTTGCTCTCACAATCCTCCTGGGATACATAGGGCAGATTCACAAACTGCAAATATTAAGATTCATATTATTTTAACCCTTTCCGAAATACAATAAATCTTCAGTAAATGACTTTGATAACATCTAGGTTAATAGAGAAAATCTCTATAAATTAGCATATAATTCTTGAATAGAGTTGAAAACATTTGAAAAAAAGAAAGTGTGTAAACTATTAAATATACTGTGAAGATTTATAGAATCCGAAAATAAGAAAAATCATAATTTACTGGTGAGAAATAATTCCCATTGGATATTATCACGAATTTCATTAATACCCCAAAATCCCTCGACACAGTTCATCTAGAGATGAACATTCGTGTATTGTCATAAAATAACCGTCATGGTTAGAAGAATGTCATACAGTTTAAATTGAATAAAACACTTGTATATCTTTGTAAAAAGGTCAGAATCAGTTCAATATTGTTGACGTATACCATCATTGCATTTGGATTAACTCCTCGCATTCTCCTCCCTTTCCCACAGCCAGCCACTTGTCCTGAGCTCAGGCCGGGTTGTTGTCTCTTCTCGAAGAATGAGTGATCATAGAAACCTGCTCTCTGGAGGCATATTGGTCGAATATATCGTCCATACTGTATGTCCTCATTCAGCTCAATCAACGCTATATCGTTGTCGTATGTTGCCTTTTCACCATAGAGATGGTGCTTGATGACTCTCTTTGGATATCTTTTGTATGTTGCATCTCCTCCTTTGCAGTTGGTTCCACCTAAATGTCAAAATAAAGCAAACAAAAAAAGGTTGGTAAAACACTGTACTCTCAAAGTCGTCTGCTGCAGATTTCTTGTAAATGGCAAAAGTTTTTTTTTTTTACCCATTATACCTTTTTTTTGTGTGGGAAACTTATCTTAATTGGTAAGCCAAAGAATAACTAAAAAAGTATTTTCAATTCATATGCATTCATGTTCTTAGAGTTTATAAAAGAACGCTTCTATTCCCTCTTTTCAACAAATCTGCAGCAGACGACTTTTAAAACCATCAAGTCAATAAAGGGAAAATTCTCTATAAATTAATTAAGGAACAGTGTTATTGAATAGTCTAAAAAATGTTGTAAAACGAGAAAGTGCACATTTTGCCACAATGTTTTCGAACGTCTTCTGCTGCAGATGAGTCAGAAAGCCTCTGTATGTGGCAAAGGGTAACAGTTTTTAATTAAAAAAAAAAGACAAAATTCACAAAGGGCTATAACTCCTTGATAAAAGCACATAACTCTTATTATTATCCCCTTCCCACATACAACAATTCTCCAGCAGAATACATAAAAAGCATCGAGGAAAACATGGAAACTCTCTTAAAATGAATGTATGTATATAATTATTAAATATATCTAAAAACATTGTTGCGAAAGAAGTTAATGCTCATTTCGCTACAATGTTTTCAAAAGTTGTCTGCTGAGAATTCTTCAAAATGCGCCTGTAATTGGGAATGAAACCTATCTCACCTGTAGATGCAATTTTACACATTGTTTGAAAAGGGGGTATCCACTTTTAGTTTAAACAATATTTATTCACATGAATGTTACATAGCCAATTACAGTTATATATACATACAATGTTGTGTTTATCAGCATGGATTAGAAAACAAGTTACTAAAAATTTTCTCAATCTGATATAAACCAGTTAACATCATGTTGATAATATTATTGTTAACAACCGGAGAAGGGTCCTACGAATCGAGTAGGAATGCGATAGGCTTTCATTCCCGGAATATAAGCAGATCTTTAAGACTTGAGCATTTATTAAATTGTTTGGTTTAAACTTTACGGGATTAACCAAAAAATAAGATAGAGGAAAAAATAAGTGTTAGAATACAAATTTGCAAACTCAACAGACAGCGGAACCAGGTTGATGGGCAAGTCGGGTCAGTGTATCGCTACTTATTAAAACGTTTTGATGCTTTTATAAAGTTATGAACATCTATTATAAGTTGCTCATTTTGGTTCTCTGAAAGGTGTTCGTTTCCAAATAAAAGGTTGTTAAGGGTTGCCGGACACGGAATGTTCGATAGAAATTGAATTCGCGCGTAATTATAATTGGTACATTGAAGAAGGTAGTGGTCAGTCGATTCGATGGATCCGCAAGAGCATAGAGGGGATTCCACTAACGAATGTCGATGAAGATCATAATTCAACGAGCTACATCTAAGTCTAAGACGAGTATGAAGCATTTGACCGCGGCGAGTACCTTTTGAATAGTAAGATGGTGGTTTTTGCCTGTTTTTTTTATTAAGAATAGATTTAAAACATTCTAGTGATCGTGCTTGTCTAGTATCAAGAGAGAGAGCATTCCATTCTCTAATTACTGACTTTACTCCACTTTTAACTGATACATTCTTCCTTAGAATTTCAAGACCGCCCCCCCCCCCCCCCCCCCCCCCCTCCCATTTTGTTTTTCTTATTAGATTTGTCTTTTTTAAAGCTGAAAGGTATGTCTTTTCAATAAAATATGTGTTCTTACAGTACAAATGGATAAAGTGTTAATTTAAGAGGGCTGAAATATGTTGATTTACGTTGAAATAAATAAAGAATTAATTCATTAAGTAGTAACTGGAATAATACTTACCAAAGAAAAGTTCGACATTTTCCAGGTTGTCAAATTTATCTGTTATGCAATGAGCTGCAGTCAGGATAAACTTCTGTGATATTACTGATGCTCCGCAAAAAGGAAGTTCGGTGTTTGCCTGAAATAAAAATTCACTGAAGCGTTACTGTAATCCAAAACTGCTATGGACCATTTATGTATTGTAGTGGTTAGAGCATCCACCTTGCGAGCCGGAGACTAAGGTTCAATCCTGCGTAAACCACCATTCAAACAAATTAAAGAAAACATCAAAGCAAATATAAGCCGCCCAGCGAGAAAACCAACGTTGTTGACACTGCGTAAAGCATCGACTCAGATCAGCCTAAGCATGCCCGCAGGCTAACCCGGACAGACAATGTTCGCCTCCTGTAGATTTTCTCTTCATGGAATCGATACTCTATACCTCTACATCCCGATACGGACCGTGTTGGCCCGGATTAGTCTGCGCGGACTGCGCAGGCTGATTTGGGTCGATACATTACGTAGAGGCCATATGTTGCAAGAGGGAAAATATTTATGGCTGTTAACGAAACATTCTTTAACCCTTTCTCCAGATGCAGTAATGTAATGTTGACAAAGTTGTAAGTTTGATTAGAGACCAAATTCTTGACAAAACTGTTTCATAAAATCAATGAATTGTACAAGAATTACAATTGACACATAAGTATCTTTTTTTCTAAAAAATCTTCTCTGAACACTTTCACACAAACAGACACTTTCTGACGCTCTGCAGCTGACAAATTTGGAAAACATTGATTTGCCACAATGTTTTCTTTAATTATTTTCAATAATGTTTTAGATTTTTGCCTAGATACTTTCAAAAACGTCTGCTGCAGATTGACCTTGAAATTCTATGTCTATAAAGTTAAATTTAACCCATTGAAAAACCAATTTGGTGAAGTCTTTTCCACCAGTATCCATCCTATGATCCCATTTGACCAGACTCTATAGTGTTAACTGCTTAACTGAACATATTTATCTTAATACTCCTATATTTGGTTATGGACAGTATCCAAATCCCAAGCTGAACAAGTCCATTTTATATATACAGCATTGAAAGGTTATGTGTCCTATTAACCCTTTCCCACATGGACCAAATCTGCAGCATACGATTTTGAAAATATCTCAGAAACAATCCCTATAAATGAAAGTACATGATTATTGAAAAGGGTGTTGAACAATTAAAATTGTGTCACATTGAGAAATTGCTCATTTAAGGTAAGGCAGTTTCTCCTTTTGCCACAATGGTTTCAAAGGTTGTTTGCTGCATAAGCATCAAACATTATTTATGCAGCACCCACATACTTACATCAACGATTATGACTTGCCATGGGTGATCTCCGAGTCTTGCTTCACCACCTTGTGATACTTTAGCACGAATATCTCGAAATGTTAAGCCACAGTCTGTACAAAACAAAAAGGACCCACTATAGATGAAACAATAGTTTTATGGTATACATGCAAAGATCTAGATAAGACGAGTATTTCACATCGCGAAATCCTTACTTGACCATCAAACCCTATGTTGTGGGTAATCAAAAGAATCGTCTCAGTGAGAGTATTCTTTAGAGCACCATATACATAGGTCTAAGTTGATTCATACAAGAGATATTGATGGGAAATGACAAGTTTACTCGTCCTTATTTAGTCATCTGACATGTATATACAACAAACAGTTATTTCTTATATGCGGTATCAACAGTCTTCACTGTCTGCCTACACAGAGAATAAAAATATATATCATTTTGGTTTGATTGATTGATTAAGATTTAACCCTGTTTCAAATTTCTTTTGGTCATATGAAGCTGACCAGTTCACCTACCCATGTGTTTCCTGGCATGCTGGGGTTCCAACTCACAACCCCTGGATTAAAAGCCCACATTACCACCGACCGAGATAAAGCCGGGGCTCGACTTCATGCTTTAGCCTTTGACGAAAAATCGAATATTGTAACCACAATAGTTTTAATCTACTATGCCTTTCTGTCATGCCACCCACAGACGGATAGCAACAAGACCCATTAACACATGACATATTTGCTACGATTTTCATATTTGTTATATTTTCCGTATCAATACCATGAACTACAAACTATACAAGTTATTTTAGTTTACTTTTAATTGTTTTAGTATTTTAAGAGTTTTATTTTTCGCAGGGCATGTACATTTTTTGATGATCCCTACTCATATTTAATGTACTCAATTTAAGCCGTCCCGCGAAAAAAAAAACCAATGCTGTGGACTCTGCGTTAAGCATCGACCCGGATCAGCATAAACTTGCCGCGCAGGCTAACCATGACAGACCATTTTCGTCTGCTGTGGATTTTCTGTTTCATGAAATATTACTTCATACCTCTATCCCCCTGAGACGGAATGTTTCGGCCCGGATAAGCCTGCACGGATTGCGCAGGCTGGTCTGGGTCGATACATTACGCAAATCCATATTGTTGGTTTTGTCGTGGAACGGCTCATTTATCGTTTTATTTCTACGATATTTTATGGTGGAATCATACCTTTGAAATAACGTCGTTTTTGACGTCAAAACGTACGTTTTTGCGACAATGACAGTGTTGTTAAAGAAATCACCATGGCTTTCTCGTTTGAAATGGTATTTGGAAAGAGTTAACACCAGACTGAGGAGAATAAAATTACCTTCGTAGTGATGTAATTTCCATACAATTGCCAAGACAATTAACGTGACATAAGAGGAGTAAATGAAACTTTCGCTAAAATATTTTAACAGAATTTCTGTTATTTCAAATTTATTAAAAATTCGCCCGAGAGATTTTTTTTATAAACTTATATAATTTAGAACAACCTTTTGTCTACCATTTACCAACATTTCAAGAAAATCTATCGTGCAGATCTTTAGTAAATCGCAATGACGTTAAAGCTCTGTCACGCGACAAACCTTACACTGCGTAATTTAAATTGAAACGTACCCAGGGTTATTAAAATTAACTCCCGATTTTTCATAAAAATAATCAATTTTATTCTTTTACGAAAGTGGTAAATTGTATCTATTATACTCCTTTAAATATTAAATATGTTTTATATCAATTGACCTTTCTACTTTGCTGTTTATATGTAAAATAATTTTTTCACATGTAATTCGTCATATTTACATACATACATTTACATAAACAAATTGATACGGGAACATTAAATAGTAATTCGATATTACATGAAGTTTCATGATTTTACATAACCCAACATTTCTGATACGAAATTCTTCAAACAAGAGCATCGTCAGAATTATCATGGAAGAAATTGTTAATATATGTTATTATTACTTTCATATTTGTCACTCTAGGTATTTTGTGATGTATTTTCAGATAACAGTAAATACAGAATGCGTTTCTCTTAATCAAGCAAAAAACAAGTTTCAGAACTTCAAAGATTATAACTGAACAGCATGCAAAGCTTTCTATCTATTCTATCCGTGATTATGCTTTTGTTATTTAAGGAAACACTTTATATGATAAAACATCGAGAATAACTATTTGACTTTCTTCCCTTTGGAAAACCTTATGTACAAGATTTTATGAAAGTTTTAACTTGATTGTATTCACACAGTTCCGCAGTTCAATTCAACCTAGAGCTGTTTGAAAACAGGTGTTTATTGACAATATTTTCCTGTATAGTTTTGGTAAATAACCCACTATTATTGTCTACATACATATCCCGTGGAGTGCTATCACATCGTTGTCTGCACTATGTAGTGAGCCTTCGATGTCATTGCACAGGTGTCTAGAAATTGTAGACAGTTTATAATCGGGTAATGATACATTTTGTTTTATTATTGGAAATGTGTCGACAACACAACTAATTAGGTACGAACATGTGACTAAAGGTGTGATCTTCTACGGTGTTATGGCATTGTGATTTACTTAAAATCAACCCATGAAATTTGGGTTTAGGGTGAAAAACAATTCTCAAGACAAAACGAAGTACTGGTAGTTTTAAAATAACGGGGACATATGGAGTAAAAAAAGAAAGATAGAAGAAGGGATGGGTGGCTGTGTTTCATTTTCAGTTACACAATACGCGTACCGGCGCACGTCAGCAGTATTACGGCAAAGCGTTTTACTAAAAGTCCGCCCGATATATTTCCAACAAATTTGAGTAAATTGGAGAAATAATGGTGTTCTGAATTATAATGATTTCTTTTCAAAGAAATATCTAGGGCATTTTTTTGTTAGTAAATTAGACGTAAGGTAATAACTGTATTATTAGTCAGCGAGTTCGTTAAATAAACCAAGTTTTGCTTTAAAATTATTTAAGGAAAAATTGTGAACTATATATCATGACGGAGTTTATATTATTCGCTTCAAATCGATGTTAATATAAGATGAGATAGTAATGGTCATTCCTTTAATCACACATAACTGCGCAGCTGTGTAAAAACAAATTACAATTTAATCAAAAACTTGCCGTAAACGACAACAACATTATCACGGATAGAATACAAAGAAAGCTTTGCATGACAGGTATAGACTTCGAAATTCTCAAAAGTGCATATTGAGAACAACATTTGTATACTGTTATCTCAAATACGATACAAGAAAACAAGGGTGACATATAATATTTGTGATAATTATATTTCATATATAGAACAACAGTTGAACAGGAAAGTTAACGAGTCAGTTTATACATATGACCAGAGACATATAAACACAGAGACATATAAACATATGTCTCTGATATGACAAATCCAAATTTTTTTTTTTTTTTTTTGCTAAACTATTTACGACCGTAATTACTTTAATTCTTTAAATAGAAACACATATATACTACCTACCATTATTTCTTTAGGGGATAGCTTAAATTAAGAATGAAATTAATAATTATAAAGACAAAATAAGTATTCATTTAAATTACCCTGGATGCGTCTCAATTTTTAATTCCGCAGTGAACGTTACGACGCACACAAGAGGCTTAACGCCATTGTGATTTATTACAATTCGACACGATAGATTTGCTTGAAAGTTTGCCAAATAGTAGATGAATAGGTGTTCTATGTTATATTTTATTTTAAAAAAAATCTCTCGGGCGAATTTTAAATAAATTAGAAATAATCAAATTACTGTTAAAATATTTTAGCGAAATTTCTATTATAAGTCGCCTTTAGTTACGTTAATTGTCATGGCAGATGTATGAAATTGATATTATCATACAGGTTATTGTATTCTCTTCAGTTTAAAGTTCATTTCATCCGAATCCAAATTGAAATGAGGAAGTAATGGTGATTTCTGTAACAACAATGTCATTTTCGCAAAAACGTACATTTTGACGTCAAAAACGACGTTATTTCAAGGGTATGATTCCACCTTATACAGACAAATAATGATTTTACAGTCAATTGAAAATGAATACCAACGTTTCAGCGGAGCACGTCAGAAAACTATATTACCAATGCATTATATGTGTCCATGTTTTTAAGGCAACATTTACGAAAACTTCTCTTCTGCTTCCATGACGTCGTATATTACGTCGGTGAAACCAACTGATTGTTTGAGTAGTACCACTTACCAAGTAACAGTGTTTTTTTCATGACGTCATCGGATAATTAAAAAATGCATGACAGAACTAATGCTTAAATCTATTATGTCTTTCTAATTACATGACAGACTGATTGCTTACACTCATTATGTATTGTAAATTCAGCAAAGAAAAATAAAGATTTAAATCTATGTGTTTATATTAATAAATGTTATAAAGAACGAAATGAACATCTTTATAATAATGCTTAACCCAATCAAACATTTCTCTACACAATTTAATTTGATTGATTTTCTTGTATCTTTTTTCTTGTATAGATATATTGACTTGTGAAATTATTGTATTTTGATTCGACATATTATATATATGTTTTTAATCAATGAGTATGTTCTAAATATGTTCTTATTGCTAACACTTTCACTCGTTATGTCTTTCTATTTTAATAGAAATAACACTTGCACTCATTGTCTTTCTATTCTGGTGAACAGAAATATACTTACACTCATTTTGTCTTTCTATTTTGGTGACAAAACTAACGATTTCACTCATTACGTCTTTCTGTTTTGTTGAACAAAAGAAATACTTACACTCATTGTATCTCTCTATTTTTTTTGGACAAAACTACTGCTTTTACTCATTATTTCTCTCTATTTTGGTTAACGGATGCAATACATACACTTATTATGAATTTCTATTTGCATCACAGAACTAACACTTACATTCATTATGCCTTTCTATTTACTTGATATAATTAACACTGACATTCAGTATGTATTTTTATTTGCATGATTTAACTAACACTTAAATTCATGATGTCTTTCTATTTCGCTTTGTCTTTCTATTTGCATGATCAAACTAATGCACAATTTAATCTAGTCTTTCCTTTGCATGACAGAAATTATGCTAACATCCATTATGTCTTATATACTTACATAGCTGAGCGAACGCTTTCACTCATTAAGTCTTTCTATTTGCATGATAGAACGACGCTTATTTTCATTGTGTATTTCTATTTGCATGACATAACTAACATTTACATTCATTATGCCTTTCTATTTACTTGATAGAATTAGCACTTACATTCATTATCTATTTCTATGTGCATGATAAAACTAACATTCATTATGTATTTCTATTTGCATAATCGTTCTAATGCACCATTTCGTTTTGCCTAACTATTTGCATGACAGAACTAACGCTTAAATCCAATATGTCTTTCTATTTGCATGACAGAACTTATACATACAGGGTGTTTCATAATATCTGTTACCATTTTGGTGCTTTATATTTCTCTAACAATGTAAAAGACGCTTAAATAAACGTAACAATGTGATAGTAGACAGAGTAAAGTTTTATTTGATATATGACATCAGAAGATTATCTTAAACGCATGCCTTTATACGGGTTTTGGCCGGCCGGCATTGCTACGGCGTCTATCAATAACTGATCCTGACTGCTCAAACCTTTTGACAATTCTGTGCACTTGCATCTTACCGAGATTCTCATTATCGGGGTACAATTTCTGCATCGATCTGATCACTGTAACTGGTGAATAACTCTTATAATACAGTTTAACAACTTCTGTGCACTGCTCTGTGGACAGCGCCATCTTGGAATAACGTCTTGTTTTGATGACGTCGTTGATGACGTCATGACGTCAACACTTTCTACATCACACAAAACTTTATTCTGACTACTTCAAAATGACATATGGCATGACTGCATTATTCATTATATGTATCTTGTATAATAGTTGTTAATGGTAACAGATATTATGAAACACCCTGTACACTCATTATGTCTTTTTATGTTGGTGACAAGAATTCATACTTACACTCATTATATATGTCTTTCTGTTTTGTTGAACATAATTAACACTGATCATTTCTTTCTATTTGTGTGAACATAATTAACACTTTCACTGATCATTTCTGTCTATTTCTGTGACAGAAATAACGCTTACACTAATTATGTCTTTCTTTTCGCATGACAAAACTAATGCTTATATCCATTATAATTTTCTATTTGTTTGATAGAAATAATACTAACAATTATTATGTCTTTCTATTGGCATGACAGGACAAACACTTACACTCATTATGTCTTTCTATCTGCATGACAGGATAAATACTTACAATCATTTAGTCTTTCTTTTTTGGTGAAAATAATTAATTCTTACAAACATTATTTCTTTCAACTTGGTGAAAAGAAGTAACACTTTCTCTAATTATGTCTTTCTATTTTGGTGAATAGAACTAATACTTATATTTATTGTATATAGCATAGATTTTGCTTAATATCGTTGATCGAACCACTAATTTGGCACCAAGACTGTTTGCAACAATAACATTTATTGTGAAAAAAATGCATATATTGTTTAAAAAAAAAGAAAAGAAAAACATTGTCGCACGAGAGTTCCATGTGTTGTTTCATTGCCAAAAGTTTGATGAAATAATAAATATATTTCTATCCAATTGGTATGCAGGCGACACCAGCATTGCTGACTTTTAAACATTGCTTCAAACAAGAATCCGAATGTTATTAAGAAACTGTCATCTATAGTTTAATGGAGAATTGACAGGGACATCATTCTCAGCTTTTTAATTATTTCATATAAAATGCATCATTCTATAGGACGTAGGCCTTAATGCATTCAGTTTATACTTTTCATAGTCATCATCTGATATTGTCACTGTCATTACGTTTGACTTTGGTGTAAATAATTGATATTTACAGTCATTACGTCTTTCTTAGAGTCATTGTGTCTTTCTATTTTGGTGAAGGACTAATATATACACTCATTGTTTCTTTCTATTTTGTTGGAGAACTTATATTTACAGTAATTGTGTCTTTCTAATTTGGTTGAGGACTAAAACTTACAGTCATAGTGTCTTTCTTTTTTGGTGGAGAACTAATATTAACAGTTATTGTGTCTTTCTATTTTGGAGGAGAACTAATATTTAGTCATTGTGTCTTTCTATTTTGGTGAAGAAATAATATTTACAGTCATTGTTTCTTTCTATTTTGGTGTAGAACTAATATTAACAGTCACTGTATCTTTCTATTTTGGAGGAGAAATAATATTAACAATCATTGTGTTTTTCTATTTTGGTATAGAAATAAATCATTGTTTCTTTCTATTTCGGTGGAAAACTAATATTTACAGTCATTGTGTCTTTCTATTTTGGTGGAGAAATAATATAAACCGTCATCGTGTCTTTCTATTTAGGTGAAGAAATAATATTTACAGTCATTGTGTCTTTCTATTTTAGTGGAGAACTAATATTTACAGTTATTGTGTCTTTCTATTTTGGTGAAGAACTAATATTAACAGTCATTTTGTCTTTCTATTTTGAAGGAGAACTAATATTTACAGTCATTGTGTCTTTCTATTTCGGTGAAGAAATAATATTCACCATTTTAATTTGGTGGAGAATTGGATATTCTGTTTTTCTATTTTGGTGATGAACTAGTATTTACAGATAACAGTTATTATGTCTTTCTATTTTGGAGGAGAACTAATATTTACAGTCATTGTGTCTTTCTATTTTGGTGAAGAAATACTATTTACAGCCATTGTTTGTTTCTATTTTGGTGGAGAACTAATATTAACAGTCACTGTGTCTTTCTACTTTGGTGGAGAACTAATACTTACAATAATTCTGTCTTACTACTTTGGTGGAAAACTAATACTTACAATACTTTTGTCTTTCTGTTTTTGAGGAGAATTTATACTAACAGTCATTGTGTCTTTCTTTTTTGGTGGAGAAATAATATTTAGTCATTGTGTCTTTCTATTTTGGTGGAGAAATAGTATTTAAATATTATGTGTCTATTTTTTGGTAGAAAACTAATATTATCATTATTGTGTCTTTCTATTTTGGTGAAGAACTACTATTTACAGTCATTGTGTCTTTCTACTTTGGTGGAGAACTAATACTACTAGTCATTATGTCTTTCTATTTTGGTAGAAAATTAATATTTAAAGTTATTCTGTCTTCATGTTTTGGTGGAGCACTAATACTAACAGTCATTGTGTCTTTTTAATTTGGTAGAAAATTAATATTTAAAGTTATTCTGTCTTTTTGTTTTGGTGGAGAACTAATGTTTACAGTCATTGTGTCTTTCTATTTTGGTAGAGAACTTATAGTTACAGTTATTGTGTCTTTCTATTTTGGTGGAGAACTTATATTTACAGCCATTGTGTCTTTCTATTTTAGTGAAGAAATAATATTTACAGTCATCGTGTCTTTCTATTTTGATGACGAAATAATATTTACAGTCACAGTACAGTGTCTTTCTATTTTGGTGGAGAACTAATATTTACAGTCATTGTGTCTTTCTATGTTGGTAGAGAAATTACTATTAACAGTCATCATGTCTTTCTATTTTGGTGAAGAAATATATATACAGTCATTGTTTCTTTCTATTTTGGAGGATAACTAATACTAACAGTTATTCTGTCTTTTTGTTTTGGTAGAAAACTTATATGTACAGTCATTGTATTGTGTCTTTCTATTTTGGTGAAGAACTAATACTAACAGTCATTGTGTCTTTCTATTGTGATAGAAAAATAATATTTAAAGTTATTCTGTCTTTTTGTTTTGGTGGAGAACTAATACTTAGTCATTGTGTCTTTCTATTTTGGCGAAGAAATAAATTTACAGTCATTGTGTCTTTCTATTTTGGAGGATAACTAATACTAACAGTTATTCTGTCTTTTTGTTTTGGTAGAAAAATTATATTTACTGTCATTTTATTGTGTAGATGAAAATTAATTTTTAAAGTTATTCTGTCGTTTTGTTTTGGTGGAGAACTGATACTTATAGTAATTGTGTCTTTCTATTTTGGTAGAGAACTAATAGTTACAGTTATTGTGTCTTTCTATTTTGGTGGAGAACTAATACTTACAGTTATTGTGTCTTCTAATTTGGTGAAGAAATAAATTTACAGTCATTGTGTCTTTCTATTTTGGTGGAGAAATAATAATTACAGTTATTGTGTCTTTCTATTTTGGTGGAGAACTTATATTTACAGTCACTGTGTCTTTCTATTTTAGTGAAGAAATAATAATTACAGTTATTGTGTCTTTCTATTTTGGTGGAGAACTTATATTTACAGCCATTGTGTCTTTCTATTTTAGTGAAAAAATAATAATTACAGTTATTGTGTCTTTCTATTTTGGTGGAGAACTAATACCTACAGTTATTGTGTCTTCTAATTTGGCGAAGAAATAATAATTACAGTTATTGTGTCTTTCTATTTTGGTGGAGAACTTATATTTACAGCCATTGTGTCTTTCTATTTTAGTGAAAAAATAATAGTTACAGTCATTGTGTCTTTCTATTTTAGTAATAATAATTACAGTTATTGTGTCTTTCTATTTTGGTGGAGAACTTATATTTACAGCCATTGTGTCTTTCTATTTTAGTGAAGAAATAATAATTACAGTTATTGTGTCTTTATATTTCGGTAGAGAAATAATAATTACAGTTATTGTGTCTTTTATTTTTGGTGGAGAACTTATATTTACAGCCATTGTGTCTTTCTATTTTAGTGAAGAAATAATAATTACAGTTATTGTGTCTTTCAATTTTGTGGAGAAATTAAATTTGCAGCCATTATGTCTTTCTATTTTGTTGGAGAACTAATACTTACAATCATTGTGTTTTTCTATTTTGGTGACAGTAAGCTTAGCACTTCTTTTTGTAGCACATCTTTCTGCATCCAGGGCCTCACATGTGTAGTCTCCTTGGTCACTTTCTGCGACATTTCTTATCACCAATATGCTCGTACCGGGCAGAATCTATCAATAACACATATATCCTTTAGTTTGATCTTAATTTAGTTTAAACTTATTTATTTTACATCGACTGTGACTATCTGGGTTTCGCATCTTTAAAGTTACATCGGAGTAGTTCTTAATTTACCGTTTCCAACATAAACATAATGAGCAATTTCTCCTTTTGCCACAATGTTTTCAATTTATTCATTAACTGGTCCATAAATTAAAGACAGTTTTGAAGCTTTTGACTACCAATATGTTTTTTTACAAGGTTGTACTTCTGCTGCAGCGTTGTTGTGTGCCAGGGAAAGGGTTAAAGGTAGCATCTTAACAGATGTAACACGTATAATGATAGTGTAGGCGTTCGTGAAAATGTGCGAATGAACAGGTTTGCCCGCGTCTTCACTGTTTGCAGAAGCAACAATGTATATGAATCACATCTAAGACGAATGTAATGAGCAGACTGAGTTTAATAACAATTAGCTGTCTACTGGTACCAGAATAAAGTTTGTTGAACATCTTGCTGAAAGGTAAATATAGATCGCTGCTCTTCATGGTCTAATGCATCCATCTGATAGATAATTAACCATTTCCCACTTGCAGACACACCCATCAGATAGATAATTAACCATTTCCCACTTGGAGACACATCCATCTGATAGATAAATAACCATTTCCCACTTGCAGACACTTCCTGAGGCCTCTGCAGCAGACATATTTTGAACAATTGTTGCAAAATTGATGATTAAGAAAAACATTGTGACAAAAGGAGAAATAACTCATAATAAGCGATTTCTCCATTTGCCAAAATGTTTTCAACTCTATTCAAACATACATTTACAGAGATATCCCCTATTTCTTGAAGTCGTCTGCTATAGATTTGTTGAATGTGGGAAAAAGGTTTAAGAAGGTGTTGAGATCTCTGTAGAAGATAACGTTTGAAAACATTCATTAAAAAATCCCCAACTTAATGCATCTCAGCATACTACATTCATTTATTCAGGTTTTCATTTGTTTCTGAAGACATTAATTAAGACAATTGGAAGGTTAAACATTGCCTGGTAAAGCTAAAGTCACACCGAAGCCGAACCCAACACGGAGTACCCCGGAACACCAGGATCAAGAGATATCTTAATCTGGGATGATCCTGGGTGAAATTGAATCGAAAACATCGTCACCCCGGACCAGCCCGGACCGTCCCGGAATGACCAGGACCGTCCCGGACCATACCGAACCATCCCGGATGAGCTACGGACTGTCCCGGACCCAACACGGACCACCCGCGATCCATCACGACATGCCGGTTAGCCCATGATCAACAGGGTTCCACTTTGGACCTTTCCAGTGCCAACACGGTCGCTACACGGACCGTCCCGGACTACCCCTGACTGAAAAATCTTCCGGGGCGATCCTGGATGACCACGGCAATCATAAACAGTGTAAAATTGCCGGGGTGGTGTCCCTGGCCATGACAGACTATCAAGCATCATCCCGGACTGTCGCGGACTGTCTATCCTGGATGAGCTACAGTCACACCAATGCCGGACCGAACACGGAGTACCCCGAGTTAACACGGAACACCCCGTATTTTGATCATGGGTGAAATTGAGACGCAAAACAACGTCAGCCCGGACCAAATACGGCACCACAACGGATCTGACCCCGGTATCACCACGGCAGCGCCACGGACCGTCCCGGAATGACTAGGACCATCCCGGACCATCCCGGATCAGCTACGGACTGTGCCGGACCCAACAGGACATGCCGGATTGCCCAGGATGCCAATGTCACATGGAGAGTAAAACATGCAGCCAGTCTCGCTTTCAGAGTGAGAACTCTACAGACTGAGCTCACCATGTAGTGCACAAGTTCGAATCGCGCTGTACAAGTTCAAATCGCACTGTACAAGTTCAAATTGCGCTGTACAAGTTCAAATCGCGCTGTACAAGTTTAAATCGCGCTGTACAAGTTCGAATCGTGCTGTACAAGTTCGAATCGCACTGTACAAGTTCGAACCGCTCTATCTACGCTTGTCTAACATTTGGTTGGTCTTCGTGAAGCATGACTCAAATACACTTGCTATACATGGACCAATCTCGATGGCAAAATAAGCTACACTCTTATCTTTTACACACACTTAAAAAACGTTTTACTCACAGAGAATCGATCCAGTGTTTCTATTCCCAATGCTATGTTATCTTTTTTCCACGACACTTGACTTGCACCAGATACCTCACAAATAAAGGTAACTAGGTCCCCGACATTTTTAATCTGGTCACTTGGTTTATCTTCAAAAACTGTTAAAAACAAATATCTAAATTTGAGTGCATAAAAAGGCATCAACAAAAATATACACACAACGTCTAACACTTTCCCGCTCTGAGGCACCTATTGACGCATCTGCTACAGACGACTATTAACACTTTCTGGCTAAAATAGTTTGCTCATGAGGAGCAATTTTTTCATTTACCATTTTCTTTTTCTTTTTTTTCAATTGTTTTTGCCTACTTGTTTAATTCAAACAATTCAAAGTAATCTGCTGCAGATTTGTTGTGTGTATGTTACCTCAGCAATGATATTTCACATAGACATATACATTTTATTTACATTAGTTAGGCCGAAGGCCCCTATTAGAGCATTTAGTTTGACAATTATCAATATCAAAACAACGACAATGAACATATGTCAATTGAAATGGACAATATATCACAGTTCCATGGAGATGGTCACTTTAGGTGCTAGGAAAGTTCCTAAATGACAATTTGAGTGTATGAATTTAATACAGAGCTAAAAAAAAAATTGAAGACATTTTTTTTTTTTAGGAAAATTAATGGTGGCAGACGTAACCTGGTCATGATGAACAATTTCTCCTTTTGTTACACTGTTCCATATATCTGTCTAGATGTTTTCAAAACAGACTGTTGCAGATGTTTTATTTAAGGGAAAGAGTTATCTGATCCATTCCCTGTGTCCAATCAAAATTATTTTGTCAATTTTCAAAGCAGGAAATTAAAATATCACATGGTAAACAAGTAAAATCCTTCTAGGAATATGCAGCAGACGACTTTGAAATATCAAAAGGTAAGATTACCAATTATGTGCAACTTCTCCTTTTGACACCATTTTTTCAAAATTCTCTGCTGCATATTCGTTGAAATCCGTCAGCAAGTTGGCAAGGGTTAATGTGTGATGCAACTAAAAAGATGAACATACACCAACCAAAGTACAATTTTTACACTTGTGTTGAAATATAGATAAAGAAAGGCAATGCATAATTGTTCAGTGCATCAATTCAACAATTAAAAACAAAACATGAGAACAAGGTTTTGTTATTTCTCGTTTAGTTATCACGCTTGTGTTAAGTATGGAGTTAAGTGTCCATCTATTACATACTTTACTGTAGTATGCCGGGTACCACACTTACCCGCCTGACATGTCTCAACAAGTTTGTAATCAAAATAAATCTCCGCTGGAACATCACCAACTGTAGCTGTGCAGGTATATTCACCTTCCAATTCCTCGTTAAAATCGTCAATCTGAAACACAACGGTTCAATTTCCGCAGAGGTCTAATAAGTGGGAATATTCTGGTATTTTCCCGTCTATATCTCGTTTAATACCAAACCAAACCCTAGGTTGTTGGTACTGAGTGAGCTGATTTTGTTTAACCCATTACTTCACACAGTCGACATTTGAAAACTGCCATTGAACTGCCATTGACCATGATTTTTTGAAAACATTGTTATAACAATTGAAATTGCTCAAAACGAGCCATTTCACCTTTTATTGCAATATGTTCAACTCTTTATAAATATAAATCTTTCAGTTTTTTAGATTGTTGAAATTGTTTGTCTGACCATTGTAAAGCAGACGACATTTGAAAAATAATGGGTTAAGTACCCATAACATAGGGTTTTAGGGTCATAACAGGATTTCAGAAATTGAACTCATAATGCATCTTATCTAGAGTTATATATCAGATAGTTTTCTAACCATTTACTATGTTAAATCTACAGTAAACGACTTTGAAAACATCTAGATCAAAATTTGAAAAACATCTAGAAAATGAAAGTGTATTAGTTGGATGGAGTTGCAAACATTGTGGCAAAAGAAAAAATGAGCAAATATGTTATTTTGTTACAATGTTTTCAAAGGTTTTCAGCTGCAGATCCGTCAAAATGCGCCTGCAAGTGCAAAAGGGTTAAATCAATTTTGATTACACAAAGACTGCAAACAGTGAAGATCAGTTGTTTAGAATAATTACAGTTTGGTAACTCAAGGTGCATATGAGATATGAACCTGGACAAGGAGTAAGAGAAAGGGACAAGACAACTTCAAATGAAACCCAAACATAACTGCCAAATTATACGGTCAAACTAATACATGTAGTGAGTTTAAACGTCTCAATGCTAAATATTCAAATGAATGTGTCCCATGCATTTGAAAGAGTCCATAGACAATTCTAGGAAAATCATTGTAAAAATGCTGAGTTTATTAGCCAACAATTCTCAACCTTGTCTTAGGTGCGGAAGCAACGCTGGCATTGCTTTATACTAATGGCACAGGCTTCACAAAATCCGTTCCTGCAGTCAAAGTGTTAACACATGATAATCCACAGACAGACACATGATACTCATAAACGTAATCTTAAGTATTTGTGAGTTGTGAAACTGTACAACAAATCTGCTGCAGAAGACTTTGACAACATCATTTGAGGGAAAATATTAACATTATTAGATACATACCTGTAAATAACCTTCAGCAATTATTCCAAATTCAACCTTTGAATTATAAGGAGCAATCATCTGACCGTTTAAAGTCCTGTAATATAAATAACATATTAATGCTTTCAATGTTTAAATTTTAACATTTACACATGCTTTCTGACACCTTTTGATAATTATGTATTATAGAAAATGTTAATGTTTTTAACTAAACGCTGTTATAAAAGTCTTCTACAGATTCGTTGTATATTGAAAATGGTTAACCCTTTCCCACATACAAACATACAGACGCTTTCTGGCGTCTCTAAAGCAGACGACTTTAAAACTTTTTGGCAAAGGCAGAAGGTGCTCATGATGAGTAATCTCTCCCTCTGCCACAGTGTTTTCAACTCATGTTAATATATATAATTTAAATTACAGAGACTTTCCATATTTCGGTATAGATGTTGTCACAGTATTCGTCTGCAGAATCGTTGTATGTTGAAAATGGTTAAAATAGACTTCTCTAGCTGTGCATTTGGGGTCAATAGCCAATTACAGGCCAGGAAAAAGAGAAGCCTATTGTTGTCATGATATGAAAACGGAAATAAATTGGAAAATGGATTAAACTTTTCCCATATACAGAACATTTCTGAGGCATCTGCAGCAGGCGACTTGTGTAATAACATTTGGCAAGAGGTGTTATTGCTCATTATGAACAATTTCTCCTTTTGCCACAATAATTTCTACTCTTTTCATTTATAGAGATGTTTCAAAATGTTTTCAACTCTATTTATTCAAAATTGTTTTTATTTATTGAGATATTTCATTTCTGCTCCTGATTTGTTGTATGTTTGGAAAATGTAAAATCAAAATATCGGCTTTTCCTGTTCCATGACTAAATATACGTACCAAACATAGCTTGCTTCTTGATCTTCACCTACTTGAGCCAAACATGTCTCTATAAAAGAATCGCCTCGAACAATGACGCGATTTTGGGGTGTCTTCTCGAAATGCACATATCCAGCCTTACCCTGCCATGAAAGAGTTTAAAAAATACAAATAAAAGCATAACAATGCAAGTCAAAATATGTTGAAGACAGCACTCAAGTGAAAGAACGTCTTCCTCTCCTACCAAAGGTCCGGGTTCGATCCCCCAGACGAGCGATATCTACTTTTATGATTTTTCAAAAGAAATAACTTGTGTACTGGCTAAGGCTCCAGAAAGCAGAATTGTAGATTGTATCATACAAACTGACAGCCTTTCATATAATCAAATGAAAGAAAATAAATTAAACCTTTTCCCACATATAGACGCTAATTCTGCTGCAGATGACTGTTTAGCCACAATGTTTTCAACAATTTAACAATTATATTTTCATTTCTGAAGATTTTCCATATTTAACCTAGATGTTTTCAAAGTCGTCTGCTGCAAATTTGTTGAATGTAGGAGAGGGTTAACGCTTGCTAATGTGATGATGTGTGAATATTCCGACAATATTTATATTATCCATTTCAAAATATCGGATCAATTGTATCCCTGAACGTTTCTACATGAAACTGTTCAAACTATATCTTGGTCTTGTCATTCAAATCCTTTCAAACAGTGCTATTGACATGTACTATTGAATGACTGATTGAGTGGGGCTTAACGCCATTTCTTCAATTTTTCAGTCATCAAGTCGACCAGTTCACTATTGTACCTTTGTACTATTAATTGATTCAAACAGTGCTATTGCCAGTAACCTTTGTACTATTAATTGATTCAAACAGGGCTATTGACAGTTATCTTTGTACTATTGATTGATTCAAAAATTGCTATTGACAGTAACCTTTTACTATTAATTGATTCATAAAGTGCTATTGACAGTAACTTGTGTACTATTGATTGATTCAAACAGTGCTATTGACTTTAACCTTTGTACTATTAATTGATTCAAACAGTGATATTGACAGTAACCTTTGTATTATTGAATGATTCAAACAGTGCTATTGACAGTAACCTTTGTACTATTGATTGATTCAAACAGTGCTATTGACAATAACCTTTGTACTATTAATTGATTCAAAAAGTGCTATTGACAGTAACCTTTGTACTATTGAATGATTCAAACAGTGCTATTGACAGTAACCTTTGTACTATTGAATGATTCAAATAGTGCTATTGACAGTAACCTTTCTACTATTGATTGATTCAAATAGTGATATTGGCAATAACCTTTGTACTATTGAATGACTGATACATTTTGGCTTAACGCCTTTTTCTTCAATGTTTCAGTCATCCCGTCGACCAGTTCACTATTGTACCTTCGTACTATTGATTGATTCAAACAGTGCTATTGACAGTAACCTTTGTACTATGAATTGATTCAAACAGTGATATTGATAGTAACCTTTGTACTATTGATTGATTGTGGCTTAACGCCGTTTTCAACAATTGTTTAGTCATCACGGCGACCACTTCCCCTACTCATGTGTTTCCTTCCTGTCTCACACCAGTACTCCACACATCATACTTTTCAAGCAACTGGCTGATTGTCCGCATAGACTGTTAGCTCATTGGTGACAATTGTCACAGTGACTTTTGTCAAACGTCGGAAAGATTCTTGGCCGAGCTGGGATTCGAAACCTGACCAAAACTTAATTAGTACACAATCTATACATGTAGGTACAGAAACGCCTACCTATACACGATAAGGATCCAAATGGACACGGTTTTACAGAAGTTCCTTGAGACCTTCTATGACTTATTTGTGACAGTGCAGAGTCAGATTTGAATGCCTGGAAAAGCTGGCTCATCTGATTCTACACTTATCGCAGATGTCTTATGGCTAAATTTTGCAGAGTGCCATATATTTGTTAAACATCATTGTTACCTTTACCAAAAAACAATGACTTTTAATATTTCAGGATACACATGAAAATACACATGCGTCCTAATACTTTAGATATTTGCTCAGAGGACATGATCATGTCAATGTTGTCAATCCAAATCTCGCTGTTCGGGACTTTAACCCTGCAGACGCATTTTGACGCATTATCAGCAGACGACTTTTGCAAACATGTGACCAAAGGGGAAATTGCTCATGATGAGCAATTTCTCCTTGGCCACAATGCTTCCAACTTTACTTAACAATTAAGCTATCTTAGACCAAGATCAACCGGCACATTCATGAACTACATTGTTCGTTACTCATTTATCAATATGAAGTAAAATCTTGTCATTAACCCCCGCTTTATAATCTACAACAAATCTGTAGCAGACAACTTAATATGAACATTGAAAATCGTTCCAAATAAAAACATTGTGGCAAATGGAGAAATTGCATGGGTTTTTTTCACACTCTTTCCAACGTCTTGTGCTACAGAGGCATACTAATGTGTCCGAACAAGGGAAAGAGGTTAAAGAACGTGTTAAAAACCAGGGATAAATATCAACGATTTTAGAATTCATCAGGATACGTGTTTAGTAATAACTCAAATCAATAATTACCTGTCGAACAGTACAACTATCCCCTGAAAAGCCATCCCTGCAGTGACACTGTTCTGAGGTCCTTGTTTCAATACACGTTCCTCCATTTTCACATTTATTATGGCTGCATTTAAGTCCAGTTAGACATCTATAAGATTAAAACAAGAGGAACATCATCGATGATGGTCTTATATTGCCCACCTGCGTTTTCACCCTTTTTGTCCTCATTTAGATAAATTTTGACGCTGCATATTTTGAAAACATTGTATCAAAAAGAGAAATTGCTCATAATGAGCAATTTCTCCCTTTGAAACTTTGTTTCTAGTTCTGTTCAATAATGAAAATTTCCTTGTAGAGATTTTTCAATAATTTGACTACATGTTTTCTAAGACACCTGCTGCTAATTTGTTGTATGTGAAAAATGGGTTAGGGTAAGGGTTGATAAAACTTAAACAAAAGTCATACTCTTTAACGTGGCAGTAATTGTTTCACTTATCTAGATGACTTGAACACTCTTTGAAGGAGGGTCAACCGACACAATTGTTTGTGATGTTACTTTAAAATCTGATAAGTATATTTTCAGTTTAGTTTTCACTATAGATACCATTTAAACTATGGTTTTAGCCCTATCCAGATGGCTTAAACAACCTTAGAGGGTCACCAAAGTTATATATTTCTATGGAAGTATTCTAAAATCTGATCAGCACTTTCAGGAGTACATTTTCTAAGTCTGCCCTTTAGATAACCAGGGAAATAAGTACTGGCCATGTTTTTCAACCAATCTAGTTGCATTGACAATCTTTATAAGGGTCACCCAAATGAAAATCTTTGTGAAATGTCTTTAACCTTTGACAAGTGTTTTCAGAAGAATAAACTTGTCAAGTTTGCTCTCAAGGCATGAAAGGGTAACAAAGCCTACCATGTTTTGAAACCAGTCAAGACGACGGAAAAAGAGCCGCCCCTTTTGGAGGCCATTCTTTTTCTTCATTAGGTCGGAATCATTTGAACAATCTTGGTAGAGGGTCACCCAATGAACATTTCTTTTCCAAATTATAATCAAATTCTTACAGTAGTTTTGGACAAGAATATGTCTAAAATGTATTTTGTTTCACTTTATGCATTATAAGGATTTTGTTTTTAACGAATCAGAATAATTTGAACTATCTTTGTAAAGAGCATCCAAGGGAAATTTTGGCAAATTTATTTTCAAATCCAGTCACTTTTATTGGACAAAAAGACTATCAAATTGACAAGATATAACATCTATTTTAAGCTAACCCCCGCAACCGTGAGCGCGAAGGAGGGCAGTCATTACTATCATTTTTAAAGTATTTGGTATGACCCGACCGGGGATCAAACACAGACATCCAGCCACATGGGCCATGAATGACGGACGTCAAACCATCACAATAGCTCCCCACGACCATGTTGTGCTCGGGTAAGCTGACACAATTACCTTCACTCACTTTCCGACAAGACATAATCTAGATATGTAGCGCTTCAGTATCTTTGCTGTTTGCCATTAAGTCCTACAATCATCCTAATACGGAAGGTTCATAGACAAATAAAAATAAAACAAGCATGCAATATGATCACTTACGCCTTATACTGATATGTGCATACTTAAACAAGAGGCACAAGTTGGCAAGTATCGCTCCAATGCATTAGGAAAACATAAATAACTAAAGCCATATAAGGCAAAGCAGCCCAGCTCCCTGGTTGTCATGTATTAGGACTAATCTACATCGTTTAAATGAATCTGAAAGAGGGTCCCCCAAGTAACATTTCTACAACATTATTTAAAAATCGTCAACGTTCTTTCGGAGAAGAAAGTTTTTTAAGTTTTTACTAATGTCATATATGGCAAACCTCCTGGTGGATATGTTTTTCTACAAATCATAATGACTTGAATGAATCTGATATAGGGTCACCCAAGAAATATTCCTACAATGTTTTTTGGAAATCGGTTAGATACCTTCGGAGATGAATATTTTTAAAGTTTCACTAGAGCCATATAAGGTGAAAAGGTCTCAACATGGCCTGAAAGAATCTACCATATAAGACAAAACAGCCCAATGTTTTTAAACCAATTACATTAAATGTGACTTGAGGTATCTGAAAGAGGATCACCGAAGGAACATTTCTACAAAATTATTTAAAAAAAGGCCAACCGATTTGGGAGGAAAATTAATTTTAAGTTTCTTTCTTCAGGTTGCCAAGGAAACCAGTATTCTGTATGGATTAAAAAGATGAAGGAGTAATTCTGGTGAGGACATTGAGGGGATACTTTATGTTATGTTTCATACTAATTGACTCACCGATTATAGAAGAGAACATGTTGCAGCACCTCTTGAAGTAATTTAGTGTGATAATGGTAAGCTTACCTTTTCTCGAATCCCTTTCTCACACATACTCTGTATTCATCTTCACAAACACAGGCTGTAGAAACAAAAATAGAAACTGTTGCAAAAACTGCTTTCAATTCAAACTTTTGAACTGATTAGGTAACAGTTAATTTTGATTATATATCTGTTTTTGATACTTTTTTGAAATTTGATATCAACCCGTTTCGTCTTGACAACCCGTGATGTCTCTGCAGCAGGCAACTTCTGAAAGCATTGTGAGAAAGAAAGAAACTGTTCTTTAATTATTTTTTCCCAAAACTTGTCAAAAAATCATTATTTGGAAAGAATACATTCGTCTTTCATTAAAGTTCCAATTTGACCCAAATCAGAGGGAAAGGTAAATGCGAATATGGTTCATCCATAGTCAAATGTTATCGGAGTGGAATGGGATGGTTGGTATTTCTCATGCATGTGTAAAAGTTAAGCTACACAGCCAACACCGGCCTTTTTAATCTACCCTAGGAAGAAGACAGCGGGAAAATCTTTACCTTTTTACCCGATCTACCATAGGAAGAAGACAGCGTGAAAATCTTTTAAAAGGTAAAATCAATAATCATCCTTCTTACTAAAGAGCGGTACGATTAGTTTTAGGCTGTTTATACAGTAACTAGTATTAATTGTTTGAATGATAATGATGATGTTGAATGATTTGTTTTCTTTAGCTTCATTTCGTTGTTCATTTGTCAGTGGGCACATTGCAATTCTTGGTCGCCTCACTTGACCTAATATGCAGGTTCCCTACTACCGAATTGAATTAAATTCAAGTGAAATTGATGAGGATTAGCGTGGTCGGGATGCTTGGAGGATGTAGCAGTATTTATTTGTGAATTGCGATCTGCGACAGAGTCGCGTGCCCACAGCATAGCGCTTACAACTAAATAATCAGTTCATAGGTCGGAGGCTCATGTTATCATGGCCCTGTTCGTTTCCTTATAAATTGTATTAATTGTTTTCTTTCTATTCTTGGGTTCCTACAATACGAGAATATACCTAAGAGAAACAACAAGAAATATTATGCCTCAGCATTGGCCAGCCAGGTTGAAAATAAAAGATTGAGGAAAGAGAGGGATGATGTGGGGTCAACAGTTCGGGAGGCAGAGGCGGCGATTGGGAAAATTGAATCTGCTGTTCTGATAGGGACGTCGGCAGAGTCCGAAGGTACATGTTTAGGGCAAATGGTAGATGTAAATTTAAATTAAGCCCCTCATTTTGACAATGTACCACCAATGATTCTAACACCTAGTTCTCAGAATCAAATCAGCTGCCAAGTGTCCCTGCAAGTTCGGGAACAAATAATAACGGGTCGCTTTATAGATCTTGGTACCCTCCTTAACTTGAGTGAATCCCAACAGGATCATAGAATAGGCCTAGATCCAAATGGCGGTCTTGCTTTGAAGGGTCAACATTCTAGCCCAAAAAATTCAGATATTGGTTCATGGACCGATGCAATGCTGGTATTTTCCAGTATATATTTGTCTGCCAATCCTGATAAAGCCCAGGAGATCTTAATATATATCAGTAATGTGAGATTGGGTGCTAAGCAGTATGGCGGATTAGGATGGAGGTCATATGACCAGCAATTTCGTTTGAGACTTTCTGCTGACCCTGTCAGTAGATCATTTGACACAATTAATTACGAGCTTTGGCTGCTTTATATGTCCGCTCCTTACCAAAGTCAGTCTGTTCCGCAGGCTAGCAAATTAGCACAAAAGAGATAATTTGATTACAACTTCAGGCAATCTAACAAAAGTCGTTGTATTTATCGCCATGTTTGTTTAAACTGTAATGGGGATCATCCTTCTAGGTTTTACGGTTAAGGAAGAAGGGGGCAGCAAGTTACAGAGACTATGTTGCAACAAAAACCAAAAGGTCAAAACCAGTACTGGCAGCGTGGACCACAGTATGTGCAGACCCCTAGGCCCTATTTCCCGAAATAATTTAAATAAAATAGCTGACACACCAGTTAATGTAAACAACTAAAACATTATTTGAATTTATATCCGTGTCAAAAACAGGCAGCAATGTTGCTTGATGGCTTCACCTTTTGTTTTAAGATTGGTTATGTTGGCCCAAGAAATTTAAAGTTCGCTCACTTGCAATCTGTTGAACTTGGGAGCAAATTCAACAGTGAAATAGCATTGGGTAGGATGGCAGGTCCTTACAACGAAGCACCGTTGAGTAATCTTAAGGTTTCACCGGTTGAACTAGTACCAAAATATGATGTGGGTGGCGTTTAATTACACATTTACCTTATCCTGCGGGGAGCAGTGTTAACGATGGAATCAATGTACAGTTCTCTTCTGTACAATATACTTCCTTTGATAAGGTTACATGCATGATTTTTAGCTTGGGGAGAGATGCATTATTAGCTAAAGGAGATATTAAATTTGCCTTTAGGCTCCTGCCGATAAACCCGGAGGATTTTCAGTTGTTGGGACTAAAAGTAGGGGGTACATTTTACATTGATAAATGTCTTCCTATAGGTTGTAGTAGCTCTTGTACCCTCTTTGAAACATTTTCGTCCTTCATACATTGGTTGGTTTGTTTCATATATTTCTAACCGAAAAACACTTGATCACTATTTAGACGACTTCATTATTGCGGGGAGTAAAGGGTTAGGCGACTGCGAAATCTTATTGGATACATTCACAAGCATTTGTCAGGATATAGGGGTTCCCATTGCCAACGAAAAGTCAGTGGGACCTTTTACTGTCTTGGTATTTTTGGGGTTAGAAATTGATACAAAGGAAATGGTCATTCGAATCCCTTTGCACAAACTTGAGAACGTTTACAATTCTTTAATTTATTCATAGAGACAGAAAAGGTAAGGTTAATGGATTAACAAAGGCTCACCGGCGAATTGAGTTTCTTTTGTAGGGCCATACGCTCCAGTAGAGCATTTTTAATGAGGTTTTATGATGTTATACCGTCCCTGCGAAAGCCCCACCACAGGTTGAGACTCAATTATGAGTTGAAACAAGATTTGTTACTATGGGTGCAATTTCTTGAGGAATTTAATGGTATTTGTCATATTCCCGATTCAGTTTGGTTAGATAGTGACACATTGTGTCTCTATACAGACAGTTCCGGCTCTCCTGATTTGGGTTGTGGCTGTTTTTAAATGGCAAATGGGCATTCTTTCCTTGGCCAAAAGCGTGGCAATCCCTAAGAGTAATGTATGATATAACATTCTTGGAAATGGTCCCAGTCTCACTTGCACTTGCTTTGTGGGGGGAATAATTGAGAGGAAGGAATATTCTTCTATATATTGACAATGAGGCTTTAGTTTCAATAATGAATAAGCAAACTTGTCGGTCAAAATCAGTCATGGTCCTTCTCAGACACTTTGTTTTACTGTGCATGAAAGAAAACATCAATTTGAAAGCCTCTCACATTTCTTCAAGTAACAATTCTTTAGCTGATGCTATTTCTCTCAAACAGTGGGCCAGTTTCTTCATGTTGGACCCATCAGCAAATCAAGTGCCAGAAGAGATACCCCCCAGTTTTCTACCTGTGATTTACAAAGTGAGGCTTCAAGACTTCTGACTACTTCATTGTCGAGCAATACGTTAAAGGCCTATGCAATCGGGGTTAAAAAACTTGAGCAGTTCCGACAGCTCAACAGTATGGTTGAATGTTGGCCACCTACAGTGGAGCAAATGGTTTTATTCGTATCATCTTTGTCAATTCAAAGTCACTCATATAGGACTGCACAGTTGTATATCAGTGCAATAGCCTTTCAATGTAAACTTAATTTCAAATTCGACACTACAAAACATTATATTATCTCAAGCTACTAGAGGGCATCAAAAGGTCTGGATGTGCAAAGAGGTCAAGATTATCTATTACTTTTGATCTATTAACAAGGGTCATTTCAGTGCTAAAACATGTATGTAGTAATTCTTATGAAGCTGTCTTATTTGCAGCCGCATTTTCTCTTGCTTTCTTCGGGTTCTTCCGGGAGGGTGAGCTGGTAGTTTCAAGGAACAATTTAGTACATCGTGCACTAGCATTCGATGACTTTTCATTCAGCAGTGATATATAGTCTATGTCTGTACGTTTAGGGTTTTCAAAAACAGATCAAATGGGTAAAGAGACAATAATAAAGTTACACAAATCAGGGGATTCTTTGTGTCCTATCATTGGTATGGCAGAGTTTTTAAAATTAAGGCCGATATGTAAAGGTCCTTTATTCTGTCATCTTACTGGTAAACCTCTCACTAGGTATCAGTTCTCGGCTGTTTTAAAAAAGGCGCTTATTGCGTTAAATGTCATTTTCAACTTGTATAACTCCCATTCATTTAGGATTGGGGCTGCCACTACAGCCGCATCTTTTAATTACTCAGTTGAGACTATTAAGGCTGCAGGCAGATGGAGCTCGGATGCATATCAGACGTACATTCATAGTGGTTTCTCTGTTGCATAAAAATATGGCATAAATTTAGGATTTTAGCAGAAACAAAAACGAGTGTAGGCCACTGCATACCCAGGGCTGGTTTTCAATTTATCATGTACTGCTAGTTGTAACACAACTCAAGATATTATAGGTTATGTGAAGTCTCCACAATGTATGGTCTGGGGTGTGGGTTCATCCATCATGAGAAATGGGTTTGTAGCTGCCAGGACTTTGGATGGAGGAACCAATCTCGGTCTTAAAGATGTGGGCTTATTGTGGCAGGGCTATAGAGGTTTGTCCCTTTATACGCTCAAGCGAAAAATACGAACAGTACAGCAAGTCGCAGTTAGTCCTAATGTAGTTTTATTACATTGTGGAGGAAATGACATTGGAAAAGTACCATTGATATATCTTAGGAAGTTGATTTTAAATACATTTCAATTTATTACAAATATTTTTCCAAATGTGTCTATTATTTGGTCAGAGATTTTGCCTCGTCGTAATTGGCGATTTTCTCCTGATAATGTGGCTATGGAACGCAGTATAAAAGTATTAATAGTTTTGCCGAGAAGATGGCAATAAACGCTGGTGGTTGTTATATATTGCATCCAGGTTTAATTCCAGTGAACAAGGTTAACTACATGGAAGATGGCGTTCACTTGACAGAACGGGGAAATATTGAAAGTGGGCAAGGGTATTGTAATTAGGCTAGGGCGCGACATCCCAACCCTTTAGGTTCGCTTTGCAGGGGTCAAATGCCGCTATACTGCCCCCCCCCCCCCCCATTTTTGAGGGGAGGCAACCTTTTCTCTTGCTGCCTTTTGTGGCGGTCAGGCAGTTTTCTCTTTTGCTGCCTTTTGTGGCGGCCAGCGAACTTTTCGGTCTGGTGTTTATTTGTTGTGATATTTAAATATGTAAATTGGTGTTGCATTTATTCCATATTTTAACCTTTTATTTGAAGCTGCCTACCTCTGAATCCCAGGGTTGGCTGGTTTTTCATTCTTGGAGTGTTAAAAAATTGACTATGACAATTGCTTATAGAAAATTTGGGGCTAAAGATATTAATTTAGTTATCTAAATCTTTAGAACAATAATATTGGGGCTAGCCCTTAAAAAGCTGATTTAACTGGCAGCCCACTCTTGTTTTTATTTGCTTAGCCCACTCTTACAAATTGTCAATGTTTTATGGAAGTCGCGCCCATTCATGCCAACATACAATATGATATGATTTACTTTGAAAACTGCTTGAGTGGTAATAAAACCAATTTATTGGTTTATTCATGTTGTTTATTAATTTATAACACAGATTATATAGTTAAGTACTGGTCGCTGCAATAAGTCCAGTATGGATTTGCTCCGGCTTCCAGATTCTTGCTTTGTCCCGGTCCGTCCCGGATAATATGAAGGTGATAGAATTAACACAGAATAAAAAAGCATAATTATGGCCAATTTTGTGGTTATTGTCTATACAATTTGGATGTTTAAAAGATTGGTGGAAAGCTTAATTGAAATTGCGTATGCACAAGGTTGGTTTGTGAATGCAATAGGATAGACAAAGGAATACAGATACAAGATTTCCAGCAAATTTAGTAAACAAAGAGAAGCAGCAATCAATAACAGCATCTCTCAGTACAGAAACCACTTGGCATCTAGCTGCATCTCCTGCACACTCAGGTAACCAATAATGTTCTTTACCTGCACTGTTCCAGTACCCACAGACTTGTATCGGCCCAAACACAGTATCACTCCTGTAAACTCAACCGGAATTACGAAAGGGAACTCTAACAATGATGCGCTTCAGATCATTTTTCCCGTCTCGAAGGACTTGATTTACGTTTGGAGATAATGCATACAAAACTCGGCCACTCGATGAAATTAAGACCAACATGAAGACTATAACTACCAGACTTGACTCCATGGACATGAAAATGCGCGACTTAGAAACAAGTCCGACTTTTATTAGCACAGTATATCCAGTCACATTAGGGAAACATCCGAGATCAATTAAAAGCTAGAAACTAGAGTGCATATAATGGGCGGACGTGCAATCGATAAAGAATTCAAGGATACGATGTACAAAATGAAAGTGAAATATTCTTTGAAAGATATCGACCTTTGTCGCACGGCCTATGGGGTCTCAGAACAAGTTTCCGCCGAGACACAATAAAGGAGAAATGCTTTGTTTCCTGTTATGAAGAGGCGTACGACAAAGGGAAAATGGCAGTTTGGGTGGGCGACAAGTTATACATAAATAACAAACTTTATACTCCGACAAGCCACGGTGACAATCTCATTAATACACAACATAAAAAACAATAAACTAAGTATTGTTTAATGGAATATTGAGGGACTTCCGAACTGATTTTCTTGACGTTATCCATAGTCACGATATTGTTTTTCTCAGTAAAACATAGCAAAACATGATGATGTAATCAGTTTATATGGTTGTTAACATGTTCTTATACCAAGACAGAAACGTTTAGCCACAAGTGTTAAGCGAGGTCATGGTGGTGTTTGTCCAACTATTAGAAGCCCAACTGCGTCATACTTATTTTAGCTTGGACACAGACATGTTGTTTTTGTTTTGTTTATCTCCCACGAGCAATCCACGTTATTTCAATTTACCTGATAAAGATATTTTTTTATATATTGAAAAATATGATATTAAAATACGCTGAAAATGGTAGTTTTGATATATTAAAGAATTTACCGCTCGTTGTGGGAAAAGAACATATTATTCGGAAGACCATTCCGTATTAGATCATTGTTTTGAAAATGTCGTCTCTTGTTCATTGCCAAATGAGAATGTCGAGAGTAACAGCTTAGTAAAGACCGTGAACTAAATCAGTTATGCAAAAGTAGGAGTCTACGAATAGTAAATTGGCGTGTCGAACATGATGCGGCCGATGGCCATTGCACTTATATGTCCACAGCGGGTTGTAGTTTAATTGACTTAGCTTTTGTTTCCCTGATACTTTTTTACAAGTATAAGACATTTTATTGTACATAACTTGCAAGCCTGCTTTTCAGATAAAACAATGAGTCAAAATGTACATAATTACTCTGGTATTCAAGAGAAAATCGCTTGGAGAGGCGAACGTGCAGAGGAATATC
The DNA here is from genome assembly GCA_031761405.1 of Serripes groenlandicus. NCBI lineage: Eukaryota > Metazoa > Mollusca > Bivalvia > Cardiida > Cardiidae > Serripes > Serripes groenlandicus. Next base: position 35,767,947 of record JASEVX010000007.1, read on the forward strand.
GCAATTTAATTTCTTCTGGATTAAGTATAATTAACGAGTTAAATAATCAGATATATAACGATCATATTTATTTAGATTCTGGCATTGATTAACTGGCGACGGCTTTCTATGACTATACATTCACTGTTTTCTGTGGAAAATTATCAACAGGCCCTTTTAAAAACAAAAGTGAGCATACTGTTACATTGCGTGGTTAAACGTTGAATGTGATACAGCCCGTCGTGTACTGAGATTATCGAATCTGACTTATAAAATGGGCAGATCTTTACAGAATAGAGAATTAATGATTTCCTACCAGAACGAATACCGTTTGACCATAAAACATGCGAAGATCAAGTAAAGAGATGATCAGAAACGAAACATTTCATAATTTGGCATGTAAAAGGCATCAAAGTGTTTTGAGTGAAGAACAAAAGATAAGAAAAAAAGGTTGAAAGTCTGGAATCGATAGTACAACCATGTTTAATCATTTTAAAACGCTTATTTCGTCCGAAAATGTTTTCCCCACTGAGAAAACTGAGTCCTATTGGAACAATGATAATTTTGATACGATTGATATTTATGACCTTGAAAGAGGCTTTTGGGTTGATGAAGTGCATTCTGCTATTATTTGTCTTAAAAGCGTTAAAATTGGTGGTGTCGACAATTTAATGCCAGAAATGTTTTTAGAATGTAAAACTACGGTTAGTCATAACTTGTGCAAATTGTTTAATAACATGTATACTAACAGTTTATACCCGGACAGCTGGGTAAAAGGGATCCGTGTTCCAGTATCGAAGAAATGTGATTTGTCTGATGTAAACGGTTATTGAGGAATAACTGTAACTAGTATTTCCTCAAAGATCTTTTACACTTTGTTAGATAACCTTTTACGCAAATGGGCTGAAAATCATTATGTGATTCACGATTATATTTGTTTATGGTTAGTTTGATTCTTAGTAAAGTAATTAAGCATAAGAAGAGAAAGTTATATATTTTTTTGTGGATCTAAAAATGACTTTCGATCTTGTTTATAGAAACAGTATTTGGAAAAAGTTAATTAAGCAAGATAGTTAAAATATTACGAGCAATTTATAATAGAGAACAGCCATGTGTTCGTTATAACGGTAGTTATTTTGAATAATCAAACAGTCATGTAGGCGACAAACAAGGCGAATCTTTGTCGCCGTTTCTGTTCATTTTATTTATAAATGACATGTACGTAAATCTGGTGTAACGTAAAGATGATTCCTTGATCATAGAACAACTTAATTCTTATATTCTGCTTTTTCTTTTGGCAGACGATACGGTATTGTTATCTTATACAAGTGAAGAGTTACACAGTTTATTGATCTTATTGAATAACTGCTGTATTAACTGGGGTATTACTGTTAACTGAGATAACACTTTTTTAACTTTTGTTTTAAACAGGGCAACCGTCCAAAAAATATAAGTCTTTATTACAATAATAATCTCTTTAAAAGTGTAACTAAATTGTGTTACCTTGGAGTAACCTTCTCTAGTAATGGTATTTTTAGTCAAGCTTAGAGGACATTGTCTGACCAAGCACGAAGAGCGATGTTTTCTTTATACTCAATTTTTGATAAGGTAAATTGCGATGTTATATATAACATTAAGATATTTGATTTAGAAGTATCAATCCCATTTTGAGCTATGTGTTAGAGGTGTGCGGATATAGAAAACGTTCACTTGAAATTTCTGAAGAAAATATTTGACATAAACCCCAATATAACGATTGCTTGTGTTTATGGTGAATTGGTGCGTTTACCTCTTGTTGTAACAAGAAAAATAGAATTATTAAGTATTGGTATAAGCTTTGTAAAACTCGAGATTCCATGATGACTAATATTATATATGGTAGTAATATCAATTATAATATATGGTCTGTCAATGTGAAACAGTTGTTTTGCGACTTATGGTTTCAACCCAAGTTTTGTGTAACAATACAACTGCAAATGACCTTCATATCGCCGCTATAACACAACGGATATATGACCAATATTTACAGCATGTTTTTAATGTCATCGATACGTCCAGGAAACTCGAAACATTTTCCCTTATAATAAAATGATATTGCATTAGAACCATATATGATATCTGTATCAAACTTCAAATATAGGCAGGCATTAATTAAATAAGCCATTCATTAGAAATTGAAACAAGCAGCCATAACAAAACACAACATACTAGTAAAAGATGTGAAAAATGCACTATGAATGCATTGGAAAATGAGTATCTTTTATATATTTTATTTTAGTCTGCCCCTATTATCGAGAATATAGAAATAGTATTCTGCTAAAATACTATTGAAAATGGCCAACTAAGCAACAGTTTGTACAGCTGCTTAAAAGTAAATCTACAAAAGTTATGAACAAGTCGTCTCCATTTACATACAAGGCTTTCATAAACTGCATAAACAAAATGATATTCCTGATTAAAATCCCTATAGATCTACAATTTCTTAAAAGTATTTTTAAAATCATTATATTCTCTGTTGTTATATATGTATATTGTATGTCTGCCTGTAAGGACTATAACTAATTTGTAATGTTTTTCGTCATTAAAAAATTGTCTTGATCCAATTATGGGCAGATTGTGGTCTTTTATATCCTGAAATCCCATAGAATACACTTTCACACATCCTTTAAAACCACAAGATCATAGACTATACATGTACTAAGCACATCTGGGTTACACAAATAAGCAAATATTAGTATTTGTCTGCTGTAGATGTGTTGTACATGGAGAGTAAAATATGCTCTGACTAAGACACATGAAAATATGAAAATACAGAACTATACTAGCAGTAACAAACAAACTATTAGACTATATGGAAGCAAAGTATATATATATATATATATATATATATAATAGACAGCCTTTACTCGCGAAGATGGAACGGTGTCTTACAAGTATGGCTGATACAAACCTAAATCGCATTAAATCAACCCTTCTTACGATTCTCACGATCGAACTGTGGGAATTGTAAGATCTTACGAAATCGTGCAATTCTCACGCTACACCGGTTACGGTAGCTCCGCCCAACCATCGCCTACTCACCAGTAGGTGTTTATAATATCATCGCAATGACGAGAATTAATTGAATTAATAAACTATAATTAGGTCTCTTTACAATAAATTGTAACTGTATTTTGACCTAGTCATTTACATTTACTTTATCGTAATAATAACTTATTCTTACATTGTCAAATATGGTTAAAAGTGCAAAGTAACCACATATAAAGAGATTGTACATAAACTAATCAGTGGTAACGTTTTTTTGGAAGTTTTAAAAGTTTTATATACGGTTATCTTTAATTATAGTGCTTTTATAGTGATTCTCTTCTATTGGAACTATTATCTCTTCAGTACAGCTGGGATCGAGTGCCACTATTCAAAAGTGGGCATTTACCTATACAATAGCAACACATGGCCAAATTACCTTTGCATTGCATTCGTTAACCTCTTTGAAGTTCATTACTTATTCCTTGTGCAATATTCATTACTTATTCCTTGTTCAATGATGCATTACTTATTCAAGTGTTCAATATTAATTACTTATGCCTTGTTCAATATTCATTACTAATTAAAGAGTTCAATATTCATGACTTATTCCTTGTTCAATAGTCATTAATTATTCAAGTGTGCAATATTCATTACTTATTCATTGTTCAATATTCATTTCTTTTTCAAGTCTTCAATATTCATTCCTTATTTCTTTTTCAATATTCATTACTAAGTATTATTCCTTGTTCAATATGCATTACTTATTCCTTGTTCAATATTCATTACTTATTCCTTGTGTAATATTCATTACTTATTCCTTGTGTAATATTCATTACTTATTCCTTGTGTAATATTCATTACTTATTCCTTGTTCTATTTTCATTACTTATTCAAGTGTTTAACATAAATATGAATATTTCTGTCCCGGTACACAGGCAAAGTTAGTTAAAACTTAAATAGTAATATGTGAAAAGAATAGTTACTTGACCAGGCTGTACAAATATGAAGACAGATCTAGGTCTGCACTGTTAATAAAATCAATGTACGTTTGTATGTTTTTCCATAATTTATCGCTTTCCTATGTAGAGACACGATATGATGCCCTTTTACAAGATGACTTGTGGAAACATTGCGGAAAAAGGAGAAATTGCTCTTAATGCCACTGTTTTCAACTTAAAATAAAGATGTTCCATAATTTTGCCTAGATTTTTTCAGAGTCGTCTCCTGTAGAATTGCTATATGCGGGAAAGGGTTAATCATTAGTCACTAAGTTGCATACATACCTGATCTCGGAACAAAGTCAATATTTGCTTTAAACCCATAAAGAGCAAAGGACTCATCTGTCTTGAATTCGAGTCGTAGAGAATTTCCATAGGTCATAAACGTTTTACCATTGAGTGAAGTCCCACAGTAAGGTCCTCCGAGGCTCTGAGAATCTATATTGGATGGAGGAACTATTTTAAACAACTTATTAGGTCATAAGATAAATGGATACAAGAGGAAAATTGATCTGTCTCATAGCGGTAACAAACAATTGTTTATTTTGTTTTAAAAAATGTAACTCACAGGTTATTATCAATGTCACAAGAGCCATTTATTTGTATTCATATATCGAACTTGTCACAAGGAATACGCTTGCTAGATATGAAAGCACTCTAACTCATAGGCAGACAAATATGGCATTGTTGTGGCAAAGATAGGGCAATTATTATAATGTAATACTAAAACCCTCAATTTCTGTGGGCATATATATTACTCTTTGACCTACACTATAGTATTGTCTTGTCAGATTTGTAGACAACTATTAAAATAAGACAAAAGCCAACAACTTCCCTTGTATAAGTTGTTTGTATCACTTAACTTAATGTAACCATGATCTTGAACATTGACCTGTGTCATTTTGACTTAAAAATCTTGACTAGGTTTGATTTGAGGATTCCAGATGATTCAATTTGTTATTGACAAACACCTTTTTTTTTCAACCAAACGTCAACATGATCGTCAACCTACTGACTCTTTGACTCTTTGACCTCTAATTTAATATGACTCTGATGAAAATGAAACCATGCACCTAACATTATTATTATAGACATATTCAAACATACTTATTAACTATAAGTTATGAGATCTACAAACAAATAGTATGAGAGGTTGAGAAGGGGGAGAAGAGGAAAATTAAAGGAAGAATACGAAGAAGAAGAATATGATAAAAATGAAGAAATAAAGAGAAGAGAAAATAAAACAAGAAAAACAAGATGAAGGAGAAAAACAAATACAAGAAGAAGAAGAAGATGAGGAGGAGAAGATAAAAAAAAGACGAATAACAATAATTAGTGTTACCAGTTCTCTCTCCCGAGATGACTTTCACTGAATCAAAAGTGCAGTTTTCGATATCCTCTAGGTCGAAATCTTCAAAAGTCACCTGTATCACATGGTTTTTCATGAGAGTGTTTCTCACAACCAGGATGCACTCAATGTTGTTTTCGTAATGGGGAACTTCATAGGAGAAGCCTTCTAATCTATCTGTGAAAAACCCGCTACAATCTGCGAGAGATGTTAAAAGCGCATGTAAACCTTTGTTAGATAGAGACAACATTCCTTGACTCTGCAGCAGAATACTTTTGACAACACTGTGGACAAATTTAGAATTCATATGTACTCAGAATATGTAATATCTTCTTCTTCCCGCAATGTTTTTAACTTTCTGTGCTAGTAAAATGCCTTACTATATACAGACAATAACAAATTAAAAACTTTCTTCATTTAAATTTAATAAGGAATGTTGTCCAGTTTTAATAATGGTTATTTGAATAAGAGACAAGTTCAACCCTTTCCAATTTTCATTTGCATTTAGAAACATGTGCAGCAAACACATTTTTAAAACATTGTCGTAGATAGATAAATTGTTCATGATGAGCAGCTTTCCCCTTTTGCCAAACGGATTTCAACTATATAAATAATTACACATTCAAGGACTTCAAATATATAAAATGACTACACACTCTAGAGATTTTCAATATATTTACCCAATACTTCAAAGTCATCTGCTGTGAATTTGTGAAATGTGGTCTAAATGTTTATGGAAAATTTAAACTGTGAATGATATTTGATAATTTGGAGATGCTAGTCATGCTGTCAACCAATGTATCGAGGGCTTGGCGTGAAATGGTTGTAACTAAAATTGGTATATTTTTACCAAGGTTAATCACCTCACCATAAAGTCTGTATAAGCGTTAAATCATTTTTCTTGTTAAGCACCTAAATTTGCATTGTTTACAAAGGGGTCAAAATTGCCCCTAAACCAGGGTTTTCAAAATAGGTTTTTAGTTACAACCGTTTCATGCCAAGCCCTCGGTATATTAAGTTCAACCTGCATATTCATGTAGTTTGATCTAGATCTTCACTTAATCACAGATTTTATTTTAGAAGCACCTGATTGTATTCTTTACTCCTGTAATAAATACCTTAACATTGGTTTTCTTTGAGTTCAGGTCCATATATGAGGCACATCACACAAAAACCAACATTTGAAGGTATTGAAATGGACGGCAATTCCAATCAAATTACATACTCAGCACTAATGTGGGGAAATATGCTCCAAAACTTAAAAAACAAATTGAAAACATTGTGGCTTTCGTGAAATATGATGAGCTATTTCTTAAATTCTTAAATGTTTGCTTAAGTAACTAAAGAAATAATAATATAACCCTTTCACACTTACTGACGCATTTTGACTCATCTTCAGAAGACAACTTTTGAAAACAATTTGTCAAAAGGTTTTCAACTGTACTCATTAATTACGCATTCATTTATAGAGATCTTCCATTACTTTACCTAGAAGTCGTCAATTCTTTTGTATGTGGGAAAGAGTTTTTTTCATAGACATGCAAACTTACCATTGTTCCCTCCCACAGCTGAAGGGGTCGTTACGGGGGCCAAAGTCGTTGTTAAAGCGTTGGCGCCGAAAGTGTATTCAATGATAAACCTTTCATTTTCTCCCTCTATCTCAAATGTCCTTCTATATTCTATGAAGAGCTTTTCCTCTGACACTTGAATTGGCCCCTCCAGACTACCGCTGCAGATTGTTTTCAGTAGATCTCCATCTATAAAGTTAAAATTACAAGACAGTATGTCTCAGGTAGAGTTTTTATTGTTTGTTTGTATGGTGTCTAACGACGAATTCAACAATATTTCAGTTATATCACAGCATTTCTTCCACTGGTTCATTTATCCAAGGAGAGTCAAAAGTAATGCCAACCCAACAACCCTGAGCCAAAGAGGGACAGCCATGTCTACCATTGTTAAAGTCTTTGGTATGTCCTGACCCGCACCTGAGGCGGACGCTCTACCACTGCACCATCGAGGCGGTAACATTAAAGTATTTGGTATGTCCTGACCCACACCTAAGGCGAACGATCTACCACTACACCATCGAGGCGGTAACATTAAAGTATTTGGTATGTCCTGACCCACACATAAGGCGAACGCTCTACCACTACACTATCGAGGCGGTAACATTAAAGTATTTGGTATGTCCTGACCCACACCTAAGGCGAACGATCTACCACTACAAAAACGAGGCGGTAGCATTAAAGTATTTGGTATGTCCTGACCCACACCTGAGGCGGACGCTCTACCACTACAAAAACGAGGCGGTAGCATTAAAGTATTTGGTATGTCCTGACCCACACATAAGGCGAACGCTCTACCACTACACTATCGAGGCGGTAACATTAAAGTATTTGGTATGTCCTGACCCGCACCTGAGGCGGACGCTCTACCACTACAAAAACGAGGCGGTAGCATTAAAGTATTTGGTATGTCCTGACCCACACATAAGGCGAACGCTCTACCACTACACCATCGAGGCGGTAACATTAAAGTATTTGGTATGTCCTGACCCACACCTAAGGCGAACGATCTACCACTACAAAAACGAGGCGGTAGCATTAAAGTATTTGGTATGTCCTGACCCACACCTGAGGCGGACGCTCTACCACTACAAAAACGAGGCGGTAACATTAAAGTATTTGGTATGTCCTGACCCACACATAAGGCGAACGCTCTACCACTACACCATCGAGGCGGTAACATTAAAGTATTTGGTATGTCCTGACCCACACATAAGGCGAACGCTCTACCACTACAAAAACGAGGCGGTAACATTCAAGTATTTGGTATGTCCTGACCCGCACCTGGGGCGGACGATCTACCACTACACCATCGAGGCGGTAACATTAAAGTATTTGGTATGTTCTGACCCGCACCTAAGGCGAACGCTCTTCCACTACACTATCGAGGCGGTAACATAAAAGTATTTGGTATGTCCTGACCCACACCTGAGACGGACGCTCTACCACTACACCATCGAGGCGGTAACATTCAGTTGGAGACCAAGGGTCAGAGTGCTGGACTCATAGTTCGTTCGAAGGTCCTGATTTTGATTGCTGTGAGATCTGGGTCAACATGTGGGACTTTTCTTTCCCTTTAATTTGTCGAGCCCCGATAGCACAGTCAGTAATAACTAGGATTCGAACCCATATCTGTCCATTCACTCTTTCTATTGATTGACAAAAGTCATATTGACCGCTTACAAGCGCGCCAAGCTCAGTTGGAAGTGACGGGTCTGTCAATGAAAGGGTTGTGAGATCGAACTCTGGCATTCTTTCCCATGATTGACAAAAAGTCAATGCAACAAGCGTCATTTGTCTTCCACAATGTGTTAACAAACAGTCTATGTGGAAAAGCAGTCAGTTGCATGGAAAGAGTGTTGTATGGAGTACTGGCATGAAAAAGCCAGAAAACACATTGTTAGATGAACTTGATAACTGAAAGATTATTGAGTCGTTATTAGCATCAATCAATCAATCAATCATCACTTAAACATAGATAGACATCACATGGGGCCTTTGTCAAAAATGAGCGTTCAAATAATTATCCAAATAGTTTAAATGAATAATTTTTAATATAGAATTACAACAGAGTTATTTAACCCTTTTCAAAACCAGCAATTTCTCCTTTTGCCACAATATGTTCAACTCTTTTCAGTAATTATACCTACATTTTTAGAGCTTTTCTATATTTTTGAACAATCGTTTACAAAGTCGTCTTCTGCAGATGTTTTGTGTGTGGGAAAGCGTTATAGAAGTATAGCTCTCTAAATTATTAAATATAATTGAAAACATTGTGGCAATAGGACAGATTGCTCATTATGAGCCATGTCTCCTTTTGTCAAGAAGTTTTAATATATTCACTTCTGGAAATGTATCAACATGCGTCTGAAAGTTGGAAAGGGTTAATCGATTACAGACTTACGATTGGTTGTACCATGGTAGATCTTGATGCTTTCTTCTTCACAGGTTCTTGATCCGAAAGAAATGGATTTTAGATTCAAGTTCACAAACTGACCTGTAGTAGCCTGTTTTGAAAGACAGAAGAAAGTGTATGTTGTATTAAAGTGTCTCCCGTATTGAAAGAGCCAGCCATATCTAACTTATATGTAATCTTTTAGCGTGTTTTTTCCGTTTTTTTTACCAGGCCTAAGACAGCCAGGCATACACTTGGTATCGTTACTGTACTAGCTGGCAGGTCACCAACCAGCTATAACCAAACGGACCCCACTCTCACAACTTTGATTCAAACGTTTGACCTCCCACTCATGTAATGGATGCATTGGGACATAGTCTTGTTTTACCTGTCCTGTAAACAGAAACCAACCAACCCTTACCCACATACAACAAATATACAGCAGACGACTATGTAGGCAAATCTACAGAAAATATCTAAAAATGTAGGTATAATTACTGAAAAGAGTTGAAAATATTGTTGCAAAAGGAGAAATTGCTCGTTTTGAGCAATTTCTACTTTTGTCACAATGATTTCAAAAGTAGTCTGCTGCAGAGGAGTCAGAAAGCGTCTGTATGTGGGAAAGGGTTAATTGAGCAATGACATGTGAAAACGGGGAATTATTTCAGCATTCCAACATTCAACAAATCTGTAGCAAACATCTTTGATAAACATTTAGTCAAACATATGGAATCTCTCTATAAATACAAGTATAAGAATTGAAAAAAGTTGAAACATTTTTGAATTAGCAATTTCTCTTTTTGCCACAATGTTTTCAAAAGTCGTCTGCTGCAGAGGTATCAGAAAGCATCTGTATGTGGGAAAGGGTTAAATTTTGTACAGAAATGTTTTCAATGTCGTCTGCTACAGATGTGATGTGATGTATGACTTTAACCATTTTCCACTCGCAGACGCATCTGCAACACTCTATTTCTGTAAACTATGTGACAAAATGAGAACTTGCAAATAATGCAATAACATTTCTACTCTATTCACGTATTATAATTATTGCCCATATTTTCCCCAGGATGTTTTCTGCTGCATATTTGTTGTTTATTGGAAAGGTTTAAACAGTGTCTGCACATGTGTGCAGTTTAATTTCTTGCTTCTCATGTGTGCATATTTAACAAAGGCTAGTACATACATTATATAAGAACCGGTCACTTTCTTTGTGACTCATTTGTAGATCAGACAATCCTAGGGCTTGAGACTGGCAGGCCTAACGCTATGTTGTATATACGATATTAAAAGTTTTTCTTTAAACCAGCACCTGTGTTTAACTGTTATTATGCCACAACATGGACGATTTTAAGACAGGAAAAGAAATCAAGGTACAATGATTGTTTTATTCTATTTGCGTTATAAATTGCGAATAAATTGAACTTGTATTAGCCAAGACACCGTTCCCGGTGCGTGACATTAAACCATAATGTCTTTGCTACCTTTCCAATAATGTGTTAAGCTACAGTCAAACCGAAGCCGGACCCACCACGGAGTACCCCGGATTAACACGGAACACCCCGGATCAAGAGATATCTTGATCCGGGATGATCATGGTTGCAAATGAGTCGCGAAACATCGGCACCCCGGACCAGCCCGGACCAAACGCGGCACCACAACGGATGAACACGGAGCCAGAAGCCAACACGGAGCCAACACGGATCTGACATCGGTACCACTACGGCAGCGCCACAGACCGTCCAGGAATTACCCGGACCATCCGGGATCAGCTACTGACTGTCCCGCACCCAACAAGAACCGCACCAGACCCAACACGACATGCCGGATTGCCCAGGATCGCCCAGTATCAACACGGTGCCACTACGGACCTTCCCGGAGCCAACACGGTCGCCAACGCACCGTTTCGGACTACCCCGGATTAAAAATCTTCCTGGACGGCCCCGGATGACCACGGCAATTTTAAACAGTTTAAAATTGCCGTGGTGGTGTCCAGGACCATGGCGGACCACCCACGATCATCCCGGACTGTCCCGGACTGTCCAGGACTATCCCGGATAAGCTCGGACTCAACGCGGAGCCAAGACGGATCTGACCCAGATTTCACACCGGGACGCTTCGGGACAGTCCGGGAGGTCGGTGGGACTTGGGCTTTACATTAACGTCGGGTAAATTCACATGCTACATCTAGTGAATTGCAAAAGTATTCCGTTTTTTCATGAACCAATCTCTAAATTATACGCTTGTAGTCATTGCATAGTCGAGCGGTTTAAAATGACTGACAGATAAACAGACACATGAACCATTAATACATCGGTAGTACCCTCTGGTTAACTAGGAAGTGAAACCAACAAGACTTACCTGTATTCTGAAATAACACAGTTCTTTTGAACTAAACAGCTCCCCATCCCCACCACCTATGATTGCACTGTTACAATACCCATCTGGAATTTTGTCTGAAAATAGTATGTAGGAAACTGGCACACAAAATCAGATAAATGGCTAAATAAGAAATATTGGTTGTTTAGAGTTTAATAGGATTTTCAACAGATTTTCAGTTATATCACAGCGCCAATTCATTTAACCGTGAAAATGTTTCATGGCTTTCCGTTTTGGCCTGTTCTCTACAAAACATTCTGCCAAGGCAACATGAACCTTCCCTTGGTTGAAGACAAGTGATGCTAGTCACAAAGACTTTTGTCAATCATCAGAAAGAATCAATGACACATTTCGCCTCCTGTGGATTTTCTGTTTTCTGGAATGTGTCGGCCCAGATTAGCTTGCGCGGACTGCGCAGGCTGATCTGGATCAATGCATTACGCAGAGTACATGATGTTGGTTTTATCGTCAATAGGCTCATTTATATTAGTTACATAACAAACCATTCACCTGATAAGATATGCTTTGAATAATCTGTTTTGATAAAATCCGAGGATCTTACATTTAATAAATTGGAAGATTATGTTTACACTGAAAGTAGAAAACATTGTGGAAAAGGGGAATTTTTTCGCCTGTATAAGGGTTTTTAAATTGGTGAAATGGTTAAAAGTAAAATGTTAATACCTTTCTGCAGAACGGCATACTTCATAGAAAACCCTGAGCCTTCATAAGTCTCATCCGAATAGAAACGTAGATCTAGTTTGTTATCCTGGGAGATGTATACAAAAGGACCTGTTCCACAAAACTTTGTTTCAGAGCCATCCTCATCCATTGTCAGGGAGTCAAACCTTCGATAAACAAGAACAAATAAGTGTACACAATCAATAGTAAGGGGTCAAAGGTCAAGGTCATAGTGGTAGGATAGCAAGTCAAACCTACACTAAACAAGACAAAGAATTGTAGATAATTCAGAGGCCCCTGTTAAGTGCAGGGTTCAAAGGTCAGCGCACACTGAGGGAGAATGTGTACGAAGGGATCGGTTTCACAGAACTTGATCTCTGAGTCAGCTTCAACATGGTCAGAGTCAAACCTATTTCCAAATATACATCTTGAGAATATTTCCCATTTTAGTGACGTAATTATAAAATGAAGTGGAGCGACATAGTTTGGTTCCCTCTTCGAGAAATAGTCCCACCCTACTACGCCTGTCCAACTTACTATAACTCTGTAGGAGACGCCTTTGTTAACATCGAGGCAATATTATAGATTAATTGATTGATTGTTTAGTGTTTTACGCCGCTTTCAACAATTTGACAGTTATATAAAGGGGTTTCCTAGGTAAGTTATCAGTACTACTGGTCCATTTATCCTGACATCAGTCACCCCTGAGCGCCAATGAGGGCAGCCATTACTACCTTCTTTAAAGTCTTTGGAATGACCGGGCATGGGATCAAACCTCCAGCATCCGAGGCAGACGCTCCACCACTACACCATCGAGGTAAATATTGAATAGTGTAGAAAACATTATGCCAATATGTTAAATTGCTCCTGAAAAGCAATTTAAATTTAAGACAGGACATTCTCATAATTTATTGTTTGTTTGTTTGTATTTATTTACCCTCGCCGTGAATAATTAACTATTTGGCTAGCAGTACTTGACATCTAGTTGAGTGGAAGACGCTGAAAAGCTCACATTAAATTTCCAGAACACGGACCGGTATTTGAACCCCAGACCTCTGGATTTACAGTCCAGTGGCTCATAAGTTAGCTGCTGTAGATGTGCTTAAATACAGCTACGAGTAGGAGCAAGGGATCCGGGAACAGGTCATATATGAGAGCGTGACACAACAAGGGACCGGTCATATATGAGAGCGTTACACAACAGGGGATCGGTCATATGTGACAGCGTGACACAACAGGGGATCGGTCATATGTGACAGCGTGACACAACAAGGGACCGGTCATATAGGAGAGCGTTACACAACAGGGGATCGGTCATATGTGACAGCGTGACACAACAGGGGATCGGTCATATGTGACAGCGTTACACAACAAGGGACCAGTCATATATGATAGCGTTACACAACAGGGGATCGGTCATATGTGACAGCGTAACACAACAAGGGATCGGTTATATGTGAGAGCGTTACACAACAGGGGATCGGTCATATGTGACAGCGCGACACAACAAGGGACCGGTCATATATGAGAGCGTTACACAACAGGGGATCGGTCATATGTGACAGCGTGACACAACACGGGATCGGTTATATGTGAGAGCGTTACACAACAGGGGATCGGTCATATGTGACAGCGTGACACAACAGGGGATCGGTTATATGAGAGAGCGTTACACAACAGGGGACCGGTCATATGTGACAGCGTGACACAACAGGGGATCGGTTATATGTGAGAGCGTTACACAACAGGGGATCGGTCATATGTGACAGCGTGACACAACATGGGATCGGTTATATGTGAGAGCATAACACAACAGGGGATCGGTCATATGTGACAGCGTGACACAACAGGGGATCGGTTATATGTGAGAGCGTTACACAACAGGGGATCGGTCATATGTGACAGCGTGACACAACAGGTGATCGGTTATATATGAGAGCGTTACACCACAGGGGACCAGTCATATATGAGAGCGTTACACAACAGGGGATCGGTCATATATGAGAGTGTTACACAACAGGGGACAGTCATATATGAGAGCGTTACACAACAGGGGATCGGTCATATATGACAGCGTTACACAACAGGGGACCAGTCATATATGAGAGCGTTATACAACAGGGGATCGGTTATATATGAGAGCGTTACATCACAGGGGACCAGTCATATATGAGAGCGTTACACAACAGGGGATCGGTCATATATGAGAGCGTTACACAACAGGGGACCAGTCATATATGAGAGCGTTACACAACAGGGGATCGGTCATATATGAGAGCGTTACACAACAGGGGATCAGTTATATGTGAAAACGTTACACAACAGGGGACCAGTCATATGTGAGAGCGCAAAAAATAGGGGACCGGTCATATGTGAGAGCGTCACACAACAGGAGACAGGTCATATGTGACAGCGTCACACAATAGGAAACAGGTCATATGCGACAGCGTCACACAACAGGAGACAGGCCATATGTGACAGCGTCACACAATAGGAAACAGGTCATATGCGACAGAGTCACACAACAGGGGACCAGTCATATGCGACAGCGTCACACAACAGGGGACCAGTCATATGTGAGAGCGTCACACAACAGGGAACTGATCATATTTGAGAGCGTCAGACAACAGGAGATCGGTCATATGTGACAGCGTGGGAGACGCTTAAAAGCACACCTTAAATTTGCAGAACCCGGACCGGTATTTGAACCCCGGACCTCTTGATTGTGCTTGAATACAGCTACGAGTAGGAAAAAGGGATCAAGGAACCGGTCATATGTGAGAGCTTCACATAACAGGGGACCGGTCATATGTGAGAGCGTCACAAAACAGGGGACCGGTCATATGTGAGGGCGTCACACAACAGGGGACCGGTCATATGTGAGAGCGTCACTCCTCAGGGGACTGGTCATATGTAAGAGCTTCACACAACAGGGGGCCGGTCATATGTGAGAGCTTCACACAACAGGGGGCCGGTCATATGTGAGAGCTTCACACAACAGGGGGCCGGTCATATGTGAGAGCTTCACTCCTCAGGGGACTGGTCATATGTGAGAGCTTCACACAACAGGGGGCCGGTCATATGTGAGAGGGTCACACCTCAGGGGACTTGTCACACGTAAGAGCGTCACACAACAGGAGACCGGTCATATGTGAGAGCGTCACACAACAGGGGACTGGTCATATGTGAGAGCTTCACACAACAGGGGGCCGGTCATATGTGAGAGCGTCACTCCTCAGGGGACTGGTCATATGTAAGAGCGTCACACAACAAGGGACTGGTCATATGTGAGAGCTTCACACAACAGGGGGCCGGTCATATGTGAGAGCGTCACTCCTCGAGGGACTGGTCATATGTAAGAGCGTCACACAACAGGGGACTGGTCATATGTGAGAGCGTCACACAACAGGGGACTGGTCATATGTAGGAGCGCCACACAACAGGGGACCGGTCATATGTAGGAGCGTCACACAACAGGGGACTGGTCATATGTAAGAGCGTCACACAACAGGGGACTGGTCATATGTGAGAGCGTCACACAACAGGGGACTGGTCATATGTAGGAGCGCCACACAACAGGGGACCGGTCATATGTGACAGCGTCACACAACCGGAAACAGGTCATATGTGAGTTCGTTACACAACAAGGGACCGGTCATATGTGAGAGCGTCACACAACAGGGGACTAGTCATATGTGAGAGCGTCACACAACAGGGGATCAGTCATATGTGAGAACGTGACACAACAGGGGACCGTCATATGTGAGAGCATCACACAACAGGGGACCGTCATATGTGAGAGCGTCACGCAACAAGGGACCGGTCATATGTGAGAGCGTCAAGCAACAGGGAACCGGTCATATGTGAGAGTGTCAAGCAACAGGGGACCGGTCATATGTGAGAGCGTCACGCAACAGGGGACCGGTCATATGTGACAGCGTCACACAAAAGGAAACCGGTCATATGTGAGAGCGTCACACGAAAGAAACCGATTCACTACTTTCAATTTAGCATATGAGCCGTTCCACGAGAAACCTAACGTTATTGACATTGTGTTATGTATCGACTAAGATCAGCCTGCGCAGTCTGCGCAAGCTAATCCGGGCCGACACATTCCGTCTCAAGTGGATAAAGTGACTGTCTGGGTTAGCCTGCGTGGCATGCTTAGGCTGATTCGGGTCGATAACGCACACAATGCTGGTTTTCTCGCTGGACACGGCTCATATATGTAAGCCATTCAGACATACAGACACTTGCTGATGCCTCTACAGCAGACGTCTTATAAAATAGTTGAAACAATAATTGTTCTTTCATTTAAAGAGAGTTTCCATACTTTTGACTAAATGTATTCAATTACGTTTCCTGCAGATTTGTTGTATATTGAAAGAGTTAAGAACGACATCTGAGATTTAATGCTAAATATAAATTCTGATAAACCTAAGAACTTACATAGGCTGTTTATTATCTTTATTGTTTGCAATATGTTTGATGTGTCTACACTTATAGAACACGTATACTATATTCCTGTATCGTGCAAACCAACTATAGAGCATCTTCTATTAGTGTGATAAGCCTATGTATCTACACTGGCTGATTATGATCTTTATTATTTGCAATGTGTTGGATGTGGCCAATATAATACAAATTCACATAATATCTTCCTGTTTAATGGAAACCAACTAAAGGGCATCTCGAGGGCTTGGTGTGAAACGGTTGTAACTCAAATTGGTATTTTTTTACCAAGGTTTATCACCTTGCCTGAAACTCTTTATAAGCGTTAAATCATTTATCTTGGTAAATAATGGAAATTTAGGTGCCATTGCTCGTTCTGAGCAATGGCACCTAAATTTGCATTGTTTACAAAGGGGTCAAAATTGCCCCTAAACCAGGGTTTTCAAAATAGGTTTTCAGTTACAACCGTCTCACGCCAAGCCCTCGATCTGTAACCAATGTCAATTCTGATAAACTTATATAACTGCAAGGGCTGGTGAGGATCTTTACTGTTTGCAATGTGTTTGATGTGGCCTATTTAATATATATATATATATATATTATTGTTTCCTGTTTAGTTAAAACCAACTATAAATTGATTCATTGATTGATTGGGATTTAACGCCGTTTTCAACAATTGTTAAGTTATATCACGAAGGCTAGTTCACCTACTCATATGTTTCTTGGCTTTCTCACATGAGTACTTCATACAACATTCTGTTCAAAGCAACTGGCGGCTTTTCCACATAGACAGACTGACCAACTATAGAGCATCTTCAACCACTGTAAATTCTGAATCACCTTTCTACCCTACACATGCTGGTTATGATCTTCCCTGTTTTCAACAAGCATACGGCTGGTTTGTGTGTGACCCGACCGATATACTACATACAATATCTTCCTGTTAACCAATTCTCACATATAACAAATCTGCAGCAGACGACTTTGAAAACATGGTGACAAAAACCTGAAAAATCTCCATAAAAGATAGTTTAATTGTTAAATGCAGTTGAGAACATTGTGGCCAAAGGAACATTTCTCATCATGGTCAATTTCACCGTTGGTCACAATCTTTTCAAAAGTCATTTGCTACTATTGCGTCAAAATGCGTCTATACGAGGGAAAGGGTTAAAGACCAAACTCAAAATAAGGAAATAACAACTTTTTCTTTTTCTAAAGTCACTCGACTTTTGTCCACTTGGATCGTACTTGGAAACACTTCACAACCAAACCTTTTACATCATCATCATATTATATCTTTTACTATTTCCCATAAGTGTACACATTTTGAAGCATGTACAGCAGATGAAATTTGAAAACATTGTAGAAACAGGGAAATTGCACAATATGTGCCGTTTTTTAACTTGCCACAATGTTTTCAAATGTTTTGTTTTATTTGTTCACTTTTCTTCATACAGATCTTCAATGACGTTTGCCACATTTTTTCTAAATTGTCCACTGCGGATTTGTTTGTAGTTTGTAAGTAATTAAAGTCTTCTGATTTGAAGACACGTGAAGAAAGATGTGTTATATCTCAAAAAGTGTAAGTAAGATTTTCATACATAGTAGAAAACATTGACGGTAAAGGAAAGATTGCTTGTTTTGAGTTTATTGTAATTGAAATGTTTTTAAAGGCATCATAGGTTCTCTGTGTAAGGGTAAAAAATAACCCTTTTTAATTTGCAGATGCATTTCGAAGTCTTCACAGCAGTAGATATTCAAAATGGGGGCAAATGGAAAAATTGCTCTTAATGAGCATTTGATCCTTATGCCACGTTGTTTTCTATTTTATTCAATAATTCAAGTCTCATTAATAAAAAAAAAAATCATATTTTTGCCTGGATATCAAAGTCGTCTGTTGAAGAAATGCTGTATGTGGGAAAAAAGTAATTAAGTATTTACAATAGTATCACGTGACAAAGTACTTGTTGTTTAATATTGCTCCTTGTCGTTAACTTTTTCCCTGATATAGAACGTTTAGATGTCTGTAAAGCGGAACACTTATGAAAACATTTTGGGAAGAGGAAGTGTTTTTCCTTTCCTCCTAATATTGTCAACCTTATATCAAAATAATACACTCAGTTAAACAGATGATAGATTTTCTCCTCCGATTGGCGAAACTAAATATATTATTTTAGATTAATGGCTTAGCTTTTCAATCATTATAGACAATTTTAGTTTTATTGACGTAAACTACATAGTTTCTAGTCAAACAACACATCATATTAATATTTACAATACAAAAAAAAACCATATAATTAATTACAATAACATGAAATATACACAAAATCGAATGTTTATAATTCAAAATAGAAGAATTTTTTTTAGTAAAATACTTCCTCAATACTACTAATAGTTTATAGAAGAGTACATGTAGCACTTCAATTATTTCGCTGGACCTCCTTGGTGCTATAGGAGTATACTATTAGTTATTACTAAAGTTTGTACAATATGCTTTAGGCAATCTCTAAAGAGAAGAATAGCATAAAAACAGTTTAATTATTTCTAGGAATGGGAATAGAAAGGACATCTGCATTAGGAGTTGAATATTACATTCAACCCCTTCCCACATATAACAATCTGCAGCAGACGACTTTGAAAACATTATGACTAGAATTTTGAAAATCTCTATAAATAAAAGTATAATTAATGAATAGAGTTGAAAACATTTCGGTAAAAGGAGAAGTACATGTTATGGGCAACTTCTCCCGTGGCCACGTTTTTCTCTCAAAAGGTGTCTGGTGCAGATATGTCAAAATGTGTCTGTAACTTCGCATGGTTAAAATCTGTTCAGTTTATTCAGCTGGAATTGTATAACATTGAATGGACAATCGCTTACTTGAAAACCCTATGAATTAGTCAATCAATCAACTCAAACCCTGAGCAATGTATTTATAATTTCATCCAGCAATGAGTTGATAACCCAATTAACTAATCAATTAATTACCCGATCAACCATTCAATGGACAGATATCGTGCTCAATGAATTAAATGACCCAATCAACCATGCGATCAATACATAATTTGTTCAATCAATCAATATTTTGATATTCTGACAAGTAAATCAATATATTGACATATATAATTCATTCACTAATTAGATCAAAAAACCAATCAATTCATTACATTATCAATAAATTGATAACTATATCAATCAATTAATTTATTATCTGATAAAACAACAACTCAATTGATAACCAGATTAACCAATCAATCCATTCATAACCAAATGAATAAACCAATAAATTCCAAACTCATTCACCGTTATGGTGGTGTAGTGGTAGATTGTCCGCCTCGGGTGCTGGATGTCAGGGGCTCAATCCCCGGCTGGGTCATACCAAATACTTTAACAATGGTAGCAATGACAATCCCTTCTTGGCACTCAAGAGTGTAGGGTTAACATGACTAACTAACTCACTTGTATCAGGATAAATGGACTAGAACTGTAATACTGGTAACTTACACAGGAAATGAATTGATATAAATGATAAAAAAATAATAATTGAAAGCGGTGTTAAACAGCATACACAAGATACGTTACAAAATCAATTAATAAAAGTAGTACTTACACACAGTCCTCACTAAACTCTATATGAAAGTCCTGAGAGGTTAGCATAACATAGTTGCCCTCTTTGACCTCAAACTTCCAACTTGCATTTACATTAGAGCTGAAAAATACCAGGGGACATACAGGTAATACAATTCTGAGGAGTCTGTTCCAGAACCAAGACTTCTGTTTGGTTAAATGCTAAAAAGAATTAGTTTCTGGCCAATCGGATCATTTTATTCATTTTGTTCATATGCCATTTCAAACATATTTGCAAGTGAAAGAATGGAAATATTGGAAATTGTAAGTTTATTGAAAGAAAAGAAAACTAAGTTGGTATAGGATAACTTCCTCATTTAAAGAAAACTCTCCTTTTCATAAAACATGATAAGGCTGACTGCTGCAGTGGCGTATGGTAGGAAATGTCGAAATCCAATTGTCAGCCTTTATTGTGGGTTTTCAATGGAATTCATTATCCATGTTCCTGATCCATGTATTCAAGCATACACTATCACAGACCCTATATAGTGTATGACCGTATCCGTGGTGTAATGGCTAGATTGTCTGCCTTTGGTCGGATCATACCAATGACTTTGTATACGGTATAAATGGCTTCCCTCCTTAGTGCCCAAGGTTGTGGGGGAAGGCATTACGTTTGATGCATATACGCATCTGCTGCTGACGAATTTTGAATTTTGTCCCTACAATGTATTTTTTCATTTCTATCCAACCTTCATTTAAAGACATTTAAATATGTTTGCTTAGATGTATTCAAGTCATCTACAGCAACATTGTTGTACGTGGGAAAATGGTTAATCGATACAAATTCACAGGCGGACATTTTTCATTTGGAATTGTATAAGACAGATTACTTTTCGATCCCCGCCTGAGTCATACCAAAGACTTTAAAAATTGAAGCAATGGTTTTGCCTCTTTGGCGCTCAGGATTTAGGGGTTAGTATAAAGACTGACTCGCTGGTGTAAGGATGAATGGATCAGAAGTTTAGTATAGTGCATTTTACATATATAAAAACTAACGTTTTGCTCAATAACATTTAAATGTATAATTATATATTTGGGTATCATATTATTTCACTAATACCACTGAGAATCTTTTTTTTGTACAAAAGTTCAACTTCATTTCTATAAATGTATTTGTCTTTTAAACGTGTTTTTTTCCTTCAGAGTTGACCTTACGTACGGTGGTGTAACCTAAACGTATGATATAGCGAAAAGAGTAAAAACTAAGTATTAAGCACATGGTTTGATACCAAATTTAGACAATCATATAAACAACGTATCTATTTAAAGAAACATATTATGATAACAATGACAATGATGGGGTATACTTATGGGAAAAGGCATGCATCTCATGTATAAGCTATTTCTTTATTAAACGTCTTAGTCGTGCAGACAGGTTTGGGCCCCTATATTAAGTAAGCAATAAAAGCAGGCGACCAGATATGGAACGGTTTACAGCTCTTTTCCCCCATAATATCTTTCATATTTACCGACTAGACCCAATGTTATGAGTTGTCTCATTGAGACACTTTCTTTGAATACCCACACCATAGGGTTATAGGGTCAAATAAGGATTTTAGAACATGCAAAACGCCCCTTATCTAGAGCTCTGATAAAAGGGTGAGATTTAAGGCTGTTCCATTTGTTGGACAAACATGTCTTTTTCGCAGAACATTAATATATTGACTTTTAATATGGACCATTAATATGGACGTTTAGATAGACAAAGTCATCGAATTGCATTTGTAAAATATTGCAAATATATTTCTTTCCGTGGTATAGGTAAAATAATAAAATACCGATACCCAAAGTTTTGTTTAAATCTAAAAATTCATTTGAATTTATATTGATGTAGAATGCGCTATACTGGTAACTTACCCAAGAAACGCATTGGTGTAACTGAAAATGTGTTGAAATTGGCATACAAAACCATACGAAATACATACCTGTAATACCTATATCCATCGATCAGTTCGGTAGGCAGTTTAATATGACCATTCATTCCATCCACTACGAATGTGCCTGTAGATTAAATAGGGAGAACAACAGCAAACATGAAACAACTATAATATTAACGTCAACGTAAAAGTAATCTGTCCTCTATCTACTGCTTGTCTGTTTCCTCAACCCTTTCAAACATACAGATGCTTTGTTACTAATCTGCAGAAGAAGTCGTTTGAAATGAGCAAACTTTCCCTTTTACCAAAATGTTTTTAACCAAAATGAAAAATTAACTAACTGCTGTAGAGATGTTGCTAAAGGCGTCTGCTTTGTTTCATTTTAGGACTCGGCCAACTTTCTTTCCGGCGATTGACAAAAGTCAATGCGACATGTGTCATTCGTCTTCCACCAATGGGCTAAGTCTATGTGGAAAAGCAGCCAGTTGCTTGGGAAGATTGTGGTGTGGAGTACTGGTGTGAGAAAACCAGGAAATGCACGAGTAGGTGAACTGGCCGCCGTGATATAACTGAGAAATTGTTAAAAACGGCGTTAAACCCCAATCAATCAATCAATCAATCAATTCATTTTGGGAAAGGGTAAAGACATTATTACATTGATGCCATTCCGATTTTCCGCCTGAAAAAAAATGCACATGTAAGTATGTACATTTCCTCACCGCGATGCGAACTCCTTTTGACCATTTGCACAGGAGGGTTTCACAAGACTTTACTAAGGTTTCTACGATATGCTATTTTAGAAGTCTCTGAAATGTTTAATTGAGGTTATTACAATATGCCAGAGGTCTATTAATATTTCAATCCGACTGTTACGATATTTCAGACATGTATTTACTAGGTTTGCTATGCTATTCTAGAAGTCTGTAAAATATTTAATTGAGGTTGTTACGATATTTCAGAGGTCTCTTAATATTTCAATTCGACTACTACCTACGAGATTTCAGACATCTCCATGTATTTACTAGGTTTGCATATATGCTATTTTAGAAGTCTCTGAATGTTTTAATTAGACTGCTACGAGATTTCAGAGGTATCTTAAGGTTTAAATGAGGAAGCGATGAGTGTTTAGACATTTCTGAAAGGACCCCTCATATCTCCACGAGGTTTTTAGAGGGAATTATCATTGAGCTGATAATGTAGAAGGAACACTAGATTCATCCAATAGCATGTTTTATGACTTTATCTATTCAAAATGGATAGACAGTCCTGGTGTAGGACAAGCAAAGTTATTTTAGTTGCAATAATTCTTTAGATGTAGTTGAAACGTTTATGTTCAGTGCGAGGATTGAGAGATTTTTAAATGTTTATTTTAGTTCGTTATGAGGTAAACATAGTCAGAGATCTGTAATAGGTTTCTCTGGGGTCGGTTTCAGATATCTTATAGGTATATGCAAGGACTTAACTACGATGTTTCAGAAATTGATTGGACGGTTGTATTGATATTCGTAAAGTAAGGTCAGGCAGGCGACAGGCGTATGCGTATGTACAAAATAGGTCACTGGAACAAATCAAATGAAAACTTTGTTAACGTTCTGGAGTCCCTTATACTACCCAATCGTAATGCATGTTTGTGTGGATCACCTGCGATTAAAAACAAGGTTAACAGATCAGTTCAAGGGAAAATCTTATTGATACTAAAGAAAATAATCATGTAAATTAGTCTTCATTAGTCATTTAAGCCATTGGGTAAAAGTGACTCAGAAAACAATGCATGTGACTAAAATCTAATTTCACTCCAAACTTTCACTGCAAAAATCCTCTGTGCTTAAGTTATCAGAAAAAGGTTCATTGTTTAGAATCGGACATTAATGACCATTTATTACACAGATCTTGCTAGGTAAGAAGGTGTGATTAACACTTTCAGGTTGACTGTAACAGGGATTAGAGGGTCACTTATCATACTTGTATCTTAAAGATTATTAAAAGTAGACATATTTCAATTTGAGCAAGTATACTGCTTTGAAAGTTATCAGGGACTAGATTTCCTTATATGTACGTGGACAATAGGACCATAATGTTCAAATAATATCAAAGAAAACTGTAACATAAATTCTCAGTTTCTACCTTTCAATGACCATCAATTATGTTACATCCAGCAGATTTTCACACTATAATCTACAATAACATGCTGGTTATTTCCCGCGTGTGGTTATCAACCCCACCCCTCACACGAGCATTTCAAACTTGGCAGTGGTTATAATGGATTCTGGTTTGAATGTTGTTGACATAGTCAATTGAAAAAAACCATGGGTATACTAAAATTTAACTTATTTTTTTCAAAGTGACTAAGCTCATTGGTAAAGGAATGCATTCATATTTGACAAACATTGTATACATACACATGCAACCGACTGTCTGACCATAATTTACGAATCAAAACACAACCGTGCCACCAGTACTTTCAGTGATTGACGCATCAGTGCTTTGATCTCATCATCTGTTTGGCGTGAACATTACTCCGCTTATATTTTATTAGAAGTATTTATTTCTGTGGGGCTGCATATGTTATTAGGAACGTAGTTACTCCGAAAACCGTTTATTAATTGTGTAGTTTGTTGACTCTGAAACGTATGTCTGTCAACAACCGTCCCAACAATAACTTTGAACACAGGAGCTAGTCGCGTGGATATTTTGTGCTAAATATATATCACTTATAATTGTTATACAGTATAAACAACATATAATAGTCGAGTAACTTGCTCATTTGATATTGATATCCATATATATATGCAAGTTTGTATAACTATATATATTATATTTATTCATAAAAGGTTTGTTTTAATAATGGTTTACGCCACTTTCAATAATGTTTCAGTTATATCACGGCATTTCCTGGATAAGTTACCAGTACTACTGGTCCATTATCCTGACACCAGCCACTCAGACGTAATGCTAATCCCACAAGCCTGAGCGCCGATAGGGAGAAGTCATTTCCAGCTTTGATATGACCCGACCGGGGATCGCGAACTCCCGCACCCGAGACAGACGATGTACACATTCACAGCGAGGCGGTCCCTTACCTTACAGAGATTTACCTCAATATAGTATATATATAAATGAACCGTTTCACGAGAAAACCAACATTGTGAACTCTACGTTAAGCATCGATCCTGATCAACCTAACCCAGACAGACAATTTTCGCCTCTTGTGGATATTTTGTTTCAGGAATCATTATTCTGGATCCCAATCCCCCCTAAGCGTAAGCTGATCTGGGTCGATACATTACGCAGAGACCATAATGTCGGTTTCTCGTGGAACGGCTCATATATATTGAAAGGGTAAAGAAACGCTGGGTAAACATTTAAATTGACTTAAAGTGATGTGTTTGATGTAACATACAATATTTCATACGAGTTTAAAACCCTATTCCTGATCAACAAATTACCAAAACGTCATACGATTATTACCGATAATTCATAAGTATTTGAAGCACATTTGACGGTAACCCCCAGTATTGCAAAGTGAAATGGACTGACTCGTCAGTATCTGGCACGACGTCGACTGCCTCGACGAAAATGATTGAACCGGAACTCGACTGTGAAAAAGACCCGTCTCCATTGCCTCATTGGAAATCGTCTGGGAGCATGTGCCGCAAACCAAGCCATACGAGGCGCGCATCGTGCACGAGTGAGAGGCAGACCAACGTAAGGACGTGCTCGCAGACCTACCTCGTGCAATCGATTCCTTACAGTTTTGGGGTTAATGTGGCTATTATGATTGCCTACCGTATTAATAGCGAATTACGAAGGTGGGCAAGACGAATAACCCTGCCTTGACATATAGACAATACAATGGAAACATTCTAAAATATAACTATAATTATTGAACAGCGTTGGAAAAAGAAGAAATGGTTCATTACAACCTTTTTTCTGCATGATGTTTTGAAAAGTCTTCTGCTGCAGAAATGTCAAAATTCGTCTGTCCGTGTGAAATAGATCAAAGTGAAAACTATATTACCCATATCCTCCCTTTTGCTCTCCAGTGGGTTCGCCACAACGAGCGGTCCAAAACCAAGAATACAAACAACAAAAATAAACGTCCCCATTCTGTGGCAAATGTCGTAACACTGAAAACCCTCTTAAAGGAAAAACTCAACAGACCAAGTGTAATTGTAAAACAGGATGTCCGGTTTCTCAACTTTTTTCCCACATACCGACACATATTGAGGCATATACAACAGATTAGTATAAGCGTTTATTTCATGAAAAACATATATATGTGCGCATAGAGCGTGATTAGGAACTTATGCATATGATTTTTTATTATGACCAAGGTCATTGTCAGACTGTTACCCTTTCCAACCTGCAGATAACGACGTTTGAAAACATTTTGGTAAAAAGAGAAAGTGCTCATAATGAGATATCTCTCCTTATGCAATAGCGCTTTAGAAATGTGATAAATTGCTATTCTACTAATCATAGAAAGTTTTCATTGTTTTCGCCTGGATTTTTCCAAAATCATCTGTTTCAGATGTGTACTTCATATAAACGGACTCTGGTGTGTCTCTGTATATGTACAAGCTCACATGAATTACCACTGTACGCAGGTGCATTAAGGTCCCATATCGGCAGACGCGGCTCATTTTCTATTCTTCACTCATTCAATGGAGATAGGGAAAACAAAACGTGCTATAATTACTACCTTATGAGATACGGAAAACAAAACATGCTATAATTACTACCTTATGAGATAGGGAAAATAAAACGTGCTATAATTACTACCTTATGAGAAAGGGAAAACAAAACGTGCTATAAATACTACCTTATGAGATAGGGAAAACAAAACGTGCTATAAGTACTACATTATGAAATAGGGAAAACAAAACGTGCTATAATTACTACCTTATGAGAAAGGGAAAACAAAACGTGCTATCAATACTACCTTATGAAATAGGGAAAACAAAACGTGCTATAATTACTACCTTATGAGAAAGGGAAAACAAAACGTGCTATCAATACTACCTTATGAAATAAGGAAAACAAAACGTGTTATAATTACTACCTTATGAGATAGGGAAAACAAAACGTGCTATAAATACTACATTTTGAGATAGGAAAAACAAAACGTGCTATAATTACTACCTTATGAGAAAGGGAAAACAAAACGTGCTATCAATACTACCTTATGAAATAGGGAAATCAAAACGTGTTATAAATACTACCTTATGAGATAGGGAAAACAAAACGTGCTATAAGTACTACATTATGAAATAGGGAAAACAAAACGTGCTTTAATTACTACCTTATGAGAAAGGGAAAACAAAACGTGCTATCAATACTACCTTATGACATAGGGAAAACAAAACGTGCTATAATTACTACCTTATGAGAAAGGGAAAACAAAACGTGCTATCAATACTACCTTATGAAATAGGGAAAACAAAACGTGTTATAATTACTACCTTATGAGATAGGGAAAACAAAACGTGCTATAAGTACTACATTTTGAGATAGGAAAAACAAAACGTGCTATAATTACTACCTTATGAGAAAGGGAAAACAAAACGTGCTATCAATACTACCTTATGAAATAGGGAAAACAAAACGTGCTATAAATACTACCTTATGAGATAGGGAAAACAGAACGTGCTATCAATACTACCTTATGAAATAGGGAAAATAAAACGTGCTATAATTACTACCTTACGAGATAGGGAAAACAAAACGTGCTATAATTACTACCTTATGAAATAGGGAAAACAAAACGTGCTATAATTACTACCTTATGAGATAGGGAAAACAAAACGTGCTATAAATACTACCTTATGAAATAGGGAAAACAAAACGTGCTATAATGATATATTTGTTATAAGTTAGCACATATTTCTTTGTCACGATCTTATTCAAACTCACGTCAATCATAAGCTGATCGAACGATCCATAGAAATGGCATATGAGTAAGATCAATATTGTTTCGTTGTGAAGATAAAACGTGAACGGTGATTTTAACTAGTATAATGACGAGCCTACCTTATATGAATGTATATTGTGATAAAAGTTGTCATATTTGAGCGAAGTTAAACAAATAGCACTTTATTCACTTTTTTCTTTTTAAACGACTATGAAACTACGTCTTTATTTGTTTGTATTACAAGATGCATGTATATGTATACGTAAAGAAAATATATGTCTATGTCTATTTCTAAGTCTATGTCTATGTCTATGATTAGTGTGGTCAACGATCGTCTTTTATACACGCAATAAATACGGAATCGTCCTATATTAAAAAGAACATAAAACACGAAATCATGATTACTTTCAACTAGCACTATATGAGCCGTACCGCGAGAAAAACCAAAAGTGTGCATTCTGCGTAATGTATCGAACCATATCAGCCTCCGCAGTCCGCGCAGGCTAATCCGGGCCGACACATTTCGTCTCAGGGGTATAGAGGTATAGAGTAATGATTCCTGAAACAGAAAATCCACAGGAGGCGAACAGTGTCTGTCCGGGTTAGCCATAATGTTGATTTTCTCGCTCATATGTAAAAGTCGACTTTTCTAGTTGAATATTTGACCACTCCATAATAAGATGCGTCCAACAGGAAATTTGGTAACATTTAATGTCTAAGTTACAAACAATGCAGTTTTCAGGAGAGACAGCTCGTTACGAGCTGTCTCACGTGAATCTGCGTTGTTTGCAAAAGCCTTTGGCACATTATCAAAGATTACAAAAGACATTCAAACTTTTAAATGTTTGCGTTTTCGCTCTGTTTATTATGTTTTGTAAAAAAAAAAATGAGAGAAAAACCACAACCAAACTATTACAGTCATAAAGGTTTAAACTTATAAGGACAAATACACAATGGAATTTGATCTTCCTATTAGAGAACGCTAAGTGGTTAATACTTAACATTATCCTTTCTACGTAAACAGTACTTACATGTATACATGTGTTACCACATATATCCATGGACGAGAGTTGGCACGTATGTACATAGTAACTTAAGATCAACCTACACTCCGTCGTATCAGATCACCCCACGTTGACGGAAGCTCTATAACAAGCTTATGTATGTTATATGTGAACAGTGTAGATCTTGATCAGATTATGTTGATGCGCAGGCTACACTGGATCTGCGCTTCTCACAAAAGCTAACTTGAACATTTTCACTCGGACGAGCTCATGTTCATCCCCGGTAGGCAGCAGAACTATTCGACAGAATAACAAATACATGTATATGGTCCAAACGTTACATTTTGTAACCAGTTTAAGTAGGTTCATGTTCATGACCGTTTTGACGACATGATGGGCAGCAGAATGAATCAGCAGAACTGTTCGACAGAATAATAAATACATGTATATGGTCCAAAAGTAACATTCTGTAACCAGTTTAAGTAGGTTCATAATAGTAAAGAGACTATAACGTTTACCTTTTCCCTCATACAGACGTTTTCTGACGCCTCAGCAGCAGATGACTTTTGAAAAAATAATGACAAAGAAGAAATTGCTCATAATGAGCAAGTGCTCCTTTTGCAACAATGTTTTTCAACTTTATTCAAATAGTAAATTTTCATTTTTAGAGATTATTCATATGTTTGCCTAGATATCTTAAAGTCGTCCACTGTAGATTTGCGGTCATTACTTAATTTGCATTCTTTAGTATTTACATCCCTGTCAACACTATCTAAGTTGATTCCCGTTTATTCAAGATCAAGATTCAGAATATTTTATTGACTCAAACTTTACAAAGTTTATGGTAATTTACAAATATACAAGACAAAAATATATATGTGTGTTTGATACGGTCACCTCTATTATTGGTTTTTAAAAGCTCAACTAACTTAAACATATTTGGGTTTTTCAAATTTTCCCTTTTTACAAATTTGAATCTAATATCTAAATAGTATGGACATTGTAGGATAAAAGCGAATTCATCTTCCATTTTGCCCATTTGGCAGTACGTGCATAAACGTTCATGTCGATCTACCCTTTCACCCCTGCAAACCTACCGGTATCTATTCGTAATGTATGGACTGATGTTCGAATTCTGGCGAGATCAACGCGTAAATTTCTACTAATACTTAAGTTAAGATAGTTTTCCAGACTTTTTTCACCGGCTTAAATCACAAATGTATAATACTATCAAAACATTTACGAAGGTCAACGAACGTGGCATATAAACGATTACCTTTACTCAAATATGTTTGTACCAAACAGTGGAGTATACACATTGGATCGACAGTTGATCGCCCTTTGCAAAACCCGAATTGAGAGTCTGATAATTTCCCGTACTCTGAACACCATTCAGTTAGACGTGTATTTAATATGCTCCTGAATAACTTGCCGAAATTGCTGAGAAGGGTGATGCCTCTATAATTATTAACGTCTGATCTTGATCCTTTCTTGTGAATCGGTACTATAATACCTTTCGTCCATGTTTCAGGAAATGAGTCTGTATTTAATATTATGTTAAATACTTCGGTAATATGGCCCGCTAATATGTCACATGACTCTAACAAATACTCGTTAAAAGTCCATCACTTCCACATCATTTGTTACGCTTCAGTGTCATGATACACGTGAGTACCTCCGTGTAAGTGATTGGACGGTCCAAGTCCTAACACTACTAAACACAAACAAACACCTGTTGCATGGGCAAGACAGCGAGTTAATTGCAGTTGAATAAAAGACAGGCATTGTACATTGAAGTCTTTTGTAAAGCATTCAATCATTTAACATAAACATAAACATGTAATATGGCACTGTGTCACTGATACTTCTGTACACAGAAATCATTCAATTGACCCGGGCCAGGGGTAAAAACCAGAGATAAAAACCTTTTTAAATGAGAAATTCTGGAAAACCTGCGCAATTGAAAGACCGTACATAGACACGTATCTCATAAATTTATATACAAGTTATATACCGTCTTATAAGTAAAGCTGTATTCCTATACTAACTATATTGAATTCGGATATCGCAAAGTCAACTGCTAGAAGTCTTGCGTCAAACTGACGAGAACCCGCCAAAAACATCCTGTTTATACCCCCACTGCACGGTTAACACGTGCAACAACTACCAGCTTGTGATTCGTACATGTTACGACATACGTTCTCTTCTATACTACCGTAACACAGAGAACTTTAAAGTCCTTACACTACTAAACGCAAACAAACACCTTTTGCATGGGCAAGACAGCGATAGAATTTGAACAAATGTTAGAAAGAAAAGCTATCCGAATTCAATTTACAATTTTAGTTTCTTTGTTATGTAAAGTTTCTTTTTAAAGAATCGTCTATGTAACCATCTTTTGCCAGATCGGACTTCCATCTACCGTGTCTCCTAAGACATCTATCCGATACGCCTTCAGCGTTGGCCGCGGTGGTAGCACCGCTAGCACGCAAAGAATGAGTGCCTCATTTTAAGTTTGGTGCTACTAATTTCAAGCGATCTGCAATGCATTCTCGTGCTCTAGTATAACTTAATTGTTTATTCTTCTTTAACAAGAAACATGTAGAGCCTGATCTACATCATGGCTTAAAAAGATATGTATGCGTACCTAGCCTCAACTCAGAGCAACTCAAATACCGTTGCAGCATGTTATAGGGACATGCGCTAGAAACACCTTTGCTGATTAGCACTTGCCTGCCTGCTCTATAGACGTCGGTTTTGCTTTTTTTAAGAAACAGAATTAAATGATCAGGACGTATTTCTATGTCAGAGCATTTCATTTCACTCAATTCATTAAATCTAAGAAAACCCGAATAACCTATCAAAATCATGGTTAAATCTCTAAGAACTAAAACATCATTGCATGCAATATACATATTACATAACTCAATAAGCTGATCGGTAGTGATAACGTCTTTTTTGGCGATTGGCCTGGAATTTCGACGTTTAGCACATTCAATCAGTCGGCTCACTGTCGATGAAACAGTTGGATCCGTGAAATAATTCACCTGATGTAACCATTTGATGGCATAAACCGCCGAGGAAACGACACCATATGATTTACCAGAATCAATCAGATTCGATATATACCAGGCAACATGAATACTATGGGCAGGCCTCTTTGGTAAATGTTTAGCATCACAGAACTCATCAAACGATTTTATCTGGTAAGAGTACTTTTTCACAGTGGAGTCTGCCCGCGATCCTAAAATCTGATCCGCCATTTTGTCAATGCATGTATTCGCATCTTGTACATTTACACCGCCCGCCTCTTCGAATTTTCTCTTCAAAGAATGTTTCATCCCAATACCTGTTAACAAAAATACAATCAGTACATTTCATCTTCATTTGCTCCTAGACTGAATGAAAGTCGCATCTTAATGCGACCATTCTAAAATACATGTTTGCTTTTGAAAACATGCCTTTACTCCCTTTGCCACAACATATAGCCGAACTAGGCGTAATTATTATACACACCCTTATCATCAATTATATATGGCCAAAACGAGGCCGACTCCCACTCCGGGATTATCAGAGTACCTACAGCATAATCGCTTTGCAATTTTTTCAGACTTTTTAATACACCACTTGGTGGGGGTACTAACCAGTTGTTGACACATTGCCAATCTTGATCGAAGCAATTAACAGCTTCTACACCAGGCACCAACCATTTGGAGTTAAATCTCCTACATTTGTTATTCAAATTTGACGCAAACCTGTCGACGTCGTGCGGACCCCA
This sequence comes from Serripes groenlandicus, assembly GCA_031761405.1. Lineage (NCBI taxonomy): Eukaryota > Metazoa > Mollusca > Bivalvia > Cardiida > Cardiidae > Serripes > Serripes groenlandicus. The sequence goes on from JASEVX010000007.1 coordinate 35,800,966, forward strand.
TTTTGCATCCAAAAACCGGAACATTCCGTCGTGAACAAAACAATCATCTTGATCTAAGCGTCTGCTTAATGCATCTGCTTTTGAATTATAAACCCTAGAAATCCATTCTGGTACATAAGTTATGTTTGCACTATTACACAATTCATTTATATATAGTGAAATAACATGTAACTCCTCAATGTTACTACCAGATAACAGAATTGTGCTTACATTCATATTATCAGACATAATTTTAATGTGCTTATTTTTAATGTCAGATAAATTATTTATAATGACCCGCCTGACTGCCTCCATTTCCCTCCATGTAGAACTTTTCTTTGATTCTATACATGACCAAGACCCGTATATTTCTGATGAATACATAGATATAACTGCGCTTTCACACACGCTCTCTTCCGGTAGCATACCTCTGTGTGTTACTGAAACAGTACGTATATTATTGTTCACTTCCGGGAGCAATTCTAACCTTGAATCCGATACCGTACCCCTGCTCTTTTCCTTGAGCATAAGCAACATGGAGTCATGCTCCTTGTACTTGCTCACTTCCGCGAGCATACCCGAATCCATATTCCTGCTCACTTCCGGGAGCATCTTTGATTTCATATTCCTGCTCACTTCGGGAGTATATCAGATTTCATATTGCTGCTCACTTCCGGGAGCATATCCGATTTAATATTCCTACTCACTTCCGGGAGTATTGACTCACTTGTATTTTCTATGATACTTACGTTATTTTCCGATTCTGATCTCATGCTTCTCCAAGAGCAAAACAAACATTTATTGTTAAAACAACTATACAACGACTCGTATCCATTATAGCAATTATCTTTGGTTTGGATGTATTCTCCATTATATGTGCCTAAACCTAAGTCTTTAGCAAAACCTAACCCTCTAGGCTCATTTTTAACATTATCGGACCTTCTCAATATATCGTGACAGATACTAGAACCCACTCCTGCATTCCGATGCGAATCTATTAATTCTATGTAACCACCATATCCTTGGTCGCTAGCGTCTGAAAACACCCACGCTTCTATGTTTCAATCTTGTTTTAACGACTTTCCAATGTTATTAAGCTTTCGAGCGTTTTCGAGCCAAAACCTCAATTCCGAAATTGCTTTGATTGTAACTTGAATCAACGAATTCCATGTAAATCTACTACATATGGACTTGTACAAATACCTTGTTTTCAGACTTAATATCTTTCCAATTACGCTTTGCAGAGAAGTTATTTGACCAACAACAGATGCGATAAATCTGACCGCTATTACTTGGTCGGCTTTTTCAAGCTGTACTAGTACAGACTTCAAACAAATCTCATATTTGCTATGACCGCCTATTCCGTCGTCTAAAAACATAATCGATGTGATCGCATTTGACCTCTAATATTTCACCATTACTCTTAAAAGTTTTGTAAAAATATGACCAGCGGAAGAAATGCCAAAAGGTAATGAATTGAAAATGTAATATTTCTCAGTGCCGCCCTCATACCAAGCGAATCCAAGATAAGTCCTGTGATCAGGATATATATCTACATGATGATATGCACCTTTCAAGTCGAATGTAAATACATAACTTGATAAATCAAACATTTTCTCAGCTATCCTTATATCCTCGAATTTTACCTTAAACAGATGCAAACACGGGTTTATGTGCCTACAATCTAATACCATTCTAGGTTTACCCGTTTTATTGTATGCAACCGTCAATGGATTAACAACCTCTGGTTTAGTATGAACCAATGTAATAACCCTTTTTTCAACAATGTTTGAATCTGCTGAGAAACGAAACCTGGATTGTCTCTAGCAGACCTATTATGTCTCAACTGTACCGAATTAGGCAAAACTTTAAACGGTAACTTGTAACCTTCCTTTACTACCTCTAAAATATACATGTTATCGGATATTTGAACCCATTTATCATAATTACTCTTTAGACGACCGACGGGAGATAACTCCTGTACATGACTATCTATATCAATGCCATCTTCCACATCCCTGTGTGGACTATCCGAGCCGTCATTTTCATCTCCACAAGAAACTGAATGGTTTCCGACCATTAATGCAGATAAATATAAATCCCCACTTATCTTATTATTTGATTGAGCTTGAGAGCACTCGTTTTTCCAATGCCCCGGTTTTCCACAAGTGAAGCAAAACCCTGGCTTTCTGCTGCCATTCCCGCCATTCATTGACTGTACAGCAGACGACTCTGTAGAAGACGGTCGTCTGTAAGGGTTGGTCCTGAATCGTTTCTTGCCCCTGTCCATTTTGGCTTTTTTAGATGCCATGGCTTCCGCACGATACATTCTTTTTTCATCATCGCTGTCACTAGCAATTGGGTTGGACTGATATTCCGCAACAACACGCCAACCTAGCTCAGAGCTTTCAGCCAATTGTATGTGCTTCTGCCTTTGCATTACCGTATTCTTGGCTTCAATTAGTTTAGCTTTTGATTCCTGAATATTTCCTGCGTCTAACAAAGACTCTGTCTGCTCAATACATGTCTGTACCTTCATGTTGTACTTGAACTGCTCTTCGTTGCTTTTACGTTTAAATTTTTGCAATTCTAACATAGAAAGACGAGGTGAACAAGATGAATAACTTATCTTTTCCATCATTGTGCCTATCTGTTGCAATAATTCATTGTACCCTTGCTTCATGGATTCCTTAACATGCTCCTCCACAAGATTAGATAATTCGTCACGGTTTTCCATCATGTAAGCGGTACGAAGTCAACTGCTAGAAGTCTTGCGTCGAACTGACGAGAACCCGCCCAAAACATCCTGTTTATACCGCCACTGCACGGTTAACACGTGCAACAACTACCAGCGTGTGATTCGTACATGTTACGACATACGTTCTCTTCTATACTACCGTAACGCAGAGAACTTTAAATTTCTCATAGGAAGGGGTTAGATTGCTAAACCGTGGGAAACAAAAATCTCTTCAGCCAATGTATTTCTTGTAGACGATACGTCTGCTTGAAACACGCCGGTAAAATATTTTTTAAACTATTCTTCTTCGCCGCTGTTTTTTTCTCAAGAAACCCTTATAATTTCTACGTTCCTCAATTAATAACTGGTGGTTCGTAGCTGATTTATCCATGTTATAATTACCTAAAGTAGTGTAATAGTTGTGTCGAGCCGATTTACACTCATTATCAAACCATTTCTTGTCTAAATGTTTGTATCGGTCCCCGAAACAATTTGATATACGTGACATTTTCTTAAAAAGAGGATCTGCTATCGTGATTATGTTGGAAAAAAAAGTAAATTAAGAATCTGTGTTATTACAATTGTAAGCCAGAGTATGGTTAAAGTTTGGTAGATTGGCTATTATGCCTGATCTAAATGCCTCCTTATGCACACTGCCCCAGCTTAAACGTTCATGCATGTAGCAACGTTCATGATCTGGTTGCACTATACTGTTAACATTTAGGTAAAAGCGTATCGGGGCATGATCGCTATATTCATTTAAATCTCCTACAGCAAAATGCGACAAAATGAAAATGAAGATTCATTAGTGAGCTCATAATCTATAGTACTAGCACTCTGGCTACTCGTGTAAGTGACTCTACCAACTGAAAATTTGTCATACAACCGTCCGTTCACAATGAGCAATGTCTTTAGCTTACATAATTCTATTAATTTATTCCCATAAGAGTTACTGACCTTATCTTGGGAACATCTCATTAATGGTTTGTCAGGGACATACTCGTTGATATCGGTTTTAAAGGTACAATCGCATACAATGAAATCAGTTTTACATGCAGTACGGGCATTAAAGTCGCCAGAAAGAATAACTTTCCCCTTGTTTTCAAAGTATGTTATATCATTTTGTAAATTTTCAAAAAGATCGCAATCAAACAACCTTACAATCGGCGAATTTTCGGGCCATATGTACACGGCACAAAGAAATACATCTTCCGATATTTTGAAATAATATTTGTCAAATTTTATCCAAACTAATGAATTATGGACATTTTTAACAATTGAAACCCCTCTGCTAATATCGTCTCTACAATAGATTACTATACCCCCACTGTTATGTTTTAGCTTTTTTGTGCCTATATTTTCTATACAGATTATAACTTTCCATCTAGGTTCAAATTACTGTCCTTACTTGCCCATGACTCAGTCAGAATGATGATATGTTTTCTGTTATCATCTTGTGGAAATCTTCATCAGAACGTTTGTTGCAGGTTAAACCATGACAATTCCACACTAAGCTCTTTAGTTCACCGCCAACAACCCCTAGTCCGTTTTCACTGGTTTTCCGTTAATGTATAAAGTATCGTAACTAATCCATGCGGTTTGATTCTTGTTTCTAGCTTCTTTCATTTTTGGCCACAGTTCGTTTTGGATCTGATTTATTTCATAAGGAAATTGTTCTGTAATGAAAAGATCTGTACCCTTTAACTTAAAAAACTTCTTTTACGAACGGCTTCGCGATCTTGAAACTGGTTAAATTTACACACTTTCCGTCTTGGTTTTATGTCCGCCTTTTCTCCTGTACCGGTAGTAGGATCGTTTCTGGGTCCCATTCCATGTACTCTCTCCATTTTCAAGTTCATTCCTATATCTTCTGTGATTTCTAATTTAGTTTTCAGGAAATTTCTGAGCATTGTTTCTGTATCACTAGGATTCTCGTTGACACTTTCAGGGATATTTCCAAAAAAAAAAGATTATTTCTCATGCTCTGTGATTGTAGGTATGTTACTTGATCTTTCAATAGTTTATTTTCTCTTTGTACATGGTAGAATCTAGCTTTTCCTCTAAACTCGTCACCCTTTCCTGTGTTTTATTCTCATTATCATGTATGTGTTTCCACAGATCTTTTATATCTCTGTCTAGGTTATCTACTTTCTGTTCTAATACAGTCAAGGTTTTAAGTCATTCATCAACATCAGTCACTTGTAGGTGTAGCTTGGCGATAGCGGCCAAAACATCTGGGATGCCTGGTTGCCCTTTGCTGCCATCGGTCCATATATGTTTACCGGGGTTCGTATTTGACGCTCCACTGTTGTTGGTCTTTAGTTTGGAGGACATGTTTTCCCTGGGTTTGAACTTGGTCTTTTTGGAACACTTTGATGGATGCCGGATTGATGTTTGTATTAGTACATTCTTTAGTGCTATGATGTTTACTCAGGCTTAGGTCTGTGCCTGACCCTTGTCCAATTTGTGTATCGGGGGTATCCCTTATCTCAATAGTGTAGCGTTATCTTCATAAACTACTGAGTTTGCTTCATTAATTATATCACTTACGCTCAAATTGTCTCTTTTTCCTGGTTTATGTGACGACCGCAGTTGAGCACTTTGTCAGTAGGCGGTTTCCTGTAGGAATGCTTCGAATTTTAGCACAAGGAGATATAATTATTTGCACGGTTTGTTTTCCCTATCTCATAAAGTAGTAATTATAGCATGTTTTGTTTTCCCTATCTCATAAGGTAGTAATTAGATCACGTTTTGTTTTCCCTATCTCATAAGGTAGTAATTATAGCATGCTTTGTTTTCCCATTATCATAAGGTAGTAATTATAGCACGTTTTGTTTTCCCTATCTCCATTGAATGAGTGAAGAATAGAAAATGAGCCGCGTCTGCCGATATGGGACATTAATGCACCTGCGTACAGTGATGATTCATATATGGAAACCCTGGAGGGACTTCTTACTTCAATACTTCTAACTTCCATACTTCTAACTTCATTACTTCTAACTTTCAAACTTCTAACTTCATTACTTCTAACTTCATCACTTCTAACTTCTAACTTCATTACATCTAACTACATTCACTTCTAACTTCTAACTTCATTACTTCTAACTTCCAACTTCATCACTTCTATTTTCTAACTTTATTACTTCTAACTACATTCACTGCTAACTTCTAACTTCATTACTTGTAACTTCTAACTTCCAACTTCCTTACTTCTAACGTCATTACTTCTAACTTCATCACTTCTAAATTATAATTGCATTACTTCTAACTACATTCACTTCTAACTTCTAACTTCATTATTTCTAACTTCCAACATCCTTACTTCTAACTAGTAATGAAGTTAGAAGTTAGAAGTGAATGTAGTTAGAAGTAATGAATTTAGAAGTTAGAAGTGATGAAGTTCGAAGTTTGGAAGTTCGAAGTAATGAAGTTAGAAGTATGGAAGTTAGAAGTATTGAAGTTAGAAGTAAGGAAGTTTGAAGTTAGAAGTAATGAAGTTAGAAGTTAGAAGTGAATGTAGTTAGAAGTAATGAAGTTAGAAGTTAGAATTGATGAAGTTAGAAGTAATGAAGTTAGAAGTAAGGAAGTTGGAAGTTAGAAGTAATGAAGTTAGAAGTTAGAAGTGATGAAGTTAGAAGTAATGAAGTTAAAAGTTTGGAAGTTAGAAGTAATGAAGTTAGAAGTATGGAAGTTAGAAGTATTGAAGTAAGAAGTCCCTCCAGGGCTTCCATATTTATATGAGCATGTACATATACAGAGACACACCAGAGTCCGTTTATATGTAGTACACATCTGCAACAGATGATTTTAGAAAAATCTAGGCGAAAACATTGAAAGTTTTCTATGAATAATAGAATAGTAATTTATCATTATGAACAATTTCTCTTTTTACCAAAATGTTTTCAAACGTCGTTATCTGCAGGTTGGAAAGGGTAACAGTCTGACAATGACCTTGGTCATACTAAACAATCATATGCAAACGTTCCTAATCACGCTCTATGCACACACATATATATGTTTTACATGAAATAAACGCTTATACTAGTCTAGCTGTTGTAGATGACTCAATATGTGTCTGAATGTGGGAAAAGTTGAAATACCGGACATCCTGTTTTATAATTACACTTGGTCTGTTGAGTTTTTCCTTTACGAGGATTCACAGTGTTACGACATTTGCCACAGAATGGGGACGTTTATTTTTGTTTTTTGTATTCTTGGTTTTGGACCGCTCGTTGTGGCGAACCCACTGGAGAGCAAAAGGGATAATCTGGGTAATATAGTTTTCACTTTGATCTATTTCACACGGACAGACGCATTTTGATATTTCTGCAGCAGAAGACTTTTGAAAACATCATGCGGGAAAAAGGAGAAATTGGTTATAATGAACGATTTCTTCTTTTTCCAACTCTGTTCAACAAGTATACTTATTTTTGAGAATGCTTCCATTGTATTGCCTATACGTCAAGGCAGGGTTATTCGTTTCGCCGACCTACGTTATCGCCACGTTACTGTCACTGAAACCGCTATCAATACCCTAAAACTGTAAAGGAATCGTTTGCTCGAGGTCGGTCTGCGATGAACGTTGTGGCCGTTCCCGAATGTGAGATCAACGCTGGTGAGGAAGGTCAGATACATGATTCACGAAGACAGGCGGTTTACTGTTAGAATGTTAGCAACTGAGCTTCAAACTTCAAAGGATTCTGTTCATAGAATTCTGAAAGAGGATCTTCACATGAATAAAGTGTGTGCAAGATGGGTGCCGCGGCTACTGTCTACGGAACAGGTGTCGCGTGATCAAATAACGTCAAAAGTGACGTGGGAGAATGTAACGAGCGCCGGGTCGCCATTAGTGCCTTTGTTTCAATCAATGTAAAATAATAATTGTTCTTTGTATTTTGTAGAATTTTCAGAGTAATAACAAAGAGATATTAAATTTTGTATCGGCATAAGTAATTGTTCTTTTTGTTATATATTATGAACGTTAGGAAAAAAGCCCACGGACTTCTGAGACACCCCTCGTATATATATACACTTTTGAGGTAAATCTCTGTAAGGTAAGGGACCGCCTCGCGGTGAATTGGTACAGCGTCTGTCTCGGGTGCGGGAGTTCGCGATCCCCGGTCGGGTCATACCAAAGTTGGAAATGACTTCCCCCTATCGGCGCTCAGGCTTGTGGGATTAGCATTACGACTGAGTGGCTGGTGTCAGGATAATGGACCAGTAGTACTGGTAACTTATCCAGGAAATGCCGTGATATAACTGAAACATTGTTGAAAGCGGCGTAAACCATTATTAAACAGACCTTTATGTAAAGCTGTTAAACATATCTCTTTTATGAATAAATAAAGTAAATACAGTTACACACAATGACATATATATGGATATCAATATCACATGAGCAAGTTACTCGACTGTTTTAGGTCCATATACATAAAACAGTTTTTGTTGTTTATACTGTATAACAATTATAATGTGATAACTATATATATATATATAGCACAAAATGTCAACGCGAATCGCTCCTGTGTTCAAAGTTATTATTGAGACGGTTGTTGACAGACATCCGTTTCAGAGTCAACAAACTACACAATTAATAAACGGTTTTCGGAGTAACTACGTTCCTAAAAACACATGCAGCTCCACAGAAATAAATACTTCTAAGCGGAGTAATGTTCACACCAAACAGATGATGAAATCAAAGCACTGATGTATCAAATCACTGAAAGTATTGGTGGGACGGTTGTGTTTGTATTCGTAAATTAAAGTCAGACAGTCGGTTGCATGTGTATGTACATAAGACATGTTTGTCAAATACGAATGCCTTCCTTTACCAATGAGCTTAGTCACTTTGAAAAAAGCAGTATAATTTTAGAATACCCATGGGTTTTTTAATTGAATATGTCAACACTATTCAGACCGGATTCCATTATAACCACTACCAAGTTTGGAATGCTCGTGTGAGGGATGGGGTTGGAAATCACACACGGAAAATAGCCATCATGTTATTGTAGATTTAAGTGTGAAAATCTTCTGGATGTAACATAATTCATGGTCATTAAAGGTAGAAACTGACAATTTACGTAGTTTTCTTTGAAATTATTAATAAACTCATTGACCAATATGGTCCTATTTCGAACACCTGTTTAACATGACTTAGACACTTGTCCATGTTCATATAAGGAAATCAAGCCCCTGATAACTTTCATAGCAGTATACTTGCTCCAATTGAACTATTTCTACTTTTAATAATCTTTAAGATACAAGTATGATAATTGAGCCTCTAATCCCTGTTACAGTCAACCTGAAAATGTTAATCACACCTTCTTACCTAGCAAGATCTGTGTAATAAATGGTCATTCATGTCTGATTCTAAATAATGAACCTTTTTCTGATAACTTAAGCACAGAGGATTTTTGCAGTGAAAGTTTGGAGCGAAATTAGATTTTAGCCACATGCATTTTTTTTTCTGAGTCACTTTTACCCAATGGCTCAAATGACTAATAAAGACTAATTTACATGATTATTTGCTATAAAATGTGACTTTTGTAGGATTAATAAGGTTTTCCTTGGAATTAATACATTGACCTTGTTTTTAATATCTTGTCATCCGCACAAACAATAATGACGATTGGGTATTATAGGGGACAACACAGTTTTCATTTGATTTGTTGCAGTGACCTATTTTGTACATACGCATACTTCTGTCGCCTGTCAGACCTTAATTTACGAATACTAATACAACCGTTCAATCAATTTCTGAAACATCGTAGTTTAATCCTTGCATTTACTTATAAGATCTCTGAAACCGACCCCAGATAAACCTATTACAGATCTCTGACCATGTTTACCTCTTAGCGAACCAAAATAAACATTTCTCCTTGCACTGAACATAAACGTTTCAACTACATCTAAACATTATTGCAACTAAAATTACTATGCTTATCCTACAACAGGACTGTCTATCCATTTTGAATAAATAAAGTCGTAAAACAGCTGCTATTGGATGAATCTAGTGTTCTTTCTACATTAGCAGAGCTCAATAATAATTCCCTCTAAAATCCGTGGAGATATGAGTGGTCCTTTCAGAAAAGTCTAAACTCATCGCTACCTCAGTTAAACCTTAAGATACCTCTGAAATCTCGTAGCAGCCTAATTAAAGCATTCAGAGACTGCAATATCGAAGCAACCTCAGTTAAACCTTACAGAGACTTCTAAAATAGCATAGCAAACCTAGTAAATTCATGGAGACGTCTGAAATCTCGTAGCAGTCGAATTGAAATATTTAAAGACCTTTGAAATAACGTAGCAACCTCAGTTAGAATTTTCAGAGACTTCTAAAAAAAAATATCGAAGCAACCTTAGTAAATTCTTGTGAAACCTCCTCGGGACCTCGGAACAGTTAAACCTTTCAAACACCACACATTCAGTATCTATTGTTTTCAAATTTAAAATGTTCAAAAGGAGTTCGCATCGCAGTGAGGAAATGTACAAACCCTTTCCCAAAATGAAACAAAGTGAACGCCTTTGACAACATCTCTACAGCAGTTAGTATATTTTTCATTTTGGTTGAAAACATTTTGGTAAAAGGGAAAGTTTGCTCATCTCAAAGGACGTCTTCTGCAGATTAGTAACAAAGCGTCTGCATGTTTGAAAGGGTTGAGGAAACAGACTAGCAGTAGATAGAGGACAGATTACTTGTACGTTGACGTTAATATTATAGTTGTTTCATGTTTGCCGTTGTTCTCCCTATTTAATCTACAGGCACACTCATAGTTGATAGAATAGATGGTCATATTGTACTGCCTACCAAGAATGGATCTTGCAGGTATGTTTTTGGTATGATTTTTTTATACATATATATTTGCAATATTTTACAAATGCAATTTAATGACTTTGTCTATCTAAGTCGATATTAATTTTGGTCATCGAAAAAGACATGTTTCTCCAACAAATAGAACAGCCTTAAATCTAAACCTTTTATCAGAGCTCCAGATAAGGGGCGTTTTGCATGTTCTAAAATCCTTATTTGACCCTATAACCCTATGGTGTGGGTACTCAAAAGATTGGTCTCAATGAGACAATACTTTTGAGTACCAACAACATTTGGTTTGGTCTGAAAATAAGAAAGATAGTGTGAGGAAAAGAGCTGTAAAGCCCTCCTTATCTTGACCCCTGCTTTTATTGACGCCGCGTGGAAGCGCGGCGTCAGTATGGGATAGGTTTTAATTTTGTACCATGGGGTGACGTAATCGAAAAGGGAGAAACCAATGTTATTATTGTTAAAAAAACCTCTGTTGTTTGATTGAAAAAAACAACCTTTATGAATCAATAAATTGTATTAACTGATTTAAGAAACAACAAGATACAAAATACGTTTGTCTTCTACCGTTATTACAAAACTTTATACACATTTAATTTGTATTTAATAACTTTTCCCCAACTGTCTAGGCTACGCTGTTTTTGATTGTTTGGTTTACGGCCCTGACCCAATTCATCAAAGCTCAGAGAAAAAGTTCACTTTTCCCAAACTTTCTAGGCTACGCGTTTTTAATTGTTTAGTTTACGGGCCCAAAATTCGACGGATGTTTTTGCCTATTTATAAAAGTGTGTGAAGTTGGCAGAGCATTAGACGTTAGACATTAGACATTCAAAAAAAATATTCGAATGTCTAATTAGACGTTAGACATTCGATTAGACATTCGCTAATTTTGATTATCGAATGTCTAATTAGACATTAGACATTCAATTAGACATTCAGAAAAATCGCAAATGTTAAATATCGAATGTCTAATTCGACATTAGACATTCAATTAGACATTCGCAAATTACAAGATCTATAACCCAAATTCGTCGGAGGTCATTGTACATTCAAAAAACGAATGTCTAATTGGTCAGTTAGACATTAGACATTCGATTAGACATTCGCAAATTAAGGGATTTAGGTACCAAATTCGTCGGAGGTCATTGTACATGCAAAAAACGAATGTCTAATTGGTCAGTTAGACATTAGACATTCGCGAATTACGATATTTAGGTTCCAAAGTCGTCGTAGGTCAACGTACAATCAAAAAACGAATGTCTAATTGGTCAGTTAGACATTAGACATTCGATTAGACATTCGCAAATTAAGAGGTTTAGGTACGAAATTTGTCTGAGGTCATTGTACACGGAAAAAACGAATGTCTTATTGGTCAAATAACTTGAACATATTGATAACTCGAACATATCGATATCTCGAACATACCGATGACTCGAACACATCGATATCTCGAATACATTGATAAAACGAATGTTTTTAACTTGAACATTTATTGACAAATCGAACATATCGATATATCGAAACTTTCGATATCTCGAACTTTCCAATATCTCGAACTTTCGATATCTCGAACTTTCCGATATCTCGATTTTTTTTTTTTTTGATTTTTTTTTTTTTTGATTTTTTTTTTTCGATTTTATTTTTTTTTTCTTCTCGATATCTCGAACTTTCCAATAACTTTTCGATATCTTTAATTATTTTTTTCTCGATATTTCGAACTTTATGGGAAAGTTCGAGATATCGACAAGTACGAGATATCGACAAGTTCGAGATACCGAAAATTTCGAGATATCGGAAAGTTCGAGATATCGAAAAAAATATGGGAAAAAAATGGTAAGTTCGAGATATCGGAAAAAAAAAAAAAAAAAAAAAAAAAAAGATATCAATATGTTCGAACATTTCGATTTCTCGATTATTTTTTATACTTCCGTTTTTAACTCCACTGGCTGAAAGCCAGTCGAGCTTATGTCATGGGGAATCGTCCGTCCTGCGTTCGTGCGTGCGTGAGTGCGTCCGTGCGTGAGTGCGTACTTACGAGAGTAATCTTGTTGGATAGTGTTTTTTCGTAAACCCCAGCCACCACCCTTATAAGACACTTTGATAAGTGTTTTTTTTTATACAATTGTGTTATGGGTATCTAATTAACATATTATTGCTATTTATTCCGTAAAGGGGGGATAATTACGGAATAAACCATGTGCTTGTTGGGTATACCCAACAAGAGAACATCAAAGGAAAACACCCAACAAACGCCTTTTGGACGTACGTGCGTGCATGCGTGCGTCCGTCCGTCCGTCCGTCCGTCCGTAAACGTTTTGCTTCAAACTGTTTCTCCTACCTAACCACTGGACCAATTAGGATGAAACTGCATAGGAAGTATCCTCTCAATGATCTCTCCTTAGTTCCTCAAACTGTTTGGGATCCACGAAAGAAAAAACAATGAAGACTTAAAAAATCTTCTTCTCCTCCGTAGGTATCAGGCCGATTTTCAAATAATTGTGTAGTAGTGAAGACTTAAAAAATCTTCTTCTCCTCCGTAGGTATCAGGCCGATTTTCAAATAATTGTGTAGAAATGTTGCTTGGGTGACCTTCTTTCAGATTTTTTCGAGCCAAGTTGATTGGTCGAAAACTATGGCCGCCAGAGGGCAGAGCTATTTTTGCCTTATAATATGGTTATAGTGAAAACTTAAAAAATCTTTTATATATATATATATGACCCTCTATCAGATGCCTTCAAGCCATGTTGATTGGTAAAAACATGGCAACCAGGGCGCGGGGCTGTTTGAAGATTTAATTGGCAGTGGAGCGATATTGGCCCTCTTGGGCCTCTTGTTGTTATCATACTTCTGATAAACACGAAGGAGAATATACTTCACCCTCTCCTTCCAAAGCTTGTGTCACACTTAATTTATAACTAGAGACATTACATGTTAATATTTAAGCACCTATGTGATGTTTTTTTTTATCTAATTGATCTAGTTAGAGCAGATTTGAAACCGTGTATTGGTAAAAAATTAAGAAACTTCATGTTGTATGGTAACCTTTTATTATAGGCTATGGTAGCCAGGTGAGCAATATAGGCACATCTTGGCCTTTTTGGTTATGATAAAGGGACATTTGGCCTTCTTGTTCGAAATATTTACATCCTGTCTGTTTTCACACGTTATTTAAATGTACTGAACTACATCTGCTTCCTTTAAGTCATGCTTCAAAATCATGCGCGGCGTCCTTTGATGCTCTGCATCAAAATTCGTCTTGTTGTTTACTTAACGTAGGGGTTAAATCCTTTCTGCACGACTGAAACGGCTAATAAAGAAATCGTTTATACATGAGATGCATGCTTTTTCCAATAAGTATGCCCCATCATTGTCATTGTTATTATAATGTGTTTCTTTAAATAGATACATTGTTTATATGATTGTCTAAATTTGGTATCAAACCATGTGCTTAATACTATTTGTTTACTCTTTTCGCTATATGATACGTTTAGGTTACTCCACCGTACGAAAGGTCAAATAGCATTAAGTGTAATAGACAAATGCATTTAATTGAAGTTGAACTTTTGTACAAAAAAATATTTTGTCCGTGGTATTAGTGAAATAATATGATACCCAAATGCATTTAAATGTTTATTATTTTTACAAGATTCCGATAAATGCGGTTTAACATTAAATGAAATTTGTTTGATTATAATAATGTTTGCAGATGATATGGTAATTATTGGTAACTCTCAAGAAGATCTACAACATAGGTTAAATCTGTTATATGAATATTGTAAAAAATGGGGACTCGAGGTAAACATTGAAAAGACTAAAATCATGGTTTTTAGAAAAAGGGGTAAAATACTACCACATGAAAAATGGTCCTATAACAACAAAGAAGTTGAAATAGTCGATAACTTTAACTATTTAGGAGTGGTGTTTAATTATACAGGTACTTTTGCATTAAATAATCAGTATATGGTAGGTAAATCACTTAAAGCTATGCATGTTTAGTAAGCAATATATTTAAACACAATGTTAATCCAAAAGTCTCACTGCAACTTTTTGACGCATTTGTAAGTCCAATTTTGAATTATGGGAGTCAAACATGGGGATTCACCAAGTCCAAAGAGTTAGAACGAATCCATTTGAAAATATTAGGAGTTAAACAATCAACTTGTAATGCAGCTGTATATGGGGAGTTGGGTCGTTACCCAGTATTTATAAATAGGCACATAATGATAATCAAATATTGGATAAAACTTCTACAAACAAAAAATATCTTATTAAAAACAATGTATGATGTAATGTTAAAAGATCTTATCTTAGGTAAGATAAACTGGTTATCAAAGGTTAAACAGTTGCTTCAACAAAACGGATTTTTATATATATGGGAAAATCCTAACTTAGTTAATCACAAGCATTTTGTTCACATATTTAAACAAAGATTGTTTGACGAATTTTTACAAACATGGACGTCTAATTTGGCATCTAATAGTATTTTATCTTGTTTATACATTCATATAAAATCAGAATTCAGAATAGAAAACTTTTTGAAAACAGTATTGTTTAGGAAATACAGAAATTATTTTACAAAATTACGCACCTCTTCTCATAATTTACGCATAGAAACCGGTAGACACGGGCGAGTAAGAATTCCGAGAAATGAGAGAGTGTGTATTCACTGTAATTTACAAACTATCGACGACGAATACCACTTTATTATCGAATGCTTTGTCACTAGAATCTTCGAGAAATATACATTAAACGTTACTATTACGTCAAGCCAAGCATGCAAAAGTTTATACATCTAATGCAAATTGAAAATCCAGCCACATTATTAAAGCTATGTAAATTCATAAAATATGCTTTTTAAGAAAGAAATAGTCACATTCCTCCGTGAGGTTTTACACGATAACATAAACAGGAAAATATTTTCACTAAATCAATTCTTTTCCATATTTTCTCGATTAACATTCTATAGAATCCTATTGTAGTAAATATGTCACGATATGAAATTTAAATTGAATTTGTATTTGTATTTGTATATGAAATTGAATTTGTATTTGTATTTGTAACAATGATGTACTTATTTTGTACAAGTTGAAAATAAAGTATCTATCTATCTATCATTTAAATGTTATTGAGCAAAACGTTAGTTATTATATATGTAAAATGCACTATACTAAACTCTTAACACCAGCGAGTCAGTCATTTTGCTAACCCCTTAATCCTGAGCGCCAAGGAGGCAAAACCATTAGTAAATTTGTTAAAGTCTTTGGTATGACTCAGGCGGGAACGAAAGGTAAACTGTCTTTACACAATTCCAAATGAAAAATATCCGCGTGTGAATTTGTGTTGATTAACCCTTTCCCACGTACAACAATTTTGCAGAAGATGACTTGAATACATCGAAGCAAACATATTGAAATGTCTTTCAATGAAGGTAAAAAGAATTTGATAGAAATGAAAAAAATACATTGTGGGGACAAAATTCAAAATTCGTCAGCAGCAGATGCTTATATGCATCAATCGTAATGCCTTCCCCCCGCAACCTTGGGCACCAAGGAGGGAAGCCATTTATACCGTATACAAAGTCATTGGTATGATCCGACCAAAGGCAGACAATCTAGCCATTACACCACGGATACGGTCATACACTACATAGGGTCTGTGTTATTGCATGCTTGAATAAATGGACCAGGAACATGGATAATGAATTCCATTGAAAATCCACTATATAGGCTGACGTTAGGATTTCAACAGCTCCTCACATACAGAGAGCTGTTGACGCCACTGCAGCAGTCAGCCTTAGAATGTTTATGCGGTACCCGAAAGGAATAGTTTTCTTTAAATGAGGAAGTTTTCAATTGCCCATATTTCCATCTTTTCACTTGCAAATATGTTTGAAGTAGCATATAAACAAAAATAAAATGATCTGATTGGCCAGAAACGAATCATTTTTAGCATTTAACCAAACAGAAGTCTTGGTTCTGGAACATACTTCTCAGAATTGTATGGCCTCAAAGCCTGTATATCCCCTCGTTTTTTCAGCCCTAATACAGATGCACATTGGAAGTTTGAGTTGCAACAGGGCAACTATGTTATGATAAGCTCTAAGTACTTTGATATAGTGTTTAGTAAGGACTGTGCGTAAGTATTACTTTCATTAATTGATTTGGTAACGTTTCTTTTGTATGGTGTTTTACACCGCTTTCAACATTTTTTTTCAATTTATACTAAGGCTTTCCTGCGTAAGTTACCAGTACTACAGTTCTAGTCCATTAACCCTACACTCTTGAGCGCCAACATGAGATTGCCATTGCTACCATTGTTAAAGACTTTGGTATGACCTAACCGGGGATTGAACCCCTGACCTCCAGCACCCGAGGCGGACACTCTACCACTACACCACCAAAGCGTGAACATACTGAAAAGATTTTAACCTTGCGAAGTTACAATCACATTTTGACATATCTGCAGCAGACACGTTTTGAAAAGACTGTGGCCACAGGAAAAGTTGTCCATTACTTCTCCTTTTACCGAAATGTTTTCAACTCTATTCAATAATTATCCTTTTATTTAAAGAGATTTTCAAATTCTAGTCATAATGTTTTCAAAGTCGTCTGCTGAATATTGTTATATGTGGGAAGGGGTTCATTTACATATTCAACTCCTAATGCAGATGGTCTTTTTATTCTTCTGTTGCAGAAATAATTCAACTGTTTTTATGACATTCTTCCCTTTAAAGCTTGCCTAAAAGATATTGTTTTAAACTTAAGTAATGACTAAGTAGTATACTCCTATTACACCAAGGAGGTCCAACGAAATAATTGAAGTGCTACATGTACTCTTCTATAAACTATTAGTAGTATTGAGGAAGTATTTTTCTATTTCTATTTTGAATGATAAACATTCCATTCTGTGTATATTTCATGTTAATTGTAATTAATTATAGTTTTTTTTTAAATTGTAAATATTAATTATATATATTTTTTTAAGATTATAAATATTAATATGATGTGTTGTTTGACTAGAAACTATGTAGTTTACAGCAATACAATGTTGTCTATAATGACTAAAGACTGAAGAGCTTAGCCATTAATCTAAAATAATATATTTAGTTTCGCCTGCTTTAAAAGATCGGAGGAGAAAATATATCTGTTTAACTGAGTGTATTATTTTGATTTAAGGTTGACAATATTAGGAGGAAAGAAAAACATTTCCTTTTCTCAAAATATTTGTATAAGTGTTCCGCTTTAGAGACATCTAAACGTTCTATATCAGGGAAAAAGTTAACGACAAGGAGCAATATTAAACAACAAGTACTTTGTCACGTGATACAATTTTAAATACTTAATTAATTTGTTCCCACATACAGCATTTCTTCAACAGACGACTTTGATATCCACGCAAGAATATGGAAATTCTTTATTAACCCTTTCCCTCATATAGACGCTTTCTGACGCCTCTGCAGCAGACGGCTTTTTGAAAACATAGTAACAAAAGAAGAAATTGCACAAAACGTGCAATTTCTACTTTTGTCACAATGTTTTCCACTTTTAGTCATAGGTTATCCATTCAATTATAGAGAGTTTCCATTATTTGACAAAATATGTTTAAAGTCGTCTGCTGCAGAATTGTCGTATGAGGGAAAGGGTTAATGAGACTTGAATTATTGAATAGAATTGAACACAATGTGGCATACGGATATAATGCTCATTAAGAGTATGTTTTCCATTTGCCCCCATTTAAATGTCTACTGCTGTGAAGATTTCAAAATGTATCTGCAAATTGAAAAGGGCTATTCGTTACCCTTACATGGACAACGTATGGTACCTTTATAAACATTTCGAAAATATTGAAATAAATTCAAAACAAGCAATCTTTCTTTTACCGTCAATGTTTTCAACTATGTATTAAAAACTTACTTACACATTTTGAGATATAGCACATCAGAAAACATTGTGGCAAGTTAAGAAACGGCACATATTGTGCAATTTCTCCTGTTTCTACAATGTCTTCAAAATTCACCTGCTGTACATGCTTAAAAATGTGTACACATATAGGAAATAGTAAAATATATAATAATGTGATGATGATGTAAAAGGTTTGGTTGTGAAGTTTCTCCAAGTATGGTAAGTGGACAAATGTCGAGTGACTTAAGGTGTTGTTATTTCCTCCTTTGTTTAGCCGTTCCGTGAAAAAAACCAACGTTATGGACTCTGCGTAATGTAGCCAGCTGTGCGCAGGCTAATCCGGGCCGACACATTCCGTCTCAGGGGAACAGAAATAGAGTAATGATTCCTGAAACAGAAAATTCACAGGAGGCGAAAAGTGTCTGTCCGGGATTGCCTGCGCGGCATGCTTAGGTCATTTAGAGTTTGTTTCTTAACAGGAAGATATTGTATGTTTTATATTAGTCAGGTCACACACACACACACACACACACACCCCAGCCGTATGCATGTTGAAAACAGTGAAGACCATAACCAGCATGTATAGGGTAGACAGGTGATTCAGAATTTACACTGCTTGAAGATGCTCTATAGTTTGTTTTCATTAAACAGGAAAATATAATATGTATTAAATAGGCCACATCAAAGACATTGCAAACAGTAAAGATCCTCACCAGCCCGTACAGTTATATAAGTTATCATAATTTACACTGGTTGAAGATGCCCTATAGTTGGTTTTAATTAAACAGGAAACAATAATATATATTAAATAGGCCACATCAAACACATTGAAAACAATAAAGATCCTCACCAGCCCGTACAGCTATATAAGTTAGCAGAATTTACGTTGGTTGCAGATGCCCTGTAGTTGGTTTCCATTTAACAGGAAGATAGTATATGAATTTTTATTATACTGGCCACCCCCAACACATTGCAAAGAATAAAGATCATAATCAGTTAGTGTAGTTACACGGCGAGGGTTGCACGGCGAGGGTAAATACATTCAAACAATAAATTATCAGAATATCCTGGCTAAAATTTAAACTGCTTTTCATGAGTAATTTGACATATTGTCATAATGTTTTCTACACTATTCAATACTTTCATTCATAGAGATGTTGTTTGCACTGCCTCAGTGGTGTAGTGGTAGAGCGTCTGCCTCGGATGTTGGAGGTTTGATCCCCAGCCCGGTCATTCCATATACTTTAAAGAAGGTAGTAATGGCTGCCCTCATTGGCGCTCAGGGGAGCGGGTTTAGCAATACGACTGACTGACTGATGTCAGGATAAATGGACCAGTAGTCTTGGTAACTTACCCAGGAAATGCTGTTATATAACTGTCAAATTGATGAAAGCGGAGTAAAACACTCAATCGATCAATCTATAATTTTACCTTGATGTTAACAAAGGCGTCTCCTACAGATTTATAGTAAGTTGGACAGGCGTAGTTTGGTGGGATTATATCTGAAAATTACTTTCTCGAAGAGGGAGCCAAACTATGTTGCTCCATTTCATTTCATAATTACGTCCCTAAAATGGGAAATATTCTCGACATGTATATATTTGAAAATAGGTTTGACTCTCTGACCATGTGGACGCTGAATCGGAGATTACGATCTGTGAAACCGATACCTTCGTACACATTTTTTCCATTATTGTGCGTTGACCTTTGAACCGTACACTTAACAGGGGACACTGAAGTGTCTACACTTCTTTTACTTGTTTATTGTAGGTTTGACTCCCTGATTATGGTATAAGCTGGCTATTATATATATCCCACCACTGTGACCTTGACCTTTGACCCCTTACTATGGATGTCTACACTTTTTTGTCTTGTTTTTAGAAGGTTTGACTCCCTGACAACGGTGGAAGCTTGATCGGACACAACATGCTGTGAAACAGATCCTTGTGCATACATCTTCAATGACTATTGGTCCCTTCTTTAAAATGGAGTGTTTTTAGGATCGTATTATAGTTTTACCTGTGGCGGGCGGGCTGGTGGGCGGGCGGGCGGGCGGCGTCCAGTATGTTGTCAGCTCAATTACTTTAGAAACCTTTGCCCAATCATCACCCAATTTCGTCAGAATGTGTATTGGGATAATATCTCAGACAAGGTCGATAACTAGCTATATCGCTTAAGTCAATCAAGAGTTATCGCTCTTTTATTAAATAAATTACCTACAATCGGTCTTGTCAGCTCAATAACTTTAGAAGTCTTTGTCCAATCATCACCAAATTTAGTCAGAATATGTATTGGCATAATATATCGGACAAGTTCGATAACTAGCAATATCGCTTTAGTCAATCAAGAGTTATTGCCCTTTAATTAAAGAAATTACCTAAAATCAATCTTGTCAGCTCAATAACTTTAGAAGCCTTTGTCCAATCATCAAATTTGGTCAGAATGTGTATTGGCATAATATCTTGGACAAGTTCGATAACTTACCACGTTATCTTAGTCACTACATACTTATGTCCCTCGAAATGGCCAAAACTGTACTAACAGTGTCTGCTCTCTAAATTTGCCTGATGTACAACCAATTATCACTATACTTTTAAATTGTTCTCAAAAAAACAGGACGGGCGTATTTTGTGACATTTGGCGCTCGGAAGGTTTGACTTCCTGATAATGGTAAAAGCTGGTTTTTATATATATATATATCTTCCATCACTGTGACCTTCACCTTTGATCCCTTCCTAAAATGAATTGTCTACAACTATTTTTTTACTTTTTTATCGAAGCTTTGACTCCCCGACAATGGTTGAAGATGGCTCTAAAACTAAGTTGTGTGGAACAGGTCCTTTTGTATACATCTCCCAGGATAACAAACTAGATCTACATTTCTACTCGGATGAGACTTATGAAGGTGGTGGTTTTATTATGAAGTATGTCGTTCTGCAGAAAGGTATTAACATTTTACTTTTAACCATTTCACCAATTTTAAAAACCCTTCTTCAGGAGAAAAAAGTTCCCTTTTCCACAATGTTTAATCTTTGTGTGTAGACATGATCTTCAAATTTATTAAATGTAAGATGTTACATGCTTATCCTCAGATGTTAGCAAAGCAGACTATTCAAAGCATATCTTATCAGGTGAATGGTTTGTTATGTCACTAAGATAAATGAGCCTTTCCACGAGAAAACCAACATTATGGACTATGTGCATTACCCTTATTTTGTATTACATGACTCGGAATCAACCTGGTCTCCATGTTCAGAGGTGGATGATCGTTAACTAAAAACTGCTTGGGGCCAAGAAAGTTCAAGCTTGGGATATATAATTGGTCATGCTAAAGAAATGACCCCATATTGAAATTTGAGGTCGAAATTCAAAATTTTGTTGATTGACCTGTATTGTTTATAACAAGAAACTTCCTGGGCCTAGAAGGTTCAAATGGTTAACAGAAAGTTGGCCGTCATTAGTGGATAACCTTTCATTGATTTTGAGGTTAAATGACTAAAAGTGAAGGTCTTTGTGAGTTTGGAAGGTTGAACAAATTTTGATGATCATTACAATGCCATAATACCTGTAGATGAAGATATTAATACTAATATTGTCTAATCCTTCTGAGTTATGTCCCTTTAACACTTGCCTCTACAGTCAATTAACATTATGGTCAAATTTTACTTTCATCTATATAAAGTGTCCTTATTTTCGCACAGATTTATAAAAAAGGAAGAAATTCCTCAAAACAAGCTTTGTTCATAACCATTTCTTAGTTTCTATTCAAAATATTATGTGTGAACAATTTGTGCTCAAGTATCTGTTTGGTCAGAGGCAGATTAGTTCTCCAAATTAACGAATCAGAAATCTCAATAAAAGCACAGAGTTCACATTTCTGAGCATATTTTTTCTTTATTAGAGTTTTATAGTTATTTCCGTGGATATTTTGATATCAGATAACCTCAAAACATAGTGTTGCTGTAAACAAATAATCGATGACTAGAACACGAGTCTTAGTTAAAGTTCATATTTCATGTTCTAAAATCTTTAGTTGATTCTTAGATACTTTGTCGTGGTTACTCAAAATAATGGTCTCAGAGTGGCGATTCTTTTGAGAACCACACAAAAGTATTGTGTTTGGTTATAAGAGGGATAGTGCTGGGAAAAGGATAGGTTACTCCTTCTTATATCAACTCACTCAGTCAACACTTTTGATGGCGATCAATTCAGGAACAGTCTTCCGGATCCGAGTGTAGCCTTTGATTCTTTCTGATGATTAAAAAAAGTCATTGTGACTAGCATCACTTGCTTTTAACCAATTAGCTCAACCATGTATTCGGAAAAGTTAATGTAGCCAGTAACATTGGCAGAATGTTGTGGAGAAAATCGGCCCAGAAAAGCCAAGAAACATATTCACGGTAAGATGAATTGGCGCTATAAAATAACTGAAAAACTGTTGAAAACACTATTAAGCTCTAAACGACCAATCATTCTTATCTAGGCATTTATCTGATGTTGTGTGCCAGTTTCCTTCATACTATTTTCAGACAACATTCCAGATGGGTATTGTAACAGTTCAATCATGGGTGGTGGGAATGGGGAGTTGTTTAGTTCAAAAGAACTGTGTTATTTCAGAATACAGGTAAGTCTTGTTGGTTTCACTTCCTAGTTAACCAGAGGGTACTGCCGATGTATTAATGGTTCATGTGTCTGTTTATCTGTCAGTCATTTTAAACCGCTTGACTATGCAATGACTACAAACGTATAATTTAGAGATTGGTCCATGCACAAAGGGAATACTTTTGCAATTCACTAGATGCAATTTATAACGCAAATAGAATAAAACAATCATTGTATCTTGGTTTCTTTTTCTTTATTACAATCGTCCACGTTGTGGCATAATAACAGTCAAACACAGCTGCTGGTTTAAAAAAAGAATTTTGATATCATATATTCAACATAGCGTTAGGCCTGCAAGTCCCGAGCTCTGGTCTGACAAGCAGTTCTGGAGCCTAGGAGTAAAGTCCCCATCCCGAAGAAATATACCAGCGTTTAAAGTCTGTCCTTGCAAGTTATGCAACAGTATATGTGCGTACTGGTGGACACTTTTACAAGGTACTTCCTAGTGTAATTACCACGGCAGAGAAATAAGATGCCAGTCTTTATTTCACACATGTGTCCAATTTACAATATAAAGCTTCTATATTAAAGTAACTAAATATTCATATATGTTTACATAGTTACAACAGACGTAAATCTACATCTCAGCCCGAAACAATACCAAATGCCTCGTGCGCGCTTTTCACATATATTATATAGCGATCAGAACATGCTCTCGCATCATGTATGTATCTTGTGCGGCTATTCTCCGAACTTCTCTGTAATTCCTAGAAACCGTAATGCGCATGCATCATATATTTATCATGTGCGGCTATTCTCCGAACTGCCCACTAGATCCTATAAACCGCTATAGAAAGGTGAATGGCTAGATAGGTTAATTACATGTTTTGTAGGGTCGTCTAAGAATTGGTTCTTATATGTGCATAGACTGTTATAATATTATCCACATCATTAGCAGATGATTTTTGTAATCATCAGAAAGAAAAACTCCACATATCTTCGTCGCCAAAACTGGGAGGCCAATTTTCAAATAAGTTAGTAGAAACCTTCCTTGTGTGACATTCTACCGGATTCCTTCAAGCCATTTCGATTGATAATAAACATGGCTGTCAGGGCGGCAGGACTGTTTTATCTTATATGGCTATTGTGAAAACTTTAAAAAATCCTCTCATGCTAAAGTATGACACTAATAGCCTCAATGCGATTCCTCCAAACCATGTTGATAACTGTAGGTCAAAACACATGGCCACCAGGAAGCGATGCTATTTGGCCATAAATAGCTATAGCTCACTATGAGCAATTACTACTTTTGCCAAAATATTTTCAAAAGTCTTCTGTCAGCTACAACGGTGTCAGAAAGAAGGTGACAGGTTCTTATATATGCATGAACTAGCCTTTGTTAAATATTGACAAATGAGACGCAAGAAATTAAACTTCACAAATGTGCAGACACTGTTTAATGCGGCGTTCACATAGTGCCGATTATAATTCCCGTTTGATATTACACAGCGCTACGACACGAAAAGTGCAAAAGTCGGATTACTATCCTCAATGATCTGGAATGTCCTATCATTGTCTGAACGCTGTCTAATACGTTCGTAACAGAGTCCTATGGATCGGGAATGGTCCGGAGAGGTCGATTTTGTCTAGTCGTATTACAATCGTGACATATTCTGTCTGCTGTATCGGATCGAATCGCAACATGTGTTGTCTGGACGGTGTCCTTTGGAACAAGCAAGAACTGGAGAATTATTGTGTTGCCGTTTCTTGCTGATAGAGTCCAGACCTTTCCGAATGCGAACCGTCTTTGCCGAATCCGTTCCGGTACAGTCCCGTTATTAATACTAAATTCGGCCATAATACCCCCGTCAGAGTCCCAACAATTACAGAACACGATACGACTGAGTCCAGACAAAGCCGTCTGCAATGCAGTACAACAGACTGTGATAGGATGGAGTTCCGACAGTGTCCCGAGTATCCGGAATATGGCGACAATTGTAGGATTTCAGATACGTGGATTTCCAGATTCGGCTGAACTGCTCAAGTCCGGAGTACAACGTGTGTGTCAATCATTGACAGTACTTTGACCGCTCCACCATGAATGTTGCTACTAGACTGCGACTTCTGTAGCAGGTTGCTCTCATGGAAATGAAAGAATAATAATAAGAAGAAGACAGACATTCTGATTGACAATTATTATTTGAACAGAAGTGCATTACAACCGGTAGAAATAGACGATACTTGGTCAAGCCCTGGATATCCAGAAAGGAGCAGCTCGGCCAGTACGGCACCTTAATGAGGGAGCTGAGAGAAGAAGACCCGGAAGCTTTCATCAACTACATGAGGCTGCCCATGGAACAGTACGATGAAGTCCTGGTTCGGACCACACCCGCATCAGCAAACAAGCTACTAGGTGGCAGCAACCCTTGATCCAGGACTGAAGATTGCCTGTATATTGAGGCATCCGGCGACAGTAACAGCAGCATAAAGTGGGTCACCATGTCAATTTTTGTCCATGAAGTCTATCAATCCATCATTGGTGAGTACGCTGCTGATGTAATCGCCTGCTCCCACTACCCCAGCAGAGTGGAAGGAAATGGCAAATGAATTTCTCCGTAGATGGAACTTCCTACATGCGTTCGACGTTGCGTGCCAGTGCCCGGACTATGAATTTGGCTTGATGTTGTGCCAGATGAAGCAGCTTCAGACGCACAAATTGACATCGAGTGTGAGCTAAAAGAAAACATGCAGGACAAGACCATCGGTTTTTCTAATCCCCAGCCACTTCCTACAGATGACAGAAATACGGGACTATCACGAGAAACGGTTTTCGAACGGATGTCCTCCTCCAGCGTCGGTTCACTATCTGGTCACAGTCTGAACTCTGTCGGATCGCATTCGGGAGAATCGGGACGCTACCGGAAAAGGTTCGGTTGTTTTTTTACCCACATGCGAAAGATACAGATCTGATTGAGAACGGGATAATCGGGACGAATTCGGCTGGAAACTGCTAAATCGGCTTCCTAAACAATATCTGATCGTTGTTGTGATAAAATACAAGTTTTAACAAATTAAAAAAACCAATTTTGATCGGATCCTATTTAGGACGGCTGCAAAAATCCTGAATGTGTGACTGACGCTTAAACCTTTCCAATAAACAACAAATGTGCAGCAGAAAACATCCAGGGGAAAATATGGGCAATAATTATAATAAGTAAAAAAAGTAGAAATGTTATTGCATTATGAGCAATTTATAATTTTGTCACATAGTTTACAACAGTAGACTGTTGCAGATGCGTGCGCAAGTGGGACATGGTTAAAGTCATACATCACATCACATCTGTAGCAGACGTCATTGACAAAATGTAACACTTTCCCATATACAGATGCTTTGTGATACCTCTGCAGCAGACGACTTTTGAAAACATTGTGCCAAAAAGAGTAAATGCTCATTCAACTTTTTTCAATTATTATACTTTTATTTATAGAGACATTCCTTATGTTTGACTAAATGTTTATCAAAGACGATTGCTGCAGATTTGTTGAATGTTGGAATGCTGAAATAATTACCAGTTTTCACATGTCATTGCTCAATTAACCTTTTCCACATATAGACGTTTTCTGGCGCCTCTGCAGCAGACGAATATTGAAAACATTTTGACAAAATTAGAAATTGCTTAAAACGAGCAATTTTCCTGTTACCACAGTATTTTCAACTGTTTTTAGTAATTATACCGACATTTTTAGATCTTTTCCGTGGTTTTACCTACATACTTTTAAAGTCGTCTTCTGCAGATTTGTTGTATGTTGGAAAGGGTTGAATGATCTTTGTATAAAGAACAGGTCGCATTGGACTATGTCCCAATGTATCCATTACATGAGTTGGAGGTCAAACGTTTGAATCAAAGTTGTGAGAGTTGGGTCCGTTTGGTTATAGCTGGTTGGTGACCTGCCAGCTAGTACAGTAACGATACCAAGTGTATGCCTGGCTGTCTTAGGCCTGGTATAAAGAACAGAAATAAAGATCTTTCATATAAATCAAATGTTGCTGGCTCTTTCAATACGGGAGACACTTTAATACAACAAACACTTTATAAACAGGCTACTCCAGGTCAGTTTGTGAACTTGAATCTAAAATCCATTGATTTCGGATCAAGAACCTGTGAAGAAGAAAGCATCAAGATCTACCATGGTACAAACAATCGTAAGTCTGTAAACGATTAACCCTTTCCAACTTTCAGACGCATGTTGATACATTTCCAGAAGTCAACTTTTTAAAACTTCTTGACAATAGGAGAACACAGATTGACCACAATGTTTTCAATTATATCTAATAATTATATTTTCGTGTACAGAGCTATACTCCATTAACGCACACTCAACACATGTGCAGAAGACGTCTTTGAAAACAATTGTTCAAATATATAGGAATTCTCTATAAATGAAAGAAAAACTATTGAACAATGGTGAAAACATTGTTGCAAAAGCAGAAATTTCTCGTTTTGTCACAATGTTTTCAAAATTATTCTACTGCAGAGGCATAAAAACGCATCTGTAAGTGGGTAAGGATTAAATAGCTCTGTTGTAATTCTATATTTAAAATTATCCATTTAAACCATTTTGATAATTATTTGACCGCACATTTGTGACTTCTTCAATCGGACCACTGCTTTTAAAAATAGGTACCCTTGTGAATGTTCATGGGCCAGTGTACACAGCAGGACCTGGTTTTACAAACTTTGACAAAGGTTCCATACTATGTCTACCTATGTTCGAGCGTTGCTTGATTGATTGATGCTTAACGCCGACTCAATAATCTTTCAGTTATCAAGTTCATCTAACAATGTGTTTCCTGGCTTTCTCATGCCAGTACTCCACACAACACTTTGTCCAAGCAACTGACTGCTTTACCACATAGACTGTTTGTTAACCCATTGTGGAAGACAAATGACACTTGTCGCATTGACATTTTGTCAATCATGAGAAAGAATGTTGGCCGAGCTGGAGTTCGATCTCACAACTCCTGGATTGACAGACCCGTCAAGGAATATATTGTCAGGCTTGTTTAGTCTTTGGCATTGTTTCAAGCATAACCTTTTTGGTATGAATGGATCAATTAACTTGTTTGGTTAAATATTATTTATTTTACTTAATTGTGATGCAAGTCCTTATAATATATTATCCATTTCCCACATCAAGACGCATGTTGATGCATCTGCAAGATACAACTTTGGAAACAGTATGACAAAAGAAGAAATTATTCATAATGAGCAATTTCTCCTTTTCCCAAATGTATTTTCATGTAGATTGTTTTAAAGTCGTCTACTGCAAACTTGTGTCATAGAGTTAATACTTCTTCATACCTGCTTTTTGGATGGTCAATTCTGATATAACACGCATCAACTGTTATGTGAATGTTCAATTCTGATATAACACGCACCAACTGTTATGTGGATGTTCAATCTGATATAACACGTACCAACTAGTATGTGGATGTTCAATCTAATATAGCACCGACTAACTGTAAAGGGTTGATTGATTGATTGGTTTTTAAATAACATAATGGCAAGCAGTTCACCTAATAAATGTTTCCAAACTTTCCCACACCAGTACTCCACACAACACTATTCCCAGTCAACTACCTTCCACCATGGACTATTTAGGCCATCAGTAGGACTTGAATGACGCTAGTCACAATGACTCTTGTCAATCAATGGAAAGAGTGAATGGACAGATATGGGTTCGAACCCTAGGTATACCTGACTGTGCTATCGGGGCTCGGCAAGTTAAAGCGGAAGAAAAGTCCCACATGTTGACCCAGATCTCATAGGAATCAAAATCAGGACCTTCGAACTACGAGTCCAGCACTCTGACCCTTGGTCTCCAACTTTAATGTTACCGCCTCGATGGTGTAGTGGTAGAGCGTCCGCCTCAGGTGCGGGTCAGAACATACCAAAGACTTTCATGTTACCGCCTCGACGGTGTAGTGGTAGAGCGTCCGCCTATGGTGCGGGTTAGGACATACTAAATACTTTAATGTTACCGCCTCGGTAGTGTAGTGGTAGAGCGTCCGCCTCATGTGCAGCTCAGGACATACCAAATACTTTAATGTTACCGCCTCGACGGTGTAGTGGTAGATCGTCCGCCTCAGGTGCGGGTCAGGACATACTAAAGACTTTAATGTTACCACCTCGATAGTGTAGTGGTAGATCGTCCGCCTCAGGTGCGGGTCAGGACATACCAAATAATTTAATGTTACCTCCTCGATAGTGTAGTGGTAGATCGTTCGCCTCATGTGCAGGTCAGGACATACCAAATACTTTAATGTTACCTCCTCGACGGTGTAGTGGCAGATCGTTCGCCTCATGTGCAGGTCAGGACATACCAAAGACTTTAATGTTACCGCCTCGACGGTGTAGTGGAAGAGCGTCCGCCTCAGGTGCGGGTCAGGACACACCAAATACTTTAATGTTACCGCCTTGTTAGTGTAGTGGTAGAGCGTCCGCCTTAGGTGCGGGTCATGACATACCAAATACTTTTATGTTACCGCCTCGATGGTGTAGTGGTAGAGCGTGCGCCTCAGGTTCGGGTCAGGACATACCAAAGATTTTAACAATGGTAGACATGGCTGTCCCTCTTTGTCTGTCGGGGTTGTGGGGTTAGCATTACGTTTGACTATTCTTGGTGTGAGGATAAATAAACCAGTGGAACGAGTAACTAATGCTGTGATATAACTGAAAAAGTGTTATTAGATACCATACAAACAAACAATAAAAACTCTACCTGAGACTTACGGTCTCGTAATTTTACATTTTTAGATGGAGATCTACTGAAAACAATCTGCAGCAATAGTCTGGAGGGGCCAATTCAATTGTCAGGGGAAAAACTATTCATAGAATATAGAAGGACATTTGAGATAGAGGGTGAAAATGGAAGGTTTATCATTGGATACACTTTCGGGGACAACGCTTTAACAACGACTTTGGCCCCTGTAACGACCCCTTCAGCTGTTGGAGGGAACAACGGTAAGTTTGCATGTCTAAGAAGGATTTTTTTCAACATACACAATACTTGACGACTTATAGGTAAAGCATCTAGGTAGATTAATTGAAGATTTCTATAAATGAATGTATAATGAATGAGTAACGTTGAAAACCTTTTATCATGATAAGTCAAAAGTCGTCAGTAAGGTTGAAAGGGTTATATTATCATTTCTTTAGTTACCTAAGCAAACTCTTAATTATCAGATTATTCTTTTCCGTACCCACAACTTAGGGTTGTACATCTACAAAAAACATTTAAAACATGAGATATTGTTTTCTCCACTTCATGGATAATTCTTGAAGCTGGAAATTTGCGAACAAGTCCAGTTGAAACCTTTTGTCAAGAAGTATCAAAATGCGTCAGTAGGTGTGAAAGGGTTCTTAAAGCTGGAAATTTGCGAACAAGTATAGCTAAATGGGTTTTTCTACTGGTGTACATACACGCATTATCAAAAACCACATGATTTAACCCTTTCCCACATACACCAAATCTGCAGCAGACGATTTTGACAAGATGGAAAATATCTATCAATGAAAACGTATATATTGAATAGAGTTGAAAACATTGTGACAATAGTAGAAAAAGCTCAACAAATTTCCGAAAAGCCACAATGTTTTCAATTTTATTCAATGATGATACTTTTAATTTTTAGAGCATTTTCACCCTTATTATTGTTGAGTATGTTATTTGATTTGAATTCCCATCCATTTCAATACCTTTCTCCAAATTCAAATATGTTCATTCATAGTTTCAATGTTTCATAAACATTTAGACCACATGCAACACATTTACAGCAGATGACTTTGTAAACAAATGGATAAAAATATTGACAATCTGTATGATTATTGTATATAACTTCTGTATACATGCATGTCTTTTTTTTCTGTTGTGTTACTGTCAGTCAGCAGTGTATATAACATGTATTCTCATGGGCTGGAAGCCTAAAGGAATTTGAACAAATCAACTTATCAAACTTATATTTTTGAAAATCTGGAGTGTGCATTTATTGTATATAGTTGAACTCCGTGTGGCAAAAGGGTAGAATTGCTCATCATGAGCAATTTATCTATTCACCACAATGTTTTAAAACTTTGTTTGCTGCACATGTTACTAAATGCATTTGAAAGTTTGGAAAGGGTTTAACTTGTCGTCTTATTCAAATAACCATTATTAAAACTTGACAACATTCCTTGTTAAATTTAAAAGGAGAAATTGTTTTTAATTTGTTATTGTCTGTAAATAGTAAGACATTTTACTACCAAAGATAGTCGGAAAAATTGCGGAAAGAAGAAGAAATTACAGATTTTGAGTATGAATTCTAAATTTTTCCACAGTCTTGTCAACATTTTTCTGCTGTAGAGACGAGGAAAGGTTTGCATAAGTTTATGACATCTCTTGCAGATTGTAGCGGGTTTTTCACAGATAGATTAGAGGGCTTCCCCTATGAAGTTCCACATTACGAAAATGACCGTGAGTGCATCCTGGTTGTGAGAAACACTCACTTGAAAAACCATGTGATACAGGTGACCTTTGAAGATTTCGCCCTAGAGGAAAACGATCAGTGCATTTATGATTCAGTGAAAGTCATCTCGGGAGAGAGAACTGGTAATATTGCTTATTGTTACTGTTCTTCTTCTTCTTCTTTTTATCTTCTCCTCCACCTCATTTACTTCTTTTTCTTCTTCTTCTTCTTCGTTTATTTGTTCTTCTTTTTCTTCTCGTTCTCCTTCTTTCTTTTTCTCGTCCTTTTTTTCTTCTTCCTTTTCATGTTCTTCTTATTATTATTTTCCTTCTTTTTTTTTCGTCTTCTACTTTTTTTCTTGTTCTTCTGCCCCTTCTCAACCTCTCATACTATTTGTTTGTAGAGCTCATATCTTATACTTAATAAGTCTGTTAGAGTATGTCTATAATAAACATGTTAGGTGCATGGTTTCATTTTCATCAGTCATATTAGATTAGAGGTCAAAGAGTCTGTAGGTCGACGATCTCATTGACCTTTGGTTGACAAAAACCAACAGTGTTTGTCAATAATTTTGATGAACCCATTGAACCATCTAGAATCCTCAAATTAAACCTAGTCAAGATTTTTAAGTCAAAATTACACAGGTCAATGGTCTAGGTCATGGTTAAATTAAGTTAAGTGATGCAAACAATTTATACAAGGAACGTTGTTGGCTTTTGTCTTATTTTAATAGTTGTCGGAAGATATAGTAGAACAAATCTGACAAGACAATACAATAGGGTAGGTCAAAGAGTAAAATATATGCCCACAGAAAATGAGGGTTTTAGTATTATATTATAATAATTGCCCTGTCTTTGCCATAACAAGGCCATAATTGTCTGTCTATGAGATAGAGTGCTTTCAAATCTAGTAATCGTATTCCTTGTGACAAGTTTGATCTGTAAATACAAATAAATGGCTCTTGTGACATTGATAATAATCTGTGAGTTACATTTAAAAAAACAAAATAAACAATTGTTTGTTACCGCTATGGGACAGATCACTTTTCCGCTTTTTCCTAGTTATCTTACAAGTAGAATTTTGAAGCAAAGCATCAAAGACGCCGCGCATGATTTTGAAGCATGACTTAAAGGAAGCAGATGCAGTTCAGTACATTTAAATAACCTGTGCAAACAGAAAGGATGTAAATATTTCGAACAAGAAGGCCAAGATGCGCCTATATTGCTCACCTGGCTATCATAGCCTATATAAAAAGGTTACCAAGTGCAGAAAGGTTCAATATTGACGTAGGGATTAAACGTGTTATATACTACGATCTATGTGATATTCAGCATGTGAAGTTTAGTCGTTTAACATTGACTTTAACTATAATGTGTCATACAAGCTGAAGTTTCTCAAGTTCGTTTTACTAATAAACTGTTTTAAATCCTCTAGCTAGATCAATTAGATAAAAAAAACCATATGTGCTTAAGTATTAACATATATTAAGGTTTATTGCCTCTAGTTATAAGTTAAGCGTGGCACAAGCTTTGGAAGGAGAGGGGGAAGTCTATTCTACTTCCAGTTTAGCGGAATTATGATAGCAAAAACGGTAGTATATAAACAAATATTACGAAGTACTTTAAGACAAATTAAAGATATTTATGATCAAGATTGAGCATTATGAAATGTATAGTCAACATTAAGCAAGAATTATTAAGTCTGTTTTATTTTTGTAATGTCACTTTAATCGTTTTTAACATGCCAGTAGAAAACTGAAAAAAAAAAAAAAAAAAAAAGAAATGGTCAAGTCAGTTCCTCAAGAGCAAAGAGCAAAAACCAGTTGGTAGGAATCGGTCATCTCGAACGAAACATGAACAACCGAGAAAGAATCCAATGAATTTTAGAAATCGGATGAAATCGTGAAAACAGCGAAGTAAACATTACGGAAGGAAGCAGAGACAACTTAATTATTCTATGGGAACCGATGACAACTTGTTGTATATTAAATAAGAATGACCAAATTCGCCAAGCGATGACATGCTGCATTTACAAATAATAGAATGGGTCACGTTACGGCCCGTTATGCCTATTGCATAGTTGGGTTTACGTTGTTTTTACAGTATCTAGAATTATAATGTAATATGATAGATATTTTTTTTTGACTTATACAAATACATGTATCTCATCATTTACATTAGCGCAATGGATACATGAACAACCAATAATAATCTGAAATAACTTTGAAGTTTCCTGATTTTGGTATTTTTCAAAAATAGATTATAAAAAATAAAGAAGATTTAACCTTTAACTTAAAGCAGTTTAGGAGAGTGTGTAATTAACAATTGTTGGTAGACATATCTTATTCCAAATTCATACTGTCCATCACCTACATATATTAACTCAAAATCACCTTATTTAGGTGATATGAAGCTTATATTATATGAGTAATGGGTAATTAGGAATATATAAAACTGTGCAGCACTATCAACGATAAATGGCATATATTTAAGCAGTATGCAACCTGCATCAGAAAGAAGTTTGTATGTTTGCCTGTATTTTCCGAGCTATTTTGTCGCAAATTTTACACATCATAAACTATTTAATACATACTTATTTCGTATTAATAAGGCTTTTGTGATAAAATTGCACAAATTAACAATAGTTGATCTATTATTGCAATTTAATAGTTCAACAAACTTATACACGCTTGGTATTTTATAAAAATAAGGTTTCATATACATGTTTCTAATTTCTTTGTAAGCTTAACAATGTATAACAAAATGGAATTTATCTTCTATAACATTTGAGCGGCAACACGGACATTTTTTGTCTGGTCTAGGTACTCTATTACTTCCATATCTACCAGGTTCTGTTTTAAGTTTATGCGAGGAAAGACGAAGTCTAGTAAAGTTTACTCTTATATTTCTTGGTATAAATATTTCTAGATATTCGTTCAGGCAAAAATCTGTTTTAAGAAATGTGTACAAAAGTGACAAATATTACCTTTTTCTAAGTCACTGTACCACTTTTGTACAACATTATCGATAACCCTTTGCTTAAATATGCATATAAACATTTAAGGGTTATGAATACCTTGATTTTCCCATATATCGGAAAATCCGTGTTCCGACAATAAGGTTTTAACGTTTGAAGAAAATTCTTTTTTACTATTGCGGTAGTGACAAGTTACATATCATATACAGTTTTTAACATAATATTGTCTGTAGATATGTAGTAATTAAAATTAATCATTATCGATTTTTTAGAGATTACCCATTTATTTAAAAATCTCAATATTGTAAATAGGCAAAAACATCGGTCGGGTCGTAAACCAAACTATTAAAAACAGCGTAGCCTAGGAAGTTTGGTGAAAGTTATTATATACCCATTAAATGTGTATACAGTTTTGTAATAACGGTAGAAGACACTATATCTTGTTGTTATAAATATTTTTATACAATTTATTTATTCATAAAGGTTGTTTTTATCAAACATATAACAGAGTTTTTCTTAACAATAATAATATTGGTTGCTCCCTTTTCGATTACGTCGTCCCATGGTACAAAATTAAAACCTATCCCATACTGACGCCGCTCTTCCACGCGGCGTCAATGACCTAATAAGTTGTTTAAAATATTTCCTCCATCCGTTATAGATTCTCAGAGCCTCGGAGGACCTTACTGTGGGACTTCACTCAATGGTAAAACGTTTATGACCTATGGAAATTCTCTACGACTCGAATTCAAGACAGATCATTCCGTTGCTCTTTATGGGTTTAAGGCAAAGATTGACTTTGTTCCGAGATCAGGTATGTATGCAACACAGTGACTAATGATTAACCATTTCCCGCATATAGCAATGCTGCAGGAGACGACTTTGAAAACATCTAGACACATTTGTGGAAAACCTTTATTATAAGTTGAAAACAGTGTGGCATTAAGAGCAATTTCTCCTTTTGCCACAATGTTTTCACAAGTCATCTGGTACAAGGGCATCATATCGTGTCTCTACATGGGAAAGTGTTTTACATTGTACATTGATTACAATGCACAGCCCGATCAAGTAACTATTCTTTTCACATATTACTTGTTAAGTTACTTTGCCTGTGTACCGGGACAGAAAACATCCTTTTTAAAGTGAACACTTCATCAAGTAATGAATATTAAACAAGGAATAAGTAATGCATATTGAACAAGGAATTAGTGATTTGGTCATGTATTGCTGTTGTATAGGTAAATACTCACTTTCGAATAGTAGTTCTCCCAGCTGTACCGCTTAGATAAAAATAACCGCATATAGAACTTTTAAAACTTAAAAAACAACTTTAACACTGATTAGTGTATGTACAATCTCCTTCTGTGGCTAGCTTTATTGTGCGGTGCGATCACGCACCGTGCTATTATATAGTTACTTTGAAATTTTGCCATATTTCACAATGTAAGGCGAAGTTATTATTACGATAAACTAAATGTAAATGCCTTGGTCAAAATACAGTTACAATTGATTGTAAAGAGACTTAATTATAGTTTACTAATTCAATTAATACTCGTAATTACTGGTCCTTAATATTCTATAATTTCTGAATTATACATATTTGAACTGCCGATAATTGAATAAGTCATATATCTTATCAGTTATAGCGGCGATATGATAGTCATTTACAGAAGTATATTGTTCCACACAAAATGAAACCATAAGTCGCATAATAACTGTTTCACATTGCCAGACCATATATTTATATTGATATTACTACTATACATAAGTTTATTCATCATAAAATCAGTTTTACAAAGGTTATACCAATATTTAATAATTCTATTTTTCGGCGATAACTGTTTAACCTCAGTTTTGACCTAGATGTTAAACAAATTATCTAGAGTGTAGATCAATCAAATGTTGTATTTAATGAATAATGTCGAAGAAATAAAGGAAATGAAACGTTTTGATTGCTTCACAGTTAAGTTGGCGACCCTACGAGAGGCACTAACAAGATAATAAATTTCAGTCAAAGAAATTAGTGAAAACGTATGAAATATAATATTTAAAAGCAAAATATTAATAATTTTTGAAACATGATTAGTTTTTAGTTATTTATCGTCAATTGAAACTTATACACCTCTTGGGAGCCTCGCGTAATCTGCAGTCATGTGCCGTATTCTCGGCCTTGATAATCTATTTATAGAAACTGAAGCTGGATGGAGATGGCCTATTAGCATTTGGTAAACACATTGAATTTTGCGCAAATTACCTTTCTGATATTCAAGTCAAATAATATGCACATGTTCCATTTCTTAGTGTTTTCTCATATTGATCGCCGTTTATCTTTTTTAAAGATATTTCTTGTTTTTTGTTACAACAAAATGGAATTGATCATGCTATTAAATAACTTAATTTTATCCATGACATCGAAATTTACCTTATCAAAAATTGAGTATTAAGAAAACATCGCTACTCGTGCTTGGTCAGACAATGTCCTCTGAGCTTGAGAAAAGCTACCATTACGAGAGAAAGGTTACACCAAGTTAAGAAAATCTAGTTACATTTTTTTTATTTTTTATTATTGTAATAAAGACTAACATCCTCCGGACGGTTTCTCCTGTTTAAAAAATAAGATAGCAATACCGTATCGTCTGCAAGAAAAAACAGAATAAAACAATAAAGTTCATCTATGATCAATGAATCATGTTCACGTTACGCCAGATTCTCGTACATGTCATTTATAAATGAATTGAACAGAAACGGCGACGAACGTTCGCCTTGTTTGACGCCTACTTAACTGTTGAATTATTTAGAATAACTACCGATAGAACGAACACACATGACTGTACTTTATCATACATTGCTCGTAATGTTTTAACTATCTTGTTTAACGCTTTTCTACATACAACAAATCTGCAGCAGACGACTTTGAAAACATATTGGTAAGACCATGGGAAATCTTTAGAAATAAAGGTACAAGTAATAACAAATATGAAAACATTGTGGCAAAATGAGAAATTGCTCTTCTTATGCTTAATTACTTAATTGATAATACAACTAAGCATATAAATGCAGTCAGAAGTACTGCGCTGTTTATGGAAAACTAAATTGACAATCGTGAATCACACCGACTTTCAGCCCATTTGCGTAAATAATTATCTAACAAAATGTTAAAGATCTTTAAAAAAAATACTAGTTAAAATATACATCTATACGTGTTTACATCAGACAAACCAGATTTTGTCTGCACTGGAACACTGATCCCTTTTACCCAGCTATCCGGGTGTAAACCTTTATTGTACACTTAATGAAACAATTTGCACAGGTTATGACTAACTGTAGTTTTACATTCCATAAACATTTATGGTAAGACTTTCTCGAGACCCCCAATTTAAACGCCTTTAAGACAACTAATAGCAGAATGCACTTCATCAACCCAAAAGCCTCTTCCAAGGTCAGAACTATTTATCGTATTAAAATCATCATTGTTCCAAAGGACTCAGTTTCCTCAGTGGTGAAAACATTTTCGGACGGAAAAGGCGTTTTTAAATGATGAAACATGGTTGTACTATCGATTCCATACATTTTTTCTATTTGTTTGTACTTCACTCAAACCATGTTCAGGACTTTTCATGCCAAATTACGAAATGTTCGTTTCTGAGCATCTCTATACTTGCATGTTTTATGGCCGAACGATATTTGTTGTGGTAGGAACTCATTAATTCCCTATTCTGCAGGGATCTGCACTTTTTATAAGCCAGATTCGATAATCTCAGTGCACGACGGTCTGTCTCACATTTCAACGTTAAACCGCGCAATGTGAAAGTATGCTTACTTTTGTTTTAAAAGGATATGCGGATGATTTTCTACCGTAAACAGTAAATGCATTTTCGTGGAAATTCGTCAACAGTTTTTCAATGCCAGAATCTAAATTAATATGTTCGTTAGATATCTGATTAATTAACTCGTTAATTATACTCAATACAGAAGAAATTAAATTGCAATATTCCTCTGCACGTTCGCCTCTCGACTGGCGCATTAAAATAAGTATGGCGCAGTTGGGCTACAACTAGCCCAAAGTTATTTCTTTCTACAATGGTTATGCCATCTTTAACGAGTTCTAATAGAAAAGACAAACACCACAATGACTTCGCTTAACACTTTTGGCTAAACGTTTCTTTCTTGGTATTAGAACATGTACACAATCATATCAACTGATTACATCTTTAGGGTTTGCTATGTTTCACTGAGAAAAACAATTTCGTGATTATGTATAACATCAAGAAAATCAGAGTCACACATACAATTGTTCTGAAGATCCTAAATAATCCATGAAACAACACTTAGTTTTTTTGTTTTTTTCTGTTGTATTAAATAGATTGTTCACCATGGCCTGTTGCAGTATAGAGTTTGTTTTTTATGTATAACTTGTCGCCCACCCACACTGCCATTTTTCCTATGTCGCACGCCTCTTTCATAACAGGAAACAAAGCCCCTCACCGTCCTTGTATCTCGGCGAGCACTTGTTGTGAGACCCCACAGGCCTTGTGACGAAGGTCGATATATTTCAAAGAATATTTCACTTTCATTTTGGACTTCGTATCCTTGAACTCAAAGTTTTCACCGGTACAATTAGAACTAATGAATTGTTTATATAAGAACTATTTGAATCACAGTTTGTAATCGTTATTCCGCTGGGCTCGGGTATACCAAAGAAGATCAAGTTATCCCTCATGGATCTGAATTTTAGATCAATAATATTTTCTTTTAGAGACTCCCTTTGCTTTGATATTTAAGTGTTTTCGGGATTTTAGTTTTTAGTTTTAGTTTCTAGCTTTGTATTGCTCTCGGATGGTTCCCTAATGTGACTTGATACACTAGCTGTCAAACTGCTTGCTAATAAATGTCTGACTTGTTTCTATGTTGCGCATTTTCTTGTCCATGGAGTCAGATCTGGTAGTTATAGTGTTGACTTGGGTCTTAATTTTATCGAGCTGGCCCAGTTTTGAATGCGTTTTCTCCAAACGTTTATCAAGGCCGTCGGGACAAACTTGTCTGAAGTGCATCGTTGTTTTAGTTCCCTTGCGTAATGAAGGTACTAGTTGAGAGTAAAGGGGTGATAGTGTGTTTGGGCCGCTATACGTCTGTGGGTACTGGAACATTGCAGGTAAAGTATGTGATTGGTTACCTTAGTGTGCAGGAGTTATTTCTATAACTGGGATACGCCATTTGTTATTGCCGCTTATCATTGTTTACTTTATTTGGTTGAGATATTGTATCTGTATTCCTTTGTCTCTTCACAAATCAACCTTGTACATAAACGTTCCACCAATCATTTGAAAATCCAAATATTTAGACAATAACCAACAAATTTGCCATTATAATTATTTGTTCTATGTTAATACCGTCATATTACCTGTCATGTTACTCTGATTTGGGACAAATTGGAGCATTAATGATAGAAGAATGTAATCTTTCCAATTACCAATTCCAATGTATTTCTGACAAGTTTGGTGAAATAATAATACAAGACCAGTTTCTTTCTTTCTCACAATGCTTTCAGAATGTGTCTGCTACAGAGACGTCAAGACATGTCAAGACGAAAAGGGTTGATATTAAATAACACAAAAATATATAATACAGCTATATAATAAAATCAATCTTTATCAATCAGTTAACACATTTAATTAAAAGCGGATTTTAAACAGTTCCTATTTTTGTTTCTACAGCCTGTGTTTGTGAAGATGACAACAGAGTATGTGTGAGAAGGGGATTCGAGAAACAGTAAGCTAACCATTATCAAACTAAATTACTTCAAGAGGTAAGGGCTGATCTTGGTCTTCATTGTTCGCAAATGCTATTTAAAGTAAAGTATGATAGGCAAACGTTTTTTTAGCTCCACTGGCTGAAAGCTAGTCCAGCTGGCGTCATGGCGAATTGTCCATCGTGCGCGCGTGCGTCCGTCCATTTGTCAGTGCGTGCCGCAACATCTTTTCCGCTGAAACCGGTGGGTCAATTGGGATAAAACATCACAAAAAGTATCGTCTCAATGTCCTCACCAGAATTCATTCATTGATTATAATCCATGCAGAATGCTGGTGTGTGCGTCAACCAAAAGAAAAAGAGGAAAATGCATTCTCCTCCAAAACTGGTTGGCCTATTTCCAAACCATTTTGTAGAAATTTTCCTTGGGTTACCCTTTATCAGATTCCTTCAAGCCATGTTTATTGGCTCAAAAACATGGGGCTGTTTTGCCTTACTTTACTCTTGTGAACATCTTCTTCTCCAAACATATCTTGCGGATTTAAAAATAATTTTGTAGAAATGTTCCCTGGGAAAATTCTTTCAGGCCATGTTGATTGGTAAAAAATGTAGCCGCCAGGAGGCGGGGCTATTCGCCTTATATGGCTCTAAAAAAAACCTTGTTCTTCGAAAGAACGTTGACGATTTTTAAATAATTATGTAGAAATGTATCTTGGGTGACCCTCTTTCAGATTCCTTTAAACTATGTAGATTAGTCATAATACATGACAACCAGGGGGTTGGGCAGTTTAGCTTTGGAGTTGAGCGATACTTGCGATCTTGGGCCTCTTGTTCAAGTATGCGCATATCAATATACGGTGTAAGTGATCAAATTGCGTGCTTATTTTATATCTTGTTGTCCGAACAGCTTCCGTATTAGGATGATTGTAGGTCTTAATGGCAAACAGCAAAGATACTGAAGCGCTTTCTGATCTATATTATCTATTGTAGGAAAGTGAGTGAAGGTAATTTTGTCAGCTAACCTAAGCACAACATGGTCATGGGGACTTTTGGATGTCTGTGTTCTATCCCTTGCCGAATCATACCAAACACTTTGAAAATGGTAGTAATGGCTATACTCTATTTCGCTCAGGGTTGCGGGGTTAGCATAGTCACTGACTGGCTGGCGGCAGGATGAATTAACAATAAGTACTGGTAAATTACCCAGGAAATGCCGTGATATATCTGATCAATTTTTGATAGCGGCATAAACTACCAGACAATCAATCTCGCTGGATGTCCGGTTGTCAAATTTTTCTTTAAATGATGTCTCCTCCTAAACTGCTCGCTGGATTTTGAGCCAATTTGAGTAATCCTCTTCCAAAATTGTTCATATTAAGGTCCATTTCATAACTAGGTAACAGGAACTGAAAATAGATTTTATATCTACAAACGTACACAATTTAAAAATCTGCTTGTCGAATAAAACGGACCGGATTTGAAAATAATTTTGCCAAAATTTACCTTGGATGGCTCTTTACCAAGAATGTTCAAATTATTCCGATTCGTTAAACAATATTTCATTCATAAAGTAAAAAAACCTTTAGATATCTTCTCATCCAAAACTTCTGTACGAATTTGATTATAATTTGGAAAACAATCAGATTAAGATTGTTCAAATGATTCCGACCTATTGAACAAAATATGGCCTAAAAAGTGGGTGGCTCTTTTTCCGTCGTCTTGACTGGTTTAAAAGCATGGTAGGCGTTGTTACCCCTACAAGCCTTTAGAGCAAACTTGGCAAGGTTATTCTTCTGAAAGCACTTGGCAAAGTTCACAAAGATTGTTATTGGGTGACCCTAGATACAAATTGTCAATGCACCTAGATTAGTTGGAAAACATAGCCAGTAGGGTACTCATTTTCCTTGTTTATCAAAAGTGCAAACTTAGAAAATGTTCTCCTGAAAGTGCTGATCAGATTTTAGAATACTTTCATAGAGATATACCTTTGGTGACCATCTTCTAAGGTTGTTTAAGCCATCTGGATAGGGCCTAAACCATGGTTGCTAGAACACAGCACTAGTTTAAATGGTATCTACAGTGAAAACCTTATCAATATACTGATCAGATAACATCACAAAATTGTTTGTCGGTTGACCCTCCTTAAAGAGTGTTCAAGTCATTTAGACAGGTGAAAAAATTACTGCCACGTTAAATAATATGACTTCTGCTTAAGTTGTATAAACCCTTACCCTAACCCCTTTTCCACATACAACAAATTAGCAGCAGGCGTCTAAGAAAACAATATTCAAATTATTGAAAATATCTCAAAAAGGAAATTTAAAAGAACTAAAAACTAATTTGCAAAGGAAGAAATTACTGTCTTTTTGATACAATGTTTTCAAAAGATGTCTGCTGCAGCGTTTACATTCATCTAAATGAGGGAAAACGCAGGTGAGCAATATAGGACCATTATCGATGATGGTTCTCTTGTTTTATTCTTATAGATGTCTAACTGAAGCTAAATGCAGCCGTAGTAAATGTGAAAATGGAGGAACGTGTATTGAAACAAGGACATCGGAACAGTGTCACTGTAGGGAAGGATTTTCAGGGGATAACTGTACTGATCGACAGGTAATTATTGATTTGAATTATTACTGAACGCGTATCATGCTGAATTCCTGAAATCGTTGATATTTTCCCTGGTTTTTAACAAGTTCTGACATGTTAACAACTTTCCCTTATCCAGAAAAATTATTATGCCTCTGTAGCACAATACTTTGTAAAAGAGTGTGACAAAAATATGTAATTTCTCCTTTTG
Source organism: Serripes groenlandicus (assembly GCA_031761405.1). NCBI lineage: Eukaryota > Metazoa > Mollusca > Bivalvia > Cardiida > Cardiidae > Serripes > Serripes groenlandicus. Next base: position 35,844,034 of record JASEVX010000007.1, read on the forward strand.
ACACAATGTTTCCATTTAGAAAGATTTTCAATACTTTTGCGAAGATGTTTTCAAAGTTGTCTGCTACAGATTTGTTGTACATGATAAAGCGGGGGTTAAGGACAACAAGATTTTACTTCATATTGATATATGTGTAACGAACAATGTAGTTCATGAATGTGCTGGTTGATCTTGGTCTACAGTGTTGCAGGTTTAAGTAGAACCCATCTTTATAAGCAAATGTTGTTTAACCCTTTCCCTAATACAGCAAATCTGCAGCAGACGACTTTGATAACACAGTGACAAAAACCTGTTAAATCTCCATAAAAGATAGCTTAATTATTAAGTAAAGTTGGAAGCATTGTGGCCAAGGAGAAATTGCTCATCATGAGCAATTTCCCCTTTGGTCACATGTTTGAAAAAGTCGTCTGCTGATAATGCGTCAAAATGCGTCTGCAGGGTTAAAGTCCCGAACAGCGAGATTTGGATTGACATGATCATGTCCTCTGAGCAAATATCTAAAGTATTAGGACGCATATGTATTTTCATTAAATGTGTGATTTATTTCATGCATAGTGTTCAATAATTATTATACTTCATTAACAGAGATAATCCATACTCTTGCCTCGGAAACTTGCTGTTAGCAGAGAAGTGTTTATGCTTTTAATGTCATTGCAAGTCATAAATGACTTTTTTATAGTATCCTGAAATATTAAAAGTCATTGTTTTTTGGTAAAGGTAACAATGATGTTTAACAAATATATGGCACTCTGCAAAATTTAGCCATAAGACATCTGCGATAAGTGTAGAATCAGATGAGCCAGCTTTTCCAGGCATTCAAATCTGGCTCTGCACTGTCACAAATAAGTCATAGAATGTTTCAAGGAACTTCTGTAAAACCGTGTCCATTTGGATCCTTATCGTGTATAGGTAGGCGTTTCTGTACCTACATGTGTAGATTGTGTACTAATTAAGTTTTGGTCAGGTTTCGAATCCCAGCTCGGCCAAGAATCTTTCCGACGTTTGACAAAAGTCACTGTGACAAGTGTCACCAATGAGCTAACAGTCTATGTGGACAATCAGCCAGTTGCTTGAAAAGTATGATGTGTGGAGTACTGGTGTGAGACAGGAGGGAAACACATGAGTAGGGGAAGTGGTCGCCGTGATGACTAAACAATTGTTGAAAACGGCGTTAAGCCACAATCAATCAATAGTACAAAGGTTACTATCAATATCACTGTTTGAATCAATTCATAGTACAAAGGTTACTGTCAATAGCACTGTTTGAATCAATCAATAGTACGAAGGTACAATAGTGAACTGGTCGACGGGATGACTGAAACATTGAAGAAAAAGGCGTTAAGCCAAATTGTATCAGTCATTCAATAGTACAAAGGTTATTGCCAATATCACTATTTGAATCAATCAATAGTAGAAAGGTTACTGTCAATAGCACTATTTGAATCATTCAATAGTACAAAGGTTACTGTCAATAGCACTGTTTGAATCATTCAATAGTACAAAGGTTACTGTCAATAGCACTTTTTGAATCAATTAATAGTACAAAGGTTATTGTCAATAGCACTGTTTGAATCAATCAATAGTACAAAGGTTACTGTCAATAGCACTGTTTGAATCATTCAATAATACAAAGGTTACTGTCAATATCACTGTTTGAATCAATTAATAGTACAAAGGTTATTGTCAATAGCACTGTTTGAATCAATCAATAGTACACAAGTTACTGTCAATAGCACTTTATGAATCAATTAATAGTAAAAGGTTACTGTCAATAGCAATTTTTGAATCAATCAATAGTACAAAGATAACTGTCAATAGCCCTGTTTGAATCAATTAATAGTACAAAGGTTACTGGCAATAGCACTGTTTGAATCAATTAATAGTACAAAGGTACAATAGTGAACTGGTCGACTTGATGACTGAAAAATTGAAGAAATGGCGTTAAGCCCCACTCAATCAGTCATTCAATAGTACATGTCAATAGCACTGTTTGAAAGGATTTGAATGACAAGACCAAGATATAGTTTGAACAGTTTCATGTAGAAACGTTCAGGGATACAATTGATCCGATATTTTGAAATGGATAATATAAATATTGTCGGAATATTCACACATCATCACATTAGCAAGCGTTAACCCTCTCCTACATTCAACAAATTTGCAGCAGACGACTTTGAAAACATCTAGGTTAAATATGGAAAATCTTCATAAATGAAAATATAATTGTTAAATTGTTGAAAACATTGTGGCTAAACAGTCATCTGCAGCAGAATTAGCGTCTATATGTGGGAAAAGGTTTAATTTATGTTCTTTCATTTGATTATATGAAAGGCTGTTAGTTTGTATGATACAATCTACAATTCTGCTTTCTGGAGCCTTAGCCAGTACACAAGTTATTTCTTTTGAAAAATCGTAAAAGTAGATATCGCTCGTCTGGGGGATCGAACCCGGACCTTTGGTAGGAGAGGAAGACGTTCTTTCACTTGAGCGCTGTCTTCAACATATTTTGACTTGCATTGTTATGCTTTTATTAGTATTTTTTAAACTCTTTCATGGCAGGGTAAGGCTGGATATGTGCATTTCGAGACGACACCCCAAAATCGTGTCATTGTTCGAGGCGATTCTTTTATAGAGACATGTTTGGCTCAAGTAGGTGAAGATCAAGAAGCAAGCTATGTTTGGTATGTATATTTAGTCATGGAACAGGAAAAGCCGATATTTTGATTTTACATTTTCCAAACATACAACAAATCAGGAGCAGAAATGAAATATCTCAATAAATAAAAACAATTTTGAATAAATAGAGTTGAAAACATTTTGAAACATCTCTATAAATGAAAAGAGTAGAAATTATTGTGGCAAAAGGAGAAATTGTTCATAACGAGCAATAACACCTCTTGCCAAATGTTATTACACAAGTCGCCTGCTGCAGATGCCTCAGAAATGTTCTGTATATGGGAAAAGTTTAATCCATTTTCCAATTTATTTCCGTTTTCATATCATGACAACAATAGGCTTCTCTTTTTCCTGGCCTGTAATTGGCTATTGACTCCAAATGCACAGCTAGAGAAGTCTATTTTAACCATTTCCAACATACAACGATTCTGCAGACGAATACTGTGACAACATCTATACCGAAATATGGAAAGTCTCTGTAATTTAAATTATATATATTAACATGAGTTGAAAACACTGTGGCAGAGGGAGAGATTACTCATCATGAGCACCTTCTGCCTTTGCAAAAAAGTTTTAAAGTCGTCTGCTTTAGAGACGCCAGAAAGCGTCTGTATGTTTGTATGTGGGAAAGGGTTGACCATTTTCAACATACAACGAATCAGTAGAAGACTTTTATAACAGCGTTTAGTTAAAAACATTAACATTTTCTATAATACATAATTATCAAAAGGTGTCAGAAAGCATGTGTAAATGTTAAAATTTAAACATTGAAAGCATTAATATGTTATTTATATTACAGGACTTTAAACGGTCAGATGATTGCTCCTTATAATTCAAAGGTTGAATTTGGAATAATTGCTGACGGTTATTTACAGGTATGTATCTAATAATGTTAATATTTTCCCTCAAATGATGTTGTCAAAGTCTTCTGCAGCAGATTTGTTGTACAGTTTCACAACTCGCAAATACTTAAGATTACGTTTATGAGTATCATGTGTCTGTCTGTGGATTATCATGTGTTAACACTTTGACTGCAGGAACGGATTGTGTGAAGCGTATGCCATTAGTATAAAGCAATGCCAGCGTTGCTTCCGCACCTAAGACAAGGTTGAGAATTGTTGGCTAATAAACTCAGCATTTTTACAATGATTTTCCTAGAATTGTCTATGGACTCTTTCAAATGCATGGGACACATTCATTTGAATATTTAGCATTGAGACGTTTAAACTCACTACATGTATTAGTTTGACCGTATAATTTGGCAGTTATGTTTGGGTTTCATTTGAAGTTGTCTTGTCCCTTTCTCTTACTCCTTGTCCAGGTTCATATCTCATATGCACCTTGAGTTACCAAACTGTAATTATTCTAAACAACTGATCTTCACTGTTTGCAGTCTTTGTGTAATCAAAATTGATTTAACCCTTTTGCACTTGCAGGCGCATTTTGACGGATCTGCAGCTGAAAACCTTTGAAAACATTGTAACAAAATAACATATTTGCTCAATTTTTCTTTTGCCACAATGTTTGCAACTCTATCCAATTAATACACTTTCATTTTCTAGATGTTTTTCAAATTTTGATCTAAATGTTTTCAAAGTCGTTTACTGTAGATTTAACATAGTAAATGGTTAGAAAACTATCTGATACATAACTCTAGATAAGATGCATTATGAGTTCAATTTCTGAAATCCTGTTATGACCCTAAAACCCTATGTTATGGGTACTTAACCCATTATTTTTCAAATGTCGTCTGCTTTACAATGGTCAGAAAAACAATTTCAACAATCTAAAAAACTGAAAGATTTATATTTATAAAGAGTTGAACATATTGCAATAAAAGGTGAAATGGCTCGTTTTGAGCAATTTCAATTTTTATTACAATGCTTTCAAAAAATCATGTTCAATGGCAGTTCAATAGCAGTTTTCAAATGTCGACTGTGTGAAGTAATGGGTTAAACAAAATCAGCTCACTCAGTACCAACAGCCTAGGGTTTGGTTTGGTATTAAACGAGATATAGACGGGAAAATACCAGAATATTCCCACTTATTAGACCTCTGCGGAAATTGAACCGTTGTGTTTCAGATTGACGATTTTAGCGAGGAATTGGAAGGTGAATATACCTGCACAGCTACAGTTGGTGATGTTTCAGCGGAGATTTATTTTGATTACAAACTTGTTGAGACATGTCAGGCGGGTAAGTGTGGTACCCGGCATACTACAGTAAAGTATGTAATAGATGGACACTTAACTCCATACTTAACACAAGCGTGATAACTAAACGAGAAATAACAAAACCTTGTTCTCATGTTTTGTTTTTAATTGTTGAATTGATGCACTGAACAATTATGCATTGCCTTTCTTTATCTATATTTCAACACAAGTGTAAAAATTGTACTTTGGTTGGTGTATGTTCATCTTTTTAGTTGCATCACACATTAACCCTTGCCAACTTGCTGACGGATTTCAACGAATATGCAGCAGAGAATTTTGAAAAAATGGTGTCAAAAGGAGAAGTTGCACATAATTGGTAATTTTACCTTTTGATATTTCAAAGTCGTCTGCTGCATATTCCTAGAAGGATTTTACTTGTTTACTTCATATCAATTTACCATGTGATATTTTAATTTCCTGCTTTGAAAATTGACAAAATAATTTTGATTGGCCACAGGGAATGGATCAGATAACTCTTTCCCTTAAGTAAAACATCTGCAACAGTCTGTTTTGAAAACATCTAGACAGATATATGGAACAGTGTAACAAAAGGAGAAATTGTTCATCATGACCAGGTTACGTCTGCCACCATTAATTTTCCTAAAGCAAAAAAATGTCTTCAATTTCTTTTTTAGCTCTGTATTAAATTCATACACTCAAATTGTCATTTAGGAACTTTCCTAGCACCTAAAGTGACCATCTCCATGGAACTGTGATATATTGTCCATTTCAATTGACATATGTTCATTGTCGCTGTCTTGATATTGATAATTGTCAAACTAAATGCTCTAATAGGGGCCTTCGGCCTAACTAATGTAAATAAAATGTATATGTCTATGTGAAATATCATTGCTGAGGTAACATACACACAACAAATCTGCAGCAGATTACTTTGAATTAAACAAGTAGGCAAAAACAATTGAAAAAAGAGAAAAAGAAAATGGCAAATGAAAAAATTGCTCCGCATGAGCAAACTATTTTAGCCAGAAAGTGTTAATAGTCGTCTGTAGCAGATGTGTCAATAGGTGCCTCAGAGCGGGAAAGTGTTAGACGTTGTCTGTATATTTTTGTTGATGCCTTTTTATGCACTCAAATTTAGATATTGTTGTTTTTAACAGTTTTTGAAGATAAACCAAGTGACCAGATTAAAAATGTCGGGGACCTAGTTACCTTTATTTGTGAGGTATCTAGTGCAAGTCAAGTGTCGTGGAAAAAAGATAACAAAGCATTGGAAATAGAAACACTGGATCGATTCTCTGTGAGTAAAACGTTTTTTAAGTGTGTGTAAAAGATAAGAGTGTAGCTTATTTTGCCATCGAGATTGGTCCATGTATAGCAAGTGTATTTGAGTCATGCTTCACGAAGACCAACCAAATGTTAGACAAGCGTAGATAGAGCGGTTCGAACTTGTACAGAGCGATTCGAACTTGTACAGCACGATTCGAACTTGTACAGCGCGATTTGAACTTGTACAGCGCGATTTGAAATTGTACAGCGCAATTTGAACTTGTACAGTGCGATTTGAACTTGTACAGCGCGATTCGAACTTGTGCACTACATTGTGAGCTCAGTCTGTAGAGTTCTCACTCTGAAAGCGAGACTGGCTGCATGTTTTACTCTCCCTGTGACATTGGCATCCTGGGCAATCCGGCATGTCCTGTTGGGTCCGGGACAGTCCGTAGCTGATCCGGGAAGGTCCTAGTCATTCCGGGACGGTCCGTGGCGCTGCCGTGGTGATACCGGGGTCAGATCCGTTGTGGTGCCGTATTTGGTCCGGGCTGACGATGTTTTGCGTCTCAATTTCAGCCATGATCAAAATACGGGGTGATCCGTGTTCACTCGGGGTACACCGTGTTTGGTCCGGCATTGGTGTGACTGTAGCTCATCCAGGATAGTCTGGGACAGTCCGGGATGGTGCTTGATAGTCTGTCATGGTCAGGGACACCACCCCGGCAATTTTACACTGTTTATGATTGCCGTGGTCGTCCAGGATCGCCCCGGAAGATTTTTCAGTCAGGGGTAGTCCGGGACGGTCCGTGTAGCGACCGTGTTGGCACTGGAAAGGTCCAAAGTAGAACCCTGTTGATCATGGGCTAACCGGCATGTCGTGATGGGTCGCGGGTGGTCCGTGTTGGGTCCGGGACAGTCCGTAGCTCATCCGGGATGGTTCGGGATGGTCCGGGATGGTCCTGGTCATTCCGGGACGGTCCGGGCTGGTCCGGGGTGTCGATGTTTTCGATTCAATTTCACCCAGGATCATCCCAGATTAAAATATCTCTTGATCCTGGTGTTCCGGGGTACTCTGTGTTCGGTTCGGCTTCGGTGTGACTTTACCTTTACCAGGCAATGTTTAACCGTTCAGTTGTCTTAATTAATGTCTTCAGAAACAAATGGAAATCTGAATAAATGAATGTAGTATGCTGAGATGCATTAAGTTGGGGATTTTTTAATGAATGTTTTCAAACGTTATCTTCTACAGAGATCTCAACACCTTCTTAAACCTTTTTCCCACATTCAACAAATCTATAGCAGACGACTTCAAGAAATAGGGGATATCTCTGTAAATGTATGTTTGAATAGAGTTGAAAACATTTTGGCAAATGGAGAAATCGCTTATTATGAGTTATTTCTTCTTTTGTCACAATGTTTTTCTTAATCATCAATTTTCTTCTTTTGCCACAATTTTTCAAAATATGTCTGCTGCAGAGGCCTCATGAAGTGTCTGCAAGTGGGAAATGGTTATTTATCTATCAGATGGATGTGTCTGCAAGTGGGAAATGGTTAATTATCTATCAGATGGGTGTGTCTGCAAGTGGGAAATGGTTAATTATCTATCAGATGGATGCATTAGACCATGAAGAGCAGCGATCTATATTAACCTTTCAGCAAGATGTTCAACAAAGTTTTATTCTAGTACCAGTAGACAGCTAATTGTTATTAAACTCAGTCTGCTCATTACATTCGTCTTAGATGTGATTCATATACATCGATTTGGGGTATTGTTGCTTCTGCGAACAGTGAAGACTCGGGCAAACCTGTTCATTCGCACGTTTTCACGAACGCCTACACTGTCATTATACGTGTTACATCTGTTAAGATGCTACCTTTAACCCTTTCCCTGGCACACAACAACTCAGCAGCAAAAGTACAACCTTGAAAAACATATTGGTAGTCAAAAGCTTCGAAACTCTCTTTAATTTATAGACCAGTTATTGAATAAATTGAAAACATTGTGGCAAAAGGAGAAATTGCTCATCATGTTTATGTTGGAAACGGTAAATTAAGAACTACTCCGATGTAATTTTAAAGATGCGAAACCCAGATAGTCTATAAGACCCCCCCCCCCCCCCCCCCCCCACACCCCCCAGCTTACTAGATGTGGCTCTTTTGTACTCAATCATTTTCCTGAATACAGTAACATTTTGATACATTTGCAGCAAATGACTTTTAAACACATTGTGGCGAAAGGAGAAATTACTCATACATCCACAGTATTTTCCTCTCTAATTAAACTGTTTTTCCTAAATTGTAGCCAGCTTGTTTTAAAAGTCATCTGCTACAGATTTCTTGTATGTGGTAAAGGGTTAGTAAACATTCATCTCTTATCAGTTATGCTTACAAAGTGGAAGACAGTGGTGCACAGGTAGAGCCTCGGCCTCTCATACCATCCCGGGTCCGAGTCCCGTGATGAGTGGGTTTTGACTTTTCCACACAAACGGCGCGAGTACTGGTTAAGTGTCCAGGAAGCAGACATCGAGCATGATTAATATAAGCTGAAAGCTTGTTTCACAGTCGATGTAAAATAAATAAGTTTAAACTAAATTAAGATCAAACTAAAGGATATATGTGTTATTGATAGATTCTGCCCGGTACGGACATATTGATAATACAAAATGTCGCAGAAAGTGACCAAGGAGACTACACATGTGAGGCCCTGGATGCAGAAAGATGTGCTACAAAAAGAAGTGCTAAGCTTACTGTCACCAAAAAAGAAAGACACAATGATTGTAAGTATTAGTTCTCCAACAAAATAGAAAGACATAATGGCTGCAAATATAAGTTCACCACCAAAATGGAAAGACACAATAACTGTAATTATTATTTCTTCACTAAAATAGAAAGACACAATGGCTGTAAATATAAGTTCTCCACCACTATAGAAAGACACAATGGCTGTAAATATAAGTTCTCCACCAAAATAGAAATACACAATAACTGTAATTATTAGTTATCTACCAAAATAGAAAGACACAATGACTGTAAATTTATTTCTTCACCAAAATAGAAAGACACAATGACTGTAAGTATTAGTTCTCCACCAAAACAAAAAGACAGAATAACTTTAAATATTAATTTTCTACCACAATAGAAAGACACAATGACTGTTAGTATTAGTTCTTCACCAAAATAGAAAGACACAATACAATGACTGTAAATATAAGTTTTCTACCAAAACAAAAAGACAGAATAACTGTTAGTATTAGTTATCCTCCAAAATAGAAAGACACAATGCCTGTTGTTATTAGTTCTTCACCAAAATAGAAAGACACAATGACTGTATATATATTTCTTCACCAAAATAGAAAGACATGATGACTGTTAATAGTATTTCTCTACCAAAATAGAAAGACACAATGGCTGTAAATATTAGTTCTCCACCAAAATAGAAAGACACAGTGACTGTAAATATTATTTCTTCATCAAAATAGAAAGACACAATGACTGTAAATATTGGTTCTCCTCCAAAATTAGAAAGACACAATGACTGTAATTGTTATTTCTTCACTAAAATAGAAAGACACAATGAAATATAATGTAAATATAAGTTCGCCACCAAAATAGAAAGACACAATAACTGTAAGTATTAGTTCTCCACCAAAATAGAAAGACAGAATAACTTTAAATATTAATTTTCTACCAAAACAGAAAGACACAATGGCTAGTAGTATTAGTTCTCCACCAAAGTAAAAAGACACAATGACTGTAAATATTATTTCTTCATCAAAATAGAAAGACATTATGACTGTAACTATTAGTTCTCTACCAAAACAAAAAGACACAATGACTATAAGTATTAGTTATCCACCAAAATAAAAAGACAGAATAACTTTAAATATTAATTTTCTACCAAAATAGAAAGACACAATGACTAGTAGTATTAGTTCTCCACCAAAGTAGAAAGCCACAATGACTGTAAATATTATTTCTTCATCAAAATAGAAAGACACAATGACTGTAAATATAAGTTCTCCTCCAAAATAGAAAGACACAATGACTGTAATTATTATTTCTTTACTAAAATAGAAAGACACAATGGCTGTAAATATAAGTTCTCCACCAAAATAGAAAGACACAATAACTGTTACTATTAGTTCTCTACCAAAATAGAAAGACACAATGACTGTAAGTATTAGTTCTCCACCTAAACAAAAAGACAGAATAACTTTAAATATTAATTTCTACCAAAATAGAAAGACATAATGACTAGTAGTATTAGTTCTCCACCAAAGTAGAAAGACACAATGACTGTTAATATTAGTTCTCCACCAAAATAGAAAGACAATGACTGTTATTATTAATAGTTATCCTCCAAATTAGAAAGACACAATGACTGTAAATAGTAGTTCTACACCAAAATAGAAAGACACAGTGACTGTAAATAGTAGTTCTCCACCAAAATAGAACGACACAATAATGGTAAATATTAGTTTATACCAAAAAAATAGAACGACACAATGACTAAATATTATTTCTCCACCAAAAAAGAAAGACACAATGACTGTTTGTATAAGTTCTCCCCCAAAATAGGAAGACAGAATTAGTGTAAGTATTAGTTCTCCACCAAAGTAGAAAGACACAGTGACTGTTAATATTAGTTCTCAACCAAAATAGAAAGAAACAATGACTGTTAATATTATTTCTTCGCCAAAATAGAAAGACACAATGACTGTAAATATTATTTCTTCGCCAAAATAGAAAGACACAATGACTGTAAGTATTAGTTCTCCACCAAAATAGAAAGACACGATGACTGTTAATATAAGTTCTCCACCAAAATAGAAAGACACAATAATAGTAAATATAAGTTTTCTACCAAATAATAGAAAGACACATAATGTTTAAATAATATTTCTCCACCAAATAGAAAGACACAATGACTAAATATTATTTCTCCACTAAAAAAGAAAGACAAAATGACTGTAATTAACCAAAATGGAAAGACGCAAGGACTGTTAATATAAGTTCTCCACCAAAATAGAAAGACACAAACAATGACTGTAAATAATAGTTCTCCCCGGAAATAGTAATACACAATAACTGTAAACATTAGTTCATCACCAAAATAGACAGACAGAATAACTGTAAATATAAGTTCTCCACCAACATAGAAAGAAACAATAACTGTAAATATATGTTCTTTACCAAAATAGAAAGACAGAATAACTGCAAGTATAAGTTCTCCACCGAAATAGAAAGACACAAACAAGGACTGTAAATATAAGTTCTCCACCGTAATAGAAACACACAGTTACTGTAAATAATAGTTCTCCACGGATATAGAAATACACAATAACTGTAAATATTAGTTCTCCACCAAAAAAGAAATGCACAATAACTGTAAATATTAGTTCTCCACCAAAATAGAAAGACAGAATAACTGTAAATAATAGTTCTCCACGGATATAGAAATACACAATGACTGTAAATATTAGTTATCCACCAAAAAAGAAAGACACAATAACTGCAAATATTAGTTCTCCACCAACATAACAAGGAAGAATAACTGTAAACATTTGAAATAAAAAGACACAAAAAATGACTGTAAATATTAGTTCTCCACTGAAGTAGAAAGACACAGTTACTGTAAATAATAGTTCTCCACGAATATAGAAATACACAATAACTGTAAATATTAGTTCTCCACCAAAAAAGAAAGACAGAATAACTGTAAATAATAGTTCTCCACGGATATAGAAATACGCAATGACTGTAAATATTAGTTATCCACCAAAAAAGAAAGACACAATAACTGCAAATATTAGTTCTCCACCAAAATAGCAATGATGAAACAATGAGTATTAATATTAGTTCTCAACTAAATTAGAAAGACAGAATGATTGTATATATTAGTTCTCCACCAAACAAGAAAGACACTATGGCTGTAAGTGTTAGTCCTCAACCAAAATAGAATGACACAATGACTGTACATATAAGTCCTCCACCAAAATAGAAAGGCACAGTGACTCTAAGAAAGACGTAATGAGTGCAAATATCAATTATTTACACCAACATCAAACGTAATGACAATGACAATATCAGATGATGACAATGGAAAGTATAAACTGAATGTATTAAGGACAACGTCCAATAGAACGATGCATTTTATATGAAATAATTAAAAAGCAGAGAATGATATCCCTGTCAGTTCTCCATTAAAATATAGAAGAATGACAGTTTCTTAATAACATTCGGATTCTTGTTTGAAGCAATGTTTAAAAGTCAGCAATGTTGGTGTCGCCTGCATACCAATTGGATAGAAATATAGTTATTATTTCATCAAACTTTTAGCAATGAAATAACACATGGAACTCTCATGCGACAATGTTTTTCGTTTCTTTCTTTTTTTTTAAACAATATATGCATTTTTTTCACAATAAATGTTATTGTTGCAAACAGTCTTGGTGCTAAATTAGTGGTTCGATCAACGATATTTACCAAGATCTATTATATACACAATAAATGAAAATATTAGTTCTCTTCATCAAAATAGAAAGACATAATTAGAGAAAGTGTTACTTCTTTTCACCAAGTTGAAAGAAATAATGTGTGTAAGAATTAATTATTTTCACCAAAAAAGAAAGACTAAATAAGTGTAAGTATTTATCCTGTCATGCAAATAGAAAGACATAATGAGTGTAGGTGTTTGTCCTGTCATGCGAATAGAAAGACATAATAATTGTTAGTATTATTTCTATCAAACAAATAGAAAACTATAATGGATTTAAGCTTTAGTTTTGTCATGCAAAAAGAAAGACATAATTAGTGTAAGCGTTATTTCTGTCACACAAATAGACAGAAATGATCAGTGAAAGTGTTAATTATGTTCACACAAATAGAAAGAAATGATCAGTGTTAATTATGTTCACCAAAATAGAAAGACATATAATGTGTGTAAGTATGAATTCTTGTCACCAACATAAAAAGACATAATGAGTGTATGTATAAGTTCTGTCATGCAAATAGAAAAACATATTGGATTTAAGCATTAGTTCTATCATGCAAATAGTAAGGCAAAGTGAAATGGTGCATTAGAACGATTATGCAAATAGGAATACATAATGAATGTTAGTTTTATCATGCACATAGAAATAGATAATGAATGTAAGTGCTAGTTCTATCAAGTAAATAGAAAGGCATAATGAATGTAAATGTTAGTTATGTCATGCAAATAGAAATACACAATGAAAGTAAGCGTCGTTCTATCATGCAAATAGAAAGACTTAATGAGTGAAAGCGTTCTCTCAGCTATGAAAGTATAAAAGACATAATGGTTGTTAGCATTATTTCTGTCATGCAAAGGTAAGACTAGATTAAATTGTGCATTAGTTTGATCATGCAAATAGAAAGACAAAACGAAATAGAAAGACATCATAAATTTAAGTGTTAGTTAAATCATGCAAATAAAAATACATACTGAATGTAAGTGTTAATTATATCAAGTAAATAGAAAGGCTTAATGAATGTAAGTGTTCTGTGATGCAAATATAAATACATAATAAGTGTAAGTATTGCATCCGTTAACCAAAAGAGAGAGAAATAATGTGTAAAGGCAGTAGTTTTATCCCAAAAATAGAGAGATACAATGAGTGTTAGTATTTCTTCTGTTCAACAAAATAGAAAAACATAATGAGTGAAATCGTTAGTTTTGTCACCAAAATAGAAAGACACAATGAGTGTAAGTATGTTTCTGTTCACCAAAATAGAAAGACAATGAGTGTAAGTATGTTTCTGTTCACCAAAATAGAGTGAAAGTGTTATTTATTTCAAGCAATAAGAACATATTTAGAACATACTTATTGAGTAAAAACATATATACAATGTTTCGAATCAAAATACAATAAATTCACAAGTCAATATATCTATACAAGAACAAAAATACAAGAAGATCGATCAAATTAAATTATGTAGAGAAATGTTTGATTGGGTCAAGCATTATTATAAAGATGTTCATTTCGTTCTTTATAACATTTATGAGTATAAACACATAGATTTAAATCGTCATCTTTCTTTGTTGAATTTACAATACATAATGAGTGTAAGCAATCAGTCTGTCATGTAATTAGAAAGACATAATAGATTTAAGCATTAGTTCTGTCATGCATTTTTAAATTATCCGATGACGTCATGAAAAAAACACTGTTACTTGGTAAGTGGTACTACTCAAACAATCAGTTTGTTTCACCGACGTAAGATACGACGTCATGGAAGCAGAAGAGAAGTTTTCGTAAATGTTGCCTTAAATACATGGACACATATAATGCATTGGTAATATAGTTTTTCTTACGTGCTCCGCTGAAACGTTGGTATTCATTTTCAATTGAATGTAAAATCATTATTTGTCTGTATAATAAGACACAAGTTCATAATATCGTAGAAATAAAACGATAAATGAGCCGTTCCACGACAAAACCAACATTATGGACTCTGCGTAATGTATCGACCCAGACCAGCCTGCGCAATCCGTGCAGGCTTATCCGGGCCGAAACATTCCGTCTCAGGGGGATAGAGGTATAGAGTAATATTTCCTGAAACAGAAATTCACAGGAGACGAAACTTGTCTGTCATGGTTAGCCTGCGCGGCAAGTTTATGCTGATCCGGGTCGATGCTTTACGCAGAGTCCACAGCATCATTGTTTTTTTTTCGCGGGACGGCTAAAATTGAGTACATTAAATATGAGTAGGGATCATCAAAAAATGTACATGCCCTGCGAAAAATAAAACTCTTAAAATACTAAAACAATTAAAAGTAAACTAAAATAACTTGTATAGTATGTAGTTCATATTATTGATACGGAAAATATAACAAATATGAAAATCGTAGCAAATATGTCATGTGTTAATGGGTCTTGTTGCTATCCGTCTGTGGCATGACAGAAAGGCATAGTAGATTGAAACTATAGTGGTTACAATATTTGCTTTTTCGTCAAAGGCTAAAGCATGAAGTCGAGCCCCGGCTTTATCTCGGTCGGTGGTAATGTGGGCTTTCAATCCAGGGGTTGTGAGTTGGAACCCCAGCATGTCAAACATTCTTCCTGACATTTGACAAGTCAATTGAACAAGAGTGATGTGTTTTTCAGTGTGGAGTACTGATATGAGAATGCCAGGAAACACATGGGTAGGTGAACTGGCCAGCTTGATATGACCAACAGAAATTTGAAACAGCGTTAAACCTTAATCAATCAATCAAACCAACATGATATATATGTCTATTCTCTATGTAGGCAGACAGTGAAGACTGTTGATACCGCATATATACAAGCTCCTCTAAAAAATAACTGTTTGTTGTATATACATGTCAGATGACTAAATAAGGACGAGTAAACTTGTCATTTCCCATCAATATCTCTTGTATGAATCAACTTAGACCTATGTATATGGTGCTCTAAAGAATACTCTCACTGAGACGATTCTTTTGATTACCCACAACATAGGGTTTGATGGTCAAGTAAGGATTTCGCGATGTGAAATACTAGTCTTATCTAGATCTTTGCATGTATACCATAAAACTATTGTTTCATCTATAGTGGGTCCTTTTTGTTTTGTACAGACTGTGGCTTAACATTTCGAGATATTCGTGCTAAAGTATCACAAGGTGGTGAAGCAAGACTCGGAGATCACCCATGGCAAGTCATAATCGTTGATGTAAGTATGTGGGTGCTGCATAAATAATGTTTGATGCTTATGCAGCAAACAACCTTTGAAACCATTGTGGCAAAAGGAGAAACTGCCTTACCTTAAATGAGCAATTTCTCAATGTGACACAATTTTAATTGTTCAACCCCCTTTTCAATAATCATGTACTTTCATTTATAGAGATTGTTTCTGAGATATTTTCAAAATCGTATGCTGCAGATTTGGTCCATGTGGGAAAGGGTTAATAGGACACATAACCTTTCAATGCTGTATATCTAAAATGGACTTGTTCAGCTTGGGATTTGGATACTGTCCATAACCAAATATAGGAGTATTAAGATAAATATGTTCAGTTAAGCAGTTAACAGTATAGAGTCTGGTCAAATGGGATCATAACATGGATACTGGTGGAAAAGACTTCACCAAATTGGTTTTTCAATGTGTTAAATTTAACTTTATGGACATAGAATTTCAAGGTCAATCTGCAGCAGACGTTTTTGAAAGTATCTAGGCAAAAATCTAAAACATTATTGAAAATAATTAAAGAAAACATTGTGGCAAATCAATGTTTTCCAAAATTGTCAGCTGCAGAGCGTCAGAAAGTGTCTGTTTGTGTGAAAGTGTTCAGAGAAGATTTTTTAGAAAAAAAGATACTTATGTGTCAATTGTAATTCTTGTACAATTCATTGATTTTATGAAACAGTTTTGTCAAGAATTTGGTCTCTAATAAAACTTACAACTTTGTCAACATTACATTACTGCATCTGGAGAAAGGGTTAAAGAATGTTTCGTTAACAGCCATAAATATTTTCCCTCTTGCAACATATGGCCTCTACGTAATGTATCGACCCAAATCAGCCTGCGCAGTCCGTGCAGACTAATCCGGGCCAACACAGTCCGTATCGGGATGTAGAAGTATAGATTCCATGAAGAGAAAATCCACAGGAGGCGAACATTGTCTGTCCGGGTTAGCCTGCGGGCATGCTTAGGCTGATCTGAGTCGATGCTTTACGCAGTGTCAACAACGTTGGTTTTCTCGCTGGGCGGATTATATTTGCTTTGATGTTTTCTTTAATTTGTTTGAATGGTGGTTTACGCAGGATTGAACCTTAGTCTCCGGCTCGCAAGGTGGATGCTCTAACCACTACAATACAGAAATGGTCCATAGCAGTTTTGGATTGCAGTAACGCTTCAGTGAATTTTTATTTCAGGCAAACTCCAAACTTCCTTTTTGCGGAGCATCAGTAATATCACAGAAGTTTATCCTGACTGCAGCTCATTGCATAACAAATAAATTTGACAACCTGGAAAATGTCGAACTTTTCTTTGGTAAGTATTATTCCAGTTACTACTTAATGAATTAATTCTTTATTTCAACGTAAATCAACATATTTCAGCCCTCTAAAATGAACACTTTATCCATTTGTACTGTAAGAACACATATTTTATTGAAAAAACATACCTTTCAGCTTTAAAAAAGACAAATCTAATAAGAAAACAAAATGGGAGGGGGTGGGGGGGGGGGGGGGGGGGGGGGGGGGTCTTTAAATTCTAAGGAAGAATGTATCAGTTAAAAGTGGAGTAAAGTCAGTAATTAGAGAATGGAATGCTCTCTCTCTCTCTTGATACTAGACAAGCACGATCACTAGAATGTTTTAAATCCATTCATAGATGTAGCTCGTTAAATTATGATCTTCATCGACACTCGTTAGTGGAATCCCCTCTATGCTCTTGCGGATCCATCGAAACGACTGACCACTACCTTCTTCAATGTACCAATTATAATTGCGCGCGAATTCAATTTCTATCGAACATTCCGTGTCCGGCAACCCTTAACAACCTTTTATTTGGAAACGAGCACCTTTCAGAGAACCAAAATGAGCAACTTATAATAGATGTCCATAACTTTATAAAAGCATCAAAACGTTTTAATAAGTATCGATACACTGACCCGACTTGCCCATCAACCTGGTTCCGCTGTCTGTTGAGTTTGCAAATTTGTATTCTAACACTTATTTATTCCTCTATCTTATTTTTTGGTTAATCCCGTAAAGTTTAAACCAAACAATTTAATAAATGCTCAAGTCTTAAAGATCTGCTTATATTCCGGGAATGAAAGCCTATCGCACTCCTACTCGATTCGTAGGACCCTTCTCGGGATGTTAACAATAATATTATCAACATGATGTTAACTGGTTTATATCAGATTGAGAAAATTACTTTTGCATGGAGAAGAATTTATATAGGTTTTTAGTAACTTGTTTTCTAATCCATGCTGATAAACACAACATTGTATGTATATGTAACTGTAATTGGCTATGTAACATTCATGTGAATAAATATTGTTTAAACTAAAAGTGGATACCCCCTTTTCAAACAACGTGTAAAATTACATCTACAGGTGAGATAGGTTTCATTCCCAATTACAGGCGCATTTTGAAGAATTCTCAGCAGACAACTTTTGAAAACATTGTAGCGAAATGAGCATTAACTTCTTTCGCAACAATGTTTTTAGCTATATTTAATAATTATATACATACATTCATTTTAAGAGAGTTTCCATGTTTTCCTCGATGCTTTTTATGTTTTCTGCTGGAGAATTGTTGTATGTGGGAAAGGGGATAATAATAAGAGCTATGTGCTATTATCAAGGAGTTATAGCCCTTTGTGACTTTTGTCTTTTTTTTTAAATTAAAAACTGTTACCCTTTGCCACATACAGAGGCTTTCTGACTCATCTGCAGCAGAAGACGTTCGAAAACATTGTGGCAAAATGTGCACTTTCTCGTTTTGCAACATTTTTTAGACTATTCAATAACACTGTTCTTTAAATAATTTATAGAGAATTTTCCCTTTATTGACTTAATGGTTTTAAAGTCGTCTGCTGCAGATTTGTTGAAAAGAGGGAATAGAAGCGTTCTTTTATAAACTCTAAGAACATGAATGCATATGAATTGAAAATATTTTTTTAGTTATTCTTTGGCTTACTAATTTAGATAAGTTTCCCACAAAAAAAAGGTGTAATGGGTAAAAAAAAAAAACTTTTGCCATTTACAAGAAATCTGCAGCAGACGACTTTGAGAGTACAGTGTTTTACCAACCTTTTTTTGTTTGCTTTATTCTGACATTTAGGTGGAACCAACTGCAAAGGAGAAGATGCAACATACAAAAGATATCCAAAGAGAGTCATCAAGCACCAGCTCTATGGTGAAGAGGCAAAATACGACAACGATATAGCGTTGATTGAGCTGAATGAGGACATACAGTATGGACGATATATTCGACCAATATGCCTCCAGAGAGCAGGTTTCTATGGTCACTCATTCTTCGAGCAGAGACAACAACCCGGCCTGAGCTCAGGACAAGTGGCTGGCTGTGGGAAAGGGAGGAGAATGCCAGGAGTTAAACCAAATGCAATGATGGTATACGTCAACAATATTGAACTGATTCTGACCTTTTTACAAAGATATACAAGTGTTTTATTCAATTTAAACTTTATGCCATTCCTCTAACCATGACGGTTATTTTATGACAATACACGAATGTTTATCTCTATATGAACTGTGTCGAGAGATGTTGGGGTATTAATGACGTTCGTGATAATATCCAATGGGAATTATTTCTCACCAGGAAATTATGAGTTTTCTTATTTCCGGATAATTCTATAAATCTTCACAGTATATGTAATAGTTTAGGTTTTTCTTAAACCTTCCCCGCATATAACAAATCTGCAGCAGACAACTTTGTGATCATCTAAACAAAACAATGGAATGTCTCTGTTTTTTTAGACATTGGGAGATCTGGTTCTTGAGGTATTAAACAGGCATTGATTTGACCCTTAAGGTCCCATGACATTGACCTTTGACCCAGTTACCAGTAAACAATACAGGTCACCGTTTAAGTTGTATGTGGGTAAGGATTAACGAAGCATTTCATGTTCTAAAGTTTTATGACATTTGTCACAATTACTTTTGTTAATCCTCGGAAAAAATGGATGACTGAGTGGGAGATCTAATCCAGTACCCCTTGGGTGATAGCCCTCATCATTTACAAGTGAGGTATTGGGGCTCGAAGAATATATTGTCAGTTGCCTACGAAACACATTCGCGTACTGGTGCCAGAAAACATGAAAACACATGAATGAGTGAAATGACTGTGGTGATTATCCCATTCCCACCTATATACGTATGTTGACGCATCTGCAGCAGACGTCTTTTGAAAACATCGTGACAAAAGGAGAAATTGCTCAAAATGAGCAATTTCTCCTTTTGCCACAATGTTTTCAACTTTTTTGCAGTAATTATATTTACAATTACAGAGATTTTCCATATTGTTGAGTAGACATTTTCAAAGTCGTCTGCTGCAGATTTGAAAAAATATCTTTGATCCCAAATAAATTTCTAAAACAAACAAATGCTTTCGGTGTTAACCCTTTCACTCTTGAATAAGTATGTTGACGCATCTACAGGAGACGGATTTGTACGAAAGATATTTATCGACATTATAGTAATTGCATACCCAACAGAAGACTTTTAAAAAGATTATGGCAAAACATGTAAATGCTCAGATTGATACACACTTTCTTTTTTACAAATGTTTTCAACTCTATTCAAGAATTATATGCTAATTTATAGAGAAATATAACCTAGATGTTATCAAAGTCATTTACTGAAGATTTCTTGTATTTCGGAAAGGGTTAAAATAATATGAATCTTAATATTTGCAGTTTGTGAATCTGCCCTATGTATCCCAGGAGGATTGTGAGAGCAACTTTGAAGGAGTGACCCGTATAACAAAAAACATGTTCTGTGCTGGATTTGAGGTTTGTTAATGCAAGTTTCTACATGTATATCTTAATGATATTGACTAGATGGCCAAACTTTAAACATGTTCTGTGCTAAGTATGAGGTTTGTAACTAAATGTTACTATATCTCAAAACTATTGACCAGAGAGCCGTTCTTTAAACATGTTCTGTGCTGAGTATGATGTTTGTAACTACATGTTACTATATCTCAAAACTATTGACCAGAGAGCCGTTCTTTAAACATGTTCTGTGCTGAGTATGATGTTTGTAACTACATGTTACTATATCTCAAAACTATTGACCAGAGAGCCGTTCTTTAAACATGTTCTGTGCTGAGTATGATGTTTGTAACTACATGTTACTATATCTCAATATAAGTGACCAGAGGTCCGTTTTTTAAACATGTTCTGTGCTGGATATGAGGGTTTTTATAACGTGTTACTATATCTCAATAATATTGACCAGAGAGCCGTTCTTTAAACATGTTCTGTGCTGAGTATGATGTTTGTAACTACATGTTACTATATCTCAATATAAGTGACCAGAGGTCCGTTCTTTAAACATGTTCTGGCTGGATATGAGGATTTTTATAACATGTTACTATATCTCAATGATATTGACCAGAGGGCCAAACTTGAAAACATGTTCTGTGCTAAGTATGAGGTTTGTTATAACATGTTACTATATCTCAGTATAAGTGACCAGAGGGCCGTTCTTTAAACATGTTCTGTGCTGGATATGAGGATTTTTATAACATGTTACTATATCTCAATGATATTGACCAGAGGTCCGTTCTTTAAACATGTTTTGTGCTGAATATTAGGTTTGTTTCTACATGTTACTATACTCGTATATCAATGATATTTACCAGTGTTCCGTTCTTTAAACATGTTCTGGGCTGAGTATGAGGTTTGTTATTCCATGTGACTATATCTCAATGATATTGACCAGAGGTCCGTTCTTTAAACATGTTTTGTGATGGATATGAGGTTTGTTATTACATGATACTATATATCACCGATATTGACCAGAGGTTCGTTCTTTAAACATGTTCTGTTCTGAGTAAGAGGTTTGTTATTACATGGTACTTAATCTCAGTAATATTGACCAGAGGTCCGTTCTTTAAACATGTTCTATGACGAGTATGAGGTTTGCAACTACATGTATATCTTAATGATATTGATAATAAGATGTTCTGTGCTGAGTAAGAGCCTTGTTATTACATGTAACTGTATCTCAATAATATCAATATAATACTGACGTTTAAATATGTTCTGTGCTGGATTTTAGGTTTCTTATTGCATGTTATAGCCCATGTATTACATCAATAAAAACGTTTTGCTCAAGAGCATTCAAATGCTTCAATATATCTAAACAAAATTCAGGGTATCTTATAAGTTCACCAATATCATTTAGAAAATAACTTTGTACTAAAGTCAAGCTTCATTTTGATGCATGTGTCTATTACACATAACAGCTTTTGACCTTTTATATGGTGGATTAACCTTGAAGTATGGAACAGCGAAAAAGTAATCATTTAGTACTAAGCATATGGTTTGATACTATATTTTGACACTCATGCACACAAATTAATTATAAAAAGAAACACATTAGACTATCAATGACAATAATAGGGCATACTGATCTGAAAGAGCATGTATCTCAAGAAAAAGCGAATTCTGTTTTAACCTTTCCCTTCTTGCAGACTGTGCGGCCCCGTGGCTGGGTTCGCTCCATAAGAATGTCAGCCACAGTCTGACACTTGCTTGAACCATAAGACCCAGCTAAACGGGTCTGAACGATTGGGGTCAATTCAAATCTTGCTCTACAGCAGGTGGGATAGCATTGATTTTATACCTTCATTGTAAATATATAATGTGTAGGACCAATATCATCTTTCCTGTCCATCGCAATATGACATAAAGTGTTGATAAGGGCAAAACATCCAAAATATCATTTGTATTCCATATCCAGTAACTACTGTATTGTATTGAAACTTTAACAAACCTATTCCAACCATCACACCAATGTGTCCAATCAAGTAAGATAACTCTATCCTGGATTAAGGGCCCTTTTTTACTTAAAATTCGTATTAAAGTGTTGCGTGCAACTGCATGATGAGTCCATATCTCAGTTAATAATAAGCGTTGGAATACTCGAGCGCGCTGTCTTACTGAAAGCTCTCGTTATATGTGTAAATTGCGCTATACTATATCTTTATAGTATTGACGTGGTACTGAGGTTTGATATTATATGTTATATGTCGGTTGCTTAGAAAGACAGTTGTGTGCAGAACAGCTGTGAGAAAACACACGAGTGTGGACTGATATAAATGTAAAATTGTTGAAAACATTTTTAAACCCAAATCAACCATTCTTTGTATTTTCCAGCAACGTTTTAGAGGTGATGTATGCGGATGGGACAGTGGCGGTCCATATGTAATGGCGGACGAGACTCGTTATTACCAGACTGGCATCGTGTCACATGGCAAGGGATGTGACAAAAGACATTACCCTATCTTCACTCATGTCGGTAACTACTATGATTGGATCAAAGAGGAGTCACAGTTCGACAAGGAGGTGGAGAACTTTTATAACTATCCATTTTCCATGTACATGTACAACAAATCTGCAGATCACTTTGTATAAACTATAGGCAAGCATATGAAAAATCCTTTTAAATAAAAGTTTGATTATTGAATACTGTTGAAAACATTGTGACAAAAGGAGAAATTGGTCATTAATTGAAATAAGTGTAAAACGATGTTGGAAGAGAAAGTTAGCAATTCCTCTATTTCAAAATTGTTTTCAAAGTTGTCTTCTGCAGATACATTAACACTCATCTAAAGACAGGAGAATTTTATATGAGGGTGATCTAAAAGAAACATAACTTTTGTTAACATTTCTCAACAAATCAAACCTAATTTTTACAAAATTCCATATTTCTCTTACATACATGACAATTCATTGAATAATTGGTCGACTAAAAACAAATTATGTGGGATAGTCAAAAGTATAAGTACTATTGGGACAGGCACTGGTAGTAATGTCATTCTGATATCGCTGTTTCAAACGTAAGGTTGGTTTAAAAGTGAACAAATATCAGATTAACAGTTAAATCTACTCACCTTATTACATCAACTGCCCCAGTTGCCATTGGTGAAATAACTTTTAGAACCACTTTTCACCGAAATGGATAACAAATATTGTATAAAAAATGACAATTATTATGGCTTAAAATAACACTTGCACTGTTCCTATCAATGTCATAACTGACTCACATTCAAGTTGGCATTTATTATGTGTTACCACTCCGCGACATATTACTTTTTCCCTGTCCATCAGTCTCTCAGTTTGTAATTCACGCTTAGTTTCCGCTCAATAACAGAAGTGTAATAGAATCAAGTATGCAAACTTAATGGTATGATTGGATTTCCCTTAGAAGATGATTCGAATTGTTTTTGGGGTCACTGAATACCTCAAGAAACCTTTCACCAGAGTATTCAAACTTCATAGGATGATTTAACTTACTTAAAAGGTGACCTGTATTGTTTACCGGTAACTGGGTCAAAGGTCAATGTCAAAGGTCAATGTCAAAGGTCAATGTCACGGAACATTAAGGGTCAAATCAATGCCTGCTCAGTACCCCAAGAACCGGATCTCCCAATGTCTTAAAATTCAATAGGATGATTAGACTTGTTGAATAGATGACCTCTTCTGTTTCTTTACTACATGTACTTCTGTTATTTGGGTCACAGGGTCAAAGGTCAAATGGGTTACGGCTTTATAACTCAAGAACCCTTTGACCCAGAGTCTTTTAATGTCATAAGATAATTGGATTCCATGAGAAAATGGCCCTTCTGTTTTGTGGGTCACTGAGACAAATGTAAACGCCAATTATGGACCATCAAATTTATTGGTTTCCATGAATATCTCAGGAATCCTTTGACCCAGAGTCTTAAAACTTCCAAGGATGATTGGTCTATGTGAGCAAATTACCCTATAACTGTGATATGTTCAAAAAGATTCTTCTAAATGCACACTGATTTCTCTCCTCCAAACTTGAATGTATATATCACTAGTGACCGCAGGACTCCTGGCCAATTCCACTGAATGATCATTTCATAGGTTACTTTGGTTTTGTCTTTATTGATATATAATTCTAATAATCTAGCATTTTTCCCTTTCATATCATGTTGTATGTGACATTCATGCTCATCGCTAAGTAACTTTACTATTACAATGGCAATCATGTAAGAATAACATTAATTAAGCATTTGTAATTAGTACAACATAACCGAAAAATGCCATTATTTGTTATCTTCTGTTAGTTTTATTTGAAAAATAGCATTACTCATCCTGGATGAATTTCATTCAAGTGTATCAATGAATACAGAGGACTAGATAAGGAGGAGTGAACTGGTCTTTTCCTATCCATATCTATTGTATAACTCCACTTAACCCTATGATGTGGGTACTCAAAAGAATCGTCTCACTGAGATGATTCTTTTGAGTACCCACAACATAGGGTTTGAGAGTCAAATAAGGATTTGGGGATGTGAAATACTCTTTTTATCTAGAGCTCTGTAAATATGTTTCTTTTTTATCAACCCTCAAGATATTTGAGTGGCTTCTAGATTCATGTGAATTTATAAAAAACCTATTTTGTACCTTTCTTATTTTAGCATTAGACATAAATTAGCTGAACTCTTTCCTACATTCAACAATTGTGCCGCAGACGACTTTGAAAACTTCTAAGCAAAATTATTGAAAATCTCTTAATAAAAGTATAAATTTTGAATGAAGTTGAAAACATTGTCGCAATGCTTGTCTGCTGCTGAAAGGCATCTAAATAAGTCTGCAAGTAGAAAATAATTAAAATACTCACAAAATATTTTGTAATTATAAAGAGTTGAGCAAATATTTCTTTCTTTTTGTTTCTTCATACCGAGTTTATAAAACTTTTGCAATGCCGTAATATTTGAGTACTAACACCAAAACTGTAAACCCTTTTCTCACAGATGACAAATCTGCAGCTGACCCCTGAAAATGTAACTGTAGAAATCTTGATAATCTCTATAAATAAAAGTATAATAATTATTGAATGATTTGGATACATTGACACAAAAGGAGAAATGCCTCAACATAAGCAATTTCTCTTTTGCCACAATGCGTTAAAATTTTGTCTGTCGCGATGCATCAAAATGTGGAAAGGGGTAAAACATTTAAAATCGTCAGTTTTGAAAACATTTAAAGTAAACATATTGCATCAAGAGAAATGGAAGTATGTATTTTATGCACATATGAAAACATTGTTTAACAAGGAGAAATTGTGCATTTTGAGCAATATCAGATATTTCAACAAATATGTTGTCTGGATCAGTAAAAATGTGATTTGAAAATCGGCCTGACACTTTCAGAGAAGAAGATTTTTTAAGTTTTCACTATTATTTTCTTTTGGTTGCCATGGAAACCAGAATTATAGATGGATCAAAAAAATTTGAAGGAATTTAAGAGAGGACATTGAGAGGATGCTTCCTATGAAGTTTCAACCAAATTGGCCAAGTGTTAACAAAATGTTCCTTCAATTTGGCCTTATGACCTAGTCTTTGAACCGAAATGGCCAATATTCGAAATTGGCCTAGATATTATCATGACATACATTCTGACCAACACAAATAGTCTGACAAAGTTTCAAAATGCTCAAGTTAAACACAATCGGCTTCCAGAGTGTTATCAAGAGTTTTCTTCAATTTGGCCTAGTGACCTAGTTTTTGACCCACCATGACCATATTCGAACTTGGCCCTAGATATCATAAAGACAATCATTCTTAAACAAATGTTCTAACTTCTGAAGCAAACAATTTGGTCTGTAGAGTGTTAACAAGGTATTTCTCAAGTCATCTAGCGTTTGACCGGACATGAACTAACTTAGCCTACATATCATCAAGACATTTATTATGACGAAGTTTCAACATGCTGAAGTTAAAAATGCAGCGTCCAGAGTGTTAACAAGATTTTCCTTCAATTTGGCCTAGCATCTGTGTTTTACATTCAAAATGATTTTAGCATCAAGACAAACATTTTCTCAATAGTTTCAAACTGCTAAAGCAGAAAAAGCGGTTTAAAGAATGTTAATAAGATATATCTAATACTTGGCCTTTTGACTTAGTTTTTGACTGGACATGACCTATCTTCGAACTTATCCTAAATATCATACACACATATCCTTTTGCATTAAAAAGGCAAAAAATACCAATAGCTTGGTATAAAACCACAAAATGAAGTCTAAAAATTCAGTTGCAACTCTTTTCCATAAAGATGGGATTCTGTACTTGATTCCTGCTTAAGAAAGATAACAAGATTCCAAATAAACCAACTTAAAAATCTGTTCCTGACCTTAGAATATTATAATACTAATGAATATGATACCCAACTTAAAAACTGATGAATGCTAAAAACAAAAGGTAAAAGATTTGCAAATAAAAGCAAAATAGTAATTGTGAGACGGTAGTTAACATGAGAGAAAGGAGGAATTGCTTAATAAGATATGTTCAATAGTAACCTACAGCATCAAATAAAAGAAAGACAGTGCTGGTGCGGACATTACTTTTAAGTGAGCATAGTTATGAAAATAGTACAATATGCCAAACTGAAAATCTATAAGGTGTGCAGTTTGTTTTGCTAGTTTGGGGGAATATGACCTATTCTCATGGACTTGGGAATGTGTGTGTCTTTTGGCGCAAATTTTGAACTTGCATATAAGGGAAATAACAGTTTTTTGTTTATATTATCTTCTTTGTTTCCTTTTTTTTCTCTTGATATTTTTTTGAACTTCTGATTTGGAATTGTTATTGAGAAAATGGTGAAGATCATACTTTTTGCCATTGGGAACAATTGACATAGTACCGACTATAAAAAATTACCAAACAATTTCAGGTTCTGAATCTTTTTAAGTCGTGGAGACTTAATAGAATCCTTTCAGTCTATATTTTTGCATAGATTAATTCAAGGTGAAAAGGTATTATGCAGTAAACCACAAATGGGACCATTACACAGATCATGGATATGAATGGAGTTCAGTGCTTTGATTCCCTTGAACAACAAAACAAAATCACATCAAATAAAGTGCAATTGTAATACTAAAATTATGTTGTAATCATGATTTTAAATGCCTTTAGTGGCTATTTGTAGCACCTATTGATATTTCAGATGTAATGTTAATTTAATCACTTAGCATGGAAACACCGGTTCTCGAACCTCTTAACATTTATCAGGGCTCATGGGAATACTTATAACTTCATGACAAAATCAACAATACTGATACAAACAATTCAACAATTTATGTGTAAGTAAACTAAGCAATGGTTCATCTAAAATTTATTACCTATAATGCGCTTTTGGAAATATATAAACAGTCCTTGAACTAAAGGTTCGAAAATAAGAACCGTTCGAGAACAGGGACCTGTTTTAAAATGAGTCACCTGCATATTCGGTCTTTGCGGGAGGGTTAAGATGAAAATTTGGAAAGTCTTAAGAATGTTTGGTATGTGCAAGAAATGGCAGCACAAACAGCCAACAAAACAATGGACAATCTTGAAGAGGGGTAATTATAGAACATTTCTGCACTATTATTTTAATATCAGACTAAATCTTTCAGAGAAGAAAATGTTCAATGTAGTCTAGTTATTGTAATTAACCTCGCCCCGT